>CM049847.1:17969969-18569969 GCA_027422415.1 Schizothorax lantsangensis | reverse complement strand
TCATTTTTGTACGTTTTTGTAATACTGACTACTATAATTCAGAATGTAGATGTCCAAAGACAGGTGAATGGATGAAATGGCTTCATATGCTTGGTTTTCACTTCCTGCAACAGTATTCTTTAGAAAATTCTGGCCTAGACTGTTTAACAGTGGGAAACATTGTGAACAATGAATAGCAGAGCTCTGTTTGTCTGTGAATTCAACAGTAGTTCCGGAGTTTGATGCTCAGGTGCTTCAACTGTCTGTACCTCAGACACACACAAACACCTGCAAATCATACAGTAAACAAGAGATTTGATGCGGGTGACATCTGGAGAGCCTCTCACTCAGCACACATTACCACACACACGTGAACACACACTTCTACTATGTGCACACGTCCCTTTAAACCCGTCCCATGTGCTCACAAATTCCTCAGCAGCAACAGTGCACATGCTTCAAATTAAACAGCACTGGATCATAATAGACAAATACCTTTCATGAACATGAACTGTTAGTGACCAGAAATATATTTATCAGTCACTTAGCCTTATTATTAGTTAAATAAAAAATACATACATACAACATAAAGCAAAGCGAAGCCAATTAAACTGTCAACGTTTATAAGCAGTTTTTCATTTTTCATTAAATGTAAAGTCATACAAATCTGATTATACAATATTGTCCGAATACACTCAATCTTTCCTCATACAGTATGTGACATTTACTATGCTGTGTGTGAATAAGTAAAAACATTTCATTTGGGCACAATATATGCATGAATGTTTTGTTAAAGTTACAGTAGTTGCTTCAATGTATAATTCAGTAAAGCATGTATTATTTGATTTTTAATTCTGAATCATCTCTAAATCACCTAACCCTTACCCTGTATATATAATCATACATATTTAATACATAATATATGTATAGTATTTTATATTCTACACACATATATCATTGTAACACTTTATTTTAAGGACCAATTCTGATTATTAACTAGATCCGTATTAGCACGTGTATTTCTAGCATACTGGATTTTCATTAGTACTTATAAAGCACATATTTATGTCTTATACTGAACTACCTTACTAATTATTAATAAGCAGCAAATTAGTTTACGGAGGGAAAACTCTGAATTAATAGTGAATATGTTCCGTTTTCAATGTTATAACTATTTATATATGCAGTGTGTGTGAAAAGTGAAAATTATTTACAGGTGCTGTAAACAGACATTGATTTTCATTTACCAAAATATTCCTTTAAAAATATATATTTTTTTTACTGACTCACAACCCACCTAACACTTAAATATAACTACTAGACTGAAGAGCTGTCTGCAGAAACAGGTGATCACCACCTCTTCAATGTAATTTACATGTGTGTGCGTGTGTATTCATGTGTGTGCAGTAGCTGATGTTCAGCCCCCCCACCCCATATCCTCTTCCCCAACACGCCAGCCTTCCTTCCTCAAAGCTCTACTCCCCGCTGATAAGAGACGGATGCAAGCGCTGCCTTAAATGGCTCATGGACGGATCCTCTGTGACAAAGCCTCCATTTAGCCCACATGGCTGACATACTGAGCACCTGTTCTGCTCGCAGTCGATTGCAACGCTGCTCTGGTTAATGCATGCTGACCACAACAAACCACAGACCGTCCTACACTGATCCACACAGACCAAAGCACACCAGTGCCAGTCCCAGCATGCTTTGTTTGTGCATGAGAACTTTGTGTGAGAGCACCAAACCCAAGTTGCACCCAGCTTACTTTACTAGTAGACATGGCGTGAGGTGGTTTTGCTAGCATACAAAATAATAGGATATGTATTTCTTGTGGTTGTGTGTGAAGGGCCATTCCAGTTTGTTGTTTTATATAGCACAATGCTAACTACAACAGAAAAACAGCAGAGGATTCAGAACATGTACAATAATACAATACGCCTAATTTGCATAGAAAAGAATCACTGAATTTACACTGAAAAGGGTACTGGTAATACAATGAATGATTTTTTTTTTTTTTTGGTTACTGAATATGCAGAAACAACCACGCTGAAAATGGTGCAGGATTTACTTTGAAACTATTGTCACTCAGAAATAGTCCATTTTACTAATTACAAAGAAGCATGACATTTTTAAGTAGTATTTTTTTTTTTTTGAAAAGTGTTCTCCAATAATCGTACTTTTATTTACAACTTAAAAATAAATAAATAAGTAAATAAGTGTACGTACACACACACACACACATATATATATCATCTGACTTGAATCCAATAGAAAATAAGAACTAAAGATCAGAGTTCATATGAGGCCCACAGAACCTTCAAGATTTGAAGACTGTGGAGGAATGGGCCAAAATCACACCTGAGCAATGCATGCGACTAGTTTCTCCATACAGGAGGCGTCTTGAAGCTGGCATTACCAAAAAAGGCTTTTGTACGAAGTATTAAATCAATTTCAGTAGTTCAATACTTTTTCCCTGTGTCATCCCATTTTATTACACATAACTTAATTTCTGAAATTATTTGTTTTTTCATTGTATGTATGGATTACTTGGGTTGTTAGGTTGTCAGAATACATTTTGAGAATCCTGGTTTATTGGAATGACCACCAGATGATGCGAGTAAAAGGGGGCAATAAGGTCTCTGCCCCTTTTGGGGTTAGTAATGGTGTGAGACAATAAGGGATTTTGTCCCCAATTCTGTTCTATCTGAATGTTTGAATATTTGTAAAACTGGTTGTATGATTGGGAATATTTTAGTGAATCATATTATGTATGCAGATGATCTTGTGGTGCTTAGTCCTAGCAGTGCTGGTCTTCAACAGCTTTTAACTATGTGTTCTGATTATGGTCTTGAACATGATATTTTATATAATCCTGATAAGAGTGCGGTTATGAATTGCAGAACTAAGGAGGATAAAAGTATAAATTTTCCAGTTTTTAAGCTGTCTAACAAGAGTCTCACTGTGTGTGCGAAAGTAAAATACCGTGGACATTTTATCACTGAACGCATGACAGATGATGAGGATATTGATAGGCAACGCTGTATGTATATATATAATATATATATATATATAAGTATTTTGTAGGTTGGTAGCTCAAAACTCCGTTTAAGACATATATCAACACTGGCTTAACCAATGGTGTGAGTTTGGGGCGGGGCTATCCATTTGCCCAAGCCAATGGAACAAGGGAGACTTTTCAAGAAAAGCATTATTTTTGCAATTCTGTTTCGTGATGCCTGTAGCACAGAAATTAGGCTATGTTTTCACACGTATTAAAATATTTCTGCTAAAAAAAAAATTGTTTGAACATTGTTCACACTGTTCACTATAGAAAAACAGTCTAACCAGCAACATTTTCTGCTTAAATACTGTGTGCTGAAATGATGCGACTGTAATGAATTTTCCCTTGGTCTGTACAACTGCACACGTGTCTTAATAGGGAAGATTGCTGAGTGTGTACATTTCTAAGTTTGCGTTTGGAGTATGCGCGTGTGTACAGTGAGAAAGGAGGTCAAATTCAGCTGGGATTCCAGCACACGCCTGCTTGTGCAGATCAGACTGGGACAGCTGGCCTCAGCTCTCAAGAAGCAGCTGTCTCTCCCCTTCATGGCTCTCTCTCTCTCTCTCTCTCTCTCTCTCTGCACATACAGGATGAAAACTGTGATATGCCATACTGTGCTTTCACATAATGATAATATCATGATTTATAGCATTTTATCAATCTAAAATGTATTGTATGATTCACTAGAATACCTTTGGAGCAATATTTTCGAATTAGAAATATATCATATATTTTGGTGACACTATCAGACTTTTCAAAAACATTAAAAAATTTACATTTATGCATTTAGCAGACGCTTTTATCCAAAGCGACTTACATTGCATTCAAGTTACAGTTTTACATTTTATCAGCTCTTGCTTTCCCTGGGAATCGAACCCATGATCTTGGCGTTGCTAGCGCCATGCTCTACCATTTGAGCTACAGGAATTTAATAAAATTAAGATTCATTACTTCACAGAACTACATATATTCCTATGAACACGTGTAGTTAAGAGTCGGAAGTGATCCATAAGTGTAAGCTTTTACAGTAAGAATATGTTCACACTTCTGCAAAATGTGTATTTACTGTGTGAAAGAGCTACCCATTCACTTTAACCCCTCAACCTAAGGGTGAAAGTGCAAAACCCCAATGTCAGCACTCCTCAGCAGAGGATTCTACGTACAAGGCAAAAAGGCTTTGCAAAGAATGACAAAAACACAGACGTCAGACCTTTTCATCATTAGCACTTTCTAATGCAATATTCATGAACCCACAAAAGAAAAACGTTTTTGTCCAAACAATGAAAGTCAATGGGGTCCAAAACAACCTTGGCCCCTTATAAAGTGGGGTTTACATTTAGTATATTTACATTTATTGACATAAAACTTTCCAATAAATAACAGAAGGTTTATACAAAAACTTGCGTTAAATAGATTCTTATTTTTAACATAAAACCCAAAAAGAATGTTTATAGCACAAAGAGAAATCATAAAAAATATTTTGGACAATCAGAGCATTAAGATTATTCCAAAAAGACTGAACAAAAGGACACTCCCAAAACAAATGAGCTACAGTTTCAGAAGCAAATTCACAGAAAGAACAAGATATATCAATGTCACTTTTAAATTTCTGTAAAAACTGCTTGACAGGATAAAACCTGTGAATTATTTTATAAGATATTTCTTTAACTTTATTTGTTAAGAAAAATTTCTGAGGAAGTGACCAAACATATGCCCACTTAATATCATCAAAAAGGTTGTTCCAATAAGAAATGGAGGAAGAAATAGAAGTAACAAGGTCCAAAAATAAAGACCTAATTTTGTGATTAGATTTTTTAACAGAGAAACAAACAGAACCAACCACAGTGGATTCAGGAGTGGGAGGACAAACAGAAATCAATGAGCCACTGTTATTATTTCTAAAGAGCATACAAATTTCCAAAGAGATGGCCTTTAAAACGGTATTCAATTCTTTTCTAGAAACAGGAAAATTATATCTTAAAATAAAATCAGAATAATTAAACAAATTGCCATCATTGTCAAACAACTGGTTCACTAAACTTCCACCATATGGACAAAACCACACTGAAACCACACATTTTCACAATTTCCACTTTTTGTACTCTAAAGAAATTAAGTAAGTAAACTATCCTTTTAATTGGAAAATTGCACACATATTTGAGATGGCAGAGAAGCTGTTGATGAGACAAAGTGGTCCATATTTCCAAAGGAAGAATATTTTTGGAGTGAGAGGATTGCTTTGACATAAATATTTATAGCGTGCTCACAGGGTCACTGGCTCAGGCAATGAGCATCTCTCTTCACAAGGACAGGAAGCTGCCTTGTTAAGATGATATATAAGACTTTCCCACACTGAGTGAGTGCATGAGTATGCACCGATGTAGGCCGTCTGAGATGTGCTTCATGCAAATAGTGTACCCAAGAAAAATTCAATTGGCTTTCCAAGCTCATTTCATAGTTTAAAGGCTTGTTTAGAAGTGAAAACTTTATCCTACTCTCTCCCATACATTGGGGAGTAGTTAACAAGAAGCAAATTAACTTATTTATTTTTTTTTGTAGTGGGCCAAAGTGCAGACAACATAGCAGGTATAGGCGAGAAAAAACATATAGCGATCAGGTCTGGTTTGTAGCTTATTGAATTCAAGAACTGACAGCATGATACTTTCTGACCAATATGCAAAACACATGTTTCTTAATGTGATGTGATAGACCAACGCTATGTGGATTAGTGTGATGTTTTTATCTGATGGCACCCATTCAGGATCCAATGGTGAACAAGTGTTATAATGCTGAATTTCTCCAAATCTGTTCCGATAAAGAAACTTATCCACATCTTGGATGGTCTGAGGACCACTACATTTTTTAGCATATTTTCATTTTTAGGTGAACTGTTTAAGTCACTTATAAGTGTTCACCATGTCTTGGGGAAGTTTGCTAACATTAGTTGCTACACAGCTCTCTGGAATACTTGACCAATATAATATGCTAATTTATACACATTAAATGTGAAAAAAAAATCTTTGGTTTAGGTCTATGTAATAGGTCAGCGATCACGAACACCCACCCATTATATATAAACTTTCCAACTTAAACTTTGTTGGTATTTCCTGTGTCACAACAATGATGATATCATATACAGACCTCATGTTTCTCAGAGATGACTTCCTGGGACCCATCGATTCTCATGGCTCTGTTTATTTCTTTCTTTCGTTTTTTTCCAGGGAGGATATAGGAGATAATAATGACTGACTGATGTTTAGATATGCTATATGAGTAAGTGCAATCATCCCATCAAGTTCCCCTTTTGGAAATTTGAGTGTTTTGAAATTGATGCATCACAGGAAATGTCATGCATCTATGCAATACAATAGACGATTGAACATAAAGACAAACAGCAGATTATGCTAGATTAATATAATATACTGCAAATAAAGGCTGAGGGTTTATGAGGCCCAAAGAGTGGACTGTTTGCAGAGCTTTTCTCTTTTCCTGGTTTTATCTAGAAGCTGATTTCCTGACCCTTCATGTCTTCCGCTTTTTATGCATACATTGTCAACACATTTTGACGTTTTCCTATAGCTGAGTGTTTGTAGATCCCCCCCTCCTAATTCATCAAGTAAGTTTTTGTTGTTAACGTAGATATATTTAGTTAAATTTAGACACAAATGTGAACATACATTTTAAAACGCTTCTATATTTAACATGTAATAAATACAGTGAGATATAACGTATGAAAACTAATATCATATTGACTCTCTATTTTCATTGCAGAGGAGCAGGCATTCAATTAAATGCTAATTTTGAATGACTTTTGATCGAAGGAAATAGAAAATAGAAGTTCTCCAAAGATAAGTCTATTTCAAAGTCTTTTTTAATGTCTTGTTGGAAGTGTGGGTGAGAGGAATCAGGCCGGTCTGTGGGTGTGATTTCGCCATTAATATCTGTCACGCCACATCGCAGATGATTAAAATACTTGATATAAGGAAGATCACAGAAATGGCCAAAAGGTCAAATGTCAAAGAAACCTGTAAGTCGCAAAAATTAAATAAAATACATGTACATACTAATATTCAAACTTTCAGGGTCAGTAAGGCTTTTCTTTTTGGAAAATTCAGTGACAGGAAAAGTGACTTTCAAGATTTCAGAGATGCTGCTCATCAAATGATTAAAGAAACTCTATCCATCATCAAAGAATCCTGAATCCTAAAGTGACCAATTCCGTTTCCATTATGTCAATAGAGAGTGTTGAGGCTTATATTTCACCATTTGTTGAGCTACAGGTGTACAAACCACATCAATATGTGAAAGCAGATCAGGAGTAAGTACAATAGGTCACTCATTTAGACATATGCTTTTCTGCATTCTAATCTAAAATCAATTCCTGTCCCGATCTAGTCAACTGAACCCAGCTGGATATAGAAACAGTCAAAATATAGCATCAAACTCACTTGATACTCTCAACATGTCACATGGGTAAATATATAGCTATTTTGTCACATGTGCTGTGCAATATCTGATCTGATTGTCTTTGGAATTATGAGCAAAGACAAAGGTGCAAACCACAGCCATGGTTGGTAGTAACAAATAAAGTTCAGCAGTTCAATATTAAGCTCTTCACTAGCAGCATCAGATAACCATAGAAATATGTATTCATATGTTG
Organism: Schizothorax lantsangensis; assembly: GCA_027422415.1. Taxonomy (NCBI): domain Eukaryota; kingdom Metazoa; phylum Chordata; class Actinopteri; order Cypriniformes; family Cyprinidae; genus Schizothorax; species Schizothorax lantsangensis. The sequence goes on along the minus strand of CM049847.1, from coordinate 18,562,269 downwards.
ATGGGACTTGAATAGTAAAAGTGCTAATATCCATCTATGATAGTTACAATTTCCTGTAACCTCCAACCTAATACGACCCTAGTTTCAAAAGAAGAGAGCATGTTAACGACAGCCATAAAGTGCATTCTCTTCCTTTCACTCTCAGGGTTAGCAGTATCACGTTACAAAGCACCTTCTGCAAATACAAGGCTCAGGGCAGTGAGGGCAGGGGTTAGAGCTGACACCACATCTGAACTATAAAATCCCTGCAGTTGGTTGTCAGCAAGCAAAAAAACAATTGTACAGGAAAAACGGTTCTTTTTTGAAACACTGACAGCAGGCTGGTAGGTTCCTCTGAGAAATCACTTAATGTTACTAGTTCATTCAGGGTCTGAAGATGCACGTAAAGAAGTGATGTGTTGTTTCTGAAGATGTCAAGTTAATTTAGAAGTGAACAATACTGACCTCCATCTCTGAGATACGAATCCTATGATCAATCAGTTCATAAATCCCATTCAAAAGTCCATGTAGAATTGACAGACACAGCAAAGCATCTGAATCTGCCTAAATCTGTCTGTACTTCTGTTTGCTATAATTCTATGTTCTCCGGTCTTCTTGTTGCTCTCTGTCACACACACACACACACACACATTGCCCAAATAAACCCAGAGACCAGACACTTCACAATAAGGGGCGGGGAGTGCAGCATTCACTCATGACATGTGTCTTGCTCTCATGCACGTCAGCCAATCCGAATCCCCTTTAACAACTGCTGCCGCATGTCCTCCAACTTCTATGAAACTGTGAGAGAATATCTGTGGGTCTGCTTTTAAAAAGCAGAAGTTGGTCAGACTGAATGTAGGTTCTTTTCCAAAAGAAAGACGCAATCTTTCAGTATTATTGTTACTTTACTTCCTATTCATTTTACAGTCTTTTTTAACTTTCGCCTGCTCACACAAGCTGATTTATTGTTTTAACGGGACAGATTCTCGGGTGGACAGACTTTGTTGTCAGGACAACAGATAGAGCCCCTGTAAAGGGCTGGTGGGGGTTGGACACCAATGATATACAACAGCGGTTCTCAACTAGTGGGTCATGACCCAAAAATGTGTCACAGTTCTTTTCTGATTAGGTTATGTGGCTGTATATTGGCACGAGGCATAATATCTACTAAACAAAAAACAAAAAAAAATCATAAAAGTTGCTAGGCAATGCAGTCTAAAGTACAAAGGCAGCGCTCTGATATACAGCATTGAAGTTACATCAAATTTAACGTGATGAGATTTTGCCCTCAGCCAAAACTATTTGCTCTGGAAAAAATGAATGAGACCAAAGACTACCCACGAGATTTAATGGCAAATTCCAGAAGATCTGGCCGAGTTGAGGAAGCTCTCCGTGGGTTTATGAACGCTGAACGGCCGCTGACGTCCTGGAGCTCACATCTCCAAAAAACGTCAAAGCAAATTTGCAAATAGACAGATTAACAAATTGCATATTGTAAGTCTAAACAAGAATATTCTCACGTTAAAAACTCCTAAAACTACATTCCATGCCACAAAAACAGTATTTTTTAAATTATAGTGGACTGGAGCGTCTGCCATGACACTCGCTTTGAAAAATACTGCAAATGCTGAAACGGTTGTTGGAGTTCTGTTATCACTCTAATATCACACTCTTATCAGCCAATCAGATTTTGAGGACCAGAACAACAACAAACTGCTGTGTGTGTGTGTATTATATACAGAGCCGATCCTCCCTATACGCAGAAAATGCAAGCTGCGTAGGGCCCCCGAAACACCAGGGGGCCCCTTTGGTCTCAAAGATGTTTTAGTTTTGTTTTTGAATTTGGCCAGCGGTTATGAAAACATGAATGATAATTTATTTTAATGCGGTGCGCTGTCACGCTCTCTACGTAAAAATTAGCCAAATCATGTAACATGAATGTCGTACAGTCTCTTGCTCTTACTTAAAAAAAAAAAACGTGTTGAAAGCGTGAGCCGTGAAAGAGATACTATTTCTCGAGCGTTTTCCGTGAGCGCAATTCGAGACGGAGTGAAACACGGATAAATGCGTTTCATCCTAACATCCCCCCAACAACTTTTATTCAATACTTTTTGCAACCTCCTTTTGCCAGTTTAACAGCTCTAAATTGTCTCCTATAATGTCTGATGAGGTTAGAGAACACCTGACAAGAGATCAGAGACCATTCCTTCATCCAGAATCTCTCCAGATCCTTCAGATTCACAGTTCCAAGACGGTGCTTCTTCTCTTCAGTTCACCTCACTCATTTTCTACAGGGTTCAGGTCAGAGGACTGGAATGGCCATAGCAGAAGCTTGGTTTTGTGCTCAGTGACCCATTTTTGTTTTGGTTTTGTTTGTTTATGGATCATTGTCCTGGTGGAAGATCCAACCACTGCCCATTATATGATTTCTAGTCAGTCATATTTTTTTATATGTTGGTATTTAATTGAATCCATGATGCCATGTGTCTAAACAAGATGTCCAGGACCTCCGGCAGAAAAATAGGCCCACAAAAAAAATACAGCAGTATATTTCATTGCAGTGGCATGCACAGGCCTCCGGAGGGGCAGGGGCGAAATGGCGTTATGAGCGCACAATCGCGGGGGGGGCGGGGGTGTTCCCCCTCGGCTAGAGGTATCATGATTCACGATTTTATCACGATTCTTTGTCATGTTGATACAACAAAGATACACATTACAAATACACACAATATACAAATAAAATATACAGTGTTTTATTATCAGGTAGGCTACAATAGGTGTATTTAGCAGGAGCATTCAAGAAACTGAATGAACAAATATAAAAATAAAACACTATATAGACTGATTCCTATTAAAGGAACTGTATTAAAGTTTTTCAGTCGTGAAAAACTTTAATACAGTAGTGTCAGTGTACTAACTAGTGTACTAAGAGTAGTGAGTGATTTTTCTCTTTGTGTTTGGTGTTTTATTAACATTAAAGGAATAATTCACCCAATAATTAAAATAGGCTAGTGTTTTATTTTTATACCTTTATTTTATTCACTCAAAATTTGTTTCCTTCTTCTGCTGAACATAAATGCTATTTTGAAGAAGGTGGAAAACCAAACAGTTGCTGGTCCACAGTGACTTCCATAGTATTTTTTCCCTTACTGTCAAAGTCAATGTGGAACAGAAACTGTTTGGTTACCCACATTCTTCAAAATATCTTCTTACTGATATGAATGTATGTGGCGCTGTACAGTATATTGATACGGCAGCGCCAGAACTGCAGCTGATAGAATGTGTGCTGTAGCACGATACTACGATATTTCTTCAAAAGCAGATCGTGGAGACATTTTTATCAGGGCCGCTGCTGGCCAAATGTGTGTCCTAAGCAGGATTTTATTGTTGTGCCCCCTCCCTCAAATATTATGGAAGTAAAAAAAAACACCTACCATAGAGGTCAAAATAGAACTTTAATAAAATATAAAAGTAAATAAATTGTAATTAAATTTTGTTATATACAAATTACAATTTTAGCTCTAGACAGTTACCTATGGCAGTAATACAGTTGTCTGATTGATTTTATGGTCTCAAGCATTCAGAAATCACGCAAAAGAAAAATAAGCAGTTTTACCACGAAAACCATGACTAATTTTTGTAATGGTTGTGATGTCCACATGTTTTTTGTTGAAGAAATTATAGAGGCTGGGTCATCTATAGCAAAAAGGTGGCCAAAAAAATAAAGATTAAGTGGATATTTGAATGAAATGTTTGGTCAATAGCATATTAAACAAAGATATGATCGTCCTGTAAGTGTAACAGCAGCAATTACCAGGCCTTTGGCGCCCTTTGCAGGCATTTATAACATGTAATGTTGAAAAAAACAATAGACACCATCACAAAATTTGTAATGGTTTTACTGGTTCTAATGGGACTTGTATTGGTTTTAATGGAAACTGTAATGGACCCTGTGGGTCTCTATTGGTAATTGGTCACCTTCTATTGGTGGTAATAAATCCTAATGGAATATGTCCCGAAACATTCTACAGAAAACCATTTTGTTCATGGTTTTAATGGTTAAAAGTTGATGGTTTGTAATGGCATTTTTGATTTATTTGTGATGGTGTTAGAATTTTCTGTGATGGTTCTATTGTTTTTTTCAGCAGGGTTGCCTCATTGTTTTTATATAATGCATTTTAAGTCATTTTAAAGGCTGTTGTTGGCTTAGGTCTATTTTTATAACCACAAAAAATATATCATCTTTATACTTCTTTGATTATGAATGTAGCCTACCTGAAAGTGACGTGAGGGCTTCGTTTTCATCTTCTTTTTTTTCGGCGCGGGACTGCTGATGTCTTTTCACGGGCATAGTTGTCCATCAATTACGATCATCTGCATTCAGCCGCAAACATAAGGAATGGCGCGTCACTTTTTTTTTTGAGCAGCTGGGATGGTGCCCCCCCACGAGTTGGCACCCTAAGCAAACTGCGTACTCTGCATATAGGGAGCGGCAGTACTTATTTTTATCGCCCACAATATCGTTCATATCACACAGACCGGACCACAAGGGCACTTTAGCGTCGGACCTCAAAGGGGCAGGGGCTCAAGCCCCCCCGCCCCCTGTGCACTCCACTGTTTCATTGTACACATGGGGTACTTTTTATCCATGTGTGCACCAAACCCATCTTGAGTGTTTGCTGCTAAAAAGCTCATTTTTTAATTTTCATCTGACCACAGAAGCCAGTCCCATTTGAAGTTCCAGTCGTGTCTGACAACTGAATATGCTGGAGATTGTTTTTGGATGAGTGAGGAGAATTTTTCCTGAAACCCTCCCAAACAATATGTGGTGATGTAGGTGCTGTTTGACATTTTTTTTTAAGGTTTTCTGACCCCGAGACTCAACTACTCTCTGCAATTCTCCAGCTGTGGTCCTTGTAGAGTCTTTGGCCACTCAAACTCTCCTCCTCACCGTGCATTAGGATGATATAGACACACGTCCTCTTCCAGGCTGTTTCGTAACATTTTTTTCGTAACATTTTTCTGTTGATTGGAAATTCTTAAATATTGCCCTGATGGTGGAAATGGGAATTTGCAATGCTCTAGCTCTTTTCTTACAGCCACTTTCTAAATTTGTGAAGCTCAATTATCTTTTGCTGCACATCAGAAATATATTCTTAGTTTTTTTCTCATTGTGATGGATGATTAAGGGAATCTGGCCTTTGTGTTCCTCATATTTATAACCCTGTGGAACAGGAAGCCAATAATTTCATGCTCCTAGTCACCCTGGTGGGATAAAAAAAAATGCAAATATGAATGGGAATATACTTCAGAGATATTTTAATCATAAGAATTTCTAGGGGTACCAATAATAGTGGCCATTGTGTACTAGAGAAAAATAATTATTTCCTAATGTGATTTTCCCCCACTTTCACTTTTTTTTTAAAACTACAATTAAAGGTTAGACTTTTATTTTATTTTATTAAAGATCAAATGGATAAACAATGCAGACTTATTTTCACAACCTTCTTTGATCATATTTACTAAGGGTATATATAAATCTAAATATATATATATTGTGGCAATGATTAAAATAACATTTTTGTCAGGATTAATCCTGACTGGCGCCTGAACATTTCCTTTAGAACTCATCTAAGCTAGGGCGGCCACCACCGTTACTAATATATATATATAAAAATATATGAAATATTTATTATGTGCAAAATCTAAAATGAAAACATTAAATAATTTATATATTAATTTATTAAAATATTTTATTTTTACAAGCAAAAGTCCATCACACCAGGCTTATACTGACAAAACTGGACTTGCATATTAATATTAAATAAATAAAAAGTGTATGTGTATATATACGTAAATATATATATACACACACACACACACGTATATACACACATATACATACATACATACATATATATATATATATATATATATATATTTTTTTTAAACTATAATTTCCAGTTGTGGTTATTCTGGAAAAACATTACAACTCTGTAATTACTTGTTTCACCTATTATGCGTGTAAACTTTTCTTTTGTGAAGCCACTGAGCTCATTTGACCTTCCCTTAAACCAAATGAATAAATACGGATCTGTTGCACAGTAAACACGCTAGCCACACGCACTGTGAATGTGTCTTTGTACTAGCACTATTAAGAGCCTGACCAGCGTAAGAAAAGGAGGATCTCGAAACCGTATGAGGAATTACCCTTCTGCGTCATATATTTAGACAAGCATTAGGCAATTTAGCCTCAAAAAAGATTGCTGATAAAATCAATTCTTGCTCAAAGGGAAAATCCCATTTCTTAGATGTTACAAACTCCTCATTACCTTAACATTTGACATTACTGAAGAAACTCCAAAAATACCAGCACAGATTTTAAATGTACTCAAGTTACATTCCACAGTACTGTGACTACTAATGCAGTGTTCAACTGTTTGTATTGCAGTTTGTAGCAATTGCAGACCAGGTTTTAAGCAACTGTCCACCACACACATTAACATATGAGGATGTTGCTAGGTCACATGTCTGAATCTCCAGGGGATTCTACAGAACAACTTTGCAAACGGTGGTTGGTTGCAGTGTCTGTAAATGACTAATGTGTCATTTCGTCTATATGTGGCAGTGTGGTGGCCGCGGTTTCCTTTCGATACATCTCTTTCTGTTAGAGCTTTGCTTCAACCATTAGCCACAAATAATTAAAAAACAAACAAACAAAACCCACACTGAATTTACACGAAGTTGTTGAGAAGCATCCATCCTGCAAACTGCAAAACTGATTGCAGGGTAGATGCTTCTCAACAAACCAAACGAAGACTGCAAATACATGTTTGAAAAAGATTTGAGGAAGGAAATACTGCTGATTATTTTGATAAATGTCATACCACCACGATGCAAAGGCATTGTGGGTAGTCAAAAAGCCCGCTCTCAAATATCTATAGCTAGGCCCTCCTCTTTCAATTGTATAATATTGCTCAAAAGTTTGGGGTCAAACTTTTAAGAAATACTTAAATTTTGAAAGGATGCATTAAATTGAAAAAAAGACAAAGACATTCATAATAACACTAAATATTTTAAATAAATGCTTTCTGTTCTGCATAACTCTTTTCATCACTGATCATAAGAAAATGTTGAGCAGCAAATAGGCATATTTGAATAATTCCTGAAGGATCATGTGACACTGAGGACTGGAGTAATGATGCCGTAAATTCTTAAAATATATTATAATCTAAACTATTTATTTTAAATTGTAACATTATTTCACAATAACACGTTTTTACTGTATTTTTAATCTAACAGTTGCAGCCTTGGTGAGCAAGAGAGACTTTCTTCAAAAGAAAAAATCTTTCCCCAACTTTTGAATGGCAGTATAAGTCTAGTGGGGTTTTTTACTCTCAGAATTTTCTCATGGTTGAATGGTTTCAAAACGAGTTACACAAAGTTGAATGCTTGGGGTCAGGAGTTTGTTCAAATCCTTAACCCCAAGTTTGAGCAACAGCAAGCTGCACTAACAACAACGGTTCAATGACTCAATGCCATTCAAAAACACTTCAGACGTGTAACTACGAAAAAATTGAATGGCACAAGAAACAATTCTCTCAGAGTCTTTTAATATAAAACAAAGAGAACATTACACAAATTGAAATGGAAAAGAAGACATTCTAGGCACTTGCCACGACAATAGCACTCATCTACTTGTTGTCAGATACACAAATAACAAAAAAAAATGTTCTAGCTTCTGTCTCTAGCTACGAGTGTAATATCAATGCAACTTTACAGCTGATAGTTTTGATAAAAATCTGAAAACAATGGATATTAGATTATTCGCAAAACAGCACCACCCAAATGCAATACAAAGGTACTGCAGTCATAAGCTCTCTGATGCTTTTAAAAATGGTTTTGTGTGTTAAACGATGCACAGCCTTGGCAAACAAGCCTGCGAAGTCAAACAGTGTGGACATTTCTGTGTTTGGGACCTGCTGATACAAGAAATTCAGACCCGTTTGGTCTCAAAGCACACAAATGTCTCCTAATCAGTGGTGGTGCGGCGATACCAGAATCGTGCTCTGAAGTCGTCGCTGCAGGTCATGAAGCCGGGGTTGGTGGGTGAGTGGACGATACAGCGCACTATGTTATTGTGGCCTAATGAGAGCAGGTTTTTCCTCTCGGCCGTGCGTGAATCCCAGCAGCACAAGCTGATGGTTCGCTCGTCCGGCAGCAGCACATAGTCCTCCGTGTGGTTGAAAACACACTGAGTGCGGTGCGTTTGTCGCCCACTGAGACCCGCACCTGTGTGACAGGAAACACAATGAGGGTGAGCTGGCAGCAGAGTGTGCGAGCCACAAAGAAAAACACTGGACAGGTGGCATGATGACAGACATGGTATTTCCAACATATATGTCAGGGTTTTGATTTATTTACACCAAACTGACCAATGGAAGTTCCAAGATAATATTAATTATTAGCACTTTTTACTGATGCAAAAAGACCATCATAATACATGTTATAAAATGAATTGTTCCAATCCTAGATGCTGATAACATGCACAGGTTTTTGCTGGCTTGTTTTAGATTCATAGGCTCTGAATTTGCTTTGATTCTTATTCATTTCAGTATATTCTGCCTACAAATAATATTAATTCTCTCCCAGTTAATAATGTTAATTATATGAGGCAATGTTTCAGATTGATTTAAACCGGTAACCGGTCTTTATGAACTAATTATCAAAAGAACAGACTTATTGGAGTCATGCGTTTCTGAAATTGGGCTGCATTAGTTGTGAAAACTGGAAGGTTTTTGATTCAATGGCAAAAAAAAAGTAATTAAGAGTAATTTTCTTGTGAGCTGGGCTACACTGGTTACGCTATATGTTTTTGAATAAATCAGTTCATAAGAGTAATTTGTTGAGGACTCTGACTTTACTGGTCATGCTGTACGTTTTTTATTCAATTCACAAGCAAATCACTCATGAGTCAGTTCAGTATATGCTTTTGATTAACTACAAAGAACTAGCTCATAAGAGTTATTTGTCCAGGATCAGAATATACTGCTTGTGCTGTGTTTTTGATTCAATATAAAGAACTGACTCGTAGTTATTTTCTTGTGAATCAGACTGCACTGGTTAACCTTTACATCTGAGTCAATAAAAAAAAAAAAAAAAAAGGATTTTTAAGAGTCATTTGCCCAGATATCAGACAAATTAATTGAACTGTTTCTTGTTATCATGTTACAGTACACTGACTTTTTTTGAATGATTTAATACTGACCACAAACATTAACATCTGAGGTAAAAAAATGATTTATTTCACAAATGAAGATTCAGCACCGACAGAGCAGAAAGGATTTGAGGAATCGATATCGAGACTGCTTAAAATAATTATAAAAAAATGAACACCTTTTTCCTCAGTCAGAATTGAATCACAATTCTTCATCTAGCCTGCGTAATCTATAATCTAAACCTACCCATAATTCTCCATTTTACCTGTGTACTTGACCAAAGTCCGGCCTGTGGAGATTTCCCAGAGTTTAGCAACAGAATCCTTCCCGGTGGACAGAACATACTTGGAGTTCTTGGAGAAAACAACCGAGCAGACCTCAGCGCCGTCGTGGGCTTTCTCAAACGTGGTCACGCACCGGTTCGACACTCCGTCCCACAACTTGATGCTGCCGTCTTTGCTACAGGAGACGTAGCTGTTAGCGCTGGGATTGTAACAGACTCCGCAGATGGTGTCTGTGTGCTGATCCAGAGGGTTGCAGGACACAAAACACTGGAAAGTGTTAACGTCATAAAGACGCAAGGTTGGGTGCTGCGTGCCGACTAGTAAGAAATCCCCAGATGGATGGAAGGAGATGGAGCGCAACATTTCAGCTTCCTGTAGAAAATAAAAGGGAGAAACATTCCATGCAAACATCTCCAAAAAATGAAGGGCCACAAATAACCTTTTAAAATCAAGCTTATTATAAATGTTTACTTTTTCAAACTAATTTAGTTTTGATTTAGACTTTATACCTGTACATGCTTGAAGGCTCTTTTTGCAGATGGCTTTGAATAATCAAAGAGTTTGAGGGTGTAATCACGAGAGCCAGAGGCTAAGATCTGCTCGGTCGGGTGAAAAGAAAGGCACGTGACCTCATCCACATGATCATACAAGGTTCTGATTACAGGGTGGTTCTCCATGTTCTGCTGGGCCGTTTCGTTCATCATCACCTAAATCGTAAAACAGAATTGCAGTCAGGTGGTCTAACTGGAATAAACTACATAATATTAAAGTCACCATCAAACTGATTTTTTTCTTCTGAATTATGAAGTACATCCAAGTGAAACATTATCAAAAAAGGAAAAAAAAAAAAAATGTAGGGCAGGAACTTGGTTCTGCATCAGAAGTTGCCAAGGTGTGGGTAAAAGTAGAGGCAAATTTAAAAAAAAATTAAAATATGTCTGGATGAATTGTTCAAAGTAAGATCTATAACATGCATTTAGAAAAGAGTTAACGCAACTTGAAAACCAACTCATCCAGGCACTCACCTCAAGAGGCATGGCGCTTTTGGCCAGCATGCGCTCCGTATCCAGGATCTTAATGGAGGCGTCAGCGGAGCCCGTGGCTATGAGCTGCCCATCGCGGCTGTAGGTGGCCACACGGCAAGGACCCTTATGAGACGTCACATAGCAGGTCTCATACTCTGATGCTTCTGGGGACATGGTTTGCACATCTGCATCAAATTCCAGGTCGATGCCCACACCGGGCGCCACGGTCTCTGAGCGGCCAATGGCGTACTGTACCGCACTGTCATCATTCTCCATTCCTATGAAATCAGATTAAAGAACTTTTCTGGCTTCTTAGATAAACATTATTCATATTTGTGAGCCAGTAAATTATAAGCTTGCAAAGTTTACTTAAAGTATTTCACTCAATTGCTCTTTTTGTCATCAGTTTGAAGGAACAATTACTCACTTATTACTTTGGAATTGTGCACATTGCGAAGTGTTCTGGATTGACTGTACTAATTTTGGTAAGAGAACTTTATCCCTAAATTTGTGTATAAGGCGAAATGTTGTTTTTGCTAATTGTTTGAAAATAGACCCTTTTCACATTAGGTTTATATTTATTAGCAGAAATTCCTTGCAAAAATTATTTAAAGAACTAATTCAGTTGCCTGTTAAAATCTTTTTTGATGCAATACTTATGCTTTAGCTTCAGGATTTTAAGAGTAAGATTAAATGTTGTATTCTTTATAGCAAAGAAAAAAAATAGATCAAAGTACTGGTTTAGTTTATTGTTATTTAGCAATTATACAGTACAAGTAAAAACAATAAACACTAAAAGTGTCAGAAACTGATCGAGTCGTACCTGTCTTGGCCAGCTGCATGAGCTGCTCTGATGGAGACACCACACTCTGGGGCTTCACCTCACTGATCAGGCTGTTGGCGATGGTGGTGTAGCCGTCATACAGAAGCTGGCTGATGATCAGCCTGTAAAGGTGCTGTCTGTCCCTCAGTGTGGGCTTGGGCCGGAACATTTTTGCTGCTGGAATTGAATGAAGCAAGATAGAAACGCTCAGACTGCAGGTAGCTTTGTGTTTGAAAACCTAGTGAGTTGCTTATCGAGATAACATGCTTACGCACGTTCTATGATACTCAAAATGTTGTCCAGGTAGGCAACTTAGATTCAAAACAGACCCTTTGATGTTAATTCGAGTGCATTGTTATCGTAAATCTGTGCGTGATATAGATTTCGACGCATCATTTAAAGGTGGTTTGTGTCTGTTTTGAACTAAAGGTAAAAGTAAGCAACAATTACTATATAAATGGCGCTTCATTCATTAAAAGTTGCATAGAATTAACGCTTTACCAGTTCAAGACTTCGGGAGCACACGCTTTGTACGTCTGACGCCACGACGTACGCATATGTGGTGGGGTTGTGGGAATAAACCAGACAAATTAAAAGTCTCCGGCTGATTTATAGTAAAAGTCCCTATCTGGCTGTTTTCGTAAAATTTTCACACAGATTCTAATTTTTTATTCATTTATGATATTAGAAAAAATAATAATAAATATTCGTCACACTCAATAATTAATACATTTATAACTTGATATTAATAAAATAGCTTACATTACGTAATGCTAAACAATTTTATGTCAATTAGGAAAACAATCAATCAATAAATAAAGCAAATAAAACATCCCAAAGAATATATTTAAAAATATTTTTAACTGCTGATTTGTTTATTATACTATGCATTCAAAGACACACAGTTAGACATCACTCAGGATGCATATTCTAAATGAACTAATATGTTTCTTGACATACTTTTCATATTACATTTATTATTATATACTGTGGGGGAAAAAAAAAAAAATTGATTCCCTGCTGATTTTATATGTTTTCCCACTGACAAAGAAAATGATCATTCTATAATTTTAATGGTAGGTTTATTTGAACAGTGAGAGACAGAATAACAACAAAAAAATCCAGAAACACGCATTTCAAAAAGTATATAAATTGATTTATTATGTGAAATAAGTATTCTTCACAAAACATGACTTAGTATTTGGTGGCAAAACCCTTGCTGGCAATCACAGAGGTCAGACGTTTCTTGTAGTTGGCCACCAGGTTTGCACACATCTCAGGAGGGATTTTGTCCCACTCCTCTTTGCAGATCCTCTCCAAGTCATTAAGGTTTTGAGGCTGATGTTTGGCAACTCGAACCTTCAGCTCCCTCCACAGATTTTCTATGGGATTAAGGTCTGGAGACTGGCTAGGCCACTCCAGGACCTTAATGTGCTTCTTCTTGAGACACTCCTTTGTTGCCTTGGCCGTGTGTTTTGGGTCACTGTCATGCTGGAATACCCATCCACTGGAATGCTGTAATAATATTACTTTTTGCAGTAACTAGTAGTGTAACTAATTACTAATAAGATTTCAGTAATAATATTACAGTTACTATCCATAAAACAGCTTAGTTACTTAGTTACTTCTGATGCCTCAACCCCGCTGATTTAAAATCCAACAATCAAATAATTCCTAGATTTATTTACATAATTTTCACAACTCGCACATGCATGTGATGTCCCCAGTGCTGCAGGCAAGCTTGGAATATGGAAAAGCTTACATTCAGCAGATAGAAATATTGCATTATATTGATTTTGTCAGGAAAAAGATGATCTGAACACTGTTGTGTAAGTTGTGGCATTACATCCCACCCACATCCCTCTGATCAGCACGTGGTACATTATATTACTATAATGAAAAAATATTTTTGGAAAATTAAACAGATTCTTACAAAGAAGAATAAAATAAATAATGAATATTTATTCATTTATTAAGTGATTTGATAAAATACATAATGAAATATAATCGTATATGGGAAACTGAGAAATTACAATTAGCTTCAAGCTACACATGACAATTAATGAGATTAATAATTTCTACTTCAATGTCACTATCAATCACTAATGAGTGTTTGTAATAACTTCTGACTGCGATCCAATGTGGATTTTGGTCAAATGATGAGGCAGAAGAACCATTTTTTTGTGGAAGATACACAGTTAAAACTTCTGTGGGGCGTAAAGAAAAAGTAATGTAACTAGTAGTGTAACTAATTACTGTTGCCAGAAAGTAATAAGTAAAGTAACAATATTACTTTTGAAAGGAGTAACTAGTAATGAGTAATATATTACATTCTTTGAGTAACTAGCCCAACACTGTCCACGAACCAATGTTCGATGCCCTGGCCCTTAGCAGAAAAACACCCCCAAAGCATAATGTTTCCACCTCCATGTTTGACGGTGGGGATGGTGTAGGCAGCATTCCTCCTCCTCCAAACACGGCGAGTTGAGTTGATGCCAAAGAGCTCATTTTGGTCTCATCTGACCACAACACTTTCACCCAGTTCTCCTCTGAATCATTGGCAAACTTCAGACGGGCCTGTACATGTGCTTTCTTGAGCAGGGGGACCTTGCGGGCGCTGCAGGATTTCAGTCCTTCACGGTGCAGTGAAAAGTGAAAGTGACGTGATATGTGGTCAAGTATAGTTACCCATACTTGGAATTCGTGCTCTGCATTTAACCCATCCAAAGTGCACACACACAGCAGTGAACACACACACACCGTGAACACACACCCGGAGCAGTGGGCAGCCATTTATTCTGCGGCGCCCGGGGAGCAGTTGGAGGTTCGGTCCCTTGCTCAAGGGTCTCACCTCAGTCGTGGTATTGAGGGTGGAGAGAGCGCTGTACATTCACTCCCCCCACCTACAATTCCTGCCGGACATGAGACTCGAACTCGCAACCTTTGGATTACGAGTCCGACTCTCTAACCATTAGGCCACGACTTCCCCCGTGTTACCAACGTTAGTGTGTTACCAATTGTTTTCTTGGTGACTATGGTCCCAGCTGCCTTGAGATCATTGACAAGATCCTCCCGTGTAGTTCTGGGCTGATTCTTCACTGTTCTCTTGATCATGAACATGATCAATCACAGTTGTTTTGTGTTTCTTCCTTTTGCGAACAATCGCACCAACTGTTGTCACCTTCCCACTAAGCTGCTTGGCGATGGTCTTGTAGCCCATTCCAGCCTTGTGTAGGTCTACAATCTTGTCCCTGACATCCTTGGACAGCTCTTTGGTCTTGGCCATGGTGGAGACTTTGGAATCTGATTGATTGATTGCTTCTGTGGAGAGGATCTGCAAAGAGGAGTGGGACAAAATCCCTCCTGAGATGTGTGCAAACCTGGTGGCCAACTACAAGAAACGTCTGTCCTCTGTGATTGCCAACAAGGGTTTTGCCACCAAATACTAAGTCATGTTTTGCGAAGGGGTCAAATACTTATTTCACTCATTAAAATGCAAATCAATTTATAACTTTTTTGAAATGCGGTTTTCTGGATTTTTTTTTTTGTTGTTATTCTGTCTCTCACTGTTCAAATAAACCTACCATTAAAATTATAGAATGATAATTTCTTTGTCAGTGGGCAAATGTACAAAATCAGCAGGGGATCAAATAATCCCCCCCCCCCCCACTGTATTATGCTTATTATTAAGAATTATTCAATGTTTGCCCAAATATTAACAGAGTAAAAGGGGACAAATACATTTTTTAAAAACAATTTGGTGTCAAAAATGAGATTAAAAAATTCATTTCAATAAAAAAAAAAACAACAACAGCAAATAATATGTTAAAAATAGAGCTGGCGTATTAGCAAAATCCTGTAAATTTCCCTCCAAAGACAAACAGCACACCAACAGGGTCATTTTTAAATCTCATTTTTCTCATTTAATGTATTTACAAGCTTTACATTTCCTCTGTAGTTCTTCATTACAAGTACACTGAGCAATTGTCTGACTTGCATTAGTGTTTGCGCTTCACCTTCAATGCATACAGGTATTTGATGATGATGTCTGAATGTTTATTCCATTCAGGATGAATATTCATTACTCTGTTTCCCATGTTATTTGGAAAGTCCATTGAGCAAAAGCCGAAGCAGAAGAACCAGTGGCAGGTGTTTCTTAAAACAGCCTGAAACCTCAGCAACATCAGCCAATCCTGGACCAGCCCCCACCTTGAGCAAAAAATGTTATGCATTTTTTTTTCTGAGGATTTTTTTTATTTGTTTTGAAGTGAATCACATGAATCCAGGGAGGCTGCTGACACATTTAAACAAAATGAATATTACTGTTATGATACATGTTTATTCTGTTATTTCTATCAATGTTTTTTTTGCCTGCAAATGTTAAATAGAACTCCATACTTGCAGTCTCTTAAAAAAATAATAAATTAAAGAGTCCAGAACCTATCTTAAGTCTCTTCTTTTAAAAGTAACAAAAGAAAAAAAAGTCAAACTTTAAAACAAAAATATCTTCTATATATATGATACAAGTATTTAGTGTTCCCTCCGGTTCGTAGAGAGTTCCAGATCAAGTTGGCCAGCTTTTCAAAGCATTTTTGTGTTTGTGTCAGTAGTGGGCCTCTGGGTGTCGGCCACCTGCTTCTGTCAATTATCCTCAGAATCCTCCTCTGCCTCACGTAACCAGGTGAAGAAAGCGGTGACCGACTTCAGCGCTACGCCTTTTCCCTGCTGTTCCGCTGGGTCTTTACTCGTTTCCCATTGATAGAAAGCGTCCTCCGAAATAACGTCCTCATCGTAAAGACAGTCGAAAAACATTCGGAGTAGATCTGCGAATAGAAGTAGATAAAAATTACAATCCTCGAAATCATTAGGTTTAGTTTGGCATCTTTATTTGCATCTGCTACATACTGGGTGGTTGATCCAGGGCGACAATCAAAGACTGAAGAGCGTAAAGTGCTTGCAGCTGCCGCTCGGTGTCCGAGTTAAGGTACTTATGTAATATAGGCAGGCGTCTCTGGATGATAGCAGTGTCCACTCTACAGGATGTGCTTTCATCTGGAGAAGAAAAAGATGAAAGTAATTGGTAAAAGGAAGATGGAGATGAAGCCATTTAATAAAAGGCCCAATTGTAAGTTTGCTCACCTTTAACTGCTGCTTTACAAACAGCTGTCATTAAAGCTCTCAAAAATGAAGAGGAACTCATTTGAGATTCATCCAAATTAGCCTAAAAAGAAAAGCAGATTTCTTGAAAACGTTTATACACTTGAATTTTGGCTTTGAGGGACTGCTTGATCAATATAAGAGAGATCCATGGAATCAGTCTCACCTCGACCCAGTCGAAGATCTGTTCATCACTAGACATGTCTTCCAGCAGGAGGTGCTCCAACGGTTTAAAGAGCTCCTCGGGACTGAGGCTGGGTTTAGCTGTGGCCGGGGACACCGGGGAGACGTCTGACACGGTGAACTCTAACTTCTGGAAAAAGAGCAAAAGGACACGATTGGTTGACTGGTTTTCATTCAGTTCTAGAAGTTGCTTTAAAGTAGCTATGTTTCTACATAATAAATATTATTACAATTTAAAATAATTTTCTTATTTTAATATATTTTAAGATGTAATTTATTCCTGCATAATTCTGAATTTTGAGCAGCCATTACTCCAGTCTTCAGTGTCACATGATCCTTCAGAAATTATTCTAAGCTGATTTGCTTCTCAAGAAGCTTTTCTTATTATTATCAATGTTAAAAACAGGTGTGTTTCTTAATATCTTTGTAAAAACTGTGATCCCCCCCCCCCCCAAGGATTCTGTAATGAATAGAAAGTTTAAAAGATCAGCATTTATTTGAAATATAAATCTTGGTATCACTTTACTTAAAGCCTTTATGTATAATGCATTATACGAGTAGTTTTAATGCATTAATTATGCCATGTAATGCACCTTATAATGCACTGTACAATCTCATGAATAATTGTAACCACTAATACATTATAACACTTATCAATTCATTGTCACACTATGCATTTTAAGTTCAGTTATATTATTTACGACAATATATAATGTATTACAATGCATTATACCCTTTAATAACCCTTTATAATGCATTATACATGAAGGCTTTAAGTAGTGTTACCGAAATCTTTTGTAACATTATAAAGGTCTTGCGTCCTTGCTGAATAAAGTATTACATTGCTTAAAAAGAAATCTTACTGCTACCAAACTTTTGAACAGTAGTGTATATAAAATGTGTATATTTAACAGTTTTTATCTAGCACAAAAGCAATGTGGACAGCACCAATAAAACAGTTTAAAACTATGAACAGCAGAATTGTATTGTTTTATTATTATGCTCATTAGTATGATTTATTTTAAAGTACCATTTAAACAAAGTAATTCACTAAAATAAGTCATCATTTCTAATGCTTAATATAAAAAATAGAGCTGACATTGGTTTTTGACAAATTTAATAGCAGATTAACTACTGTGATAAAAAAAATGTACTTCGTTTATAAATGGTGCTATGTCTAGTTAGTGGAAATTTGTATCTGGATCGGGTGTTCAGGCTACATTCTCACCTGTTGTGAGATGAATGTAGGAAGATGTTCTCCCTCAGGCAGGAAGTCGGCCCAGTTCAGCCCAGACTCTCTCCACAAATCTCCAACTTTCCTGTGGCTCTGTAGCACAACCAGACGCATGTAAACACACAAACTCACAGAACCCAAAACAATACACAAAGCTACTTTACTGCATATTGTTGCTGTCATAGAGGTGTCTATGCATGAAAAGCATCATGCAGGAGCACTAAACCTCAGATGACAACTTGATAAAGATGATCTCAATGCTCTAAACACCATGTCAACAAAAGTTAAGCTTACCATTTGTTTGCATAGTAGGTGCAGTATTTCAGAAAATAAGATGGCAGCTCTTCCCACAGGGAGTAGCGGTTTACTTAACTCGCTGCAGAAACAAAACAAATCTTCATTAGATGCTAAACTGAATCACTATGACAGCTGGAGCCTGCAAGGACCTGGAATGACTGCAACTACTGTGCACTGCCAAACTGTTAAAGCTCCAGAAGCCATAGAACCAATACAATGAGATGCGTCCAAAAAGATGAGCTGAGATATATTTTTTATTTAGTACTGAATTCTGTAGTCATGCTTAGTCAGAATACCAGTCTCAAATCACAATCCAATATCCATATCGACTTTAAACATTTTTTGACAAAACTGCAACATTTCTGACTGTACAATCTGCTTTGGATGCAGCCCACATTTCGATATTCTTGTCCACGAAAGTTGTGTGTGTTGTTTTAAACTGAATTTTTACATAAATTATTGAAAAAAAATGGTACATTGTTCTTGTAGCGTAATAGTGACAAGGATGCTTTTTGATTGGCTGTTAAAAAAATATTATTTAAAAGCAGTGTTATTTTAGAATCACTGAGATACTATACTATGAGATACTGTTTTTATTAATATTTTGAATATTTTTATGCACACCTGGCATTTTCCTGCTCATACCATAGTCATCTGCCAGCATTTACAAATTAAAGTTGCGATTAATGTTTGCAGTGCAATGTTTAAGCAGAAGGGAAAAAAATTGACTGTTATATTCATCAGTTAAGGCTCGTTAGAACTACCATTCTACCTGCTTTAAAGATTTCATTTATTTTAATGAATAAGTAAATAGCGCGTGAGAGAGAGCTAGAGAAATATAATGTAGAGATTCGGTAGAGAAGCTATTTTATTAAAATAAGTTGTAGGGCAGCGTTGTTTTATAATATGAATAATATCTTGACCTTGTGCTGGAGCGTTAACAGTACATGCATTTCTTAAATCATCCTTTGAAAGGAGATTCCACCTCAAAAGAACATCCATCTATTAATCAAGGACAACATGTAATAGGTTTTTAGGGGTGGAATGTCCTTTTAATCCCAAATTACACAAAAGCATCAAACAGAACTCATAAGACCTTTCTTTTTCAGTGTTTGTCATGACCAATGGAATCCTGACCTGAACAGCTCTCTCATACTGCTTCCTCCCTCTCTCAGCAAAGGACTGAGCAGCTCAGCCAGGTAAAGCCAAATGAAGGGAACATCTATGGCCATATCATCAGCCTGCTCCAGCATCTCTGAAAACCTACAGAGCCAAGAGACAGAGACAAACCACAGCGCTTTACTACCATAGTATTACAAGTACTAATAAATACATTTGATTTAATGTGTGTGTGCTCACCCTTTGTAGATTTGGGAATGGGGTATGATGCCCTTCTGAATAAGCTGATAGTAGAGCAGTCCCATGTGCTCTCTGGCTTTCTGGCTGCGCTCCAGTGTGCACTCCAGACCCATCCGCACAAACACAAACAGCAGAGAGGGCTGATCCATCTCCATTACACACTGCACTGCCTCCTGCACATATAAACAGACACAACATGCATTCAAATGGTTTACAGTACTGACAAACAATCACACAGCAGATATTCAAGTTATTTTACACATAATTAATCAAACGCAATAATGAAAAGCTGTATGATGGTAGGCACACACATACATAGACAAAAGTTGTATGTGTTGTTTTAAACTGAATTTTAAATGATTGAAAAATATGGTAAAATGTTCTTGTAGCGTAATAGTGACAAGGAAGCTGGTGAGAATGCATATTGTACTTATTGTTATTAAATGTAAAAAAGTTTTATTTATAAGCAGTGTTATTTTAGAATCATTGAGATACTATAATAGTTTTTATTAATATTTTGAATATTTTAATGCACACCTAGCCGTGGATTATCCCACTTATACCATAGACAGTTTTGTCAACATTTACAAATTAAAGCTGTCATTGATGTTTGCAGAGCAATATAATGTTCAACCCCTGAATCATGTTAATACCAACTATTAATACACTACAGTTCAAAAGTTTGGGATTGGTAAGCTTTTGATATTTTCGTTCTTTTCAAAGTTCAAAAGAGCAGAATTTATGTGAAACAGAATTTTATTGTAACGTAATAAATGTATTTACTGTCACTTTTGAACAATTTAATCATGCTAAAAGCTAATTGCTTCTTTAAAAATAAATAAATTAAATTCGTAGTTACCCCAAACTTTTGAACAGTAGTTTGTTTTTAAATGTTGGGAGTTTTTGTTACTTATGGGTTAGTGTTAGGGTCCTGTGATGTACCTTGTAGTCATTAATGTGCAGAAACTCATCAATGATGGATTTGGACTTCCGCTCGACCTCCTCTTCGGACAGGATGGGCTTCTCTGAAACACCAGCGACCTGCAGCGTCTCAGATTTCACTGCAATGAAACAGAAGCTCAGTATTTAGAATATATATGTTTAGTACACAAGTAAATACATGGAAAATGCAGATTTAATGTATATGTGTTCACTAGTGTAAGCATGTGTCCTTCCTCACATGTCTCCGTGGCTCTGTTGTTCTCTATTTCACATTTCTCCTCTGAGATGCTGGCTTTGCGAGATGTGTGGTGTGTGTCAGGTCCCTCCATCCCTGTTTCCTGAGGGGCCACGTTGTCCGTTAGCTCCTTTGCGCTGCTACCTCGGCTGAAGGGACCCGGTCGCGATGGCCCCGAACTTACTGGCTTTTCACTGCGTTCACGACCAGTGCTGCCTCGACTGGTAGAGACATACACAATAAGACACATTAAAAGATGTCAAAGTTTTATACAATTAAATCCTTCATTTGTATTTGTAGCTCATTTGTTCTCAGATGTTGAGTACCTTCCCAGTGAGCGTCTGGAATCGGAATCAGAGGTTTGGGCTGGTGGTGGGCTGGGCTGAGACGTGGATGACTGTAGCGCTGAATAACGGTTCAGGGTGCTACTGGCAGAGCGTGTTAACTCTGGAAATATGAGCATGGAGGTATACATACACGTAATATGTAAAACAGTAATCTAAACTTTACTGAATGGGCAGTCAATTTAAAATTCATGAATGCTGGTCCTCACCAGAGTCACTAGCTTTGGCTCCACCACTGCTGCCCTTTATCCAGTTGATCTGAGCCCGCGGACCCAGCTGGATCTTTTCATCGATTTGAGGCTATAATGGGGGATTGGTTGGGGTTCAGAGGTCATAGAGGATACAAGAGTAATACTACCTCATCACTACATCACAGATGCTAAAATGACTCACCATTGATTGTTAAAGCACATGTCAATGTCAACCTATTCTGTGCTGCACTTAACAATTGTGATTATAATCAGCAGGTGGCAGTGTTACCTCAATCAACTGTACCCTCTGATTCACATTCGAAAATGGGTTTTATGTGTGAAATATGAAGCGTTTGTGCATTGACCAATTTCTTCACCTTGGAGATCTTGGGGATCTTTGTGGGGTCGATGGTCCTGCTGTTCTTAGTAGTGGGCACAGTGTTCCACGTCTCCTCCCTCTGTGAGCGCTGATCTCTCTGATCTATAACCAAAGGCACAGGGCAGGGTTACTTCACAACAGATCACCACTAGCTTATATTAGCCACTGAACACTGGAATTAGAAATGGCAAGGGTTTTATTATGTGTTTAAAGCAGAGTTTCTTAAACAGGGGGGCCAGAACTCACTAAGGGTCAGCCTCAGCACAATTCCAAGCATATTTCTTTCTTTAACTTGTTTTTTAATTATTTGCGCTTTTCAATCTTAATTCAAAGCATATTTCTTATTTTACCTCAATAACTGTCATTTTTATTGAAAAAAAGGTTCCTGATATAAAATTTTAGTAAAATAAATAAATAAAATGTAGTAGTGTCATTTAGACTTGGAAGTGCCATGAAAATTAATAAAAAGTTTTATAAATTTTAAAACAAATTTCTATAATGAATAAATATTTTTCTAGTTTTGTGAATCTCTAAAATACTTTAATAGTTAGAAATTTATGAGAAAGTGCGAATAATAATAATAATTATCACATAATCATCAAATTCATTTCTTGAAACTTTTAAATATAACTTTTAAACATAGCTCACCCAAATATTTGCTTTCTGTCATTATTTACAGCGGGGAAAAAATATTTGATCCCCTGCTGATTTTGTACGTTTGCCCACTGACAAAGAAATGATCAGTCTATAATTTTAATGGTAGGTTTATTTGAACAGTGAGAGACTGAATAACAACAAAAAAATCTAGAAAACCGCATTTCAAAAAAAGTTATAAATTGATTTTTATATCATACATTTTAATGAGTGAAATAAGTATTTGACCCCTTCGCAAAACATGACTTAGTATTTGGTGGCAAAACCCTTGCTGGCAATCACAGAGGTCAGACGTTTCTTGTAGTTGGCCACCAGTTTGCACACCTCAGGAGCGATTTTGTCCCACTCCTCTTTGCAGATCCTCTCCAAGTCATTAAGGTTTCAAGGCTGATGTTTGGCAACTCGAACCTTCAGCTCCATCCACAGATTTTCTATGGGATTAAGGTCTGGAGACTGGCTAGGCCACTCCAGGACTAGGGATGGGCGATATCTTATCGTTTGCGATATACCGTTAAAAATTCTCCCCACGATAAAAATTTGTCTTCCCGCGATAATAACGATAAAGTCTAGTTGTTGACATATAGTTGTTGAAGGTGGACGTGCAATTGAGGAGTTTATCCTAAATGAGGAGCAAGGTTATTTTCGTAAACTAAAAATAAAACTAAGACAAAAACGATTGATGAAAAAACAATTTCATAAACTGAAATAAAATAAAAATGTCAAAATATTTGATAAATGAAAACGAAACGAAATTAACAACAGTTATTGATTAACTAACTGAAATAAAATAATAATTAACAAAAATAAATTATCGTTTTCGTAATCATTACGTTCTCACCCCTTGGCTGAAAAATATATGAGCTGTGTGGCGGTGTAGGGAAACACCTGTAAATGGCGCATCTCTGACGGAGAGACGCAAAGCGGTTTAAAGCACAGTCCTGCACGGGTCCTGTTTGGTAAACGTGCACCAGCAGTACTTAACAGAACACCTGACCCGTTATCCCACAGCAGCACTAATTTATTTCTGTACCAGACCAGAACCGTTTGACATAAAGACCGCGAGTCGCGAGCCGAACCGCACCCGCATTAATCTACAACATCAGGTAGGCAAACTTATAAATTTTCTCATATAACACAAGCAATCAAACCATCATTAGGCAAGTTGGTGTTTTGAAGAAAAACAGATATGCAACATGATAATTAACAGAAGAAAAAAAAATGAGAACGCACCTTTCTGTAAACAATACAAAACTTGCCATAGCATCTTACCTTGTGATCACTGCCAAACTTTTGAACAAATAAATATACAAAGGCTAAATCACATCATACACACGCTTATAATTCTTCATAAATAAAGAAAATAACATATTCAAATGTGAGCCTTTAAATAGGCCTACGATTGCCGTTATTATTGAATTTCATTAGTCCCAGTTATGATTTATGTGCGGATGTTCACGGAAAAGTGCGCAAGGCACGACAGTTACAATATGGTTAAATAAGAAAAAAGACATAGGCTATAACCAAATTAGGCTACGTTTATTTTCATATTAAATATCTCAACACACCATTTAGATATGACATTAAGTGCAACTTGTGTAGATTTATTTAGCAAAAAGGCTTGCATCCTTTGGTGTATATTTGTATAGGCTTCTTTTACCATCTATCAATCTCAGCATGGGTTAATTTTGTCGCTATAAACGTTTGCCTCACTAAGGTTAAATTATGCTAAGTCTTTCTTTGGCCTTCACTCTGGAAGTGATCTGTTGATTCTGCTAAACTATAATTAAAACTGAAACTAACTATATAAAACTAAATAAAAATGTGCGCACAAAAAAAAAACTAAACTAACAAAAATATTAATGAAACAAATAAAAACTAAACTGAATTTCATAGCAAATTTGAAAACGATATTAAAATAAAACGAATTAAAAAAAATTAAAACTATAATAACCTTGATGAGGAGCTCCTTCTACAGTCTGGAACTGGTTTGGTTAGGGCTGTACTGTGCACACACAAAAAATCGTTCTGAATAAATGTACTACAGTAGCATGTGTGTGATACAGTTTTGCATGTGTATGAGCCTGTTTACAAACATGTTGTCCAACAAAGATATAATTTATTGACATGCTTTTTGTCCAAATGAACTTAATAACATAGTTGAGTGTTTGAATTAACTTCTTTTTGTGACCAGACATGGTTTCATATTACAGAATGATAGTATCATATACAGTGATAAAGGCTATGTCGATTAGCATTGCATTATACATATAATTTCCTTATAAAAAAAATACCCAAGATTGAAGAACACAGATAAACATATGTGGAGTTTCTGCGCAAGGGTGCCCTCCGGCTTCCAGTATGAATTAAACAGTCAATACATGTACTCAGTAATGTTCACAACACCCTATTTTGAGTAAAAATAGGAAACATAATACTTTTCTCTAAAGAAACAGGATTCCCTGAATTATCGTCATTGATATCGTTATCGCAATAAAATACCAGAAATATCGTGATATACTTTTAAGCCCATATCGCCCATCCCTATCCAGGACCGTAATGTGCTTCTTCTTGAGCCGCTCCTTTGTTGCCTTGGCCGTGTGTTTTGGGTCATTGTCATGCTGGAATACCCATCCACGACCCATTTTCAATGCCCTGGCTGACTTCAATGCCCTGGCTGGCTTCAATGCCCTGGCCCTGACAGTACATGGCCCCGTCCATCGTCCCTTTGATGCGGTGCAGTTGTCCTGTCCCCTTAGCAGAAAAACACCCCCAAAGCATAATGTTTCCACCACCATGTTTGACGGTGGGGATGTGTTCTTGGGGTCATAGGCAGCATTCCTTCTCCTCCAAACACGGCGAGATGAGTTGATGCCAAAAAGCTGGATTTTGGTCTCATCTAACCACAACACTTTCACCCAGTTCTCCTCTGAATCATTGGCAAACTTCAGACGGGCCTGTACATGTGCTTTCTTGAGCAGGGGGACATTGCGGGCGCTGCAGGATTTTAGTCCTTCACAGCGTAGTGTGTTACCAATTGTTTTCTTGGTGACTACGGTCCCAGCTGCCTTGAGATCATTGACAAGATCCTCCCGTGTAGTTCTGGGCTGATTCCTCACCGTTCTCATGATCATTGAAACTCTGTGAGGTGAGATCTTGCATGGAGCCCCAGACCGAGAGAGATTGACAGTTATTTTGTGTTTCTTCCATTTGCAAACAATCGCACCAACTGTTGTCACCTTCCCACCAAGCTGCTTGGCGATGGTCTTGTAGCCCATTCCAGCCTTGTGTAGATCTACAATCTTGTCCCTGACATCCTTTGACAGCTCTTTGGTCTTGGCCATGGTGGAGAGTTTGGAATCTGATTGATTGATTGCTTCTGTGGACAGGTGTCTTTTATACATGTAACAAGCTGAGATTAGGAGCACTCCCTTTAAAGGTGCTGTATGTAGGATTGACATTGACATATTGCAGTCCAAATTCAAAATTTTGGAGAATTTTTTTTTTCACCTGGCCCCTCCTCCTCAGACTTGATGCACACGCAGGTTGCCAGACTGAAGACACCAACAGGAATAGCGCTGTAGTTGGCCTGCTATAGCTGGAGAAACACACTAAAATGCTGTGAGGAAGTGCTGTGGATCTCACCTGGCCTCCTCTTTGTGTCCTTAGACAGAAGCTGCTGATGAACCTTCCTCTGTTCTTCCTGTTCCTCCAGCTTGGCCTCTTTATGGATCTGCTCTATGGTTTTAGGACCCTGGTCTGCTCTCCGGGACACCCAGTTATGCTGGACAATATAAATAATCAGAGAAAGATCAGATATCTATGATTAATGGATCAATGTCATTCTGGGAAATACATTACAATTAACTCGTAAAACGACAAACCACTCAGATTATTTTTTTTAACGCTGGGTACAATAAAGGCTTCAAAATGTTGAAAGACGCATCCCTCCTCTTTTTGTCTCTTCTCTCTCACACATTTTTATTACTCAAAAGATAATACAAAAATTGAGGAATGCAGGGGAGAGACACCAAGCTAAACTAAGTATAAAGCACTATAGATTATTACGTTTTTAATTAAATGAAAATAAAAATAAGAGAGAAAAAACACCACAGATGTTTTTACTTCTCCGTTACTTCTATCAAAACCAGGCCTTTATAAAGGTCTGGCAATGGCTATCTGTACGCTCTCGACACACACATACAAACAAACACAATCACAATCCCCCATGGCACTTACCAGTCTCAGATCTATCACATCCTGTAGCAAGAACCGTATCCGTGACGATGTCTTGCGCTCTTTGACAATTTTCTCCATCTGGTTGAAGTACTGGTCCATACGGGGCTATTCAAGGACACAGAGCAGCAAGTGATGAAAAACATATCAGTTGAATATCAAATACTGAGTTCATGTGTCCATGTCGATCACAACATCTCTGCAAAATTACTGATTATAAATGAAGACAGACTTCTTTATTGTGGCAGCGATGTGTGATCATGTAGCACAGATCTTCCTGTACC
Source organism: Schizothorax lantsangensis (assembly GCA_027422415.1). Taxonomy (NCBI): domain Eukaryota; kingdom Metazoa; phylum Chordata; class Actinopteri; order Cypriniformes; family Cyprinidae; genus Schizothorax; species Schizothorax lantsangensis. The sequence continues at coordinate 18,535,445 of CM049847.1, read as the reverse complement.
CATCCATTATGGGGCACAGGACATATAGGGAGCCATCGTAAATCTAAAAATAATGTTTGAGGTAAAGAACTGCTCCTAAATCAATAAGGTCAATAAATGCAGAACGTATTTCCTGACCTGACTCCCTGCGAGCTGAAAAAACACCTGAATTCCTGCCACAAGGTCAGCAAGAAAGAAAGGAAGGATACAGAAAACATCTACCCTCTTGCCTAACACTTTGCTCCAGGGTTTATGGGCGTCTGTTGGGCCCAGCTGGAACACATTTAGACTGCGTGTGTATACAGTGCTCAGATTATATTCACCCACATGCCTGAATATTCCTCATTCTTTTGCTTTGCACTGCAGCATATTTAAATGACATTTTTCCAGCTCAGTCCATTGTACAGCTACAATGTAATTTCAATGAAGTACTTCAAATGACAAAGGCATTTCAACAACATCTTTACGATCAGATTAAAGATGAAAATCTCAAAGCTACACAGTAATGCCATGATGATAAGGAGCTGCGCTGGGAAACTTTTCCAGCCAAAGCTCTGGGCCCTCTAAGCACTGCAAAGCCCACTGTAAAAACACTGCACACAAACAATACTAAGATCTGGCCATCTTAGTAAACAGCTATTTTGAGAATAGCATACTATAATACTTGCACCAATGCTGCAGTACATTCTATGTATAATGTTCACTGTATGATCATTTTCTCTATGCTAAAATTACCAAGATGAGCTACAAAAGTTGCCAAAATGCACAGTACACAACAGAGCACACTGGATGTAATTCCATTTCCCACAATGCAAATGTGTTCAATGAAATGAGATCTTCCATTTAATTTACAGTAAAATTGCATTAAAAAAGTTTCTATTTTCAATTCTAATGTTATTTCATTTACTGCATGTTATTTAGAAGATGCTCACTGCAACGTAACATTATACAATTTTAAACGTTTCACTTACACTACAGTTCAAAGGTTTAAGATCATTAAAATGTTTTCTTTTTTTGGGGGGGATGTTTTTTAATGAGCAATGATTTATTAAATTGATCAAAAGGGATTAAATTGATTCTTACAGGGAAAATCCTCCTGAAGCAATATAGTGTTAGGTGTCTTTTTCAAGGGAAAACTGGTGACAATTCATGCATAGTTCATGCTCCAAGACTCAAACCGGGACCGGGTAACCACTATACCACACCACTGACAATATACAAAACTGAGCTTCTGAACTCTGCCAGCTGTCAGAGAAGTATCTAAGATGACAGTCATAACACCATGGGCGAGAAGGTCTTGTTTTGAGCTATTTTCCTACAATACACAAACAAAACAATTAGAACCTGCCCTTCCTCTTTGAACATCCCAGTTAACACCTTACAGCATGAGCTCTAGTGGCCTGCTGAGAGCTGCCTTTCCAGAGTACCGGACTGATTATTAGTAGCCTATTTTATCAGATAAACAAACAGCAGAGGCGTGCTGAAGGAATGCCAAGTAAACAACAGTGATTATGTGATTAGTTAAGTATTCATCTAAAAATTCAGCTTTTGAGAATCCTTTTGTGCTAAATAAAGCTCCAATCCTTATATACTGCAGTCTCAGCCTCAGATAGAACACCCATGGACCGCCCACAGACCGCCTGTCTGATGCACATCGCACACAAAAATGGCAAAAGCTTTCTGAAAATGTCAAGCTCTAGTCTGATTGGCTGAATTTATGCAATGTCGAATGAAACAAAAAAAAAAGGTTCTGGCGTTGAATTGTTCCAGGATATCCAATAATTTTCTTTGAGGAACTTAGAAGCACATCTACACATGATTTATGATATACCTTCCCTTAAAAAAAAAAAAAATCATAAAAAATAAATCTTTGAAATTGATGTTTTGCCAATATTTACTAGCCATACTGTGAATATTTATTAACAAAGTTTAGCTGTTTCATATAAAACTTAATCTTTAGCATCCTAGATAAACTGTGAGTTTTTCCACTAAGATACAAGTCATTACAAGATGTGCAAGTCACATGTTTTCTTTAGTAGATGGTTTGTATGTCTTTAATTTAAATTGAGTCATTTACATCAGGGAGGGTTACACTATTACTCTTACAATTTGACTTAAACCATGCATTATGTTGCAATTCCTCACAAATCAACCCTATGTCATGGCAAAAATCATTTTTAATCTTATTTGGTGCTTGACGAATGTTAATTTCAGACTGCCCTTCCTGTCTCAGAGGGCAGTTCTTCAGTAGTTTGCTAAGTGGACCATATTTTTCCATTAGTGAGATGAGGTTTTACAGTGGTTTTAGTTTCCATAATGGTCATATTAGATGATTTAAATAAAAAGCAAAAACATTTTTTTTTTTTTAACTATGCCTTTCCAATTTCCCTTTCCAAGGGATTTTCACCACTGATCTTGTGAAATACGAATCAATACGGCTCCAGAATGTATAATAACAAACTGCTGGGCAAGTTACCTTGGCTTTCTCGAAGTCAAGGTCTTTGCCGATGGTAGTGAGGAGTCTGCAGAGGCACTCTAAGCTCTCGTCGTCATGGTTTTTTAGTAGTTTCACTACACAGTCATGCATGATGGGCTCTGTCAGCATCTTGAGCTTGAACAGCTCACCGATGAATTTGATATTTCCTGTGGAGCGACCCCGGGCCTTGTCCTTCGCCTCCTCTAGCTCCTCTTGCAGTCTTTCCCTTTCTGTGGGCTAAAAAAAAGAGTTGCATATAAATACCTTAATGCTTTCAATAAAGAATCCTGCAACCAAAAATTTATTCTGTCATTATTTATTCCCCCTTAATGTCATTCCTTTCTTTTTTCAGTGGAACACAAAAAAGAGAAATGTTGAAGAATGTACAAACAGCATTATTAACTACAACTAAAATTGAAAGTAAAACTATTTTTCGTAACTGAATTTAAGCTGAAATAAATAAATATTAGATGAAAATGAAATGAAAATGAGAAATGTTGCCCAGAAACTGAAATAAGTTTATGTACTGAAATTACTAAAACAAAAATTAAATCACAGCTATAACTAAAAAATAAAATGAAAATTAAAAATATAAAAAATAAAAGCTAATTCACAATTTTAATAAATAATATTATTTAAAGCTAGTATTATATACAAAACACTAAAATAACAGCTGCCTTTTAACCACTTTTTATTTTAAATGATCTGGGTCGACATGAGGGTGAGTAAATACTGACAGATTTTTTAATTTTGGGTGAACTTTCTATTAAATACATTTGGCCTGGTGAATATTAGGGATACTCATATTGGGTATTGCCTCCGATACTTCCGATACCATGGGTGCAGCAGGAGCAATGATATTACGCAGCACCTGAAAGTAGTGCCCAGCTATATCATAGGCTACTGAGCGTCTTTCAGGCGCTGCGTCATATCACTGCACCTGATGCACAGATGATGCAGCAGCAAAGTTCCTTGATTATTACGCCGGAATGAGAGTATAGTTCCTAGCCATATCAGCCTAGAAAATCACAACTTTTCATTTACCGTCGGTCTTAGTACACGATGTAACTACAGAAGTGTCAAGTTTTAATTAGGAAAATTATCGAAACTCTTTGGTCATTTTTGAGCGAGATGCTAACGGTCTAATCAGATTCAATGATCTATGCTAAGCTAAGCTAAAAGTGCTACCGCTAGACCCGGAGATCGGCTGAATGGATTCAAAAATGGTAAATCTCAACTTTTTAACTCTAGGGGAGGTGTAAAATGAGCCTATTTCCAAAAAAAGTGGAGTGTTCCTTTAATGTAAGGTACATATGAATATTTAAGTCTTTACGTTAAAGTTCACGTAAAGTCTTTTCTCTGCTGCGTGGTATCTGTATTGGCCAATACTAAACACCAATCGGTATCGGAGGCGAAAAAGGCAGATCAGAGCATCCCTAATGAATATAGTACATAAATGGGCATTAGAGTTAAAAAGACTACTAAGACGATCAAGTCTAAATTAATTCTTGATAATCATTATTGAATAATTACTGATGTGGCAGAGTCCAGCTCCTTTTGTTTTCTCTCAAGTACGACGTCATCCACTTTGTCCCTCTCGAATTCCTTCTGACAGCGGTTCAATAGCAGCTTCCGGAAGTTTACTGAGGTATTAGGTTTGTCTCCTGTGGGCACTTTTAGCTACAATTGGATCACAAGAGGAGGAAATACCCATGACATACTTAAGAGTGAATAATATGAGGCAAAATAACAGTCCAAAGAAAACAGACATGGAAATTTCACAATCGCGCAATGCACAATTAAATCCAAAGTGCATGAAACGTACCGTAGCCAGGCAGCGACACATGTTGGCGTAGGCCACAGAGAAGCTGGGCTCATCTATGGCCTTCTCAAACACAAGGTCAATGATTCCCTTCAGCCTCTCCTCTGTGTTGATCGTGAGATCCGTCACCTGCTTCATCAGCTGATTGAACATCTGGGGCGTGAGCTTGTTCAAAATGCTACGAACTTTTCGGAACAACTCCTGAAGTGCCAGAAAAGCAACAGATTGCCAACTCATTGCAGTCCAAAATCAACAAAACAACCTTCAGATAAAATAAACATGCTTTTGTTTAAAGTGACAAATCAGGACTTCAAGGATGTGAGCACGTCAAACAAAACCCTTGTGCCTGACAAGAACAAAAGCCACCATATGGGACAACCATCTAATTCAATCGCAAGTGTGCATCTCTTGACGTCTTGAGTGCTTCTTTTACTGTGAATGTTTCAAACACTTATGGATAATAGTAATAAAAGATCAGGAATCCACACCTGGGTTCTCAGGGCCTCTGGGTCATCCATCACACTCTCTCTCTTCATCCCAGGTTTCCAAGCATTCTCTGCCTTCTTGAGCTGAATGTCATTATTAACAGAAACGTTTACGATGATCTTGCGTGGTGGAAGTCGCCGCACGTTTATAAGCTTTGGATAAAGTGTACAGATAGAAAAGAAGAGTGTTACGATGTAAAATGTAGGTAATGTTTGGGTGAATCTCACATATGAATTAAAAGAAAAAATAAGATATTATATTTTATAAAATTATGCACATTTTACCACCAAATTCACATTACAGTAATATATGTGGATGTTTTACTTTGAGTCATTTTGAGTCATGTTTTTACAGTGAAATAATGTTAGAAAATAGGGGAGAAAACTTTTTTTTTTTAAACAAATTAAAAGCAGTAATATTAAAATTAAAAGTCTTGACAAATTTTGACTTTTTTTTCATAGTAATGATTTTTCCATTAATGCAGTAATGAGAATTTAGATGGAAATGTGGTTAATTGTTATGAAAATAATGTCATAAGGCAAAAAAACTTAATGGCCCAAAAAAAGGCTTCATTTACTTTATACAAAATACAATTACTTATATCTCACCCCAAAATCTAAAGAAAGAAAAAAAGACCCAGGTATTATTCTAAGTTTTTTTTTTATAATGGATACATTTATCTACCAAACTGCTAAATGTTCTTCCAAATTGCTTACTCATACTTGAATGGGAACACAGCTGTTTTTGGTATTCTGATCTGTAATAGAGTATATGATTTACAGTATAATAACTCACTGGAGCACCATGTCCTCCTGGCATCTGCCTGCTGAAGTCAGCAAAAGCGGGAGTAAAATCCTGGGGAGTGCCCCTGGAAATCAACCTGGGGTCCACAGACCTCAGCGGCAGCTTGTTTTGGTTAATCTGAAACAGAAGAGATAAAGTCGTGGCCTAATGGTTAGAGAGTTGGACTTGTAATCCAAAGGTTGTGGGTTCGAATCTCAGGTCCGGCAGGGATTGTTGGTGGGGAGAGTGATTAACTAGCGCTCTCTCCACCCTCAATACCTCGACTGAGGTGTCCTTGAGCAAGGCACCGAACCCCCAACTGCTCCCCGGGCGCTGGAGCAATGGCTGCCCACTGCTCCGGGTGTGTGTTCACTACTCACTGCTGTGTGTGAGCACTTGGATGGGTTAAATGCAGAGCACCAATTTCGAGTATGGGTCACCATACTTTACAATACATCACATTTTTTTAAATATATATTTTTATATATAATTTCCATAAGTTCTCCAGCAAGAGGCGCAGTGAGAAATAGAGCTGTGACATGAATGAAATGCCAGATGTCCCTCCCCTCCTGCTTATGCTGATCTTGGACTAGCTGTACCTAGTTTTATTTGTATCTTTATCACAATCAGTATGAGAGAAACTGGTTTGAGAGCCTTCCCTTGCTCTACAGCAGTGAGAGGAAACAGTGTTTGCCATGGAGACCAGCTCCATTTGTTATTTATATATCAACAACATGTTCAATGATTTATGCTCCAGTCAGCTTGTGACGGAGGGAACAAGAACAGCCAGAAACAGATGTGAGCGAGTACACATGCAGAGTAAAATCTAGGAACTGAAATGGGAAACTGAAAGTACTGTGTGTACGTTCAGAACAACAGAAACCAGTGTTGTCAGAAACAGTAACCGAGAAAGCATATACAAATGACAATGACAAACTCGCTGTAAACGCTCTCATATCAACAGATTAGAATGAAGTTTAAGACTATGCGTCGAACACAGACAGGGCATTTATTTCCTAATGTCTTTAGGCTAAATGATGTCTACTGCCAAGTATGACATAACCGTAATGCAATTTTAATGGAAACAGGACGTCAAGGGAGTTTCATGGCTAAAGAGTGCAGCTCAGCTGAAGTTTAGAAGTCAGGGGAACATACTTGTATTACTGTACTTTACATGTTTTAAGCAGCATTAGAGGAAAATGTTATGTCCCTTTTTTCATTTTTTTAAGGAAGTAGGCAAAGAATGAATTTTTGACTCTGAAAACCTGAGCAGTCAGGTTACGGGATTTCACATTGTACAAAAAGGGTTGAGATTTACTTTGCATATTTATGAGGATACAAACACTGATTAGACATGTATGGCATGTTTTCAAAAGTATTATGCTCACCAAAGCTGCATTTATTTGATCAAAAACACAATAAAAACAGCAATATTATAACAATTTAAAATAACTATTTTATTATATATTTTAAAACGTAATTTATTCCTGTGATTGAAAAGCTGAATTTTCAGCAGCCATTACTCTGGTATTCAGAGTCACATGATCCTTTGATATGTTTCATATATGACACAGTAATACTATTATTTATCAAATGCACATTGTGTGTATGTCTACAAAATCCAAGAAACAGTCAGACAGCTGAATTCCAGAAGGACTCCAACTCTTCTGACAACATAAGAAATAACAACAACAAAAACCACCTTGTCTAGCACCACATCACTGATTTGAGGCAGTCCCTCTGGCTTCTGCACGCAGGCCGGCATAAACTGAAAACCCAACAGGAAATCCCGGTCATACTGTCTCTTTCCATTAGACTGCACAAGACCTGGGGTGGAAAAAGCACAGCAATAGTAGGCCAGATATATTATGCAATTTATCAACAAAAACAGTATATGATTGTAAAGTGCTTTTGGTGATACAAACAACAACAAAACCCTTAAAGAGACAGTTCACCCAAAAATGAAAATTCTGTCATTAATTACTCACCCTCATTTCTTTCTTACTCCGTAAGACCTTTGTTCATTGTCGGAACACAAATTAAGATATTTTTGATGAAATCCAAGAGCTTTCTGACCCTGCATGAACAGCAACGCAACTACCATTTTCAAGGTCCAGAAAGGTAGTAAGGACATCGTTAAAATAGTCCATGTGACATCAGTGGTTCAACCATAATTTTATAAAGCTATGAGAATACTTTTTGTGCATAAAAAAACAAAAATACTTTATTCAACAATTTATTCTCTTCTGTGTCTGCTCTTTGATGAACGTTCACGAGTGTAATACGACACATGCGTCAGGAGCTGGCATTCTGACGTATAACCCGGATGTGCGGCACCTTGTTTACAAGCAAGGGAATGCGCACGCATACGCCGTCATACTCTCAAGAAGCGCATTGTAGAACAAATTTACGGCTGAACCACTAATGTCACATTGACTATTTTTAACGATGTCCTTACTACGTTTCTGGACCTTGAATGTGATAGGTCCGTTGCTGTCTACACAGGGTCAGAAAGCTCTCAGATTTCATCAAAAATATCTTAATTTGTGTCCCGAACGAAGGTCTTACGGGTTTGGAAAGACATGAAGGCGAGTAATTAATGACAGAATTTTCATTTTTGGGTGAAATATCCCTTTAATAAGCACTTTATGAATTCAAAATGTGACTAGTAGTAGCAATTCATGGCTGTGCTGTAAACCAAAGTCTAATGGCTATTTAACAAACAGGATGACTTCGATCTCCAATGAATGAAATAAATATGTATCTACACTAGGGGTGTAACGGTACACAAACATGACTGTTCAGTACGTACCTCGGTTTTTATGTCACAGTTCGGTATGGTTTCAGTACAGCAGGGGGAAAAAACTATACATAAAATTGCTTTTTTATTATTACCAAACAATGGTTTAATGAACAAATTGCTCTTTTTTTACATAAATTCAATTACAATTAAAGTTCAAATTACAATTTTCTTAAGGATAAAAATCTACCTTAGGTTATGCTCTAATGTAAAGGAGCCCCTTTACATTACTATAAAGTTATAATTAACAACAGAGCCCAAACTTAAATGTAATTACTTTTTATTTTTAAATATAATAATCAACACTCAACTTAAAAAAAAATTATGCAAACATGTAAATTGCACATAATTCAGTTTTTAAATTAACTTCTAAATTATAAAATTTCTAGCCTATTTGTTGTTGAAATACATTCATTTACACAGTGGCTATCATAACTTGTTTCATAACAGATTTATTTAAACATGCATTCAATGATTAAGACATCACTAACAGGTAAAGTCAAATATAATGAGTATGTAGTCCGATATTTCGCGAAATGCTCTTCTCTAGACTTAATTTCTCTAGCAAACAAACAAGCTGTGGACACTGATGACTTGCCTGAGGTATGAAATGCTAAGCTGTTTTTCTGACGTCTTTCCGTGTTCAAAACACTGATTGAGCGATTGCATGAGTCGTGAGATGTTCATGTTTATTTCACGTTAAAACTATTAGTAAAGAGGAAGAGATGATCGCGTTCATTCGCACTCCACTCTGCAGTTTGAACGGAAGCTTTTATACAGCAATCTATCTCGCCACAAAGAGCACCAAAACGGCATGTATTGTTTGAATTTCTTGAAAAAAATGGTCATAATTTGAAAGATGCGATTTTGTTTCTTATCAAAAGTAACAATACATTAAATTGGTTCCACTCGTGCAGTGGTTAAAACAATGCTTTAGCCTATTTGTTCGGTACACAAAACTTTTGGTACAAATATGTGTACTGTTACACTCCTAATCTACACTAAAATGAAAAGATCTGAACTTCATTTAGTTCCTGTGAGAAGTCTTACCTTCCTGCATGAGTGGAGTGGGTGAACACATGGACCCCCTGCTGTCCCCGAGAGTAACGCCACTGTCAGTACTCTCTGTCTCCACCCCATTCCTGAAAGGCTCTGTTTCAGTCTCACCATTCTCCTCTGAGAGCTTCTCCTGGTGCTCAGGCACTGTAAATGGGCTGCTGTAGGTCCCTAAGGTTGGTTGTAAGACCATCTCATCACCAGCAGAGCTGTCCTTTGAGGGCTCCTCCTGATGTGAAGTGAAGAAAAGCAGCATTACACAAGGGCCTGGAGGTGTTATGTGTGAGATGAATGACTACATAATGGTTTGTGCAAATGATAACAATGTCATTAGTCTGTTATGTTATGTTATGTGGAGGGATTTTGCAATTCTCCCTTTTCCAACATCCCAATATCCCTTTTCCACCGACAGGGTACCTGTTATTATAACTTAACAATAGAGTGAAAACCACAGAAAACTAAACTGGAAAGACAAAGTGAAATATCAACTAAATAAAAAAAATGTTTTTTTCAATTTAGTTTCCAGTGGTGTTCACTGTTATTCACTATTATTGTTATTGTTGTTGTTTTATTTATTTATAATTTTTTAGTTTACAGTTTTTATTATTTAATATTATTAAAAACATTACATTTATCAACACATTTCACATTTTCATGATTAATGCAGAAGGATTGTAAAGGTTTAATTAGGTAAATATAAACAAATAAATAGAGTAATAATAAGAAAATAAAAATAAATCAAATAAAAAAATAATTTGAAAAATACATAAACACTTTTTTTGAAAATCCAATGAAAATCCAAAAACAAAAGCAAAAAAAATCCACTAATTATTTTTAATTTTATTTTTTCCCAGGTACTTATGTTATTTTATTTTAAGTAATAAAAAAATGTTTTCATTTACTTTTTTTTTTGTTAAGAATAATAGCCTCTCTCACCTCATTTTCCTTCGGCAGTGTTTCCACCATCAGAACATCTTCATTTGGTTTCGTCCAAGACTTTGGTACAACAGAAACAGCTTGGGCTAAGACAAAAAGGAAAATACAATTAGTAACTGCTTATCTGAACTTTTAATTTGACTGATTTATAACACAAATCATATGAAGAACAAACACCTGAGGGTATGAACTTTCTAGAGTTGTTCTGAGTTTGTGATTCTGAAGCATCCTGAACCTTTATTTGGACATTGTCCGAGGACTTGTTTTGCTCTGGCACCTCAAGGACAACTGGCTGCACAAGTGGTGCCAAACCAGGTGGTGGTCCAAGGACAGTAGTGGTGCAGGAGGTGCTTGAAGAGGCCTGTACGGTTGGGATCAACGGCACATGTACAGCTAGAGAAGGGAGGTGCTTTGTCTGGAGCTCCTCCAAGGCCACTGGAACTTCCTGACTGGACTCCTCCGTGGATGACATACCCTGGGTTGGCAGCTGAACCTCACGGGACAATGATATCTTTAGGGCTTCCTGGACCTCAGGTTCTTCGTAGCTTGACAAAGGAGTTTGAGACTCGGCAAGGCCATTTACCACTTTGAGGGACGTTGAGGGTGAAGCAGAGAGTCTGAGAGAAGTTTCAGGAATAGAGTCCCCACCAGAATTAACCAGATGCTTCTGAGCCTTTGTAGTTGAAGGAGAAATAAATTCCAGTTCTCCCGCAGCAGTTGGTTTAATGTATCCACTGGAAGAATGTGAGGGAACATCAGAGGCCATCTCTGGAGAAGAAGAGGCTAATAATGGAAGACTTGGGGCATCTCCTTTCTCTAAAGTGGACTCTGAAGGCCTTGGCCCAGGAGATACAGGCTTTATCGGACCAGTCTCAATTTTTGGCCTGTCATCTATAAAGGTCAAGAGCAAAGAGAGGGTCAAAACATTAATAAAAGGAAAGACCTTAAGAGATAAATGTTATCAATAAAATTTGGTTGGGTCTGGAGTTTTACCTAAACTAGGTTTGCCATCCACTGGCGCAGGGCTCTCTGAGAGTCTCTGATGTGGGTTGACACATGTCGTTTGTTCTGGGGTCTGACAGTTGCTTGGCTGTTTTAGGGTGAAAAAGTGAGAAAGAAAAATGCAGACACATCAGTCACCCATAGCACAGCCAGAACTTTGAATATCGGCAGAAAGCCTAAATGATAATTTACTTGCATAGTACTACCATGGCAATACAATGTTTTTGGATTTTTTTTTTTTGGCATGAATAGTAATACCATGTTTTTTTGAACATGGTACCACGATAACAGCACATTTTTAATATGTACTATGGTAATACAATGTTTTAGGAAAAGGGAATCTCATGTTTTTTTTTTTGACATATACCATGGTAATACCACATTTTTGGACATGGTAATCTCATGTATTTTGAACCCGGTAGTACCATGTTTTTTGGACAGATTCCATGGTAATGCCATGTTTTTGGATATTGTGATCTCATGTTTTTTTTTTTTTGGGACAGGTACTAAGGTAAAACCACATTTTGGACATGATAAACATGTTTCTTTGGACAGATACCATGGTATTACCATGTTTTTGGACATGAAAAGGGTGCGTATTTTGAACAGGTACCATATTAATAATGCATTGTCTTTTGGCAAGGTAATCTGATGTTTTACATGGACAGGTACCGTGATAATACCATGTTTTTTGGACATGGCAATCTCAGGTCTTTTTTGACAGGTTTTTTTTTTTGGACATGGGCCTAAACCTTGGTACTGCCATTGCAGTTTTTGAAGTATTTTGGCTTAATAATCAGTAAGATATTCATTATTCTCTACCTCATACTGACAGTGTCATTTGCACACAGCACTTTGTGTTTTGGTATTTTATTTTTAATTTTTTAGGTATTGCTGCTACATGACAACCATGTACAACCTGTTTGCACATTCCTCTCTTGCACATTCCTGCTTATCTTAATATTTATGTCTACAGTATACTGTCATGCACATTTTTTTATATTTTGTTCTTTATATCTTATTCCTTACTTATTTCATTTTATGTATATTTCCTCTGTGTTTGTATTCTATAATATTTGCACTGTCCATGGAGCGGACCTGACTCACATTTCACTGCTGGTTATATACTCTCTATATAATCGTGTATGTGACAAATAAAAATATTGAATCATTTAAATATATATGGTAATCCTTCAATGCCATGGTGTATACATTAAAGGTGTTAAGCATCTGACATCATGTGTGACTGCCACAAATTTTTGTAAAAGTCATTAGCGCTGGATATGGTCGAGAGCGAATGGATTGTGGCAGCCACTGTCATTCAAACTTCTGAAGAAACATTTTGCTGCTTGTTGACACTATTAATTCACTTTTTTTTTGGATTGTCCATAGACCAAAATATACATAAACATATAATGGTGTAGCCAACAGCATAATGCTCTCGGTGTGTTTATAAGGATTAGATTGGGGGCAGACTATGTGAGCTGGAACTAATCCATGCACACCCTGTGTGCCAGATATATACATATATATATATATATATAAGAGAGAGAGAGAGAGAGAGAGAGTGAGTGAGAGAGAAAGAGCGAGAGAGAGAGAGAGTGTAGTGGGTGGTTATTCATGTCTGGAAAATAGCATTAGACAGTAGGGATGTTCCGATCAGGATTTTTGCAGCCGATACAGAGTACCGATTTCTTGTCATGGTGATCGGCCGATACCGATTCTGATGCTTCAAGCTTTATATAACATAAGTAATAATGTTATATAAATAATCACAAAAATGATTCCTTATACAGTGAACATTTTAATATTCCTTTAAAATGGTGTTTATGCATAACATTATGTATATCAGGATACTTAATATAAGACAAAAATAAATGCAAACAAAATGTGTCTGATGCACCACAAGGCAGAGATCGAGTCGCATTTTTATAGCCTTCAGACTTGACTTGACCTGAAATGACTCCAGACTTTACTCAACTCGAGGAACAGGACTTGTGAATATTTTAAAAGCAACTTGAGTCTTTTATCCTTAAATACTTCTATAAGTGCATCCGCACCCCTGCATCCATCCGGACCGCGAGCCGTCACAGCAGCACCATTTTAAGTGAGCAGCGCATCAAAACAGCGGAGCGGATCACATAACAAGCGCTCAGGGTCGTTTATGGTAAATATCTTTCAGCACTATATCCTCATATTTTTATCTAAAGCTAAACGTGCTTTATTCAAGACCTTTCAGCTCCGTGCGCTTTCTCTCTCTCTCTCCGGATGTGCGCCGGCACCAAGTTCAAGAGCTGCTGTGGTTATTTCAACAACAACAGAAACACGGTGAGAGGTAAAATTATAGATTAATTTCACTAAAATACAGCAGAAAAAAACAATGCTGCAAATATTGTTATTTTTCTTACTATCTATTTATCTATCTATAACCTACGACTCAAACCAGATGTAACAAAATGTTTCTGATCTACATTTAGCATTATTAATCTGTAGGCTAAGAACATACATATATATACACATATATATACACATATATATATATATATATATACATATACATATATATATATATATATATATTAGGGCTGTCAATCGATATATTTTTTAAATTAATTAATCGCACATTTTTATTTGTTCTAAATGTACCTTAAATTAATACTTTTCAAATTTGTAATACTCTAATCAACATGGGCATGGACAAATATGGATGCTTTATGCAAATGTATGTTTATTATTATTGAAACCATAGTCAACATAAAGCATGAAGAGTAAACATGTTTCAAAGGTCATAGATGTTTTTCAAAGAACTTGTTCATGTCTATTAGACAAATGAAAAAAGAAATACCAGGTTCCCATTACTTCTCTTTCTTTGCACAGAGCAATTTACTTACAAACCTGTTTACATTTTTGCAGGACAGGGCAGCTCTTCTTCTGAACATGCAAAATGTACATATATTATTTATTATTACATTTGTTTCCCTCTCTGTGCCCACATACTGTATTTTGATGAAGCTAAATTCTCAATAAAACTGTTTTCATTGGTATATTTTACTGTTTCTGTTGTCAGACAATGGAATGAATATGAAATAGTGACTGAAATGCGACCCATTAAGACTGCATAACCAGCTCTCCCTTCCAAGATGTTAATCTGCACAAAACTCCTGATAATCGAGCCATCGTCTGATGAAATCAAATACACATAAGATAAAGACAATAGCTGTGCTGTGATTTTGGCTATACTTGCATGTAAAATTAGAGAAGCAACATAATATCTGTGTTTAACTGAATTAAAGCGCTGCTCCTCTCTGCCGATCGCTGAAGAGAAACTGAGCAGATGCAGAGAGAGAGAGTGAGAGGTGTGTGCGCACGCTGAACAGAGCAGACGCATACAGAGAGAGAGAGAGAGAGAGGTGTGTGCGCGCGCTGGGAGAGCAAGACCTCACGCTCACACGGCAGTACCGGAGAGTCAAAGAAACTAAATAAGGTTTGGGCGCTTTTTTGAAAGGAAAAAAAGTTGCTAAAGGGGTCTGCAATGTTACTAAGTTGGCAACACTGTGCATCTCCATTTCTCCAACTACGGGCTGGGCCACGGGTCAAACAGAAAATGCGCGCTGCGTTAATCGTGTTAAAAAAATGAGTGCAGGTAAAATGAATTTGCGTTAATGCGTTATTAACTGATGTAACTCGTAAGGTTTAATACTGTCCAATATAAGACTGAAGAGGAAATAGAAACATTTAAACTACTGAAAGTACAAAACGGAGTAGTTTGATCACGGTTACGGGCGCTGCGGATAATCCGTGGGTCGGGTAATAAAAAAATGCACTTAAATTTTTAGCGGGTGGATAAAATAAATTATGCAATATTAACTACATTTTTTTTTAAACATTTTTTTTCATCAGGTAGACGATTTCATTTGTGTGTGTGTGTGTTCGCCTGATTGGGAAGTTGCAGTGACAGAAACGGTGACATTCCAGATAAAGTTTAAAAGGAGTAAAGCCTCTGTTAATGCTATTGAGTAGGCTAATATGGCCAAAGAAGATATTTTGTTTTATAAATAAATGTTCATAGAGCGGCCGCAATCAGCTCCCGCTCCTGTGGAGACACGTGCAGTGATGCGCAGATCAGCTCTAACTGAATCTGCTGTTAAAAATGAACAATCCATTCATCATATCATCATATTGGAAGGATCCAAGATGGCGCTGCTATGTTCGGCTGCCGTCCGGGCCGCTCCGCTAAGACTATGCTTTTATTTACTTTTTTACTTACTTTTGATTTCTATTTTTACACACATAACGTCGGCACTGATCACCTATGACAAAAGTGCACTCTTGGACATCGGAAACCGCCTCACTAACCTGGTTCAGGACACTTTATCACCGAATCCATCGTGGCCTCTTGAGATTCTTCGGAACGCGGAGAACAAAGGACACAGGAGACGGAACAAAAAACACCGTGGAAAAAGCGCTGGGATTCGGAACAGATTGAGGAAAAGGGCTCACAGTCCTCCTTTACCGAGCCTTTTGCTCGCTAATGTCCAATCCTTGGATAATAAGATGGACGATCTTAGAGCCAGGATTAGTTTCCAACGGGACATAAGGGACTGTAACATCATCTGTTTGACTGAAACATGGCTCACGCCCTCGGTTCCGGACACTGCTGTAACGCCGTCTGACAACTTCTCTGTTTTACGGATGGACAGAACAGCGGAGGCTGGTAAATCCAAGGGTGGTGGTGTGTGTTTCATGACTAACAAGAAATGGTGTGACCCCAGGAATATCTCCTCTCTGTCGCGATCCTGCTCGCCTCATCTGGAACATCTATCCATTATTTGCCGCCCATTCTATTTACCCCGCGAGTTCTCCGCGGTCATCGCTACTGCCGTTTACATCCCTCCACAGGCAGACACGAGCTTGGCTTTGTCTAAACTTCACGATGTGATCAGCGGCTACATTAACCAACATCCTGACGCTGCCTTTATCATCGCAGGGGATTTTAACAAAGCCAACCTCAGGCAGGTCATGCCGAACTTTCACCAGCATGTATCCTGTCCAACCAGAGGACCGAATACACTGGATCACTGCTACTCTCAGTTTAAGAACGCCTACAAGGCCCGCTCTCTACCTGCTTTTGGTAAGTCTGACCACGCCGCCATCTTCCTCACACCGGAATACAAACAAAGGCTCGCACAGGAACCCCCGGTGAAGAGGGAAGTGACGCGTTGGTCCTCCCACTCTGAAGCTATGCTGCAGTCGGCTCTTGATGACGTCGACTGGGACATGTTCAGGGCGAGCTCATCTGACGTCAGCGAGTTCACGGAGGTAGCAGTGAGCTTTGTAAACACACTTACCGAACAAGCTACAGAAACAATAACTGTAAGGACTTTCCCCAATCAGAAACCGTGGATGGACAGATCAATCCGTGAAGCGGTTAACAAACGCACTGCCGCATACAACGAGGCTCTTTTGTCTGGGAATATGCGCGAATATAAAGCTTCGTGTTATGCTCTCAGACGAGCTGTAAGTGCCGCCAAACATCGCTACAAAGAGAGAATTGAGTCTCATTTCCAGCTCAATGACTCGCGACGCATGTGGCAGGGACTAAGGACCATCTGTGCCTTTGGAAGCAAATCCTCCGCGCAGGTGAGAGCAGACCCGTCGCTGGCCGAAGAATTAAACACCTTCTACGGCCGCTTTGAAAGCAACGGAGGCATCGCGGCTCTGCCGAGCAGCGCGTCAGGAAGCAGCAGGCAGAGAAGCGAGAATCATGTGATCACCGTGACGGAGGACGAGGTTCGGAGGGCACTAAAGAGAGTGAACATCAGGAAAGCGGCTGGACCTGACGGGATCACAGGCCGGGTTCTGAGATCATGCGCTGATCAGCTTGCTGGTTTGTTCACTTCTATCTTCAATGAGTCCCTTGCTACCTCTGTAGTTCCCACCTCCTTTAAAAAATCCATCATCATCCCTGTGCCTAAGAACAGTAAACCCTCTTGCCTGAATGACTATCGTCCAGTGGCCCTCACATCTTTAGTCATGAAGGTTTTTGAGAGACTTGTTAAGAGCCACATTAGCTCCTCCATCCCTGTTACTTTGGACCCTCTTCAGTTTGCCTATCGCTCCAATAGATCAACTGATGATGCCATCTCACACATACTCCACTCCTCCCTCACACACATTGACAGCAGCAATGGGAACTATGCAAGACTGCTATTCATAGACTATAGCTCAGCTTTTAACACCATAGTCCCCACCAAGCTGACTAATAAACTCACAGGCCTCGGCCTAAACACCTCACTCTGCGACTGGATCCAAGACTTCCTCACCGGCAGACCTCAAGTGGTGAAGGTAGGCCAGTTCACCTCAAACTCCATCACCCTGAACGTAGGAGCCCCGCAGGGCTGCGTTCTGAGTCCCCTGCTATACTCTCTCTACACACATGACTGTGTGTCCCCTCATAGATCCACATCTATTATCAAATTTGCTGATGATACTGTGGTTCTGGGCCTCATTTCCAACAATGATGAGACCGCATACTTGGATGAGGTGGAGAGACTAACATCATGGTGCCAGGACAACTGTCTCTCTCTGAACGTGAGCAAAACCAAAGAGCTGATTGTGGACTTCAGAAAGAGACACCGGCTGCCCTACACTCCTCTTATGATCAGTGGGACCCCGGTGGAGAGAGTAAGCAGCTTCAAGTACCTCGGCGTAAACATCTCCGAGGACCTGACTTGGACTACACACATCCAAACACAGGTCAAGAAAGCCAGGCAAAGACTGTACCATCTGCGACAGCTGAGAAAATTCAGGGTCTCACCAACAATCCTGAAAACTTTCTATGCAGGGACCATAGAAAGTGTTTTGTCTCAGTGCATCTCAGTGTGGTATGGAAACAGCTCCAGTCAAGACTGCAAAGCCTTGCAGAGAGTTGTGCGCTTAGCTGAGCGTATCTCTGGGTCGGCTCTCCCCTCTCTGCAGGACATCTACATCAAACGATGCAGAGGCAGAGCTGACAAAATCATCAAAGATTCAAATCACCCTGGAAACTGTCTTTTCACTAGGCTGCCATCTGGTAAGCGCTTCCGCTGCCTGATGGCAAAAACAGAGAGACTCAGGAGGAGTTTCTTCCCCACGGCCATCAGGCTCCTGAACTCAAAGTCAGCCTCTTAAAAACATCATCTGACTTACTTCAAATCACTAATCACACACTCATTATTAATCTCTACCTCATAACTACCTCATAACTGTCAGTGTCATTTGCTCATTTGCACACTTGCACACAACACGTTCTGTATCTTGTAAATCGTATCTTATTTTTATATTTATTTTATTTTTTGTGATTGGCTGCTTCATGTCAACCATGTATAACCTGTTGCACATTCCTCTCTGTACAGTCATGCTCATATTAATATTTAATTCTACAGCTTACTGTCATGCACATTCTTTTACATTTTATATTTTATTCTTTATATCTTATTTTTCATTCATCTTATCTTATGGTTACTTCCCTTGTGTTGTTTTTTCAATATTTGCACTGTCCATGGAGCGGACCCGACTCTCATTTCACTGCTGGTTATACAGTCTCTGTATAGTCGTGTATGTGACAAATAAAACTTGAAACTTGAAACTTGATATCATCATGTAAAACATACACTACATATAGCAAATTTTTCATTGTTTCTCGAAACGTCATAGCACTTCCAAACAGGCGTTGACTTGCAGCATATTTCCCCATGCATCATATACGTTGTCACGCGTTGACGTCATCAAATTGCGATCAGTACATGAGATCGGCCAAATGTACGAGTACCGATCGAGTCATAAAATGTGATGATCGGCCGATACCGATCTCCAACCCATCGATCGGAGCATCCCTATTAGACAGGTAAGCTTAAAACAGCTGAGCCAAGGACCCAATGGACATGAGTAGTGAGAGCTTAAAGCGGTGCTAATTATTAAAGACGTGTTAACACTCACATGATGCATGAACTTGTGTTAAATGCATTAAGCACTGCACTCCACTGAAGTGAATAATTACTCCAAGTATAAATAACTGAGAAAGAACAAATTCTGGCACCTGATAAATCACTTTCCTAAGAAATTACTTGTAATTTTAGCTCAGACTACACCTGTCCCTGTTTGAAGTGATGCCATTTTGTGGAGGCAATGGACAATATGTATTTCTTGCCTGTGGAGGGGTGGGTGTGGAGGACAGGTGTCCTGTGGGTGGGGTTGGTGTCGAGGAGGGCCGTCCTGTAGGTGGGGTTAAGGTGGAGGCTGGGTGCCCTGCAGGAGGAGTAGGATTCCGGCTTCCAAACATAATTTCCTCTGTGATGTCCTTTCCACCCTGGTTGGGGTCTCGGATCCGAATCTGGGAGAACAATGGTGCAAAACAACAAATAACTCACTAAAGCATCCGGGTCGATCGAAGATCCCTAGAGGGCTGTCAGAGGTACCAGTACTTCAGTACCAACTATATTTTAAGTCAATGTTTGCTGAAAACATTCCCCTTTACATTCCTTTATTAAACCACCGTTCAAAAGTTTGAGGTCAGTAAAAAAACATTTTTGATGAAATGAATGAAAAAATATTTTCATAAGCATCAAATCAGTGTGATTTAGAATGATTTCTGAAGAATCATGTGACACTGAAGACTGAAGTAATGGCTGCCGAAAATTCAGCTTTTCCATTACAGGAATAAATGAAATTTTTGAAATATTAAATGGAAAACAGTTACTTTAAATTGTAATAATATTTCAAACATTACTGTTTTACTGTATTTTTGATCAGCCTTGGTGAGCATAAGAGCCTTCTTTCAAAAATATTAAAACATTTTACCCAGCTCCAAACTTTTAAATTGTAGCATATTTCTAAATTAAAATATACATTTCAAAATTTGTTTTTATGTTTGTGATTTGTTTCATTGTTCTGTTTACTTGAGAAATGACTCATGACTCCAAAGTAGAGGCTGAAATTTTTCCCGTGGGATGGGAAACAAAATCACTACAAATCATGTGATTGGGACGGGACAGGAAAAATGTCAGCGAGAGTGGGCGGGACCGGGAATAGTAATAACACTATAATACCCAACTTTATATACAAATATACCTTTTATATAAATAAACTATAAACTGTATATTTTAATTCTGAACTCAATTCTAGTTGCCCTGTCCCTTTATGCTCTCCTCCTGTTTGCTTTGGTGTGGCTGGTTAAGTGAATGACGCAGTCCGTGACGAACAGATTGTTAACGGCTGGTCTATGTGGTAATACACTCGGGCAGGACATCCAAATGCTCACCTATCATTCACTGACCTCAAATATGGCTTTTCATCTGAAAGATGCGTGTAGTAGCAACTTTACATGGCTGCTTCATCTAATGTTAACCTAGAGAAATAAAAGTAACCCAGATAAAAGTAGCCTAAAACATATTTCGAATCTGTAAAGACTCTATGTTTATTTGTGTGCACTGAGAATAACAACGAAACGTTGCGCTTCTGTAAAGTAATTAAAGCAAACAGGATGCGCTTTCTGCCGTCTAGGTCTGTGTGAATTTGAGCGAGAAACTTCGAAACTCTGTGTATGAAAAATATATCTATTGAGAGTGAAATGTCTACTTTCAAATGAAATGTTTTTTATAATATAAAACGTGTGTTTTAGCATGGATGATTACATGAAATGTAATGTGTGTGCAATGCACACTGTGCATTGTTTAAGCTGGCTTTCAGTTTAATATAATAACAAAAAAATTCATTTTGGATTTTTATTCAACTAAGGTGGGCACACTGTGATCTGTACTGTATTTTTACTGTAACTGACATATTCCGGCCAAAAAAACACAAAAAAAACACAGGAGTGGGAGTCATTCTTCCGGGATTGGAAAGGGACGGGATTTTCCCCCAGTTATTTCGTGGGATTGGTACGGGACGAGATTTTTTTTTGTGGGAGTGGGACGGGAGAGGTTTGAAAATCCACTCCCGTGTCACCCTCTACACTCCAAAGATGTATGACATTTTAGTTTAATTTGTTAATACTTATAAGAATACAACTTCACTTACAGGAGCATTTTCAATAGCATATTCTTTTTTGTTGGTTTTAAGAACTGAAATATTTAAAAGGCATTTGTATCCAGAGAGTTTGATTTATGTGGTGAATTCAAAATCAATCTTTGAAAAATGCTTAGATATGAGCTGACATTTTAATTGGCTGGATGGAACAGATATAATCTTTCAAAAAGGCATCAAGCTCACTGACTTTGTAGACCTTTCTGGAAATTGAACACATTCTACTGGGTTCCATTTTTCTAGATCCCATCATTAAACCCCAATACTAAAGAGTTACTTCCCAAGATTTATTTTAAAATGTATGTGGCATTTTGCAGGAGGCTGGGTGATTTCTAGCTGGCTTAATTCTCACTTTGGCGTGGGATAAAACACTTTGGCTATGCCAACCTCCCAGCATGCAGCAAAACCACCACATCAGACAGTCTGATCCAAATATGTCAGCAGTTGCATGAAGGGATAGGCAGTATTTCAAATACATGTATTTAAAATACATATTTGAAATACAAAATACTATTTTGTATTTAAATACCTTTGAAAAAAATCTAATGTATTTTGTATTTAAATACATTTAATCTTAGTATTTTTATATTTTCAAAATACATAAAATAATTTTTGCCAATCAACCTCTTTATTAGACTGCTGATTTCCTGTATCAACTAGTTCAATATGGGTAATGAAGTTTTCTGGATTCCTGTAAGGAAATAAAGAATAATACTGCCTACGTGTGCTATCAAAATGTCCTATTTCCAATTTCAGAAGTTCTGATTACAAGCATGTCACATTCAAGTGCTTTGCTGTTGGAAAGAGTAGGAATCGCGGAGGACACCAGGTTTCCTGGGAAAATCTTATTAAAGTCAAAATCGTAGATATTTAATTTTGAATAAAATGTAGCATCCCATTTGTTGACAACTATATCATCACTCACAGTGCTATCTTTACAATTAGCTTGTTGATGATTCTGGAGTTTCAGTCAAATACATGCTGTTTTGCTGTGTATAACCCATACAAAATGCTTGAAATGGTTACTGCACTACTATGTGCATGACGTTAACACAAGGTGATCTTGATTTTGTGAAAAAAAAAAAAAACCTGACTCGGGTATAAAAAAAAAAAAAAAAAAAAAAAAAAAAAACTAGCAAGGGGAACAGCATTAGTACTAGTCAGTCTTGTTAGTTTTTTTTGTCAGATTTTGGTTTTATCAACTAGTCAAATGTGTTCATTAGACTTTAATCATTACTGCTTGCTATGGCAATATGACAATATAAATGTTGGCGATGATATAAAGTGTAAATCGATTTAACTTTTTCTATATCATATATATATCATCGTGGTACGCAAATATATCTGTGGAGCTTTTAGTGCTCAGGACCTATTGATACGTCAGAGCGATAAAGAAACATGGATAAATGAGCTTTCTGTGTGTGTGTGTACCCCAAGACAAAGATAACTATAACGCTAATAATAAAGATTTTTTTTTTTTTATTGTTCTAAGGGTATACTCACACTAGGCACAGCTGCCTTGTACTAAAGCCCAAGCACGGTTTTCCTTTTGCTAACAGACAGATATCACAGGATTATTACAGTGGCAGCTGAGGATAATGGTGGAATTTGCAGCTTTACTCACAAACTACAATACCTGTTCATCCACAAATACATCATTTTGATGTATTTGTGCCCATCTCATAGCACACAAATTGACTACATTCCTGGACAAAATCAATACTTACTTCTGGAAATTTAATAGACTAGCATGACATAATTAAACAAAAAGCCAATGCCAATACCAGGGTAAAACTAATACTTGATGAATATCCCTTTTAACAGAATTTTTGCATTTAATCTTGGGTCTGCCAACCAGAGCCGTTGTTATTAAATCCAAGCCTTATCAGTCTAAAATGAATTGAAAATTAAGTGGATCCCTTGGCGTTTCTAAAACGAGGCAGAGTGTTTCAGGTACTCACTGGTTTCTTTTCACGCTTGGTTGGTGGAGGTGGCAGTGGTGCAGGCACTATGATGGGTGGAGAGGGAGGGTACACTGTCTGGCCGGCGTAATATGGCGGCCCGGCAGCTGTTGTTGGAAAAGAGATGGAAGGAAGGAAAGAAGTGAGTCATGTCTCTGTGTGAGCTGCTTTCACATGAGATCTAAACAGCCTCAGAGTGAATCGCTTTCTGGAAACGGGGTCATTTCTCAGTTAGTTAATCAGACACACACTGAAACCACCTGGAGCTAATATGAACCAGCTGGGTGTGATGCAAGCACGCTCACACTGAAATGTGCACTATAGAGAGGCCTGTACTTGCCATAAGGAGCAGGGTATTCCCCAGGGCAGGGTCCAGGGTAGAAGCTTCCAGACCCTGGCGGCTGGATGGCATATTGCTGCGGGGGTCCCACGTAAGGTGCACTATGACGATACTGAGAGAAGAGGTGGAGAATTTCATTTAAATATATATTTATATATGTGTACGACTGCATGAAAATATGTTATTTATTCATATTCTTTGAGCTTCGATTATATTCATTTCTACTATACAAACACAGCAAATAACTTTTGTTAAACATCCAATCTAAATTTTATTTAGCCTTAAATGCATTTAAATAATGTTTTGTTAAGCATCCCATCTGAATTTTATTTAAAGGAATGACAGAAAAATACTTAATATATGTTTGTATATAAAGTCGCTAAGTTGGCAACACTGGTTGGATGTAATAATGAACATAGCAGTCGTCATTTACTCCCGACATCTGAGCCGCTGAAGACGCAGAGGATTAACATTACTTTAATTTTTGAAGGAAATGCGCCTGGCGATCTACATAAATGCGTCTATGTTCGCGCAAATCATTCATGATCCAGCTTCACCTACAGCAGAAGTGAGTATAAGGGTTTTTTATGCATCTTTGCAAATCTCCTTTATTAATAATGTGCTAGTTAGCAACTTTCGCGGCTAAATGCGGCTAAAGTAAACATTACGTCTCGTCAGCCCACAGAAGAGAGGGGTGGGTGAGCAGAGCTCATTAGCATTTAAAGGCAAATGCAACAGAACAGCTCGCTCTAAAAAGTGCTAATTTTGACAGGGTAAAAAGGGTGTTTTTTACACTACCACTGAGAAATTTTAACCAAAGTATGTTATAGACTTCTCATAAAGACCCTAAAGAATCATATCAACTTGTGGAGAATGAGCATCAGATGACCCCTTTAAACATCCCATTCATGTTTTATTTATAAATAAATTAAATAATGAAACGGATATAATGGCAAATTGAGGAAAATTGCATTAAAAACATTTGATAAATCTCTCATTTGAAAAATGACATGATATTTTGGGTTTTTCCATCACTGTGGGAACCCTAAAATTATTTTGTATAGGGCCTATACAATCCATATTTGGTGATTTTCACAGTAACAGGTTTACTGACTCTTTACCTGAGGAATGTAGTATTGGTGTGTCTGGGTAGGAAAGGGCAAAGGCGTCATAGTCATCATGATGTGCTGATTGGGGGGATAAGCTGTTGGGGTCTGTGAGCCCGGCCGAATGGAGGGGCTGTTGGTAGGAAGGGCAGGCCGTGCTGGCTGTAACTGAGTCCTGTGGAGGAACTGAGGAGGAAGTCAAAGAAATGAGAGTTAAGCAGAAACAGAGAGAGAAGAGAAACAAGTCAGTGTTGACACAAGTCAGTTCACCTCGGGATATTCTCCTGTGTCTGTCAGGCAGTTTATTCAAATCATGAGGCATTTGAATTTGCAGTTAATTGACAATCTGATATTCCGACATTGGAACAGCAGTGATTATACATGCTAGATGAATTATATCAATTCTGCTCATCATACAGACACAATGAAACAAACATAAGCGCACACACACACACACACACACACACACACACACACAGAGCAGCCTGGAGAAATGAGCAGTATTCTCATTCTCCGCTGTAACGGGGTGGTGGCACAGCTTTGGCACAATGGTTTATTCATCGGGAGAATACTGCATGCCTGCTGGAGTCGTCCCCTCCCCCATCACTTCCTCCCCCGCTTTCCCTCTATTTGTCTCTCTCTCTCACTCCGCACAGCAAATATTACCTCAGCAAACCCTGTCAGTGGGCACTAGCAGCCGGGCAGCACTGGAGCAAGAGGTGACCTCTCTCTACAGCCCCATTTACACCATGAACGATAACTATAAAGATAACGATATTAGCGTCCACACCAGTGAACAATATCGTATGTTTATTCTAAGCACGTGCTCGTCTGCCGCTTTAAATTATTGAGCTTGTTATAGCAGGATTGATTCTGATTAGGTGTCAATGTTTTTAACATTCATCTACTGGAAAAAAATGGTTCTGAAAGTGATTCCAACGTTATGGTTTCTCTGTGCCTTTATAGTTATAGCTGTAGTGTGGACTCTGCTATTCTTTAATATTGAGAACAATTTTTAGAACTATATCTTTATACATTGACCAAAATTATAAACGCAACACTTTTGTTTTTGCCCCCATTTTTCATGAGCTGAACTCAAAGATCTAAGACTTTTTCTATGTACACAAAAGGCCTATTTCTCTCAAATATGTTTCACAAATCTGTCTAAATCTGTGTTAGAGAGCACTTCTCCTTTGCCGAGATAATCCATCCACCTCACAAGTGTGGCATATCAAGATGCTGATTAGACAGCATGATTATTGCACAGGTGTGCCGTAGGCTGGCCACAATAAAAGGCCACTCTAAAATGTGCAGTTTTACTGTATTGGGGGGGGGGGGGGGGGGGTCTGAAAACCAGTCAGTATCTGCCTCACGCAGTTCAACACATCTCCTTCGCATAGAGGTGATCAGGTTGTTGATTGTGGCCTGTGGAATGTTAGTCCACTCCTCTTCAATGGCTGTGAGAAGTTGCTGGATATTGGCAGGAACTGGAACACGCTGTCGTATACGCCAATCCAGAGCATCCCAAACATGCTCAATGGGTGACATGTCCGGTGAGTATGCTGGCCATGCAAGAACTGGGATGTTTTCAGTTTCCAGGAATTGTGTACAGATCCTTGCAACATGGGGCCGTGCATTATCATGCTGCAACATGAGGTGATGGTCGTGGATGAATGGCACAACAATGGGCCTCAGGATCTCGTCACGGTATCTCTGTGCATTCAAAATGCCATCAATAAAATGCACCTGTGTTCGTTGTCCATAACATACGCCTGCCCATACCATAACCCCACCGCCACCATGGGCCACTCGATCCACAACGTTGACTTCAGCAAACCGCTCACCCACACGACGCCATACACGCTGTCTGCCATCTGCCCTGTACAGTGAAAACCGGGATTCATCCGTGAAGAGAACACCTCTCCAAAGTGCCAGACGCCATCGAATGTTAGCATTTGCCCACTCAAGTCAGTTACGACGACGAACTGCATTCAGGTCGAGACCCCGATGAGAAAGACGAGCATGCAGATGAGCTTCCCTGAGACGGTTTCTGACAGGTTGTGCAGAAATTCTTTGGTTATGCAAACCGACTCTCCAGGTTTATTTGAAAGCCCTAGTGGAGAAATTAAAGGACATTATTTTCTAGAGTCTACTGCTGATTTTTGGTGCGTTACTCGCTCCAGGATGTCTGTCACAACAGACAGATGATTGCTTTAGTAAATAGTTCCAGTAGAAAACAGGTTCAACAAAATGCTAGATTCCATGAACTAGATATTGTGATTTCATACCATTTTGCCCCAACCATCATACACAATTTAAAAAAAAATCCATCACACTAAAATGTTGATTATTATGGCCCTGCTTAGAAGCTTATTCCATTCCATTCCATCCTTTTCAAGATTTAAAGTAAATAAATAAATAAATAAATAAATAAATAAATATTAGGTGTTAGTATTATAATTAAAAATAATAGTTTTCTATTTTAATATATTTTCTATATATTTCTGAATATTTTCTCTATTTAATATATTTTAATTTTTAATTTACTTAAGTGTGATTTATTCATGTGATTGTGAAGTAGAATTTTCAGTAGCTATTAAGGAACTTTCACACCAAGGACGATAACTATAAAGATAACGATAAAGATATAGTTCTAAAAATCGTTCTCTATATTAAAGAATAGCAGAGTCCACACCACAGCTATAACGATAAATGCACAGAGAAACGATATCGTTGGAATCACATTCAGAATGATTTTTTTTTCAGCTTATGAACAATAAAAGCATTGATACCAATCAGAATCAATCCTGCTATAATGAGCCCAAAAATTTAAAGCGGCAGACGTGCATGCGCTGAGAATAAACAGACAATATCGTTCGCTGGTGTGGACGCTAGGGATGTAACGGTATGAAAATGTCTTATCACGATTATAGTGACCAAAATTTTCACGGTTATCAGTATTATCACGTTATTGTTAAAATGTGCTGGAGATGTTCAAAAAGTACCGACACATAAATCACTTCAAGTTTTATGTTTAAAAATCAACAAACAACAAGTAAAATTACTCTTTGTTTGCATAATCACTAAAACAATAACATTACCAATGATGTTCGGATTTTAAATGACAACTTGACTAACAAAAGTTTAATAGCATGTTCAAATATCTAATGTAAATGTTGAAATAAAGCTTTGAAAAAGTTTCATAAAAAGGTAAACCTCACATTTCAGCCTTTAAATAAAGAAAAAGGGTTAAGTAAAAATTATAATTAATTAATAAATGATTATGCCTATATTATTTTATCTGCTCCATAAATAATTCTACATAACTATTGTATTTGAATTGTTTAAATGTGAAGAATCCACATAAGCTTGTTTTTCATCAACCGGTCAAAATTTACAGCAGGGCATGCAAATTCAGTCCATTTATGGTCAGACAGAAACTGCACACAGGCTGAATGTGAATGTAAGTCTCTGTAAATCCACTCTCCGACACTAGGTGGCGCTTATGGAAAAACTGAATTACAGCTGTTTCCCATAAACTCCATGGACAAAGCAGTATTGCGATTAAGAACGCTTCCTTTAGGTATTACATGGAGCGAAGATGAAAACAAAATGTGCCATCAAATCATTTCTGAAGACAGTCAGAAACTTCAGAGGTACATTCATATAATTAATTAATTCATATGTATAATTTCCTTAGCACTCTTTTAAATCCTCCCAGCTTTTCCGCCCTATTTTCACTCAAAACGAAACTACTCTGCTGCTGTGCGCACGTGAGACTGTTACTTAAAACTATGCTTTATGCTGGATAGTATTTATTTATCGTAAATTGATCAAATTATGGTAATCGAATTAGAGCTGTCGCGATTGGTCGATTTTAGTCGACTAGTCAATTTTGAAAAATCATCGACTTCATTTTGCTCGCGTCGACTAACCGGCAAAATACCAGAAGTGCTGCATTTCATGGACGAGAATCCATAAAACACATTATTAGACTATTTTCCAAGGCTGCATGATATTAAACCCATTTAAAAATCATAATTAAGCATAATTGTGAATTCACAAACACTATGATTTAATTAAATAAATATATGCGATGCAGTTCTAACACAGTATATGCGCTTTAATTATTTACATGCGTGTAGGTTAAGTTTGTGCGTCACAAAGCGGCTCCTTTCACAGTAGTTCCACAGAAACTTATCATTTACATGTGTGGAGCATCTCAAACTTCATCTCTGCATGTTGTTGTGAGTTTGGGTTTATTATAACATTCATCTGGGAACACAATGTGCGCCAGTTCATCAGATTTGTAAGGTAAATCATTTATAAACCTGTGCAAACACAGGAGAATATATCGCGATTTCAAAATAAAAGCTCAAACCCTCACTCTGAGTTTACACGTTTTGATGTCCACATATTCATTTAAATACAGTAACTATAGCATTTCTGTCCTAAAGAAATGGCCAAATATTAAAGATTAAGTGGACATTTGAATTAAATTATGCTTGGTCAATATTAAACAAGGATTAGATCGCGCAGTAATGTGACAAAATAATCATCAGGCCGTCGGCGCCCCCTGCAGGCCTTTGTTGTTATGCGTAATGTACATTAGCTCTATTGTTTATAATACATTATGTATTTTAACAGTTTTGTTCAATAAAACCAAATGATTTCTTGCTTTTGATACTTTATTTAAACTAATTATTATTGCATCATTGCTATAATATTTAAATAAATAATATTTCTGGTAAATACTCCTTTAAAAATTTTTTTTGTGATTATAATTTTATTATTAGTAGACTAGAACACGTGGATATGTTGTCTTTCTTACACTATAATACTGAACTTTGATTTCAGTGATTTGGACTATGAGATGGACACTTGCTTCTTGCACTCTATGTTGCACTTTACTTTTGCTTTAAAAAAGGATTTCATAGAAATTTGGATTTAATTTGGTTTAATAAAATATTCTTAAGTAAAATGATTGATTTTTTGTGTGAAATTAATCATTTAGCTTAATCGATAAATTAGTCGATAGATTAATCGAATTAAAAATAGTCGTTAGTGGTAGCCCTAAATCGAATACGGTTTTAATGATAATTATAATATGAAACGGTAATACTAACCGTGGGGAATTTTATCAAGATTTATCATCAAACAGGTAATCGTTACATCCCTAGTGGACGCTAATATCGTCATCTTTATAGTTAGCTTTATTGTTATCATCCTTGGTGTGAATGGGGCTTTACTCTAGTCTGATGCTCAACACACATTTCTTATCAGTGTTGAAAACAGTTCTGCTGTCTAATATTTTTGTGGATACATTTCCACAATTTGCCACCATTTCCAAGGCAAAAAGGTTATTTTCAGCTCTCCCTTAGACAAACATCCAACCTAATCACATGGCTCAGGTACACCCAAAAACATCCAATAACATGGCTCAGAATAATCCAAACCTATCATTAACCCTCTGGGGTCTAAGGGTGTTTTGGGGGCCTGGAGAAGTTTTGACATGCCCTGACATTTGTGCTTTTTCAGTTGCTTATAAACATATAAATGCTAAAGTCTAATAACACTGTAAACAGCACAAACTGGGCTACAATAATATGTTAGCAGCATTTATGTACATGGTTTTGTTTTTGAGAAAGAAACATTTATGCGTGGTTAGTGAAAAACTAAAATTTTGAAGTCACTGAAATAAGGCCATAAAAAACATACAGAACATTTGTTCACAAGACTTATAGAACTGGATCTTGTAGCCTAGAGTTTTTGCTTCAAAATTATATGAAAATAATCTTGTTTACTTACTCACAGAAAACAATATATTGATTTAAATTTTCTAAGACACTTTTTGAATAGAAAAGGTCTATGCGAGAAGGCGTCAACCTTCACATTCACACCTGAGAAGACAAAGGCCCGCATAATGAGCTGCATAATGAGCTTCATAATGAGCCATTCAGGCAGGTATGTGACTGAGAGGGAAGAGTTACAAGAAAGAATATGAGGACAAAATACATTTATATATTTTTTGTTTGTAGTTTATTAAGAATATATCTAGCTATCACACAAAATAACTTGAGATTCACTTGCGAGTGCAGTTATATAGTTTATTAGGATCAATCAAAGCTGACTTTTTAGCATCATTACTCCAGTCACATGATCCTTCAGATCCTTCTTTATCATCACTTGTGTGCTATATAAAAGTTTTAATTTCTGTATATACTGACTCCAAGCTTTTGAATGGTATAGTGTATATTGTTACACTTGGAGTAAGACTGGAGTAATGATGCTGAAAATGTAGCTTTGTAGCTTAGTAGCTTAGTTTGTAGCTGTGTTCCAGGTTCCTGAATTTGCATTGGCTCACTTTGCAACAGGTTCTTTTGCACTGTTATCCTCACATCTGAAATAAAAAGTAAGCATGCTGTTTACACAAACTACATTATTAACATTATTGTGATGGTCACTGATACTAGTACTAATTTATAGAAAAAAAGAACACAATTACCACATAGCACACATATTTTACCTTACAGTAAATAAATCAAATTAAGTAACATCTGTAAAATGGTGAATGCACACTTACTCTGTATGATTGTGAATGGAGATGAAAACTGAACGAGACATCCTTTGTGAGATGCAGGTGAAGGCGAGGGTATGTATTCACAGTCCTATGTTATAAACAATCGTCAGCATTTATTTTTCACAGTACCTTACAGAATGCCAATCAAGAGCAGATATTCGCGAACAGAAGCTTAGTTACATTCATAAACAAGCATGCTTTGTATGTGGTTATAAACATCTATGGCTATATTCACAAACAGAGTATAGCTAAAGATTATAGAATACCCTTAAAGAGACTTTGGTATAGCCTATCACAGTAAAGTTTTGTCTAATCTTACTGTAACATTAAGCTATTAACATTATAACTCATATTACTTTTATATCATATTGCTGTCTATTTTAAAAAATACATTTTATATCTGAGAAACTAATTATTATTGTTTAGCACGTTATTAAAATCTATTTCTGAACAGAGTAGGCTATTAATAATAAACATGTTATAAACATACTTAGACTCGTAGCATTCATCATGTTACAGTGTACACTCATATTACTATTGTCACAATAACACGTTAACTAATGCAAAAAATAAACATTACTTACTCATCAGATTGATCTCCACTACTGGATGAAATATTGTTCTTCTTTTGAGGGAAGTCCTGCCTTTACTCAGCGCGTCTTCTTCCAGAAACGAACAGTAGCGATCTCCTCTTTGTTTATGTTTGGCGTCTCCATGAGCGCGTGTCTCACGTGGATATTTACATATCGGGATCGCATTAGAGATAATGAGTTAGACGGGAAAGACTGAACATCGTGTTGGTTTCATACGGATTGCTTTATCACAGAATATTTGTTTTCGATATGACTTACTTCATTTAAAAGTAGACACTTCAAGCTTTCTATAGATATAACTCCCGTGTCTCTGTGTTGAGTTTTCGCTGAGTTACACTTAATTTTAGTGACGCGTTTCTAAAAGCAGTTCGTGGAGACGGAGAAGACAGAGAGCGCACCCTGTTTGTTTTCTTTATTCTTCAAAAGCACCAAATAAAAGTAGACCCCTTACAGATTCGAATGGTGTATTGCTCTTATCTGTACGATCAAAAATGACAGAGTAATTCAAGCTCATTTCGCCTTATGAGGAAAATCTCGTATCCGCGTTGGTCGACCCCAAAGGGGCAAGCCTCTGAGGGATCTCCCAAAGCCACGAGTGTGTGTAGAGACAAGAACAATAAATACAGCGGACGCCCCTTGATGGGAGGCTGAAAAGTGATTTAACACCACAGAACTGATCCGCTCGTGTCTGAAAGCAGAGCGGAGATTATGTGTTACTATCTGTGCTCAGAGTATCAGTCCTCCAATAAAAATGATGTTGAGAGACTTGAGTTGTGCTCTTTGGAGAGAATTTATCATTACGTGACTATCAAAAAGCTCAGGAAGAACTGGACGAGTTGATTTCGTTAAATACACAGAAAATAAAAGACTGACCCAAGCTGGGTTTCACTATGTACCCTATAAAATTATGTGGTTAAGGTACTGGACTGGCTTGCTTCACTGTAAATGGATGCACTATGTGTGAGATCATGTAATAGGGTGGCATTTTTAGGGCAACTCACACTAGTAGCTGAAAAGAAGCTCCGACACTAAAACAACTTGCTTAGAGGAACAGCTCTCTAATTAAATCTATGGCATATGAGGACAGTACACTCTGTTTGCATAAGGACAAAATGAAACAATGGATAAAGTATTTAATACTTTATAAAAATATATTTTTTTAAATTCTCAAAAATATCGGTTTATAGACCTTTGGGTCAAAGGTGAAAACAGAGACCTGACAAAGGAAACAAGAAAGAAAAGAAACGGAAGACCACCACTGGAGAACAAACATTGCTTGTGTGTGTGTAATGGGTGATTTCCTCTCACTGTGACTCCTACAGGCCGACAGGGGATCGAGCGCAGCCTGGGGCGAAGACCACTCTGTGCTAAAATACTGTCACAATGCCGTACAAGTGTATGGGAGAGAGAGAGAGAGAGAGAGAGAAAGAGAGAGTGTGTGTGTGTGTGTGGAAATGCCAGGGAGGGATGAAAGCGGAGACATGGTGTCTGTGTGTTTGTAAGGGATAGAGATAAGAATGAATGCATGTATACGAATGGCAGAAAGAGAGAGAAAGATGGCATGAGTGACTGAAAGAAAAAGGGCATGAGAGATTGTGGATCTATGAAAGGGACAGAAAAGAGCGTTAGAGAGCATGAGAGAAAATAAGAGAGGGGGACAAATGAAATGTGGAACGTGAATGAAACAAATGGATGCACCTATATATATATATATATATATATATTAGGGTGATTCTGTAACTATGGGCATTTTGCAAGTAAATTATGGATTAATAAGAAAAACAACAATATAAAAAACATACAACTTTTCATTTTTACTTAAAGGGATAGTTCACCCAAAAATGAAAATTCTGTCATTAATTACTCAGTCTCACATTCATCTTCAGGACACAAATTAAGATATTTTTGATGAAATCCGAGAGCTTTCTGACCCTGCATAGACAGCAGCGCAACTACCACATTCAAGGACCAGAAAGGTAGTAAGGACATCGTTAAAATAGTCCATGTGACGTGACAACTGTAATTTTATGAAGCTACGAGAATACTTCTTGTCAGTCTTTCATGTCAGTCTTTGACGCGGGTTCATGCCAGTATCACGCATGCGTGTGATGCTGCTGACGCAGGAGCCGGCGTTCTGATGTAGAACCCGGATGCGCTGTGCCTTGTTTACAAGCAGAGGAATGCACACGCATACGCCATAGTACTCTCGTGAACGCGCGTCAAAAACTGACACGGAGGAGGAGAAATTGTTAAATAAAGTTGTTATTTTTGTTTTCTTTTTGTGCACAAAAAGTATTCTCGTAGCTTCATAATGTTATGGTTGAACCACTGATGTCACATAGACTATTTCAAAGATGTCCTAACTACCTTTCTGGGCCTTGAATGTGGTAGTTGCGTTGCTGTCTATACAGGGTCAGAAAGCTCTTGGATTTCATTAAAAATATTTTAATTTGTGTTCTGAAAATGAACGAAAGACTTGCCGGTTTGGAACAACATGGGGGTGAGTAATTAATGACAGAATTTAAATTTTTGGGTGAATTATCCCTTTAACAAGGTCAAGGCTGGATTTATTTGATCAAAATACAGTAAACATACAGTTTTTACATACAGTAAAACAGTAATATTGTGAAATATTATTACAATTTAAAATAACTTTTTTATGTGAATATATTTTAAAATGTAATTATCCCTGTGATGGCAAAGCTGAAATTTTAGCATCATTACTCCAGTATTCCGTGTAACATAATCCTTCTGAAATCATTCTGATATGCTGATTTGCTGCTCAAGAAACATTTATTAATATCAGTGTTGGAAAAATTTGTGCTGCTTAATTTTTTTTTTTTTTCCAGGATTCTTTGATATATAGAAAGTAAAAAAAAGCATTAATTTGAAGCATTTTTTTTTTTTACAATATAAAGTCTTTACTGTCACTTTTGATTAATTTAATGCATCCATACTGAATAAAATTATTTATTTCTTTAAAAAAGGTCACTGACCTAAAATATATTAATTATATCTCTATATATTAAAATCAATGTATATATATATATATATATTTAATCACAAGTGCTAGAATCTTTCATCATGCACCACAGAGGCTCTGACCTATGTTCTTCATTTCTCTTCCTCTGACCAACATTCAACAACATCAGCCAAATATTCCAGCCTCTGATCTGTGTGTGTGTGTGTGTGAGACACTCCCTTTCCACTCTCTCCTATTTCTGTTTGTTTTCTAATGGCCTGTAGGCATCAGTTTTACCCAGTCTGCAGTGGAAGCGAGCTGGGACTTGCCGCAGCCACAGGGGAGAAATGAAACCTTAACTCAGCTCTTTTAACATCAGCACAGATGTCAAAGCTTCTTTCACTGCTGCACATTACACAGTCAAGTGCTGTTCTATAAGGTGAACCCTTCACAGACCTCTGCACATTGTTATGCTTTTTGCTTTATTTCCCCTCTAAACAAAAAAGTATTAAGGTGTGGGCAAAAAAGGTCCATTGTATATTTTCTATAATGTAGCGATACATGAGACGTATCACACACAAAAGCCATTTTCTGATTTTGAACCCACTGTAATATCTGCATGGGAAAATTCCTGATTGTGATTGATTTTGTCTGCAAAAATTCACCAAACAATAGTAAAAGTGACAGCACCTTAACACTCAAGGTGTGGTGGCAATTACAACCGCTCGGCAAAATTTCACAGACAAAATCCGGTCA
Source organism: Schizothorax lantsangensis (assembly GCA_027422415.1). NCBI lineage: Eukaryota > Metazoa > Chordata > Actinopteri > Cypriniformes > Cyprinidae > Schizothorax > Schizothorax lantsangensis. The sequence continues at coordinate 18,499,745 of CM049847.1, read as the reverse complement.
TCTCAATAGGAATCCACATTATCAGGAGTTTTGTGTGAGGGTGAAAAAGTTGGTCACACGAATCCGTCATGTTCACTAATAGAAATCTGCTTGATTTGAAAGTGACTTCTGTATGAGCTTCATTAATTGCTACACTTGACAATGAACAATGGAGCTCTTGCAGCAATCTCGGCAAAAGTTTGCTAATGTGACCGCACCTTAAGCCTTTCCTTATAGTTTGTGACAGTATCGTACTGCAAATCTTGTTGTTTCCTGTGATTTTATTTCTAGTGCAAATAAATTTAAGCCACTGGAAAGAGAAAGACATGTGGCAGGTTAGGGCAGAAAGTCACAGAACTTTCCTTAGAGGTCAGATGCTTGTGGATGCTCTCGCATGGGCTTGTGGCTACACGCAAAACGCATAAACAAATCATTAGCAACAAATGACAAACAAGTTCCTCCTTGTAATAAAACACCAAAGCACAGCGGATGGAATATCTGGAACACACACACTCATGCATGTATGGACAAGTGTAAAGCTGCCCAAAGCAACTTCCATTCTAATGATCTTAATGACCTCTGAATGCATTTGGTTACGACTGACAAAAGCCCAATTCTTCTAAACACATACAACAATGTTTCTGCTCAGGAAAGTAACACACTAAAGTATTTCATCTAATAAAAGGTGCACTAACAGCCTTGACAAGCATTAGCAATCAGTGTCAGTCTTCATCGCACATCTGCTCATCAGATAACATGAATACAAAACATCATCATTTAGACGCTCCTTCAGAAAAGACAAGAAACGGATGAGTCAGAGGAGCCACGTCTAATGTCTGGTTCTCAAGGACGGGGAGCACGTTGCACAGTCGAGCTAACACATGAATATGTAATATGAATACATGTCTAGTCATAATGGTTCATAAAGTCATTTCTGCACCACAAGCATCACCAAACTCAACTCACTGGTTGAGCTATTACTTAGAGGAGTATTTGTAGTAAACTGAATACAGTAGGTGTCGTAATATTAATGTTAATGTTTATATTACACATACAATAATATCATAAGTTATAATTGGCTACAAAAGAGAAGCTTCTTAAGAAGTGTCTGATAGGTCTGTGGGATTTACCTGATGGTGGGTCGGCCGAGGTCCCGTCACAAACTAATAGAGATGGCAGCATGTTTTTAGGTCATCAGGAGCAGGAAAAGAAGAGAAAGAATGGCAAGACAGCATGGATAACAGATTATTCACCTTGAATAACTTTGCATTTCCATTACAAATGGCTAGTATTAATATTAATGATTGAAGTTGGTTTGATTCAGGCACTTACACAATAAGTCCACTTATCAGGAAATGTTTTATTCTGGATGTGAACAACCTCACGGTAACACTCCTAATTTTTATCTTTTTTTATATATTAATGAGGCGAGCCAAATTATGTGGTATCTTTCAAAAGTTTGGTGTAAGTATGAATTTTTAAAGGAATTAATAAAGTTTATAATGTTGTAAAAGATTTCAATTTCAAATAAAAGCTTTTCTTCTAAATTTTATTTTCAAAGAGTTAGAAAAAAAAAATGCATCACAGTTTCCACAGAAATATTGAGCAGCAAATCTGTTTTCAACATTGATAATAACAAGAAATGTTTCTTGTGCAGCAAATCAGCATATGAAAATGATTTATGAAAGATCAAGATATTTTTTGATGAAATCCGAATGACCCTGCATTTACAGCAATGCAACTACCATGTTCAAGGCCCAGAAAGGTAGTAAGGACATTGTTAAAAAATTATTTTGGTTTTCTTTGTGCAAAAAAAGTATTTTTGTATCTTCATAAAATTACGGTCGAACCACTGATGCCACATGGAATATTTTATCTATGTCCTTACTACCTTTCTGGGCCTTGAACATTGTAGTTCCTTTGCTGTCTATGCAGGGTCAGAAAGCTCTCGGATTTCATCAAAAATACCTTAATTTGTGTAACAAAGATGAACAAAGGTCTTACAGGTTTGAAGCGACATGAGGGTGAGTAATTAATAGGGATGTAACAATATCAAAATCTCTCGATATGAAGTCCACGGTACGATATTTACTGAGATATAAAAAAAATTTATTGGGCCATTATGCATTGTGCCAAAGCATAATGGCCCAAAACACAACTTTAGAGATCTTTTATGTTAGAATAAGAAGTTTAAATATATTTAAAAACTACACTTTTTGCCTGGAAGACCTATCGTTTTATATCATCATGTGACCACGATGACACAGAGAGAGTACTGCTATCGCGATAATACCGTTATATCCCCAGTAATTAATGATAGAATATTCATTTTTGAGTGAACTATCCCTTTAAGGGTTTATTGTGGTTGTTTGTATCACCAAAAGCACTTGAACATTTTTAGTAATTAATGACAATTTTAATTTTTGAGTGAACTATCTTTTTAAAAAAAAATCTTACCAACTCCAAACTTTTGAATGAAAGTATATATAAAATAGGGCTGTCAACGGTAACGCATGCGATTAATTCAAAACCCTTAACGCGGTAAAATAATTTAACGCAATTAGCACAAAATTACTGAAACACAATTTCTATTCTAAACCTTTTTTGCCAATTTCGCTTCTCTGTTTGCAATCAGATCATTTTAAGCCGCTTAACTCCGGTACATTTTTCAGTCCAGTGATCCAGCAAGCGAATCCATTCAAGCAATCAGTCCAAAACAGGGCTAATGTAAAGAAAACCAAGCTGATTACATAAGAGATGGTGGAGAGAATAGATATTCACATTGCGTTTTCAATGAGTTATTAATTCCAGTGTGTTTCGCTTTAAAACACAAGTTCTGTGATTGTTTCTGAATAGCGCGAGAGTGTGAAATACAGAATGAACGTAATGTCAAAACATCCCACCACTGTATGATATGCAAACTACATTTTCTCGGCTGGATAAAGCAAACCAGCTTCTTTTGATGGTTGAGTTTTGATGTTTGAGGATTGCAATCAAGGTAAAGACGACTGCGGTGATGTACAGGAGTCGTAAGCACGAGTGAGTCTGATACACCGTGTTCGAGCGCTCTTGACCGACAGATCATATGTTGTATTCATGCACAGACACATTTCAGTACATTCACGTTGTTTCCACACACACATTCAGGATAATGTTTTGATTTGTCTTGTGTATGTTGCTGTGTTTAGTCAGTGTGCACAAATGTATCAATTATATGAACTTCTTATATCAATTGGTTCTTTGGTGTCCTTTTGGAGTCTCCCAAGTGTCCTTTTTTTGAAAAGATAACTAAATTTATCTTGAAATAAGCTTGCAGAAAATACAGTTTTGTGAGAATCACCCTTCAATCTTTTGGTTTACTTTGCTGGATATAGTAAATAATGGCAAAATTAACGTATTAAGCAAGATAAATGGTATATGCTTAATTTAATTTTAAGTGTGCGATTAATCACACAAAAAGGGTGCGATTAATCACGATTTAAAAAAAAAATAATCTATTGACAGCCCTAATATAAAATCTTATTATATCACATTATGAGTAATGCTAAGTACTCGTATCACAATAATGGAATATTCACAACATGGTTATTTTTTGCTGGAAATTCAAACCAAAAACGTTTTATATTTTACATAATATGTGAAATAAAATATCTTACAAATGAAAGGTCATTTCATTTCATATTGTTTTTTTTCCCAAACACATACATGACACCTAGGTGTCTATACTGAAAGCATCAATTTGCTGGACAATCTGCAGAATAGCTAGGCAATCGTTTTTTTGATTGTAAGACCCCTTTAATGTACATGGGCAGGGTGCAGTGCTTACCGGCCGAGTTTGTGGCTGTATGTTCATTGGCTGGGACTGTGGCGAGTACACCAGAGGGGCGGAGCCTGCATTCTGAGCTGGGTTATATGGAGGCTAAGGAGTGAATCATAGACAGCGAAAAGGTTAGGCAACTTCCTTTTGAAGCATGATATATAGTTTCCATTCACAGCACAGGATACAAAATAGCAAGAGCTCATTATTATCGGAGCGTGTGCATATTGACTTCATTTCTTTGTCAGAAAAAACCCTGATGAATACATTACCCTCCAATCAATCCACAGCAACAGCGTTTATATAAAAGTGTCTGTGGAGGGTGTGTATATCTGTCCAGAGTGTGTGTGTGTGTGTGTGAAAGTCGTGGGATCATTACAGCACCTGTGTCGGCTGGAAACACTATTTATAAAATAGCGACAGTGTTCCTTCAGGCTGGTGGTAACCATGGTGAGGAGAGCAGAGCAAAAATCACTCATAACACAAAACCACAGCACTCTGTATTGCGAGTGTGTGTGTGCCAAAACATCAGCCGTCTAAATGTAATACACAAGTCTAAATGTAACAGTTAATTCAGACCCAACAAAGGCAAAGAACAAAACGAATTTCTGGTACAAATAAGGTGACCCCAACATGACAAGGCAACACCGAAATTTAATGAGCTCTCCTCTGTCTTAAAAGATAAAATATCAGATGAATAAGCATACAATTGTGTAGACTGTTGTGTACAGTGTTGGTACTCACCCCTCCACCTGTCTCCCAGCCCTTGAGGAAGCGGTACGAGGGGCCGGCAGGGACCGATACCTGAGAGAGGGCTGGGGATGTGGCATGGCCGGGAGGGGTGCCTGCCAAATTAGGGTGAGTTTTGGTGAGGTCGTGACCTGGGTATGGAGGACCAGGGTGTCTGGATACCTGTGGAAGGACCACAAACAACATTTACACAAAGTGTTCATACCATAGCTCCTTTCAGTTATGTGTGTGTGCATTATATATATATATATATATATATATATATATATATATATATATATATATATATATATATATATATATATACACATACACATTTTTTGATAAAAAAAATAAATAAATAAAATATATATATATATATATATATATATATATATATATATATATATATATATATACGTATATACATATTTATTTTTTTTATATATATTTTTTTATGAAATGAATGCTTTTATTCAGTAAGGATGCATCAATTTAGAACTAGAACTGATCAAAAGTAACAGGAAAGTAACATTTATGTTACAAAAAATATTCTATTTCAAATAAACGGTGAAGTTTCTAGTTTATTTCTTACTGTATTTTTTATCAAATATATGCAGCCTTAGTGAGCAAAAGAGATTTTTTCAAAAACATTAAAAAATCTTGCCAATCCCAGACTTCTGAATGACAGTGGGCATATAAATAAAAATGTATAATATATTAATTTATATAACAAATATTTTAATTTTGGGAATGTAAGCAATGTTAAATATATTTTAAATATCTTATAAAGGTTTTTGGAAAGGTTAGGTTTGTATGTTCTATTGGGATAAATGGTCTTTTTCAGGTCAACTACACTTAAGGCACAGCAGTCTGAAGAAAATCTTGGTGAGCAAATTATTTCAAGCTAGGTAAACTGTCAACATGTAGCTCAGACAGATAGTTAAAAGCATATATATCAACTGTTTATACTAATAATGACAAAAGAACTCACAAAAAAATATGTGCAATAGGACCACACACTTTCACTTACTCGTTTATGGCCTTAGGACTTGTCTATGTATATACATTAATGACTGTAAGTGTACATGTGTGTGTGATCACTCACACTGTAGACCGCCGTCAACCCAGAGTGGGCGGAAAACATGCGTTCCTCTAGTGATAGCGCTGCTCGAGGGATCCTGGGAAGGGTAAAGTTAGAGAAAATCTTGCTAATAGCTGTGAAATGTCAATTTTAGAAGCCAAGAAGGTCAGAAAACATAAAATATTAGCCACAAGCAAAACATCCAGCATTGTGTTTCATAATGACAAGCATTCAGTTCATTCAGCAACATTTACTTCCCTAAAGGAAGTCTTCCAGCAGGGTGAAAGAGTTCATAATGAACATGTGCTGTCATACCTGCCTGAGGTATTCTGTGACACGAATGACAGGGTCGCTCAGACATACAGTCATAGTCACGGATAGTTACAAAGACGGATGGATGTGACAGAAAAAGCAAAAGAAAATATCAGGAACCGGCTCTGGCGGTTACAATATCTGTGTCTGTAAGTGAGCGATGAGCAGATCACATGGTTTCAGGGAAAGTGGAGGAGGTCTGGCTTTCCTCCTTTGTGCGCTTCATGCACTCATGGACACTTTTTAGTCTTTCGGTAAAACCCTGCCTTCCGATTTGCGCTCTCTTTCCCATTCTCCCCCCTTCTACCTCTTTGGCCTTCTGCCAACCTAAACTCTGAGGGAAAAAAGGGGGGGATGGGGGAAGTATGAGCTGGGAAAAAACAGGCAGGAAGAGAGGTATAATGTGTGACGAGAGGTATTCCTTCATTCGTAACAACCCAAAACGAGTACGTGAATGCATTCTTTCGTGTAAGGAATCTGACTTTGGAAACCTATGTTCCAGGTCATCAGGGACATATCGGTGGTCCTCCTAACCCAAGTTCAGAGAGGTGCATCTGAGGAATGCAGCTTGGGAGATGGCCCACAAGGCTATTTGATCAGGTTAACACTGACAGCTGACACTCGCGAGGCTCTGGCAGGAAACAAGGTACGACTTACTGGAATTACAGGCTGATCTGATTCCTGTGTTCGCAGTTCGGCAGTCTATTGCATAACCAAATCCCTTTGCATGGTCATGGAAATGTTTTTATAGCACGACACGCAAGTGTGTGCAAACAGGTGTAAAGAAGTGAAGGAGGAATTTACCTATTTTCCAAAACCGAAAACTTAGGTGAAACAACATGCACAGAACAGATGTTGTTTCCAATTCAAAACAAACACAATCTATTCAGTAAAGCTCCATTTTTCTTATGGCCAAAATGGGAATATCAACTCAATTAAGGAAATTTGGGAGGCAAGTCCATTTTAGGTGAATCATGGTTGTACATTGGACTTCTAAAAAGAGCAACCCACTGAAAATAAGTAACATTGCCAGGACACTAATTATCAAAGAGTAAACTGGGTTTTGTTGTTATTAAGCATCACTAAAATATCCTATTAGTGTTAAGGTCTCTGGAGAGTGGTCCTTTACACTCTAAACATTAGATCTTTAATTACTGACAGTAGAATGAGTACAGAGGAAAGCAAAGGATGAGATGGCAAAACTGTATAGACTTAAACTTTCATAGTAGCTTACTGCAAATCCAATTAAGCACCATATGGAGTGACAGATAGAAGGGAACTGTGGACCGAACGAACGAACGAAAGAAAGAAAGAAAGAAAGATAGAAAGAACGAAAGATAACTAAAAAATAAAGGAAGAAATTGAGGAAAAGGAAGGAACGGAGGAAGAAACAACCACAGTAAAAGAAATAGGGAAGGAAAAAAATGGAAAGAAGGGTTAAATGACTGAAGGAATAAAGGAGTGAAAGGAGTAAAAACAGCAGAAGGTAGAAGGAAACAAAAAAAGGAAGGAAGGAAGGACAAGGGAAGAAGAAAAAGAGAAGTTAGATATACCAGAAGTAGATTGTCTACGTGGCAGGCAGAGGTTCTACAGCTGAGGGAGGGAGACAAAAAGAGAGTGAGAAAGCTCAAGAGATTTATTCCTTGCTAATGTGAACCTCAGGTCAGAATGTGCTATAAAGGCACAGTATGATTTTTCAGGACTGTGTTCTATGACCACATCTCATGTTATGGCCAAGATATACACATGCATATACATATATGTAAGCAATGTATGTAATGCACTCTTAGCGGAATATGGTCACTGAGCATATGTGACCCTGGACCACAAAACCAGTCGTAAGTCACACAGGTATATTTGTAGCAACAGCCAACAATACATTGTAGGGGTCAAAATAGGGGTGGGCGATATGGCAAAAATATCATATGATTTTTTTTTTAGAAATATCATGATTCACGATTTTTTCACAATTCTTTGTCATGTTGGTTTTTCTATTTTGCAAGTTGTTTGAGCAGTACAGCTAACTAACTACCAGTACTAACTAATTTCCCTATTATAAAGATAAAGCCTTTCAAGGTAACAAAATATAAAAAAGAATGGTGGATATTTAGCCCAAAGTGGGCGAAGATAAAAATCTTTGTCATTATTTTATCTGTTATTAAAAAATGAGAATAAATATTACAAATGCACATAATATACAAATAAAACAAAAAAAAAAATATTTTCAGGTACAATATTTAGCAGGAGCATTCATTCAATTTGAATGAGTAAATAATGACAGAAATAGAAATTTTGGGTGAACTATCCCTTTAATGACAGTCAGCAGCACGTTTAGTACTGTCCCTTTAAGACCTGCACACATCTAATATACAGGCACATATTCGTTTTCTCTCAGCTGTTTACTTTCCTTTTAGACATAACCAACTGAGCCTATACATAAACCTTGTGTGTTTTGACAATATTAGCGCTAAAAATAACTTAGTTCCGTGATCAGCCGCTGTTTAACAGGTTTTTTTAGTGCGCGCGCTTCGGGTGTACATGCTCAGAATATGTGCACATCAGAACAGCACGTGAATGAAACGTTTAACCAGTATGGCTTTAAAGCACATGCAAATAATGTACTTTTGTGATTGTGAATAAGTGCAGTGTCCTGTGAGAGTAACTCTACCACTGAGTTAACACTGTTGTGAATATATGTCGCGTTGCACAGTATATTGATATGGCGGCAGCAGAACTGCAACAGATAGAATGTGCGCTGTATCACGATACTACGATATTTCTTCAAAAGCAGATCGTGGAGACAATTTTATCATCCACAGTCAAAAATCATCATATCGCACACCCCTATGTCAAAATTATTGATTTTTATTTTATGCCAAAAATCATTAGGATATTAAGTAAAGATTAGGGATGCACCGAATGTTCGGCAACCAAAATTTTTCGGCCGAATAAGTGAAAAGACCGAATAATTTGTACCGAACAATGACGTGACGCGATCAAATAGATTTGTGCACTAATGCAGCAAATGTGTCTGCAGTGTAAAAGTATTTAAAACTGTCAGAGAAAGACGCAAAAAACATTACAAGCACCGACAGCGAGAGACTGCTTAGCGCTGCATCTCATGTCTCCGATGAGAAGAGGAAGAGGTGGTTGATGCTGGTTACTGTATGATGATTGATATCGCGAAATGGCCTCAAACGATTAGTAAATAAACTAGGGATGCAACGATACCATTTTTTCAGATCCGATCCGATCCGATCCAGAAAATTCTGAGTATCGGCCAATTCCGATCCGATCCGATCCAAAATCAATGTGGAGTTTCTATACTTCTGTGTACTCTTTTGTGTGTTAAACACAATCTACTAGACAACTTAATTTTAAAGAAAAATAACATGAAAATATATATAGGGGCTGTTTACATCTGGTCACTTCATGCGTTTTGTAATATAAATCCGATCGCTCAAAACACTCCAGGAGGTGGTCTGGGCCGCATTCCAGACGAACTGGACATGTGTAAATGCATCTGGTTGTTGAAACCACATATGTGAATTTTACTCCTCCCAAAATGTAAAAATAATAAACGTGTGAGACCGTGTTATTGGCTATATGACATTCAGATATGACTGCGCTAATGCAACAAGCCTCACCGCGGCGATGCTTCAGTCATATCTGAATGTCATATAGCTGTTTGCGCGTCTGCTTGCTGAAGAGATACTCAGCTCTTCAGCAAGCAGACGCGCAAAGCCGCGAATGAAACTGAAATAAGACGCAGATGGTCAACACACAATCATCTTCATTAAAAGTATAAGACAGTCTTATCTTTCCAGTGCTGATGCCGCGCGCGCTCCTATTGCGGTCTTTGATCTGGATTGAGCTGATAATTAATAAAATGCAGCGCTTTTGATTTCGTTGACGTGAACTTCGTTAAATTTATATACAGCGCGGGAATTGAAGATCGGATTTATATCCATTTTGTGAAGAATTATGTGGCCAAGTGTAAATGGAAACGTTTTAATAAATCAGATAGATATCAGATCAGAGAAAACACATGAAATGACCAGGTGTAAACAGACCCATTCATAATCTATGACAAAAATAATATTATAAACTAGGTTAGTGGATAATTTAGCAGCAAAGTTATTCTAGAAAAATCATGAGCACAATTTTATTAAATCTAAACATTTAGTGAAATAACATTATTTAGTGGGGAACAAATAAAAGTGAATATGTGAAGGACTAAATCTGGTAAAATGTTACAAATTGTTGTACATTAATGAAAACAAGTAAATGTATTTATTTATAAATATAAACTACAAAATTAAAATACATTTTAAATATATAGCACAGAAGGCAGCAACATAGATAGAAGTCCTGCCTCCATTACTGTGCTATACATACGATTATTAATAGCCTTGATAGGACAGTACAAGAAACGCTATAAATAATATTTCACAAAAGTATTATAATACGAAAACAATAGAGAACGGCACAAAGCTCTTATGCGATCCCGTGCGCAGAATGATGCGCTTGAAGCAGCACTCACAGCACAGCTCCGGTCAGAGAAGTTCAAAGCACAGAGGGAAGAGATATTGATGCGTAGATTATTAAATCTGCGCGATAGTTTATTGAGCCTTTTCTTTTAACGGTTTTAAATCTCAGATTGAGCGCTCTTGAGGAGTTTCAGAGGTGGTTGAATGCTGACAGACAGCCGCAGCAGAGAGAAGAGTTACTTGAATTTGACTTAAATATTCATCTGTACCTCACATTAAACTATGACGGCTTCAGAACATCGCGAAATGCTTTTGTGCTTTCGTGGGGCCAATAACAGAATATTATCAAACGATCGGTCTGGTCTCACCGATACCTGATCCACAGAAAATGAATCGGAGCCGATACCGATCCTGAGTATGGATCGATGCATCCCTAAAATAAACTGCAGAATGTTATGTTTTCTAATACATGCATGGACTGCATGTATTCAAACAGCGCTGCACGAGTTCGCGGCGCCTGTGTTCAAAGTCCAAAGCGCGAGAAAAACCTGCGCTGAAACATTGTTACTCGTCATTTGCTCAGTAACATTTTTGTAATTTTTTTAAAGACTTGGCAATGTGATACGTGAGTCAAACATCTTCCCAAATTCATAATGAGAATCATTTAAATATCTGCATGCTGTTGTCAACAAAAAGAAGCACAGATCTTCCTGCGGGTTTCTGCCAAAATAAAATCTAAGAAAAAGCAACAACTCCATCAACATTCATAAATGTTAGTATTGAAATTTTACTGTTGTTCTGTAAAATAAAAGAAAAAAATAAGACAATAATAATGATAACATTAATTACCCTACAGCAGCTATACATTTATTATAACATTCACACAGTGTTCAAATTGGGATCTGTAATATATTCTAATGTTTTTAAAAGAAGTCTCTTCTGCTCAGAAAGGCTGCATTTATTTGTACAGAAAAAAATACATGCCTGATTCAAGAAGGGGGTCCCAAAAATGGCCAAAAAATAATTTTAGGAACTTATTAATTTTAAGTTAAATTGTGCTTTGTTGGTATAATGTCTGCTAGAATGTTACAAAATGTTCATTGTTAAGTAAATATTTTTAAATTGTTGTTTTGTAATTGATTTTTTTATTTGAAAAGCAGGGCAAAACAGTAAAAAGCACATTTTGGCTATTTAATTTATGCAATGGTGAAAAAATGGCAAAATAGGCCTTCATGGGGGAAAAAATGCAAAAAACCGCGTTCGGTATTTGGCCTTCGGCCCAGTGTTTCATTTTGTTTGGCTTCGGCCAAGAATTTTCATTTCGGTGCATCCCTAGTAAAGATCATGTTCCATGAAGATATTTTGTAAATTTCCTACCGTAAATATATCAAAACTTAATTTTTGATTAGTAATATGCATGGCTAAGGACTTAATTTGGACAACGTTAAAGGCGATTTTCTCAATATTTGACCCTTATGACTGGTTTTGTGGTCCAGGTTCACATATGTAAAATTCATTAAATGCAGTTCATGTACACTGTACATACTGCATCAAGACTGCGGCCAACACAACAACTCTGACAGTTGAGAAACAGAACCCTAAAGGTAAAGTGTCATCGTTCACTGCTTAATTTGCAGACAACTATACATAAGACATTAGTAGTTCTCCCCAAAATCAGAAATACTGCAGTTCTGTGGTGCTATGAACACTGCTTTGTGTTTGACTATCCTGACCAGCAACAATGGCTTAACCAATGGCGTGAGTTTGGGGCGGGGTTATCCGTTTGCCTAACCAATGGCATATGGAGTGTTTGACAAGCTGCCTGTGTGTAACAGTATTGATTTTTTCAATTCTGTGTGGTAGCATCTGTTACTGTGCACAAACAAACACTGCACCTTACTGTTAACATGAAATCAAAATTAAACTAAGGTCTTAAAGGGATAGTTCACCCAAAAATGAAAATTCCTCACCCTCATGTCGTTCCAAACCCATAAGACCTCTGTTCATCTTCGGAACACAGATTAAGATATTTTTGATGGAATCTGAGAGCTCTCAGACCCTCCATAGACAGCAAGGATCCTAACACGATCAAGATCCAGAAATGTAGCCAGGAGATCGGTAAAATAATCCATGTGACATCAGGGGTTCAACCGTAATTTTACAAAGCTACGAGAATACTTTTTGTGCTCAAAAGAAAAAAAACGACTTTATTCAAATTCGTCTCCTCCACGTCACCCTAGCGCCATTTTGGAGAATATCCGCTGGACGGAAACTGCGTACGCTCTTCTGTGTTACCTGCATGCCGGATGCGCTGTTTTCGTTCAAATCAAAGCGTAAATATACGTAGAAGACGTATCCGCTCGGTGCGGCTGACACAGAAGAGCGTACACAGTTTCCGTCCAGCGTATATTCTCCAAAATGGCGCTAGGGTGACGTGGAGGAGACGAATTTGAATAAAGTCGTTATTTTTGTTTTCTTTGCATACAAAAAGTATTCTCGTAGCTTCGAAAAATTACGGTTGAACCCCTGATGTAACATGGATTATTTTACCGATCTCCTTGCTACGTTTCTGGACCTTGATCATGTAAGGACCCTTGCTATCTATGGAGGGTCTGAGAGCTCTCAGATTCCATCAAAAATGTCTTAATTTGTGTTCCGAAGATGAACAGAGGTCTCACGGGTTTGAAACGACATGAGGGTGAGTAATTAATGACAGAATTTTCATTTTTAGGTGAACTAACACTTTAAGGCCTGTTCACACTAAGAACAATAGTTTTATCATTCATCAGGTGGAAAAAAGTTCCAACAAGATTGTTCTCCTGTGTCGTTATCATTATATTTGTGGCATAAACTCCACCAAAGACTATAGAATACCCAAGACATATCATGGGGAAAAAAGACATTTTGAATGGGGAAAAATGCAACGCTCGATATGGCAGCTCTATCGAACGAAGCCCCACCTTCTGAGCAAAAGAGCCAATCCCTAATCGGTAAAGTCAACGCGTCACTGCAGCTGCCGTTAGAAGTCCTGGTTGCTATAGAAACAGACAGCATTATGAGACGTGCGCTTAGGACTGCGAATGCGCACTGGCTGGTCTAGCCTGAGAAATAAGCTTTTTATATGCTATTTGAGCAAAATAAACAACATTTATTACAGTTGTGGTACAGTTGTTTCATTGGTGATTTCAAATATGAAATTTAATCTTAAGCTTGACGAACAGTTTTGGAGAATTTGATGTTTCCCCATTCAAAGAGATAGGAGCTGCACTTGCATGCTCGAGAGGCATTTCAAAGAGTGACATGACTTGCCTTAAAGGGACTTAGACTCCACTATTATCATAGAATTAGAACAGTTGTTAATGCTTTAAGTATCATTCTTGTTGTGAATGGGCCTTTACTGTGAATGACTGATGAAAAGTTTATCTTCATAATCTTTCATTAAAATAACTTGATCCACAGTAAGAAAGTAAATTATTTTTTTAAATAAATGAATACTTTTATTCAGCAAGGATGCATTAAATTGGTTAAAAGTAAAAGTAAAAACCTTTATAATGTTACAAAAGATTTATATTTCAAGTAAATGTTGTTGTTTTGAACTTTTCCAAAAAACTATTAAGCAGCACAACTGTTTTCAACATTGATAAAAAATAAATGTTCTTTGAGGACCAAATCAGCATATTATAAAATGATTTCTGAAGGCTCATGTGACACTAAAGACTATAAATATATTCAAAGTATATTAAAATAGAAAATAATTGTAACAACATTTCACAATATTACTGATTTTAATATTCTCTGATTAAATAAATGCAACCTTGATGAGCATAAGGAACTATTTAAAAAAAAAAAAAATCTGACTAAGCCCAAACATTTGACCGGTTGCACATTTAGTTTCAGCATCATGTGAAAATGCAAAAAATGTGTTCAAACAGTTTTCCCAGTATTCCCACCCCCAAACTCATGCCATTGGCTGAGCCAGAAGCTGACACGTCAAATTGCTCAATGTAATGTTTTTCAAGCATCACAGTGCCAGCCAAAGCTCACTACAAACAGCTTACTTGTAGTCATCTGTGTACGCATTAAAGTGAAATCAGATAAACGAAAATTACCTACTTCTCTTTCAAGAACAAGAGTTCCTTATCCCTCCTTGTTTAGCATTTACCTGATAAGCATTCAGGACTAATTGTGTGCAAGGGAGAAGAAAAGGGGAAAAGCAGGTGACAAGATGTGCTGGAACTAAGAAAGGGGCTGCGTTGAGAGGTTTGGGGTTGCGGCAGGCGGTGTGTGTGTGAGACTCTCTGTGACCTAGGCGATTGTTGGCAGGCGGTGGGAAGTCTCACACTCTGAATGCTAAGCAGCACTGCCATTGTCTGAGGGGCGCAGCGCCAGTCGCATATGTTACCCGTCGCTCTGGCAACCATTTTCTCCAACACCCCAACCCCCCTCCGCCGTACACACATGCTCTCGACGCAGCATCATCACCAAAGGCACGTCCTACGAGTAGGAATCCCGTCCGCTAGGTCGATTTTCTCTGTTAGATGAAGCAATACAGTGACTCCTGCGCACAGGAAGGGGTTGTAATTGCAATTTATGCAATCATGAAATCTCTACAACTGGAAGACAGTGATATGCATCAGGTGATGTAATCACTGCTATCCGACATAAATGTAACCATGTGTGTGCACACAATGGTTCATTTTTATGGCTACATGTGGTTTGTGGTCGATGTCGATCACCGCTGAACAGCCTGAGCTGATACAGGGCTCTAGACTCATTCTTCCCACTGGTCGCACTTGTGCGACTAACTTTCTCAGTTCACAACATTTCATTAATCAATGCATGCTGATGAACTTATATCATAGTTTATAGTTATATGGTAACGAAAGTGTTCAACATTCAACCCATTCTTTTTCATCAGTATTATTTGTTTTTTAAATTTTGTGAACAGGAATTCCTCTTTTCGTGCGCTTTCACTTTCACTTTCAAATTCGCGATCTTGGTGTCACGTTTTACAAGAAAAGATAATTGTCTGTTTTGCTTATATCTATACACCTTTCACTTTTTAAGACTAAAACAAAAGATGGATTCATTGTTATTCTTAATTAAAAAGCACAACAACAATAAAACAGTAGGCTACATTGACAAACTAGCTTACATAACCTTTATTAACAAAAACGAATAAGACGAGGCATGGCATAGGACACATCACATGCTGTATTATATACCGACTAATAAATTACAGAATGTTTAGCAAACACTGAGGAATCAAATAAATAATAATAATAAAATTAAGGAAAGCCTCCATACCATAACGTGAGGTAAACAGCAAAGATAACAAGCTTTTCAAAACGAAAACAAAAAGAAAAGTAAAACTAAACTGGCTGTCACTGACAGGACTTGCATGTTTTTTTTTTCTACAAGAATACCAACATGTTCACCTTCTCTGGTTTAAGGAGCGGTCTTTTACTTTAGTTTGAAAACCAAATCCTCCGTTGTGCTCCGTCCGCTGCGCGCACCTTCGCGCTCGTGCTAACGCAGCGAGTATAAACCAGGCTCTACCCACGAAAAAAAAAAAAGCGTCTCTCTTCACGTGATCAGTGAAATCTGACTCCTGCTACAATGTGCCGCAGGAGCAGAGCAGACCATGCACTCGCACAAGTGCGACCACTTCAAATTTTTACTCGCACACTCAAAAAATGGTCGCATTTTGGTCGCAGTCTAGAGCCCTGTGATATAATACGATTTCCAATTACAAAGCAATAACGACTCTTTGTGGGAGATATAAAACCTTTGCCATAGAGAACTACAGTCTGAAACTGATTGGGAAGATCTCAACAAAGCTGAGATCACCGGGTGATACACATGGCATGACAATGATGACATGCCAATGCAATCGCTGAAAAATGAGAAGTTTGAAAAACACTCTGTTTAAACAGTCTGGGCTTTCTATAGGATAGGCAAACAAAAGCAATCAAAACAATCAGTTTAAAGAAAACCAGGTCCAAAATGTTTTAAGTAAACTAGTAAAAATGCTTCTATTTTACTATTTCCGTTGAATATAATTTGGGCTGGGATATATACTGAATATTCACAATATTATCGCGATAACTTTGGTGAGGATATAAAATTAGGGAATATCATGAATTTTGTCATAATATTAAACGTTTAGTTTAGTTTTCTGAAGACAGTAAGCAAAGTTGACACCTTTCTCATCTCACGAGTATGACACGCACATGTGAAGAGCATCAAAGATTTCTATTTACAGCTTGTTTTTGAAGCGGTATGCATTTTAGCCAATCACAAATACATCTGTCGATCACATGAACACAATGGCCAATCAGAGGTGTTTTAAGTTAGACAGAATTTGTTCTTGTTCCAGCTTTTGTTCAGTATGAGCTCTGTATGCTTGTGAATACTTTTTTTTATAAACAACAAAGAGTGAACACAAAGTGGTTCATTGTAAAAATATTATACTGTATATATATTGAATATTGTCCAAATTTGGAAAAAAATAATGAGAAAGTTTATTATTGTATTTTATATATTTTATTATATCATCAGCATGACAATTTGAGTATAAATTTTTAATTCAAATAATAAAGTTTCTGATGTTTTTCTTGTAGCAGGATGAATTCTGATTGGATGTCAATGTTTGTATCGTTCATCAGCAGGAAAAAATCGTTCTGAAAGTGATTCAAACGATATCGTTTCTCTGTGCCTTTATCGTTATAGTTGTGGTGTGGACTCTGCTATTCTTTAATATTGAGAACGATATTTAGAACTATATCTTTATCCTTATCTTTATAGTTATCGTTCTTGGTGTGAACGGGCCTTAAGTCACATGAAAACGAGCCAAAGGAGTCACTATGGCACATTATGCTATTGAAAAAGAGCTACATCAGTGTATGGCAAATCAGTGCATGCAAAAGGCAAACAAACGATGACATCCTGAGCAGTTAGAGTTACAAAACATCCAGAGTTACAAAAATAATCAAAGATAGATGTAGTGAGTGAAGAGTGGTAGATTTCCCTATTGGTTGATTGATATGCTAAGGAAACTGGATGTCATCAGTGCTTTGAATGAGATGTTCAATTTTTAGAAAACAAATAGCTTAAGAAGTCTGAAGAATATCAAGTTTTAGTTTCACTCTACTAAATACTGCAGTATTTGACAGATGTGCACAAATTCAGTCAAGACTTTCATAATACAGACAAAAACAGTCGATATATTCCTTAAAATATATATATGTGTTTGGCAGAAGACAAAGTCATACAGGTGTAATGATATAAGGGCGAGTAAACAATGACAGAATGTTCATTTTTGGGTGAACTATCCCTTAAACCTGTTTGAAAACCTTCATTATTTGTGCAGTTCTGTTTGGTAACACTAGTTGTGCAAAAACAACACACTTCACCTTTAAATCTACCTCAGAAAATCATGGCTCAGACTTGCAGAACGACAGAAATTCTCAAAGAGCTCAAGAGGGTGACCCAGATTTGCAGTACGCCTATTGCTCAATGACTGTGTCTAAACAGCCTTTACTTGACTGATTACCTCAGGTCAAATCAGGCAGAGATTCCTATCATACATTTAGCCTGGCCCACACTAGTGAGCAATGCTTTCATTATGTGACGTGATTTACTTTCAAAAGTAACATAGCCATATGACATAGCCTCATATTCTTTTGTATGAAAAATGTCTCAATAGGTGATGGCAAATCAGCTTCAAATACAAGCAGTCTCCTGATTATATCCAAATATTAATAAAACAATAATGTACTCAAGCCACACGTAATATATGAATGTCTTTGGCTAGATAATAAGATTAGCATGTGTATTAGACTTTCTCTAACCTCTTTTCTTCTTGCAAGTAATTTTAACCAGCTCGTCCCAAAGTAATAGTAGCATGCACATATAAGAAGTCAATGTCCCTCAAGTTCACACAGGTGCCCTAACACAACTACAGGTGTAGGTGTTTGCCTGTCGGACAGATAAACAGTTGAAAAAAATCCCATAAACTCACAATGAAAATGGCCTTCCTTAGAAAAAGCCTTTGATCATAAACCTAGAAAATGCAGCAGGTAACCATTACAAACATGCACCGATTGTGAGTGATCCACACAGACCCTGTGCACAAAGCTGGGATTGTCAAGTTCCATGAACAAAGCAAGTACCAAGAGGACCAGCAAACAACAACAGACACCAAAGAAGTAAATCCCTTCGATGTAATCGATGCACACCCCTGACCACCCTGGTAACGGTTGTTATATTAATAAGAACTAATGCAATCTCATATCAGTAAATTCATCATCATAATCAGGTAAACAAGTCAGGTGATGTGATCACAAAGCGAAATCCCCATTGATCTGTGCTGTGGGACACAAGGGGCTTTGTTATTAGTGAAGGATACTGGGTAGTCGGCACGGCTGACGGCGGAGGAGCGCTCTGGGCTCCCGGTGGTAACGACACGGAGGTCAGCGCTGCGCGGAGTTGCGTTGGCGGTGCCGGTCCGGTTACGTGTCCACTAACAGCGACAGCGGCCGGTTTCGGTGGCAAACTCATTGCAGAAATTTAAACCAAAACAAACAATACGCAGCTGAAAACGATCTCACGTTCCAACAATATCTGGCCGTTTCTTCTCTCTACGAAGGCCGGAACGTGTGTATATCCTTATGCCATGGATTTCATTCAGATCTGGCTGTTAGTAACATTACCAAAAACGTCATTTTATCTTTGAATTCGGGGGTTGTAGCTGCTCTATGCATGGGGACGGTAGGGGGTTGTATCCCCCTCCAGCCACCCTGGATCTCCCCGGTCGAATTGTTCTTCTTCGCCTCCTCAGATGGCCGTCTCCTGGTTTGTTTGCTCCGCTTTGCGTAGTAACATCACATTAGCGAGTCGCATTATATGAATATCTCATAAAGATGGGAGACTTAGCTCAACATGGCGTTGTTGCGGCTGCTTCCAGCAGTCCGGCTGGACGGACGGCTCGGTAAACCTCGGGTGAGTTCGGAGATACTCGGGTTCACCTTACGCCACTTCGTATTGATGGGAAGTCCGACACAATTCCAGGAATCGGTTCTTTCGAACAGTTCGCTTCAAAGATGCGGTTCATAAAACGATTCCGTGGTTAACGTCTTGACGTAATGGCGACCTCACGTCGTCCCTGCAAGAGAGCTTCAAAATTGAATCCATCCTCTACACGTCAATAACTGTCTGGTTCAGCTCAGCTACCAAATCTGACCTCAGAAGACTACGGAGGGTAGTCCGGACTGCTGAGTGAATCATTGGTACAACCCTCCCTACTCTCCAAGAACTGTACTTATCCAGAGTGAGCAAAAGGGTTGTCAAAATCACTCTGGACCCCTCACATCCAGCACACTCCCTCTTTGAACTGTTACCGTCTGGTCGACGCTACAGAGCTCTGAGCACCAGAACGACCAGACACAGAAACAGTTTCTTCCCTCAAGCTATCCATCTCATGAACACTTGACATTAAACATGGAACACACAACACTATTATACATCATTATTCATCACACATACTTATTTACATTTCAAATTTGCACATATCATACCTGTACATACATAATTGTCTATATTATATATTGTGTTTTTGCTTTTTTGTACATTTTGTCTATTTGTATATTATTCTTTTATTATCTGTGTCCTGTCCTCTTGCTGTCATTCTGTTGCACTGTGGAGCTTCTGTCACTATAACAAATTCCTCGTATGTGTAAACATACCTGGCAATAAAGCTCATTCTCATAAAAAGATGCTCCTTAAAACCAGTCATTTAGAACCGTGTGCATTTACAATAAACAGTACTAAACTTCATGAACATATCTTGAATGAAGAATAAATATGCAACTATTTGTTTGTAAAAACATTATATTTATTCATTAAGTATGTTGCTAAAACTGTAAAACATATTTCCAGTATTTATGTGTAATTTCAGTTCTTAAGAGTCGGTGAGTTGTTGACTCGAGAACCAGGATTCAGTTCGATCTGTGATTGAATCGTTCAGACCGGTTTTGTGAACCGGTTCATTGACAAGAACGACTCGTTTACGAATCGCAAAACGCCAGTGAGGCCGTTCTCAAACGGAAGGCTGCATAAGAATAATGGTCAAATTTATAACTGTTAATATTCTAAAATAAGGTCTTCTTTATGACGTATGCAGCCTACAAATGTGACCTCCGGAGGATGCAGCTTCCGTTTGAGAACGGCCTGAAAGTGACGTCATGAAGGCAGTCGCCACATGCCTGCACTGTTTCACACAATGAATGCCATCTCCGTTACATTCCAAGACACCAATAATCAGTGTAAGACGAATGAGTCATAGGCTAAGACGCAGTGTATTATGACTAAATATAAAACTGCAGTTTCACCTTTTTAAAAGGGGTCCCGCCCAAATTTTGGTTGCCGTATAAAGACTACTTCAAATGTTACGTTCGAGAAAGGCTCGAATAAAATAGAATGTCGAATAGAATATATATACGTTTGCCTATGTTATGAAGTATATATTTCGGGGTAAGATTGTAGGAACCTAATAATAAACATTAGCTTGCGTTTTGATTTGGCATTTCTGTTGCCATTAATATATGTGAATGTGGCGACATCTGTCGGTCATATTTCCAGGGGACGGAGAGATAAATTATAAACCATAAAATTACTGTTAAATCAATCATCAATGAAAATTATACAGCAATTGTAATTAATGAACAAACAATAAGCAATATAAATATTAACTATTGTGCTTATCTTATACATATATTAATGTTCCCAGTTAAAATGACCAGCCTTTTAAAAATTGCTTGTAAATTTGTCATTATGCTGTATCACCACCAAATCTTGGATTCTTTTTTTTTTTTTTTTTGGTCAACCCATATTTCCTATTTATTTTGAGGGCAGAAGGGCAGTTTGAATCTGTGTGTAATAAAAATATTTTCCCAGCAAGTCCATATTTGCAGTTTTAAATGCACTTACTTGTTTAATGGTCCAACTACATACTATACCTATTCTTCACTTGACATTAAGTGACATTGTGTGATTGATAAAATCAAATCATTTCCTCAAGTTCATAATGTACAGACAAATTCAACAAATAAGATGTGATGGAGCAGTCTTATAAAACTGTATCCATGTATCAAAGTTATCTAACAATGTTGCACAATGTGTTGTGCAAGATTTGGCAAACATTACAGACAAAAAACAAAACAAAAAAAATCCCACCAACAAATGTAATACAGAGAACATAAATATTATTTCCTATTAGAAAAATAAAAGCATTTGCTAAAAAGGCACATATTCAAGGAAAACATATTTGCAGAAAGGATAATTTCTTCTCTCATTAGATTTAACCACTAACTTCCAGTGTTTGAATGTTTGCAAGAACAAAACTCCGTTAACTCCTTCCTCGGAGTCCCTATTTACACCAATTCCCCATTAAGAGGCAGGTAATAGCTGGAAAATATGTAGTCCACTTTAAGTCCACCAGCATTTTGGCAGTCTAGATTAGGCAACCTGAGTTGGATGTTTGGGATCTTTTAGTAATAATGGCTCCAGGTTCAGTCCCTCATACAAGGGTCACGTCACCACAGCTCACACTTCCGCTTGGGGTTCATGGGTGAGTCTGCCTTGCAGCCAAAGTGTGTAGAGAACTCATGGGAATTGGAGATGGTGCCAATGACCCGGAAACGTGATGGACTGTGGGGGTCAGTAATAACGCCCTCGTGAGAGCTTTCAGGTGTCCGAACTGAGCACCACACCTACAAAAAAAGGAAACGAAGGGTGTTGTTAGACGATAATAGGACAAAACTAGATTATAACATTTTCAAAGAAATGGTGAGTGGTGCTTGTCAGTGCAAAAGTCATTACCCCATTATCTTTCAGTTTAGTCTTAATTTTGTTAGTTTCCACTCTATCAATGTTATTTTTTTTAAGGCTTTCAAGGTTAAGTTTTTTTAGATTTAGTATTTTAGGGATGACAAGTTCACGGCTAACTGGTATCAGTTAAAAATGTTTAACGCTGGTAAGTTTCTCAGTAAAGTCTTGTTATTGCTATCTGGTTGCGTTTTTATGTTTAACACAGGCAGGTTGCAAAGGTTTGAACTGAAGTATTATAATATACAATATAAACAAATAAATACTTAATGGGTTATTTTATATATATATATATATATATATATAGTTTGAGTCTAATGGAATTGTATTTTAGATTAAATATATTTTATATTTTTTTCCACAGTTGCTATGTTTTTTTTTTAAATCTATTTATTTATTTAGTTCATTTTTTTAACAGTTAACAGTCAATTTAGGGCAATCTAAATTAATTTTTTGCTATACAGTGTATCAAAAAATAAAATAAAATATCTTATAAAATCATACAAGACAGCTTGAGCCGTAAATTATTTCAGTTTAAATGCATTTTAGATTTTTTTTCCACAGCCATGTATTAATTTGTTATACAGATAACAGTCTAGTTATTTCAATCTAGTTGCATTTTCATCTTTAACACAGGTCTGAAATATTATAATACACAATGTATCAAAAATTACAATTAAATATTTTTGCTAACATTAAATAATTTAGCTTTTTTTCTTAGATAATTGATTTTTTATATAGTTTAAGTCATGAAAATGAATTTTAGTTTAAATGTATTTTAGAATAATTGATGTTTTCATTTTAGTTTTCATTAATAAAACAGCTCACTCTTAAATCACAATGAAAATCTGGGCCCGTATTTATCAAGCTTCTCAAAGTGCCATTTTAGTCTTAAGTGCTGAGAAATCATGAAATTTACTCCTACTTTTTTAAACTTAAGTATAAAAGCAAGTTATCAAATTTCTTAAAAGCTAAGAATCACTCTTACTCTCCCAGTTATTTAAAGGAACACTCCACTTTTTTTGGAAATAGGCTCATTTTACACCTCCCCTAGAGTTAAAAAGTTGAGTTTTACCATTTTTGAATCCATTCAGCCGATCTCTGGGTCTAGCGGTAGCACTTTTAGCGTAGCTTAGCATAGATCATTGAATCGGATTAGACCATTAGCATTTGGTCATCAAAAATGACCAAAGAGTTTCGATATTTTTCCTATTTAAAACTTGAAAATCGCAACTTTTCATTTTCCGTCGGTCTTAGTATACGAAGTAACTGCAGAAGTGTCAAGTTTTAAATAGGAAATGCTAATGGTCTAATCCGATTCAATGATCTATGCTAAGCTAAAAGTGCTACCGCCAGACCTGGAGATCGGCTGAATGGATTCAAAAATGGTAAAACTCAACTTTTTAACTCTTGGGGACTTGGAAAATGAACCTATTTCCAAAAAAAGTGGAGTGTTCTTTTAAGACAGATCGAGAGGTCTCTCAAGTGGTTAGGAGTTGCCAGTAGGGGCTTGTGATGGCGCTGAGGAGACAGAGACATGCGCAAATCTTTCAGGAGAGGAAGAATGTTCTTTAAATGTTTGACGACGAGCATTTAATTAAACGGTTACATTTCCTCAGTTATTCAAAACGGGCAAAGAACATTTACATTACCAAAGAACATCATAACTGACTTCAGTCTAGCGCAAGTATTATATGATCTTTAAAAAACACTCCCGTTATAATCAGTGAAGCTATCTACACTCTACACTGTATGATGAATAAATACCCCTTATTTACACTGCATACGTCTGTGGCGCGTTACGGCTCTGACACGGCCACTGGAGCTGATCGCAGCCACTAGTTTCTGAAGCGACTCTCCGCGCTGCATCACTAAAGATAGGCATCTATATTTTTGACGGATAATAATAATAATAATCGTCTTGCTGTTGTCAAAGGCATCAGCAACAGGCGATATCTCTGACTATCGTCGATACACGATACTATCTCTATCGGCACAACCCTAAATTGAAGGTTGTGATGACGCTTCGTTTCCTTGCCATAATGTATTCTCTTGAAAATTATTTATTGTCAAATGTGTGTTGAATGTAAACTCCTATTAGGAATTTAACCATTTAATGTGAATTTATCTGAGAATATTCTTAATTAAGGAAATCTATTCAGTGATCGGTCCACGTGTACTGTATGTCGTCATCCAAAATCCGTTTGTGGCACAGCAAAGTGTCGTGAATTATTTCTAAGACTGACACTTAAGATTTAGTCCTACTCTACGCTTAAATTACGACTGAGATGCTTGATATTAACTTTTAAGCGCAGCTTTGAGCCAAGAATTTTTTTTACACTTAAGTCAATTCTTAGCAGTGTTCTTGAGAGTAATTCTTAGAGGCTTGATAAATACGGGCCCTGGTTCCTATAGGGGTTATTATTATTATTTTTATTGGTCTGCCAGGCAAAAAATGTGAGTCCAAGTAATAGAATAAGCACACCTGTCTTCAACAATCCACATCCAAGGTAAATGATAAAATCAAGTAATATTGATTCTTGCCTTAGCAAACAGATCAAAAACAGAGACAAATAACAGACACTTTTAATTTGCAAAGGTTGTGACCAGTAAAACAACTAAATCCTTTAAAAAAAAGTCAAAAACAAGTGTAACATAGTAAGCAAATATTGGCACAAACCTGAGCAAATCCCACAAAAAACAGCTGATGATTGGTCATTCCAAGGGCAGGTAGAGTGGCCTCTTCACCATTCTTCTTGATCCAGTTTATATAGGCCTGCAAAGCAAGTGTGAAAACATTAGTCTGCTAATAATTCTGCATGCTACACCGCTCACTGGGATCATAAATAAACAGAACCCTCGTGTCAATGGTTATTTTCCTCTCCATCAGAGAGGTTAACATAAGGTCTTCCCCGCCCATATGCTTTGCGCATCTGCTCTGTAACCTATGACTTTTCAACCAACGGAAAGAATCCGAGTTGCTGGAGGTAGAGCGGCCCATTCCGAGCCACCTGTTGCACTGCGAGGCTTTTCAGCGAGATGGGATCACTACGATCCCAAAGCTATCAAATCCACCAATGAGAGAAATATAGAGATCGTAATGCCTTTCGTATCAGATTCTCATACGTCATACGCCGAAGCGGTTTTCATGTTATGGAAAGTAACCATTGGTGACTCATCTCTTTATAACTCATTGATGAATGCAACAATTCTGTTGATTGAATTAGATCGATAGAGTCTTGTTCCACAACCTTATAAGCTGCTCTCAGGCCTCCGTTGTCAGCAATATTTTCCCCCAAAGTGTGTTTTCCATTTAGAGGTTCTTTATTTATACTGTAGTTGCTGTACTGCTCCACCATGCACTGGGTCTGGTGTTTAAAAGCCTCCACTGAAGAATTTTGCCACCACTGACGCAAATTCCCATCCTTATCATACTCGCTTCCTGTAGGACATATTTAAAACACGGTTTTAAAACACACACATAGGTAAATGGTCACATACACATTACAAGATTACAGTTTTCTGTAATACAAGCTGATGTGTTTATTAACATATTTATATTGATAAAGGACAATACAATTATTTATATTCAACTGTACATGAGAAAAAATATTATTAAATGCATGTATCAATATTTTATTTTATATTTTATTTTACATTTTATTTTTGTGACATTTTTTGCTATGTAGTGTAATATTAATCAAATGTAATAATTAACATAAATAACATGTTTAAAAGTATTTTAAAAAGTAAAGGTTAGCTAATTATTGAATCAGTGGCAGTGTGGCACACTTGATTCTTTACAGCAGTGGAATGAAACTTATATACTGGAGATCTAACAATCTAAAATAATATAGACTAATAATATAGAGAGAATAACTTTGTTACCTTGATCGTCAAAGGCATGGGTGAGCTCATGCCCCATAACCACACCTATACCCCCAAAATTCATTGCTCTAGAAAACAACCAAGACACAATAAGACGAGGAAAGTGATATAACACTACTACAGGACAGGTTTTGTTAGTGGGAGTCTCTTACTTTGGCCAAGCATGGTTATAAAATGGAGCCTGGAGAATGCCTGCTGGAAGTACCATCTCATTCTTTGTGGGGTTATAGTAGGCATTAACTGTAGGTGGAGTCATACTCCATCTGTACAAGGACAGAAAAGCACAGATCTATGGCAAGCCGTTTTAACATTTAATCTATAAGCCACACTAGTATCTAATTTAAAGTTACTGGTACTTATTTTTTTAAATACTAGTATCTTTTCCATTAAGTACTAGTACTTATTCATTAACTACTAGTGCTTATTCTAGAGACTGTTCTCTCTGCTGCCCTCAGGAAGACGTCTCCGCAGCATCCGATCCCGCACTAGCCGACTGAGGGATAGCTTTTTCCCTCAGGCTATCAGGCTAATGAACAGTCAGAACTAATACACCCTACAGCACACTCCCACTTTACGATATGCCACGCACTGCACTTTAACTCCAACACAATTCAAACTGGACTACACGTACACACTGCACAAACACAACAATCTATCTGCTACCACTGGATACCATCCAATGCACATCCATGACATTTGCGTATCCAGCTTATGTATAATCTACTGCACCTTTGCATATTACCGTGTGTGTATATACGTGTACATAATGTAGAATGTGTACATACGGTGTATAATGTGTATTGATAACTGTAAGTCATTGGTGTTTGGTGATGAGTTTTTGGCTCAAAGTCTGCATTTACAGTCACACCAGAGGTGTTAAACTGAGATTAGGACTTGGTTTTCTGCAGACCAGTCAAGTTCTTCCACACTGACTGAATCAATCATTTTCTTCTTGAACCTTGCCTTATACACAGAGGCATTGTCATGTTAGAATAGAAAAGGGTCCTGTCCAAACTGTTGCTATAATATTAGAAGCACACAATTCCCTAGAATATCATTATATGCTTTAACATTAAGATTTGTACTCATAGAAATTACTAAAGTAGTCAAACCTGTTCATTAGAAGGGGGTGACCCAATACTTTTGGCAATATAGTGTATATAAACAACATTTTTGACCAGATTCTGCAGCCCTACAAGTACAGCATACCTGTTTTTTATTTTATTAATTTTTTTATTAATAATTTTTAGCCTTTTTTTCCAAATAAAGAACATGTTTGTCTGAAAACCACAAGGTTCGGATTTTGTGTGCCCTGTACAGAACATTAATGTAAAAACATTCAATGTCTGTAGCACCAGTGCTATATGCAAAAAAGTTAACGTACAGCCCTGATATGATATTTATTGTTTTTACTGGAGGAAAATGACAGATAATAAAATTTGTGTCTTATCTCCATCCTGCCACTAGAGGTCACTCGATGACCAACAAACACATTAAGTTATATGTTTACGAAATTAGTGTTTACAAAACTGACAAAATAGGTTTTCTATGTGCTTGTGTACAAATGATTGTTTCTTTTCTATGTGGTTTCCTCAAAAAAAGTCTCCTTGTTTCCATTTCTTGTCTAATCTCTCTCCTGTATGTTGCTGGTTCATTAATATTCAACATACGATTAGCATACTGGGCAAATATGCAAATTTAAAAAGTACTAGTATCTATTAAGTTCAGGATATCTCTGGTCTAAAAAGTTACTAGTAACTAAAAAATAAGAACTAGTTCTATTTTTTCTTAAGAAAAGTATAATTAAATACTAGTCACTATTGGAATAAGTACTAGTATCTAATAAATAAGTACTAGTATCTAATGAATAAGTACTAGTAACTTTACAAAAGACACTAGTGCCTAAAGAATAAGCACCAGTAGCTAAAGAATAAGCACTAGTACCTAATGAATAAGTAATAGTACTTAATGGAAAAGATACTAGTATCTAAAAAATAAGTACTAGTAGCGTGAAAATAGATACTAGTACGGCTTATAGATTAAATGCTAAAACGGCTTGCCATAACAGATCACTGGCATGCACATTAACTGACATTGGTGGAGTTTTAAATTAATAGCTACTATATGAAAGTTCTGTCATCATTTATTGACTTTCTGTATGATACTTTGGAAAATGACTCTGTTTTTTCCCCCTACAGTATTAGTCAGTGGGGTCCAATGCCGTTTTGATGACAGGTTTATGACAGTCCAATGTTGTTTTAATGACAGTTTTTATATATATAAAAACTATTACAAATTGCTTTCGGTAACAGAAATAAAGCTGAAATAAAATATAAATATTATATGAATAATTTCATTTAAACGTTAAAAACTTGAGAAAAATTAGAAATGACACCTTGGCAACTAACTGAAATAAATAAGTTTAAGTATTAAAATGACTAAAACTGAAATAAAAATAAATAACAGCTAAATAGAAAACTAATAATAAAAAAAAAAAAATAGAAAAATCAAAGCCAATTCAAAATATGAAAAAATACTTTAGTATGGTACTAAAATTAGTAAATGACAAAATCATTTTCATTTTTGAGTGAACTATCCCTTTAAGAGAGATGTGTGTCGGCATCATCTTGTGTGTGAGCTGGACTGATACTCACTGATCTCTGTTGGGGACTTTTCTCAGCTGGTTAGCAGTCACTCGTGCAGAGAAGTTGTAATAATTCATGACGTTTTGAAAGTAAAAATCTGAAACAACATCAAACTGATATACAGTTTGGAGGCCGAGATGTTAGTTGAGGCTCTCAACAACATTAAAACACATTATTTTCCATGAATCAAAAGCAAACAGAAATTAAGAAAATGCATACATACGTCATTAAACACCTTGTCCAGCTCTTTGGGGTTCATAATAAACTTTGGATAACCAACCATGTTGTATATTGCATCTGCCTGGACAAGAATAAGAAAATGAACACTATGAGCGAGTGGCATCATACGAGTGCAGTTTATACTTTAACACCAGGTGGCATTAAAGAGCATCAATAAGCAGAAAAACCTTTACCTTCTGTTGCCCAAATTCTAAACAAACAACAACAAACAACCACCAATTCTAAACCTAAAGCTAATACAAATTAGGAAAAGTCTGAGATTTTAGCTAGGTGTTGATTTCAGCAAGATCCATCCCTGCAGGCGACAGCAGTGAAAAACATCATGTGGGATTGTGCTGTTGGTTCTCACCTTTTCTTTGGCTGCTTTTTTTGTCTCGGGATCCATCCAGCCGACAGTCTTCAGGCTGTCTTCAAAGGCCCATTTGATCTCGGAGACCATATCTTCAACCTGACAAACATATCAATTGAGAATATAGTGTATAGGCCTGGAGGAAAAGATGGGGATGGTGTGCAAAACATCACAAGACACTCACAAAAGCTTTGCTGTCTTCGGAAAAAGTAGTTTTGACAAAGAGCGCCCCAAGAGCAAAGCCCAGAGCGCTATCCGTGTCGCTGACGCAAAGTTTCCAGCGTGGCATGCAGCTCTGGAAAACACAAAGGTGATATATTAACAACTAACATCCTCATTTGCACCCAAGTCTTCTCAATGTGACATTTCACAAACAATTTACAGGTCTGAACTTCTGCAGATACATACTGTCTAGTTTCCATCTGTACACCATAGGAATTATTAGCGCTTGAGGAAATGATCGCAAATAATTTGTTAAAGACATAACAAATTTGCATGCAACAAGCTAAACAGAAGGGTTTTTATCAGCAAAACAAGATATTTCATTAAAAATTCTGTCATCACTTACTCACTTTCATTAAACCTGACCTTAAACTTTTGAATAGTAGTGTAAATATTTTCCTCATAAGACCACAAAAAGAAACAATGTTCTATTTTCTATGCAGTGAAAGTCATTGGTCTCTCTCTCTCTCTCTCTCTAGTCATCTGAAATCATATTATAGTAACTTTAAAGGGATAGTTTACCCAAAAAAAGAAAATCCTGTCATAATTCTACTTTTGTGTTCTGTAGAAGAAAGTAAGTCATACAGGTCTGGAATGCTAAGAGGGTGAGTAAATGATGACAGATGGGAAGATTATCAGTGAATAATGGCTTAATTTTGGTATTTTAAGCAGTCATGTGACTTCAAAAGTCTCGGAATCCAGCACAGAGATTGCATGGACTACTTTTATGCTATATTTATATGACACTTTTTTGTCATTTTTGGGTCTTCCATTCACTTTCATTGTATGAGAGAAAGCAGAGTCAACGTTCTGCCTAACATTTAAGTTCCTCAGAAGAAAGTCATACAGGTTTCGAACAACATAAGGGTGAGTAAATGATGACAGAATGTTTCATTTTTGGAACACTGAATCACTTTCAATGCAATAATAAAAGCTATACCCACACTAATATACCAAACTGTGCTGAAGGTGACCGTCTTAAGGTTCCTCTCTCTATCTATTAGCATAACCCATCACACATACATTTACATTTACTACCACTACCACTCATCTACCACTGAGCCACAGGAACACATACACACATGGTCCAAGGCTCTTTGGTTTGTTATTTCAGCCTGACTCCAGCGGAAAGTGAAGCCAGGGCAACAGGATCTCCTCCTGATAAGAGTCTGAATAACCTGGCTCCCTGCAGAACAACACACCGCCTCTCCATACACACCAACTCAAAGAGAGGGAGGAGTAGAAGAGAGAAGACGAGGGCAACAAATCACTTCCCTCTCATGCTGACTAAGCACACTGACTATTTTAATTACTGGGTAATTTTGTCTTAGTATAAAATGATTTCTGAACCAAATCATCCTTATAAGAGGAAGAATCAGTGTAGAGTAGTAGTTATCGTATGACTTCAGAAGACTTTGAATATTGTGCACAAGTCATATGGACCACTTATATGATATTTATGGTGCTTTTTGTAATTTTTTGCAATTTATCAAAGAAACTGAGGCTAATAAAAAAAAACATGTATATGTATATGTATATTTATATATATATATTGGGCGGGGGACTATTTTTTTAACAGCAAGTTTTACATTTGCAATAAAGACTAAAAACATGACTCGTTCAGAGGCAGCAGTGCTTGGGCTGACAGACAGCAGCTTTGATCTTCATTTCTCACCTTCTTGGTGCCATACATGACTTCAAGGAAGCGCTGCTCTGCATCTTGAAACCTCTGGTCTAAAATGGACACCATTTTCCGCACCACTTTCATGATCATGTAGTTATTCAAGACGCTGGGGAAGACACATTAGCTTTGATCTTAGCTAACAGACGTTACAGGTCAGTTACATAGACTAGCCTAAAAACCAACACAATTCTAGCTAATGTTGGCTTACCTTTTGTTGGTGTTGCTGATGAGTTCTGAGACTTTCTGGAGGTATTCTTTAGCGTACACAACCACGGGTTCAGAGTCATTTAGGGCAACAGGGGCGAACACTGCAGAGAGGAAAGGCATCCAATCTACTGCAGGAGCCAATGTCTACAGCACAGACACAAACACATGACTGATATCTCATATCAAATGCAACATGACAATTAATGAAATAATGCTTTTTTATGTCTCCAGCAAAGGAAACATAACTGCATGTTCTGAAAATTGTATTCTCTTTTTACTAAATCACAATATATGAGATGTATCTCTCATTGACGGAAACATTTAAATGAATGGTTCTCAACTGGTTTTGTTTTAAGCCCCAGATTGAGTGTGTATGATTTTTATTTAAAGAAAATAGAAATGAATACTTTATTCAGCAAGGATGCATTAAACTGATCAAAAATGACAGTAAATACTTTGCTACAAAAAATCTATTTCAAATAAATACTGAATTCTATTCAACAAGCGAAAAAACAGCCTATTAGAATCATTTCTGAATGATGTGACACTGAAGACTGGAGTTATGGCTGAAATTGCTAAAAATTCTGCTTTGCAATCAGAGGAATAAATTACATTTAAGAACATTACAATATTATTACAATAAAAAAAACTTGCAATAATGTTTCACAATATTACTGTTTTTACTGTATTTTTTAAATCAAACAAATGTAGCCTTGCTTGTTTAAGAACATGAAAAAAATCTTATGAGTGGTAAAATAGGTTGAACAGAAAAACTGCAAATCTGACAATATTTTTTTTTTTACAAATAATTTGTGGTTGGCACAAATGTTTATCCATTGTCAAGCAATCTGCCCATGTTAGTATCTGAATAATTTTACAGTTTTCAGTGACAGATGAATTTGTGCCCAAGTAGAGTTGGATCTACAATTGGACCATTGTCCTATTTTGCCATAACAATGAATTTCATTACTTGCTTTTAGCATTTCCATCTACGACCCTATCAGAACAGAGATGTGACCATTTTTGGGTCATGACCAACCAGTGTAGAATCATAGATTTCAATCCAACAGTAGTACAGTAACTGAGCAGTACTCACAGCTAACTCTTTGGCTTGAACTTTATGGTAAATTTTCATCTCGTCACGCCGCTCTTCCTGAGGTACTGTGATGTTTGCCAGGGCCGTTTCAAAGTCTATGATTTCCTGCATCATCTTCTGAGAGGTCTCCTCTGAGCCGCCCAAGAGGATTCCAAGCTCCACCAAGAAGTTCAAGTATGCTTTTAAATACTGACAAAAGAATAAGAACACAAGCTTAAGACCACAGCAGAACATTTCCCACGTTCATAAACAACAAAGTTTACCTTTTCATTGGCTGTCTTATTGAGATAGTATTCCCTAGAGGGAAGTCCCAATCCTGACTGATCCACCTGTGGAAAAAGAGGAATCAGAGCATCATCTGCATTTCCATTATCACTCAACAAGCTAAGCTACAGTGACATGCATCAAGATATAAAGCCTGGTATAATATATTCTGACAGTCATCATAAAACAAAATATGATATCTAAAACAGTGCAGAGGTTCCCCTAGACATTTAAGAATTGATTTCATTGTAATCAAAAATATATAACTATAAGTGTTCCCACCTGGATGATGTTGCTGTTGGAGCTTTTTGAGTCTGTGCTGACAAAAACAGTGAAAAAGGGGGAGGTTCGGAAGTTGGCTGACACAGTCCGTAAAACCTCCTGGAAGTTATCTTTCTCCCACGGGCCTTTCAAGCCCCAGCCTCCTGTCTGGAAAAACAATCTTCTATTATTAAGAATTATATCCCAGAATAAGAGTAAAAGCAGGTTTGCATTAGCGCCGATATATTTACAACAGATCTTTTGAGTTTCATATTGTTAAATAAGGTTTGTGCGTGCATCTCTGGTCACCTGATTGATGAGATCCTGAAGTGGTTTTGCCCCGAGTGCTTCAATTTTAATCTCGCTCATACAAGCTTGGTAATACCACTGGGATTTTTGTTCTGCTTTGCTCAGGTTCTTCATGCTGGTATTCTCTGAATTTAACAAATTAAGAAAAGTTCAATGACAAGAACCTTCATGAACCCTCAAAGCAAAGTAAAACAAAGCCTATAAGTTGGTAGGAGCCTTTCAAGATGGAACATCATTACTGTTTTATTTGTACTGTGGGCTCTAAAAGTCTGAGACCCCATTGAAAATACAGTTCTAAATGAAATCTATGATTCAAAATCAAAAATAAGAGGACGTGAGTCATTTCTGACACAAAGCAAGTTATTTACTGAACGATTACACATGAAAAATATACGTAATCAAAAAAAAAAAAAAACATTTAAAATTAAATCAAATACATTTAAATTATATTAAATGAAATTATAATTACATTTAAAAAGTAATTAAATTAAATAATTTAGGATGTTGTGGATACATAATTATTTTTTTTATTTTAAAAAATAAATAAATACAAATATTTAAAAAATATTACCTAATAAGTTCTTCATGATGGCCATGTTGTGTTCCCACAGGTTGCTGAAAGGACCCCAGCGGGACTTGCCTTCAGGTAACGGGTTTTTCCTCATCCAACCCCCACATGCAAAGTTGTAGAAATCCTGGCAGGGATCCACTGACCGATCGAGAGCCCCCAAGACCGTACTTGCCACACTAACACAAGGCTCTGACAGGCACATTCCCGGATGTGCTGTTAAAAACAATATATGTAATATACTGTTGCATCCATTACAGTAGATACTTTTATATCACATATAGCTGCCAAAACAAATAAGAAAGTCTTCCCGATGTCTCTTTCACTCAGTGTATTTTACACTAGGGTAATCATAAATGGGATTCTTTCAGTGCTTTACCTCATACGCCATTCAAGCTGCACCCCATAAATATGCTCTGAACATCTCTTTGAGGAAGATCCGGGGATATGAACCCATCTGGAACTATTTACTTATCAAGGCTTGATGCCAAAATCTGGTTTCTGAGAAAATAACTATTTTTTCAGAATCCAGATCAAATGAAGAGGCCACACAGAGACTCTAGCAGTGACCCGTGGAGAGCCATTGATTAAACCCAAGAGACTGTTTTCTCCTCATTGAATACTAACCGTCAAACCAAAAACCGAAAAGTCATTAGCATTTATTACTTTTTAAATTATTTATATCCATATATATTTTATTATTTTAGTTATTCATTTAATAATACATTTATATGTACAATTTTATACACACATACATGTATAAATATATGTAAAAGCTAATTAGAAAGTAAGTACTGCTATTCAAAATTAGTACATACAAACTGAAATACTAACATACTAGATTTATTTTGAGTTCTGAACACAAACACTGCGATACACGTTTTCCCTTCATTGAATGCGAACTCTAACGGTCAAAACAAAAAAAACTAAAAAAAATTGAAAACTGAAAAGTCATTAGCACATCCGGGTGATATGCGAGCGGTTATGGCAAATATTTGTGTCTGTGTAACAACATTAGTCATTTGCAGCCACCAATATTTTAATATTTTAATCTGTAAAAAGATGTTCTCAGACATGTTAAGAAAACTTAATTTACAGGCACGCATGTCTTTGTGTTCACTTTGGCCTGGGGGCTTTGAGGTTGGGCATGATTCCACTGACTGAGGTTATGCAAGTATTAAGTTTAAAATTGGAAATAATTGGGGTTAAAGGGTACTGTTTTTATTCAGCTTGTGGATGCAGAGAGAATGCAGCTACAATAGATTCACTGTAAGCTCTTCTAAGAAAAACATTTGGTCCAAAAGATGTATCCCTAGCTCCTAATCTGAAGAGATAAGGCCAAGAAACTGGAGGCCTGAGGGAGGCTAAGGAAATTGGAGGTAAACAGTCTGACCCAAAGTCGTTGTTCTTTCATACAATGATTTGTCATGGTTGGGCAACAGTGGATGGCTGAATAGAAGGAAGTGGCATTCAGTTCACTCAACAATAATAACTTTGAGCTGCAATAAAAGTGAGTAAAGGGAGGTCCAGAGCATACAGTCTTAGCTTAAAAAAAAACAAAAAAAAAAACAGTATGTACTCTGATATACTCTGAAATATAACAGGAAGCACTATGACGAAATCCCGATTTAATTCAGTTATTTAAACTTAATTCAGGTACTTGAACTTGAAATCTCAAAGACTGGAGGGTTCTACAGAAAGTATTTTTTTTCCAAATAATATGTTATTATATATTACATAACATAACTTTTTATTACTTTTTCAAAAAAATGTATATATTTGATTATATTATTCATTTAATAATAAATTTATGTGTACAATTTTATACACACATACATGTATAAATATATGTAAATCTAATTAGTAAGTACTGTTATTTAAAATGAATACATACTAACTGACATACTAACATACTAGATTTATTTCGAGTTCTGAACACAAACACTGCAATAAACATTAACGCTAACAACACGTGTAATATTTGCACCATCAACTCACATTCTTTATAGTGCAGACCCAAAGTCATGATGCAAATGAACAGAGCCACGGACAGAGCGCACACGACGACCACTAGCTTCCTCTCAACGTGCGTTTTCTCCGCCCAGCACCGGAGTCCCAGACCACGCTGAACCCCCACCTGATAATAATATTATGAGAAAATAAGGGTTAAGTTATCACAAAATAAGGGTTAAGACTGAAACATATAACCCTGCAAATGAGCAATGTTACATAGATGACGCAAATGACACTGAAACGTACTCCAAAGGAGTGATCTTTGGCAAAGAACTGGTCCTTGAGGTTAAAAGGTTTATTTTGTGTTTCGAATTGTAATGAAAGTGATATCTTTGACATTTTGTATAAGTCTGTGCAGGTTTTATATTATATTGCATGGGAAAATGATATATGATCGTGTCCAACAACAATTTTAAACTTTGGTGGGACCCAACACCATTGTCATTCTGCTCCAGTTCTTACAGATCAAATTCCCATGAAGAATGAAAGGATGATCTCAAATCATAAAAAAGATTTTGCTGAATACTTCATGCGAGTCGTTTAACAAAACTATGAGCTTAACATGTCTGTATTTAAATCCTATCTGGAACAGTGTCCTGTTTACTTTCATTGTAAGTGCGTTACTGTAAGCACAATTATTTTCTTTGGTAGCACATCACAAATGCCATCTACAGAAATTAACTTGTATTGAACCCAGAAAATACTTTAAGAGATATCAGCATTGAATTAAGCATTAAATCCTTAGGAAAGAAGCTTATCCATAACAACACAGTGATAAACTTCCTACTTTCTAGGAAAGGCTCTCTTCTAGGAAACACTGCCAACGCTAAACTCTGTTCTGCCAAACACATTGCTATTCAAACCTAACCGCTGGAAAGAAACATTCAAAATTAGATACCTCCTATGCAAATACCTCCCATGCAAAATGATCTGGACCATGCAATTCATATTATATCCACATGCACATCCACATTCAAAAGTTTGGGGTCAGTAAGATTTTTTAAAGTTATAAAAAAAAAAAAAGAATGCTGACCAAGGCTGCATTCGTTTGTTCAAAAGCAGTACTATTGTGAAAACAACTTCTTTTTGTACTGTAATATATTTTAAAATGCAATTTATTCCTGTGATTATACTGCAGTCTTGTCACATGACACTTCAGAAATCTTATTTGGTTCTTAAGAAACATTTACTAATATCTGCTATACCTGCAAATGACTGTATCCCTGTAGTATTATTCAAAATTTTAAATGGTAAATTCAAAAGAACATTTATTTGAAATAGAAATCTTTTGTAAATCCCTTTACTGTCACTTTTGTTTAATTTAATGTATTTTATTTCTTAAAGGCTTACTGACCCCAAACTTTTAACAACTGTGTATATATAACCATATGATAACAGCTGTCTCCTTTCTTTGTATGTTTCTTTTAGACACTTGATCCCAAAATGAAACATACCCGAGAACTCCATAAAAACTCCAAACAAACTTTGAGCTTTAAACTTTTCCTCTGATTGATTATTTTTTTGGTTTAGATTCTGTAAATAAGGATTGTGGATTTCATAATTGATCAGCTCTTCACAGAAGAGGTGCAAGAGAAACTAAATAAATCATCTCAAATTAAGTCCTACTGAGCCAAAAGAGTTCACTTTTAGTGGCCAGCTGCCTAGCTGTGCAATTACTCGGCTTCGTTTGGATGCATGCAGTGTAACTGTGTTGTGTATGTGTTGTGTGGTTTCAGTGAGCCTTAATGCCTAACTCAGGTCTCTCAAGGGTCAAAGAGAGCAGAGGGAGAAAGTAAACAGACCGTGAGATGGTTTCAATAAAGGCATTCAGAACATTTAATACCCCCAAGTGATCCAAAGAAAATATTTTAGGAGCGGTTAAAGGATAATGAAGTTCTGGTTCTCACTAGCAAAAAAACAACAACAACAAAAAAAACACTTCACACCAATATGGAGCGCGAACAAGAACATATTTGGACATCTACTTGGTTGCCTTCAAAATGAACAAGCCAAATATTCAGTAATAATTCTTGCAAGGTACGGCAGAACAGATACAAACATCAGTGTTGCAAAAAATGTTAAAATGGCATCCATATACATGAGCTTTCAGAATATACAGTGCAGATATTGAAGAATAATTGTCATTTGTGATGATTTTATGATTTTTTTTACAAGCAACAGAAAGACAGTCAAAAAATGTTTATTCAAAATATGTCATGTGGTAGCATCTAAATTAAAGGTAGAGTAGGTGATTTCAGAGATGCTAGCAATAGCAAGCTAGCTTTGAAAGCATAAGATCCCACCCTCCCTGCAAATCACTCTCCAAAGCCACGCCTCCTCCAAAACACAAACACACACAGGCAGACCAGAGGCAAGTCAGCGACACGATGAGATGGTGTTGAATGTAAAACTGTCAGATTACCTCATGTATCATTCACTGGTGAGAAATATTACAGTACAAAGCACATAATATTACAATAATAACGCCTTCCATTCTTGCTCGGTCTGCAATGGAACGTGCTGATGCCATATCATTTCTATGCAGAGGTATGCAAATACATACGTTGATGACAGGAATGTAGGGCAGACTATCGTAGCCCTCAGAAAGAAGGATATGTTTCGACAAACATATTAAGGTCTTATGCCTTCTGCAGACGATATACATATATATATATATCTATATATACATATACATACATATATATACATATACATACATATATATACATATATATATATATATATATATATATATATATATATAGACCACTTAACTTTGTGATTGCTATTGGTATGTGAAGAGACCTTTACCCATCAAATCACCCACCCTGCCTTTAACTGGTTTTATTCAAGTAATATATATATATATATATATAATATGACTGAGTCAACCAGATTACATTAGTTTACAAAACAAAAAAACAGTTTTGAACACTAGTTTATTTTAAATCATAAATAATTCATACCATGCTATATAGATTTTTTCATGCTAGTTTGACCTTTTTTAGGTTTAGATATCAAACATGGAACCATTTTTCATTCCTAATAATATGTTCATTAAGTAAACAGTAAACAAATATTCAGCCTGTTTAACTTTGTCAAGTGCAATTTATCATTTCCATGTTCATGCACATTGTTTTACTTGTGCTATAAAACTCATTAGGATCGATCTAACAAACAAAACATTAGCAACTGATGATGCAAAAATTTAGAATCAAAAATGGTGAAGCAAAAATGTAGCTAGCAATTGTTTTTACTTATACACAAATAAAAAAAAATACTTATAAGAAGTAAACAGAAGTGTCAGTCAGGCATATTCACATGACACAAATAGAACAAACACTTCTGGGTAAAAAACAAACAAAAAAAACACCTTCAACAGAATGAGGAAAGACTTATATACAATAGCGCTAACACACAGCGGATGTTTGAAAGGAAAACCACGAGGAAGTAACTTGAGACAGTGTTCTTGTCTTCCACTGGAATCACTTAAGATTTGTTGTTTTTGAAGATTTTGGTTTAAAAATTATCGTTAACTTAATAGATTGTCTCATATGTCAGTACACTTGCATCAAGAAGCATAAGTTATACAAATAGTTTAAAAAATGAACTCTCACCTGCATGGTAGAGGTGTGGTAGATCCCATCAGAGCCGGTGTCCAACAGTTCCTCTTCATCCAGTGTGGCTCGTTTGTATGTTGACATCTGAAATGTTAAATGAAGAATAGATTCCCTCAGTGATTCCATAATTAAACCAAATCTTCTGAAAGTGTTTCAGCAGCTTTTGGGAATCCTGGGAATGTTTGTCCTCCTGAGTTCCATCAGGAGAAGACTGTGAAGATAGTTTTCCCCAAGGACTAGAA
Organism: Schizothorax lantsangensis; assembly: GCA_027422415.1. Taxonomy (NCBI): domain Eukaryota; kingdom Metazoa; phylum Chordata; class Actinopteri; order Cypriniformes; family Cyprinidae; genus Schizothorax; species Schizothorax lantsangensis. Next base: position 18,459,840 of record CM049847.1, on the reverse strand, counting down.
AACTCTCGGCTCAGCGTGTCTTGTGCTGGGTGATCTCTGTGTGAATGGGTTTCCTCTTCCACCCCCCTTCACCTCATCCCAAGCCAAATTTCCAACCCCCCAACGTCAGCTACACCTAGGAAATAAGCTCCAAAGCATGGTCAGCTCGATCTTCACAACAAACATTGGTGTTGGGAGATTTCAAAGCGCTTTCCTTAGTGGAGCCCTCCTAGTTAGGAATCCTAAACAAGGGATTGCTGGGAAGCTTGAACTCCTTCCAGTCTGCGACAACACTAGCGTCAGTAAAAAAGCAGGAACTTGTGAAAAACAGGAAGGAGAGAGGACCTGATGAACATACGTGAGGGTGTGTGAGTATACGCATGTAAGAGAATGTGTGCATTCCACAATGGGCTTTCATTTCAAACTGGGAGGGAACTGTTAGAGGTGAGTTTCCGGCTTGGACAAGGCCACTCCCATTACATGTTCTTCAGTTGCCAGATTAGAATACAGTCACCTAAAAGTATGACAGTCTGTATTGCTTAACTTATACACACGTGCAAATATTTTAATATATTACTATGTGATGATGAAAATTCGCACATGAAGATTCGACAACAAAAGCAAAGGCATGATAGACAGTATATATAATTCATAAATATAAATATATTTTCACAATCATTGTATTATTTGTTTTATATTAAGAATATAAAGATAAATACATTGTTTTCATATTTAAAGCAGTAATTTATTTAATGTAACAATAAAACTAGTATTTAAATTAAAATATTTTAAATATATTTGAATGTATTTTTATATAGATTTTAAATGTGCAATAATGTTTTTGCTTCCTCTTCTTCATTCCAGTGACATTTTATCTTTATTTTGGGGCTTTTTGTATTATTAATTTAATGAATTCACAGAAAAATTTAATAATTAAAAAAAAAAAGGTATTTCACAGCCCAAAAAAATGTCATTATGTAATTTGGTGTTTCTGTAAAAGTTAATGTAATTTATTTTTGTCATCTGGCTGCAAGAAAGACCAATTGTCTTGAGTCTTCTTGTCAAAGCTATAGGCATCTATCATAAGGCCTCTGTGGCATCTGAACAGCAGACAAATGTTCACTTTAAGCCAAACCCCACTTCAGCCAAACATGTAAAACACAATTCAGACACGCCAAAATATATTAACCACAAAATGACCAGTCCAAACATATTCACACCCAGAGCTGCACAGTTCGCATACTGAATAGATTTTTTTGGCCAGACACACTTCTCACGACCTCAGAGGGGTAAAGCCCTGTCATTTGATGACCCTGATAGGGCGGGAGAGTAACATATGAGGGTATTGACAAGAAAGAGCTGAATTTCTTCCAACTCGGAAAGCACAAGTCCCTTTGGCATTTACTAAAAACACATTATGAGCCTAATTTATGGTGTCATTTGGAAATGATGAGACTATATATAATAATAATACACACACATATACATACATACATCCATACACACAGTAAAAACCACTAAAATAAGCCAGTAAAAAATACACTGGGAATTTTTTTCCTCAGTGTCATAGCCTACTTTAAGATATACTTATACTTAAACTTAAATATTTTTTATGATTTCATCAGTATTTCATATGTATTTTAGTAAGTAATTTTCACAAGTATAATTATAAAAATTAAGTTAAGTGAAAATCATTTCTTTAAAAAGAATAAAAAAATAAAATAAAACACACACACATAGCATCTATACACCCAACACATCACATATCAAATTTCTTGTACTTTCAAAGAACAATATAAAAATAAAAATAAAACAAAAATATAATTGTTTTATTAATGCTATTTTATTGCAAGAAATAAAAAAAAGAGAAATAAAAGAAATGTAACAAATATATATATAAAAAATGACAGATTGTTTAACAAGGTAACAAATTTTGCCTAAGCACAGGACTAGTTAGTTTTAGACCAGATTCTTGGTTTGTATTATTGATAAATGTATATATTTACCATAAATTAAAGAAAAATAATAGTTTGATCATTGTTCTTACAATACAGTTTTTAAAAATGTTTGAATGGTTGAGCTGGATAAAAACAGTCAATGCTAGAATTTTATAGAGAAAATAAAATAAGAATACACAGTATATTTTTCTTCCACTTGGTTGTGCAGAAAAGGATCCATATGATGTCACGTCCTAGGTTTTATGGGATGTCCCATTACTTTAATAGAGGACATATCATGTGGTAACAGGTAAGGAATGGGACACAAATTTATGGAAAGTGGCTCAAATATTTATACATTCTTCATATTCATAGTAAATGTACTTACGGTCTTCAGGCATAATTCTACCCAAAGCCAGACTCATAGACACTTTCCTGGCAGGTCTGCCCCAGCAGATGTGCAGTCATGTAGCTGCCATCAGCATGTCAGCAACGACAATGGACTCTTCCCTTTACGTCGCTTTCCAGTGACATGACTCGTTGATAGTTTGGCTGGAGGCTCAGAGACCTGCCTGTATCCGGTCTAGGGCTTTGGCTTGAGGGCTGTCTCAACCATCTGTCGGCCCCAGATCGAAGCAAGGTGCAGGTGTAGTGAATTACCAGAGCGCTGATTCTATCAACAGTGAGGATGGATTCATTGCCTCTTTCCCATAGCCTGCCCTGCTTTAGTATTTACTAAAGGCCGATCTGGGATAATTTCTAGCTTTTTCCATGCTCATAAAGAAAAAGGAAGTTGGTCACAGCATAGTGTGAAAGACAATACAAAATATGCCAAGATTCCTATCAAGTCTCAAATGCTGCCTTTCAGCAAGGCAGTAAACCACAGCTATGAGTCAGAAATTCACCACTGATCCTGTGAACTGTCCAATTGTTTAAGGCACGAAAGCATTGGCCTGGTATGACTAAAGCATTTGTTTGCCACTGTGCTAATATGTGGAAGCGAATGCACACTACTTGAGGGTATGTGTGTGTGTGTGTGTGTGTGTGTGTGTGTGAGAGAGAGAGAGAAAGCACATTTCATTCCACACCTGAGTGAGAGACTCTGTGACTTATGGCCTAATTCCTGTTCACGTGCCACTTTTTAAGACATATTTTTGATTTAAGTCATCCAATGTCAATTTGAGCAATAAAGTTCAGGTTTTGATTTTTATGCAAGGCAGACGAAGCATCTAAATAAAGAAGCATGTTTGATACTTGGTAACTGAGTCTGACACATGATCTTCCAGTTTCGTCACGCATTACTTGGGGTCATTCCCTGGTGGTAAGAGTAATATTATCATACACCCTGTTAATACTTTCAGTAGTTTGAGAGCAAGGGTTTCATTTTTTTACACTCAGATTACACTCAGATCAGACACTAAAAGTGTTTTTACACAGCCAAGTTATGGCTGCTCCGTGCCTCTTCAAAATTCAGTGTCAAGACATAATGCTGTATAAAAGCCATTTATACAAACTAAGTTATGCCTGCTCTGACCCACTTTAGCCCCCGGTTATAGAGTATACAGTTTTAATTGTTGTACAAATGCATTTTCTGCCACCTCTGAGCAGAAATGAGAGTACACAGAAATCTGTGTAAATGCCACCTTTGCTGTGTAAATTTGGCATACGATATTGGAGATTTAAAGCAAAATATCTGACAGGAAATGATGTAAAGGAGGTTAGAGTTTTTTTGTCAGCTGAAACTCTTTGACCTCTTTAACAATACATTCACATTTTCATCATTTTCTGATACTGGTTAATGACATGCAGGTAAACTTTATTTTAAAATCTATTTTAATTTTACTTCATCATTTTAATTAAATATTAGCCTTTCATCAATTCATTAAACAAAACCACCTTCGCCAAATGGTTAGTGCACAATGTTGAAGTGGATGATAAGAGTTAAAGGGTTAGGTCACCCAAAAAAGAAAATTCTGTCATCATTTACTTACTCTGAAGATATTTTGAGAAAGATTTTTATTTGTATTTTTTTTCATACAGTGGAAGTCAAGAACTAAAACTTTTTACCAACACTATAGTATAAGTATCTTCTTTTGTGTTCCACAGAAAAAAGAAAGTCATACAGGTTAGGACGGGTAAATATAGACAGAATTTTCATTTTTAGGTGATTTTAGGTCTTATTTATCTCATAAGAGTCTGGCTTTAGTTCCCCTATGCTTCGGTCAATCTCTATAACTGTCAATAATAATAATAATAATAATAATAAAAAAAAAACATAATATAGAAAATGGTTGTAAAAAAGAAAAGTCATTTAAAACATTAAGATCAAATTAAAAATGGAGCAGGCAAATGGCAAAAATAACAGTGTGAAAATGTGGTGTTCATCCAGCAACAAAAGAAGCTAAATTATGCATTTCTGTAAAAAAATTCATCACTTTCCCACATCTGGTGACGAAGAGTCACAGTTAAGTCCACCGTTACCTCTTTTAACTAAACAAACCAGTACATCACCCATGAACATGTCAGCTGTCATCCAAACAGAAACACTTCAGATGTCTGGCTTTCTACATTTCATAACACAACCTAATCAGGGATTAAGAAAATGGAAATCTGCAGAGCTGAGAACTAACAACAACATGCTGATCTCCGCTCTGGAACATATGACAACATGAAGTCTCATGATAACGACAAAGGTCACAACTTCTGGCATCAGAGATTCCCGGCACAGTCTTCCTCTCTAGGATTACACTAGCAATAAAAACTTAACTTGTTACTTAATCTCTTGAGGAAATTGTGCAAAACATGGCTAATCATTCTGTCAATACACAGTTTCTGGTTTAGGCCAAAAAGCTTTCTAGAAACCATGCTAGCTGTCACTTGATTAACAGTAGATATATATTTAATATAAACACAAAGTTCTATACATGGCAAAATAAGTTCCATTTCATAAATAATCCAATTAAAAATAATTTTACAAAAAAAGTATATACTAAACACATGTCTGTCCTTGATACAAACATTAGCTAAGGCTCATAAGCATTCTTGGCAATATGTGCATAAACATAAGGCTACATGAACATTAAAATTAATATTTTTATTTGAAGCACACAAGACTGGAGTCACAATCCAGACTATGTTTACAACCTTGCTGTTGGTCAGCATGTACAGCTGTGACTTTGTTGCCTTAGGTAAAGACTCTCATGATGAATTCTAGGTAATAAGTAACCTCGGTTCAAACTAATGCAGCACAAGGAACTGACTTAATTTGTTCAGTTCCATTTTCACAGTAACGTAGATATATATTAGAACAAATAGAAGTGATGATTACCATAACAAACGGGGAATGTTTATTTAAGAGTAGTTAAATAAACAGCTTTACGTTTCACCAGATGAATTCACGTGCATTTAAGCAAGTTGCCTGAAACTATAATGTAGAAACAGAAATACGAAACATGGCTGTGTCCTGATATATTAAATTACAGTTATAAAGCTTCATCTGCAAATTATACAACACACCTTGAGCAGTGCAGTAAAATATCAGCAACTGTATGTTTTGACATACAAGAAAAAGTTCTGACTCCTTACCATTATATGTATTAGACTCTCTCTCTCTCTCTTTTCTAGGCAGCTGTCCACTTTCCTTTTATAACCTCTTTTTTGCAAACTAGCATTCCCCTGTTGACTCGACACAACGTGCACACGAGTGTACACAGTTTAACTGCGAGACACCCGTCGGGATTATAATAGTAACTTCAGTCAACCAATCACATTCCAAAGCAGGTTCCCACGTTTAACTTCTGACCAATTGTATTTCAGCCGTGGGCGGGACATTGATGACAGCTCAATACTGATAACAGGATCAGTGGGCGCCTAGAAAGAAATTGTATGCTGTTATATGAACTTCATGTCATATAGTCCCACAACTGCATACCCAATATTATATTTTGTTTAAATGCTGTGGCAGTTTCTGTTCTCATTTAAAACTGTGTATTAAAAGTATATATTTTTTTCTTAAAGACGTATAATCGTTGTTAGAGAAAACAGACCTATATGGAAAATTCACAGCTTTAGTAGCTATCATGTAGTATAGATGGATTCAACTCAGCGATTCGAATCTTTTGAATCGGTTCACTACAAAGATTCATGAGGTGAAAACGGCCTTTTTGTGCGTTATGAATGATGCATTGAATCATTTATTCCAAAACATTGAGTCACAAACAAACAAGTTGCGTTACATTGTCCTTCATTTAAACTTGAACGGGTATATCTAATAGGCTCCACAACGAATGTTTTTTTTTTTTAATCTACGCCAATTTCGGTGCCTGTAGCCTATTAATTAATCTATAAAACAATCTGTAGGAAAACAATAATAGCCTATCAGTTCAATTCGTGATGTGAATAAATCTCGAACTCAAAAGGGGGAGAAAGGATTGAGAAATTGTGCCCCTCTACTTCAGTCCGTCAGCAAGATCGTTCACACCCATGCAGTGTTCAGACTCAAGACCCGGGCTGCGTTCAGCGCTGACAAAACAGTGCAAACGTTGAACATCCTGTTCTGATGACGCAAGTGTTGCAACTATGGCAGCTGAGAAGGCCATTCTTTGTGTTCTTTTGAAGAATTTTCGGAGCCTGATGAAATTGGTATAAATACATGTTTAATACTGCAAAATACGCTCGATGTTACAGTCACTGTAGTCTCGCGCAGCCAGACCTTCAGACTGACGGCTGGAGGTCTGGAATAGATGGCAGGTTTTATTGGCCAAGGCCCGCCCATGAGGCCGTTTGACCAACATGTCAAACAACCAATCACAGTTCGTTTCTTTCAGCGTCACGTTTCAGGGCGTGGAAATGTCACCACAATAACAGACTGGTGTGTGAAACTCTCAGAAGTATTTTAAAGATTCTATGCCACGAACTTTAAATATTTCACATACTTTTGAAAATCCAGCGTTTAGTTGATCCTGATAAGCACTCGTCGTCACAGTTGTAAATACGACGGCTTTCTTCTTTCGTGAGGGGGTTTGGCGCCACGGCATCTTTGTTTCCAGGCGGAACGTTAAAGAACGCGACACACACGTCTCCTGGAAATCCTGTATAATTCAACCAATCCGATGACGACTTCGACACTCCTGAAGTGTTTCCAGATAAGTGTGCCATATGCATCAGACGTTTAGCCAACGATCCGTGGGCGTGACATCTGAGGCTGAGACTACAGTCACTGCCCTTGCCTTCGAGAATAAAAGAGAACATCCCAATCAAGTGAAGGGATTTGTGGAAACTGTGGTTCCTAATTATTGTGATCCAACATTTGCCTCACATTTCAGGATAAAAAGAAAAACATTTCAGGTGAAGGATAATCCACTTCTTACCTCCGAGACTGTGTTATGATCTACGACCTTATTATTTTTTTTATTGTATTAGGCTTATCATTATTGCTGATCACTGTTGTTGTGGAATGATATTGTAATATTTACCATTATATAATCAGAGGAGCATAGAAAAGTTTATGAAAGTGTCACTCCACAATACAATAGCAAAATATATAAATATGTATAGTATTTTTATGTTACATTAATCAGTGTCTAGCACACCTTCCTAAGGAAAGGATATGGACCAGAATACTTTGCAATTACTACATGATATTTAGACAGACTTAAAGAAGTTCCAGATCTATACTTGTGCTCTTATATTATTTCAGTTATTTTGCCTTTAATGTAAATAAACATGTGCAAACAATGTACTTGCTCTTGTGAATTTATTTTAAGGTTAATTACATTTACTTACAAATTCACCATCATCATGTTGATATGCTATGTTACTATAAAACTCTTACAACAAACATGTCTTCTAATATCTTCAATTGTTGCGTATACCGAGCTGCAGCGGACACATTTGTAAATGACTTCACTTGGACCCATTGTGTATGGGGTTAGATCTCTGCCACAATTCTGCACGTGAAAGATCATATTTTGAGCGCGCAAAAGTGCATTTTGCACGCGCGCGATCTGAGTTTTGTGGAGAAAATGTTCGTCTCGCAAAGAAGAAAGTATTTTGAGCGCACTAAAATCAATTTTGCATTTAAAATAAGTTTTTGGATGTGTGCAGAACTTATCTTTTGCGCGTGCAACATTTCATTAGCTTGCTCACCTGATGCCATAATTCCAGCCAATCAGAGACAAGGCTGCTAAATTCTGATTGGCTGCCTTGACAACCAATCACAACATTCCTTGCATTATTGATGACAGCGGAAGAGGAAAAATACAGTAAATGCATAATTATTATAATGATGATGATGATGATATTCTGATCATATTTTTTTCCAAGCACATTTTACCAATTCCAAACAACATCAATCTTAATAACTACAATTAATCTTGTATTTAATCACTTATAACTGATATATAATTGTTCATGAAGGCTGGAAGTGAAAAACGCCTTATATATAGGTAATATATAATATTAATTATTAAGCAGGTTATCTTCTACAGATAAAATCTCGAGATGGACTAAAAATGAACTCCCAAAACTTTCTGCCATATTCTGGAAGATAAATTCTTCAAACAGGATGTGGTGCTGGTCCTTCAAGAGTCACTGTTAACTTATCTGTCTGTAAAGCCTATAAAAAAAAATCAGTCTTCCAAGTATTTTACTACACTGCAGTATGTGATTCTTATTATGTAGGGGTCATTTTTTAGGATTCTATATTTAACCTAAGTCTCTGAGAACCTGACACCTTGTACTTCTGGAGACTCGTTGCAGTTCTGGAAAATAGTGCCGCTGGAGACTAAATGGTTTCTGGTAATTTCACACCTAATTCTTCACCTTAAATCCTAATTCTTTTGCAGTTAACATGCATGTTTTTTTGACTGACCCACTGAGCATTTTGCTGTCCAGTGGTCATGCATTAACTTTGCAATTTCTAGTATTGCATTAGTTTTGAATATTTCTCTTGGGCATTTAATAATTTTTGACTTTCAGTCTGAGTTAAATCTCTTTTTTGGCTCATTTTATCTGTAAAAGAAAACCTGCTTAATAATTATGACACCTGAATATAAGACATTTTTCACTTCCAGCCTTCATGAATAATTATATATCAGTTATGAATGATTAAATACAAGATTAATAGTAGTTATTAAGATTGATGTCGTTTGGAATTGGTAAAATTTGCTTGGAAAAAAAATATTATCAGAATATCAACTTGCACAATAATTATGCATGCACTGTATTTTTCATCTTCCGCTGTCTTCGGTAATGCAAGGAATGTAGTGATTGGTTGTCAATGCAGCCAATCGGAATTTAGCAGCCTCATCTCTGATTGGCTGGAATTATGGCATATTGTAACACTGGGTTGTGTTGAGCAAGCAAGCCTTCGGCAATTTAGGGGCATCAGGTGAGCAAGCTAGTGAAACGTTGCACGCGCAAAAGAGAAGTTCTGCACACATCCAAAAACTTATTTTAAATGCAAAATTGATTTTCTTTAAACCTTACTTTCTTCTTTGCGAAACAAACATTTTCTCCACAAAACTCAGTTTGCGCGCATGCAAAACACACTTTTGCGCCCTCAAAATATGATCTTTCTCGCGCAGAATTGAGGCAGAGATCTAATCCCATAATTGTGCGAGCTGTCTCTTTAATACAGCGTGGTTTATATACATGTTGCTGCTGATTGGGCTGACATTTTTGACACACCCACCAAACAAGAGAAAACATATCTCAAACCCCGTTGCACACCTTTTCCTAACATGTCTTTCAACCCAGAAACCTTAGCAAAACTTGGGCACCGGTCTGAGCTTGAATGTGCCCCCGATCAGTGAAGCAGGTCCAACCAATGAAATGCGCCACGGCTCGTGCTCGAATGCTATTGGTTCCCGCCATAATAATAATATCGTGAATGTAGTAGGAAAGCCTATAGCATAATTTTGTCATACTGTACAACAATAATTACTGTTTTTGCATTATTGTAAGGGGTAGGCTTAGGGTTGGGCTATTTTATCTAATAGCCTAGGTAAAAAGTGTAATTTATTGTTAGTTTCTGGCGATTCAGGGAACGAAAAATATGAAAAGGCAGCGTTGGAGTTACACAGAACATTGTATTCATTCAAGAAGCAAATGCCAGTAGAGCTTCTTTTAAGCAGAGATTATCGGGGTAAAATGCAACTAGTTAGTTCATAGGCTAACGATTACAGTCTAGTAAATTTTAATTTTAGCAAAACCTATTAGAAAAGTTCTGTCATTCTTCACGTGAAAACATGATGTCAGCCTTTGAGTATTTATCACGAAAATGTTATGTGAAAGGTATTAGGAGGTTTATATGGATTATTGCAAGGCCATAGGCTTTTCACAGCTGGAAATCACCGGGAGGCAAATGCCCACAGCAGGTCAATGGCCGATTATTACCAGTCGTTAGACTTTAAATGAGCGAGATTGCTCTCTGATGGGCAATCAAGCGCATTGTTGCGTTCATAGTGACATCTTGTGGTTAGTCTATCAGAATGTAGATGAACTATCTGGTAAAAAGTCCGAGTAGAAAGTTCAAGGCAAAGACTAAAGCTAATGTTTGGAAAATGCAAACCGCATACGTAGCCTATCATTAGCACACGAAATCAATGAGTAATAATAATTAAAAAAAATTGTTCAAAAAGTCTCAAGCGACCTTGTTGTTAGTAGGCTTATACAGACTTGTGACATTTTGCCTTAGGGAAACACTTATAATGAATTCTAGGTAAGATATAATGAGACACATGAGAATATGTTGCACATTTGTTGTTAGCCTATATGTATATATTTTTTATTTTTAATAGCTTACTTGATTTTGTGAATTTATTTATTTCATTTATTTATCTAACTTGCTCGGATAATTACCAAAAATGAGTGCTAATGTTTTACTATTTTGTGCATTTCATAAATTTTAACTTGCCATCTTTACATATAAACTATATAATATAATAGATTAAGACCTATATAATATAATCAAGTTTTAGGCTGCACCGGTGCACATATCACTTTTTTATGCTTTATATTTTATTTTAAGTTTACTATAATTGTATAATTCTAATTCTACTCTTTTTTAATTAACTAGCGAGGATAACATTGAATTGCTGAAAACTGTTGTGGATTTCATACATTTTGACTTGACTTTTTTAACTCACTACTACTTTGCCTATTTTTTGTAACCTGACTTAAAAATGTTGACTTAGAATGTTTTGTCAAATCTAAAACATCAATGTAGTGGCATGTGTTAATTTTGAATTGACAGTATTATTGATCGTGCAAGAGATGCAGGAATGCAAGAGAAATATAAGAAAGCTACTGTCCTGTATGAGGTTCTTCTTCAACTCAAACGGCTCCTATCAACAGGAGGAGCTCGCGCTTCATATTGCGCTATTATTAATAGTGGACTCTACTAACGGGTCTCTCTCTCTCTCTCTCTCTCTCTCTCTTGGGCTGGCGCATTGCTAAGCATTATAAAAGCTCGACTCAACAGCACGTGAATGTGAGTCCTGTGTTGCTGGAATCGCAGAGGTGTACGGATACATATAACACGAGGGTGAGTAGGATCACTTTTAGCGCTGTTTATCTGCTGAATGACTCTGTTCATTCACCGCTACATGTGACTGGAGTTCTAATGGCAACGCTGGGAAGAGTTGGAGAGTTGTGCCGTTATTAATTCAATACAATCCAACAAGTTGCTCAGGTTGCGTTGGGATCTCCGAGCTGCTCTTCCAACTTTACTGCAATTAAGCATCAAACCGGGAATTACAATGATACGCTTCAGTGATGTGGGGGATGTCGATGGTGTTCCTGTTCTGTAGAGCGCTAATCGCGTTTTGGCAGCCTATATGGCTGCAAACAGACATTGTATGGTGTCTTAAAAAGATGAGAGGATGCAATTGAAAAAGAAGCGCTTTTCTGTGCATCACTTCACATGAGACAGTGGGACGTTGTAGAGTGGCGGGGAGAACGATTATTACTGCAAAGATGTTGATTTTATCCATATGTGCTGACAAATAAACTCAAAATATATGGGTCAATTATAAATAAATATGCCAGAGATAAAGAAATGTGACCTATGTATTCATATTGGTTGAATACATCAATCGAGTACTAAATACTAGCCTAATTCTTTCATTTGTAAGGTTAAAAAATCTTACAAATATCATGACATGTATAGGCTATTAGGAAGTTTTTAGGATTTCTCCATATGACACGAAAACGTCATTTTTAATTCAAACAAGAAAATGTTATTAAAATATTTGATAAAAAAAACTTTAATGACCTTGACACTGTCCTAAAGGTCTAAAGGGGTCCTCTCTGGTTCATGGTGTCCTTGTCATATGACAGTAAAATAGCTTCCTGCATGTTTGACTTTGATTTGGAAGTTTTTAAATAATTAATTTTAAAAGATTATGAAAAATTAATTCAGACATTGAACAATTTTAATCACAAGAGAGGTCTATATGGAATTTAATTTTAAACTAATTGTGAATAATAACGTAATAGACTAAGTGCATGTTCAAATCTCTAGACAGTCTAGAGAAAAAAATATTAAACATACTGAGTGATAATCTTAATATTTCATGCTCACCAAGTATATTTTAATATTTCACTTTATTATTAATGTATTCATTTATTTTATTTTAGGGCACAATCTCACTTTTCTGTACAGTTTTACCCTTTTAAACCTATGCATTTCCTGACTGATTTAAACAAATGGAATTTCTATTGTAATTTGGATCCAATCCGAAATGGATCAAACAAAAGTCATCTAGGAATCAGATAATGCTGAATAACATTTTTGTTCATCAAGTAGGATCTTATTTGATTCTTTGAGGATTCCTGTTTGATCCCATTATGATTGTTTCCAAATTATGATCAAAATTCCATTAGCATTCCTTCAAAATGTTTGGATGAGGGATCAAACTGTTGAGACAGGGCTATGACATTCTGTGAGACTCAATGAATTCCAGCCTTGTGCCTCTCTCTTTCTGTTTCTGCTTTCTCATATTTGTGACTGTACTGCAGGATACTAGAACAATTAAGACACTTTCCTGTTTTACCTTACTTTTTAAATCGGGCAGTGTTAGAAGAAAGAAAAACAGAAACGGCATAAAGAGAAAACAATGCAATGTAAGGAAAGGTTTCTTTTAAAACTTGCTAAGTGCTTCCCAGACATAACATGTTTGTGAGCATTGTATTGATCATGTGCCCAACTGATTTGTATGCAATAATACTAATCTGGTAGATGTAACAATAGCACAGCTAGAAAGCCCAGAACAGTTTTGGTTTATATGAACTTGAGAACATCTTGTTTAAAATTTGTGCTCGTCCTTAAAAGGGTTTGTTGTTCAGAGACTCTTCAGTATAATTAGATTCATTAGTTTTGGTTTTGTCTTGTGTTAGTGTTTACCAAGATGTACAACCTAATAAAATCCTTATGTCAGTGTTTGATGTTCTGTGATCGAATGGCCTCTAGGATGTTAGTAGGAGTGTAATGTAAATCCTGTTACATGATGTGATCTAATGTTCCTGTTTATTAGAGCGATAGAGTTAAACCTTCAGGGGTAAACATAACAGGTTCAGACAGAACAACATAACTGATTTGTTGTGTAAAAACAGGATGGCAGTCCAGAGTCGACATGAAATTGCATGTCCTACAGATAGCATCTGACAGGTCTGAAATGAATACTTTATTTGCACTTTCAAAAAAGTCTCTTTTCATAAAATGAAGACGTGAAGGAATATTGCCTCCATCAGTATAATAACCCTAATCCTCATCCTCCTGAGCGCATACTTGGAGAACAGATCTCATTTGCAGTTGTAGTTCGAGTCAGCGTGTCAAAAACAAGGATAGCTGGTTACATATGTGTTTCTGTTTTGGACGGGTTTACTTCCAAAAGAAGGACATCTCTACATTCTGATGCCATGAATCGAGAAGGAGTTTCAGTTTTGTTGACAACTTTGTTCTCCGGTTTGCTGCTCCTTTGTGTTTTGGCACTGCTGTGTTTCTTCACCTGCAGACTAGCTTCAAGAGTTCTTGCATGCTCTGCGTTTTTGACAGAGCATGTGAATGAGCCTCAAGTCATGGTAAAAGTGTCTTTGTAGCAGAACTAATAGGAAGAAAATGCTTAGAAGTTCACTGGTTCAGGTCTGTGTGCTATTGATGGTGAGTCGTTTGTAACTAGAGATGCACCGATTGACCGGCCAGTGATCGGAATCGGCAGATTTTTCACATGTCTCACGTCTTGCCGATTCCGAGCCGATCCTTTTATTGCCAGCGGCGCAGGCAATGACGTCACAGCCACACACACACTCACAGTCGTGTGTAAACTAGGGCTGGACCAGAATATTTGATTATTCGAATATTCGTTCGGTGGGTTGGCATTCGATTTTCAATTTTGAGATTCGAATTTCGAATATCCTTTTTTTTTAACACCTGGCATCCCCCACGAAATGGTTCTCAACTTGTCCACCTGGCTGAACATCTGCACCAGCAACAGACCGTTTGCCAATGAAAGACGTTCGTGCTGACCTATAGCATGCATATATTTCATGAAAAATCTTCTATTAGCTATAAGCACGCTTGCCGCACATCTACATTTGAAATAATGAACTTAAGCGCGCAAAAGACGCGACATGTCTTTTGTGTTCCTGTGGCTCAGTGGTAGAGCATTGCGTTAGCAGCGCAAAGGTTGTGGGTTCAATTCCCAGGGAACACACATACTGATAAAAAAATTTATAACCATGTATAATGCACTGTAAGTCACTTTGGATAAAAGCGTCTGCTAAATGCATAAATGTAAATGTAAATGTAAAAATGTGAACGGACCCTCTGCTATCACAAAACTGAATGTGATGCATGTGTTTTCTTTCTGTCAACTGTCCCGAGATGCAAGCGAAAGTCTTGGATCAGCGTGCAGTAGCTCTTGTAGTGCAGACGAGATGCGCTGATGTGAAGCCGCTTTGAGAGAGTGAAAGAGAGAAGATGCGGTCCAGCTGAATCACTCACGCTTTTTTCAAATGACTGATTTAATCTGATAGTTTGTGTGGATTTATTTACTCATCTAACCTACATGCTATTTTCAATAAATGTTTGCTGGAATTTCACTCATTATAAACTCGAAAGCTGCGGGAATGAGTAAAACTATGCGATATACACATAAATTCAGGACCTGATTAAATATAACTATTATACAGAAATTTGTGAAATAAAATTCCATGACTTTAACAAAACTTTTCCAGGCCTGGAAATTGCTGTTTTAAATTTTCATAGCTTTTCCAGGTTTTTCATGACCATACGAACCCTGTTAAAAGCAACTGATGCACGCTTTCAATCACTAAAGATTAGTCCTCTCCCTCCTCTAATCACATGCCGTACCCCGCTTTATTCCGGGATCTCTCAATTTACAAATTAAGCACTGGGCTACTTTATTAAAAGTATTGCTCTTAACAGACCTGTGTGTTTTGTATCACTAGTGCAGTGTCCGTTCTCGGAGCATTTAAGCCCTGCCCACGTGAGGCGCGCTGCTTCCGGCTCGCGCTGTTCTGTAGTTTATTAAAAGTTTATTAATTCTGAACGTGTCATATGTCCATATTGCACCAAAATGCGACACTGCGTCACAGCAACACACCCGCCACGCGTGAAGTCGATTGGATGAACGGTTCTCGACATAATAAAAATGCAAGCAGACAGACAGACAGACACACAGAGATTCCTGCCTTTATTAGAGAGAAAAATATGTTCAGGCCCCTCCCTCCGAAACTTCGAATATTCGATGTTGATTTATACCGAAGCTTCGAAGCTCAAAAAATAGTATTCGGACCAGCCCTAGTGTAAACACGTCGTTTAGCCTGAGAATGATTCTAATTTTAATTGCATTGTAAGGGTAAGGGGTAAGACAGAGAAATGGGATTCACCCTGAATCAGCCGTTTGAATGAATCGGTTGAATGAGTGAATAAATGACTCACTCATTAAAATGACTCACTCATCCCTTGCCGCCACCTACTGGTGGTTTAGTCATATTTAAAAGTATCATTGCATTTTTTCAACATTTATTTGTATGTTTAAAAAATATGTAAAACTTTAATCTTATAAAATGATTTATGCATTTGAAATTTTGCAGTGTAAATGCATTTATGGCACCTCAGCTTCATCAAACTGTCTGTGTAAATGCATCTAATGCCACTTACAGATGCGGCTTCTGTTTCCTCAGCAGTGGAAAGATAGAGTTTGTTAATACTGATTTCATTTGAATGGTAACAACTCTACAGTTTCTTATTATGCTAACTGAATTAATTGAAACAAAGTAAGAATTTGATGTGAAAGATGACACATTTAATAAGGTTAGGGGAAAAAAATGACCATTTATAAACATAGTGGGAAATGACATCTGTTTTGTTACATACAGCAACTCATTTTAAGTTAACTATTTCTTCCTCTTTCCAGTCACAGAGCACTTAATTTTGAGAGTTGTTTAAGTGAGAGAAAATCTTTAACTTAGTCCAGATTGGGGGAATTGTAATGTTTAATAATTTCTTTATTATGTAAATAATTTTTGCATTGAAATTTGCATAGATTTTTGTTTGTATATGCTGTCAATGATAGTTCTTAGAAAGAAAATCGGAATCGGTAAAAATCGGTATCGGCAGGTCACACTTCCAAAAAATCGGAAATCGGAATCGGCCAAGAAAATTGCAATCGGTGCATCTCTAATTGTAACACAGGAAACAAATGCTTTTAATAACTTGCATTAGTGATTGGTTGTTGGCTTCATGATGATTTTTAGGGTAGTGAACTTTTTTATAACCAAATACCAAAGGGTTTGGGCCAATATTAAGGAGATTTAAAAAGTAAAACAGGCAATTAAACAAACAAGATAACCACATTCCTTAACAATCAAGAAAGAGAAGCTCATTCATTTCACACTTCAAAACTGCGTGAGAAGTACCAGACCTGAAAGAACCCCATAGCTGTGCATTTACTCAAGCATTTCATATTTCAATGCATTACGTGACTAACACAATGCCCATTTTTTCCAGTTTTACAAATGTAAATACAAAGTGGTCAAAGCTCCAGGCAGCATGGCTAACATATAGGTTGATTGAACACATGGCTTTGATACTGATTGATGCTTTCTGCGCAATGACTAAAGGCCTCATTAAAAGGATGTGAAGTAAGCCGAGAAAGTGTTCATAATAGAAATCCTGCAGTCCTGTGCCTTGGAACAGAGGTGTCCAGTTAAACAGCTTTGTCATGCCTATTAAAGCACCATATGCAGTGGCACTCAATCCCATTAAAGTGACCTTGACTAAAGAGTAGAAGACAGAAAGGTTTAATAATGCAGCTATATCACGTTTTCAGGTGTGAACTTTTAGGTAGCTACACAAATGAATGTGCAAATATGCCACTAAATTATTGCTTGTATCAATTTTTGTGACATGCATCCTCACCTGAAAAGTCAATCATATTTCCATTGTTTTTGCACATGAATATAAGATTGTGATGGAAAATAATAAGCCCTGGGATAGTAAATAGTTGTTTTCTGTCCTTAAAGGTGAAGTGTGTCATTCCACACATAACAGCAACAATAATAATTGTTTTCAAACTAAATATACCCAGAGAAATTTAGCCCT
The DNA here is from genome assembly GCA_027422415.1 of Schizothorax lantsangensis. NCBI lineage: Eukaryota > Metazoa > Chordata > Actinopteri > Cypriniformes > Cyprinidae > Schizothorax > Schizothorax lantsangensis. The sequence continues at coordinate 18,442,293 of CM049847.1, read as the reverse complement.
GCCCCAAACTCACACCATTGGTTGAGCTGATATAATTGTGTTAGACTGCTCAAACAAATAGATGGAAGAGCCACAGTAACACAGAGTTCAAATCAGCATATGAATGGCTTACTTATAGCTATCTCTGAACATTGAATTGGGAATAGAAAGAAAATTTTAACATTGACTAGACATTTCCTTTTTTCATTGCAGATTCTGGAGTCTTCTGACATCCTTGGAACTTGAGTTATTCTGCAAAACGGCAGCTGATACAAAATGAAGTTCGCTGCACTCTTTATCCTCGGTTGCCTGGTTTGGGGAGGAATGGCAAAGCCAGAATTTCCAGGTCAGTTAAGACACTTTTTTTGTTTATTGGCCTTTTGATTATTAGATATCACAATTACACTTTTCTCTGCAATGATGAGCATATCGTCTCTTTAAAATGTTTCTGTGGCTCAGTGGTATTAACAGTGCAAAAGGTTGTGGGTTCAATTCCCAGGGAACACACATACTGAAAAATAAATGTATAGCCTGAATGCACTGTAAGTCGCTTTGGATAAAAGCATCTGCTAAATGCATAAATGTAAATGTAAAATTTAATAGAGACAGTTTTAGAACACATTATAGCTAGGGTGCTAAATCATATTCCTGAAGACCTACCTTCTTGCTAAGTTTACCTCCAGCCCTAAATCAAATACTTGTGAACCAGCAAATCGAGATCTTCAAGAAGGCTTAAGGATAGTAACAAACATTTGTACTGGAGCAGGGTTGGAACTAAACTCTGTGGGAAAGTAGCTCTACTTCAACAGGAATAAGCACCCTGCCTTATAGTTTGCTTGCAGTATCTTTGATTTTTGCAGAGTCATATAGTGTCAGATGAGTGCTTCATAAACGATGTAACACCATCTCAAGACCACTGAAGTTTAATAGTCTTCTTTTTGACCTTGTACCAATAGATTAAAACTCATTTCAAATGTACATTAGCTTCCATAAGAAGATTGGACCTTTGGGTCAGATGGTCCCAGATATGTTCATTTACGTGATTGTGGGTTTTAAGAAGCTTATGTGGACTGAAGAAGACATGCATAACATTGAAATTGAATTGTTGTCATCGTAACATTAGAGAGCGATAGCATACTCCTAATCTCTAAATGGATACTTCCGGTCTAAGGCCATGATCATTATCTTGTTTTGCAGGAGCAACTTTGTTGTTTGTGTGTTATAATTTGAGGGCAGAGGTGTAAACATGTTTTCTTATGGCTTGTAGAACAAGAGAAAGACCCTGATTTCTGGAAGGAATGGGCTCAGCGCACACTAAAAAATGCTTTGTCCCTCCAAGACCTCAACCAGAATGTTGCCAAGAACATCATTCTTTTTCTCGGTGATGGTAAGTCACACAATTGGTGGATCTTTATCATGAGATCATTGTTGTTTTTTTCCAAAGTCTTGAAAGTCTTGAAAACTGTTTGTGCAATACCAGGTCTAACAAAAAGAGTTAAATATTTTTAAAAGCGCTGTTACAGTGGATGAACCTGCTTCAAAATTAAGCATTAACACGGGCAGTGAAGGATACCAAGTTAAGGAGAAATAATCAAATTAACCACTGTCAATGTCTGGATTAACACCAACTTGCGCAATGCATGCAAACTGGGCAAATTTGAAAAAACTGTAGTTATCAAAATAAGCTTAGGCGATAAAAGCAAGGAAGGAAGGAAAAGGTAATCTGAATATTGGTTGCAGAAAACAGATAATTACCTCAGAAACGATCCAATTTTACAGGAAGAATTTGGTTTATTTTACACCACACCCTTGTGAAAGCAATGCCGGCATATAAGCACCAGTTTACAAAAACCTAAAAAATATTCTTATGAAGCCTCAGTTCAACCACTGTCATGTAGATTTATTGCAGTTCTCACTGTGACAAAAACCACATACCAGCCACAAAAAGATGAATTCACATTGGATTATCTAGAAGCCATGGCTGAAATAGAGATTGAAGAATATTTGTATCAGTTGACCTGCTGATTCATGCATTAAGATTATTGAAATTGTAATGTTTCTGATGATTTTCTTGGAGGTCAGCCAACCAAGTTCCAAAAAGACTTGTGAATTTGAATAGGTTTTGTATGCAATATATCCTATTTTATTAAAATATTGCATCACTCAAAGCCACGATAATTTAATGTTGATTATGTAACTACTCTGACAGATTCAGTGAGTTAATTCAAGGATTGAGTTCAAGAGTCCATCAAACATTAAGAGCTCAGAGCTGTTTTCCGTTTCATGAGAGTCATTTGTTCATGAATTTGAATTCACTGGTTTCACTGTATGTTTAATTCTCTAAAAAGAAGCAGTGTGAAAGAGTCACTTGAATCAATTGGTTCATGAATCAAACCACACTGAATGTATTTGATTAACAAAAAAAGAACCAAATTCAAAGAGTCATTTGTCATTTGTTACACCAGACTACACAACTCAATAAAAAAGTTTAGCGGTACACAGTCTTGTCATCTTATCACATTCAATTTGGACTGCACATTGTTAAAATATAACTTATTTTGCTGGTTGACTGTGGAAAAAGTTGGCAAGATCAGGGTTTAAAAAAGTTGATATTGTTCAAATGAGGTTATAGAATGCTTTTAAAAGTCATAGCTTTATTGAAGATCACCTTGTCCTCATGCCAAGAATACAAGGTAAACAAATATGTATTTGCATAAACATTTTGAGTACTTGCAATTCGATCAAATTGTTCTGTTTTATATTTCAGAGTACTTTTGATACAATTTCAGTTTATAGCAACTAAAGCCAAGACCCTCATTTCATACATTCACACATTACAATTACATTTTGAAACACTGTGTAATATTTCATGACTTAAAGCTTTATATAAGTATAAGGTTTAAAGACAGACTTTGCGAACTCTTTTCAATGCCATTGTGCATTTTGAACATTTTCTTCCCAGCATACAATTTTGTACAAATCTGCAAGCTTGAGATTTTTAAGTGGACTCTAATTTGCCTCATGCTTTAGAGCAGGTTATGTAATTAGTGACAAGTGGCCCTTTCATCTCACAATTATGAACAAATTTCAAGATTTAATTCTTGTTCATTAACATAATATTGTAATATCTCAAGCACCTTTGAGGTTCTAAAGTAAAGGCAGACTATGTTGTTCATGATAGAAGGTGCTTGAAGGATATGTTGTTAAAAATAGACTGTGTGAATGACCCAATCTTTGTTGTGTCTAGGCATGGGTGTACCCACGGTCACAGCAGCGCGCATTCTAAAGGGTCAACTGAGTGGACAGAATGGTGAGGAAACACAGCTAGAGATGGACAAATTTCCCTATGTTGCCCTCTCTAAGGTACATCCCACGTGCTGTAATCCCATCATACCATTCCTTTGTGCTCATAATCCATGCAGTCGCTCAACCCGGGCCACAGAGAACAGACTCAAATCATAGTTTCATTTATCTAGTGGTCACAGTTCTGAAACGATGACTCTCTTGTAAATATTTCACAGATGTTAGCTATTATTAAAATAACATCTGTGAAATATAGTCTATTATTATCTCTAAGATTTATGCAGCTGTATGCAGCTCTTTTTGGCTTCATGTAAACTCTTCACTTAACCCTTCATTCCAATATTTGATATACAAATTTCTAAGGCCTCTAAATGACTAAAACTGTTGTACACAATCTATTACACACCATTGTCATCTGATTGATGTTTTAAATGTTTTTAGCACGTAAAAGGCCTTTTAGTATAATTCTATAATTCTTCAAGTCATGGTGCACATATCTGTTTGCTGTGAAATCTTTACAAGTCAGCAAAAAAGTTTAAGAATATATTTTATATTGTTAGTGATATTTCAAGATGAACATTTATTGGACTGAAGCAATTTAGATGGACTTGATTATCAATACATAATTTTTAAAGAAAAATTATGTTAAAAAGAGTATCAGATATGATACATCAGGCTTTTGAGGACCGATTATCTCTCAATCATCTTATAAAGACATATGATTGGGAGATTATTTTAATATGCATTATCTGCTATAATGTTGTAAAGATCTCATTGATTTACTTTACAAGCTTAGAATTTCATTTTACCTTTTGGCCATATAAATGACAGCAACTGCACCAAATTTCATATTTTTGCATAGTTTGGGAATAAAATTTCGTTTTTTTAGGTTTTTTTTCGTGTATGAGCTCTAGATTCTCCTCATACTACATGAGCCATGAAAGCCAGATGTATCAAATATGATACTCAACAAAAAACATGTGGAAACCTTTTTAGATTAAAAAAAAATGTCTAAAGGTTCAATAAAGTGTTCCATTTTAGTAGATATTATTTCATAAGCTTTACAGGGTTATGACAGTATTTTTTTATTAAATGAAAAAAATACAAATGGTCTCAGACTATTTGTCACGGTGCACACAGCAGGGAGGAACGGGGAACACGCATACGTCGATTAAACTCAAATTAACAGTCTTTAATATTGAAAAGGCAGGGCAGACACACAGGAACAACAGGAATAACGAGTAGACCAGATGAAACTTATTAAACAGACAGAAACTTAAATACACAGGTTAATAACAAAAACACACCTGAAACATAATTAATTAATAATCACACTTAACAAGGACAGGAAACTAACCAAATATGGACACAAGAGGGCGGGAAAACACATGACACACGACACAGGACTGACATACCCCCCTCCCCCCTCCCTCCCGGAAGGCGCGACCCGCACCATAACAGTACTACCAGGGGGGGTGTGTGCTCTGGAGGCCTCTCAGGACAGACACAGATACTCTAACAGGACGGGGCCTCCAGAGCAGAACAGACAGACGGAGGCCATGGCGGAGCAGGGAGCTCAGAAGACCATGGCGGTGCAGGGAGCTCTGGAGGCCATGGTGGTGCTGGGAGCTCTGGAGGCCATGGCAGGTGGTCCTTATGTCCGTGGCCTCATCCCACTCGGCCCGGCCACTACAGCCGGAGCTCTACTACCCCCCCAAAAAAAGGAGGAGGATAGCTCCCTCCGGGGCTATCCTCAGGAACAGGGGCCCTCCTTGGGCTAAGCTCGGAAGCAGAGGTCTTTACTGGGCATGAGGGGAGCACCACAGCCCTCCTTGGGCTGGATGTAGAGTCAGGGGCCCTCACAGGGTACGTTCAGCAACCGCTTCCATATCCACGACCGGAGAGGCAACTAGACTGATGAGCGGCCAGCGGACTCGCGGCACTCGCGGTGATCCCGTCGAACTCCCACGCCGAATATCATCTGGCTAGGGCTGGATGACAAGCAGCGACTTCAAAGCCGCGGGGGAAACACAAACAGGACCAAACAAAAACTTTCAAAACACGAACAAAACAAAACGAGTTGAATGGGCGCCGCTTACTCTCTGTATTGGTCTGGTCTTCTGTCATGGTGCACACAGCAGGGAGGAACGAGGAACACGCAGATGTGAATTAAACTCAAATTAATCTTTAATGTTGACAAGGCAGGGCAAGACAAGGCAGGGCAGACACACAGGAACACCGGGAGTAACGAGTAGACCAGACGAAACTTACTAAACAGACAGAAATTGCTGCAGCTATTAAAATTGTACACGTTTTTTCCCCCAGACATATAACACCAATGCTCAGGTCCCAGACAGCGCGGGCACTGCCACAGCATATCTGTGCGGGGTGAAGGCCAATGAGGGTACGGTTGGAGTGAACGCAGCAGCTGTGAAATCCCAGTGCAACACCACTCGGGGGAACGAGGTCACCTCCATTCTTAAATGGGCCAAAGACGCAGGTAAGATGCCCTGTTGAATCCTCTCACACAACAGCTATAATGCATTTCTGTCCCTGACTTCTATTGCAATTAGAATATAGATGGGATATTTGTTTCTAGGCTTATTTTTATGCTAGCAATCCATTAACTTGTTTTTGCATGAGAGAAACAAAGGTGACACTGGCACATAAAGCAGGTTGAGCAGATAAAAGATTGAAGAAAGCGGAAAAAACATGGCCTTATCTGAAGTAAAGGAAGAAATGAGAAGAGTGACAGTTTGACTGATGAACGTAACACGCAGACGGCTTGCTCATATTTTATTCTCATGTTGAAAATAAAAACAAATGAAGCGTTTTATAAGACGTAAGTCCTCTGCCGAAGGTAGAGGTGAATGAAAGTAGCCGAGTGGAATTTGTACGACATGACCAGAATAAACATTTAAAATCCAGCTGAGAGGTTTAAAAGGCGGATGGTCCAATCAGTGTCAAACTGATAACCTGACCTGATCTAAGTACAGGGTAAAATGCTCTCTCGCTTGGTGCTTGTGTCCAGAGAATGCATTAAAATACTGTACCATACAACTGAGTGACCTTAGCCAGACAAAAATACTTACAATCAAACATTGCAAAGCTGATGCTGTGCATATTTCAGTTGGTTTATTCTAAGTCAGTCTGTTGATTAAGTATATGTTATTAAATTACTAGATAGATGAGGAAAAAAAACGTAATCCAGTTGAATATACAGTAGATATAGTGGTAATCATGGCCATATCCCTACAGGAACAATTAACACTTTCAACCTGTAATTTCCCCAGGCAAATCAGTGGGAATTGTCACAACAACGCGAGTGAACCATGCCACTCCGAGTGCAGCGTATGCACACTGTGTAGACCGGGACTGGTATTCAGATGGAGAGATGCCTGCTGAAGCACTCAAGAGTGGATGCAAGGACATCGCCAGACAACTCTTTGAAAATATCCCTGACATTGATGTGAGTTTTTTTTTTTAATGATTATCTTCCAATTTTATGAACTGGTCTTATATAGTGTTGGGTCAGGTCATTCAGTGTAATATTTATACAGTCAAACCTAAATTTATTCAGATATCTTCAACATGTCTTACATTATCACAGTTTACTCGCTATAGTTTAGTAAATGGTGATTAAATATGACAAGAAGAGTTAAACTGTGTCAGAACAAATTCATCTTGATAATGTCAGATAACTTTGATAGAAAGGTATGTAATGAACTAAGTTGAATAGCTGTCAGCTGTTGAATTTAAGTGCACAATTATATAATACCAATTTAGGTCAACCAATTAGCAAGCAATGCTTAATTTTGTTCAGTCTGTGGTGTAAACAGGTTGCATTAGCAATCAAAGAAAAACATTTAGGCAAAACATGTTCAGGTCAAAGTGTCTGAATAATTCTTGGTCCCAATTTTTTAAATCAATTTTACTGGTAGTCCACTGTTTGTAGAATTTTTGGGTATAGTATGTCACAGTTTACTTTATTTTGCTATCCTCACTTACATAAATTAACTATAGTGTCCTGCACCCACTAGTAAAAAAAAATAAAAATCAATATCAAAAATTTATAGCTGGTGTCTGAATAATTTTTGGGTTGACTGTATGTACTTATTTACATATACAAATTTATTAAATTAAATTCAAATGCATAATAATGTAAAATATTAATTACAAATTATTTTATTATTATTATTAATAATAATAAAATAAATTATTAAAATATTGATTAGAAATGATTATATTAACAACAACTATAAAAAAGTAAAAAATAAGATGTATGTATTACTATTAGGCCTATTACTAATGATAATATTGATAAAATAAAAGTATGATTAAATAAATTATACATGACAATGTTGTTGTTATTGGTAATAATGTTGATAAAATAATTAGTTAATATTCAAAGTATTTTTAAACTTATTGTTAAATAAATTATAAAATATAATAACGAGAATATTAATAAATAATATGAACAATTATAACAACAACAATATTAATGCTAATAAAATAATTTGTATTTAATATTTTAAATACACCAATATTAAATAATAATATTTAAAACAAGTATTATTAATAATATTTTTCTTATGGAGAATAATAAATATTTACAATTATTTATAATATTAATTATAAATTATATTAATTAGCATAGCAGTTAGAGTTATACAGAATTGTAAATATTTCTATTTCATTGTACATCATAATTTTTATTTGTTTTACATTTTCAACATATTTTGGTTTAAATGAGATTTCCTTTGGACAGCACTGTGTACAATAAATGTGTGATGTTTCCCTTTTTTTCTTGGTTTGGATGGACAGGTGATTATGGGGGGTGGGCGGAGAAATATGTACCCAAAAAACACACCAGATGCGGAATACCCAGGAGACAAGAAACACAACGGTACACGCAAAGATGGCAGGAACCTTGTGGGGGAGTGGACTGACAGAATGAAGGATAAGGTGAAAGATGAAACAAAGGGAAAAACAGGGCACTTCATTCCATCTTTTCATTTACAATGTCATGTTCAATTCAGTTCTGGAAAAAAAAGCTTCCACGCTAAGCCTCTGTTGAGACAAATCTATTTTTCATTTGCCTGACTCTGGCGGTGTATTTGTGCTCTTTTGATGATGCCCTGTTTATTGACTTCTCTGAATCTGATCTGATGCTCTTGAGGCCCCTAAAGCAGGCTTTACAGCTGTGCAGTTAATAACAAATGAAGATTTGTACTTGTTGTGAAATGTATTACAGAGATTTGGTTGCAAGATATTAGATAAGAGAGTACAGTCATTTATCTAACCTATTTCTTGTTTTTCTCTTAACCTTTGTGTAATCAGAGAGGTTACTATGTTTGGAACAGGAGGGATCTCCTTTCTCTTAATCCAAACAATGTGGATTATCTTTTGGGTGAGTTTCATAACCATTTCTTAAGTGACCTTTTTTGAAACGTTGTTTTACTTTTCATGTTTACATTGTCTTTTTATGTTCTATTTGCGCTGCAGGTCTGTTTGAGCCGGCAGACCTGCCCTATGAGCTTGAAAGAAACAAAGAAACTGACCCTTCCCTCACTGAGATGGTAGACGTGGCCATTAAGATCCTCCGAAAAAATGAACGCGGATTCTACTTGCTGGTGGAAGGTAAAAGTATAGTGTACATCACCAGTCTTTAAACCACAGTATTGTAATGGGAGGTCAGTTCAACATCTGATTAAACTGCGAACAATTATTTTGCATTTCTATGTGCTGTGGAAGTTACTGTCAATCTACTGCAAATCAAATTAAATTTATATTAAACATTATATATATATATATATACAGGTGCATCTTTATGTCAAACTGAGAGACCATTTTGAAGGCTCAGGAAACCTTTGCAGGTGTTTTGAGTTGATTAGCTGATTGGCATGTCACCATATTCTAATTTGGTGAATTGGTGGGGTTTTGTTAAATGTGAGCCTAAAGCATCACAATTAAAAGAACTAAAGACTTAAACTACTTCAGTCTGTGTGCATTGAATTTATTTAATACACGAGTTTCACAATTTGAGTTGAATTACTGAAATAAATGAACTTTTCCACAACATTCTAATTTATTGAGATGCACCTGTATGTGATCAAAAAATATTTTTAAAAAATCTATTTGAAATAAGAAAACTGTAATACAATTAGAAGCTTAGTAATTTCACAAAACCTTTAGATGACAAATAATGAATTGAATAAATTAATTTGAAGCGCTCATTAAAATTAATTGGACTATTGCCTTAGTTCGCTTGTAGCACTACGATCAGTATGTTTCCATCACCTTGCATTCATATCATGCACATTATCTTATATTTTGTTCTTTATATCTTTTATATATATATATATATTTTTTTTTATTATTAATTTCATTTTATGTATACTTCTTTGTGTTGTTTTCTATAATATTGCACTGTCCATGGAGCGGACCTGACTCACATTTCACTGCTGGTTAATACTCTCTGTATAATCAAATAAATTATATTTGTCACTCTCTGTGTGACAAATAAATCTTGAACTTGAACTTGAACTTTTATGTGCATTTTGAAGTATCGCATCAGAAACGAGTGATGGAAACTGCATATTTGGAAAAAAATCCCTTCATTCGCGAAAAGTTTTTACACTCGCTTGAGTTGGTTTTTGACTTGTGCGAAAAAGGGTTGACGTGAATAATGGAAGATAGAAACAAATTTTGCTAATAAATTCCTCCATGCACATTAAAACGTCATGTGACTTTGCATGATGATACGGGATAACTTGACTAACCAGCCGACCGATCTTGTTGCACAGCATCTGAAATGTTATGATCCTTCTTAAACACGACTGCATTCCCAAACAGCAGCAATGACTGCATTTATTGTTTCGTCTGCTTTCTCTGAGGTGCAAGTAATTTATATGAAAATTATATTATTCAGTGGCTTCTCCTACTTTTCTTAGTGATATTTAGTGCCAGTTTATAAGGAAGTGACGATTTTGTTCTTTTTGACTCATTGAATGGAAATGGTGCTTATTCGCAAATGTTTTATGCGATATTCCAATTTTGCGCATAACGTAAATTCCCATTTTTAATGGAAACCCGCAGCTACTGTGACAAAAAAAATCACACTAAACCGCTTATTAATTAAATTACAATTATTTAATTTTATTCATTTTAAAGCTGCACTACAACAGATTCGCTACTATTACATTACATAAAAAGGCAGGATTGCCACTTTTAATTAATTTTACTATTAATAAACTCCTCAACATTGTGTATTGTATAGGATCAAATGTTTGAAATGTTGTTGCTGGTATTGAAGGGAAAGATGTGTTGAGATTTAGTGTATGTCTTCATGCTCTGTATGAGACCACTGACTGGGCTGTATGCTGGCAGGTGGGCGCATCGATCACGGACACCATGAGGGAAAAGCCAAGCAGGCCTTACATGATACCGTGGAAATGGACCGAGCCATTACCCGAGCCGGTCTCCTCACCAGCATTTATGACACACTGACAGTCGTCACGGCTGATCACTCTCATGTCTTCAGCTTTGGAGGCTACACACATCGGGGAAACTCAATCTTTGGTAGGTAATAAAAGCTCAAGGCATGTTGGGAGAACTTTAATTATAGAGTATGGTGTGATGGAAATTGTCTTTTCCTAAGGTTTGGCCCCCATAATGAGTGACATTGACCAGAAGCCCTTCACATCCATTCTCTATGGAAATGGCCCAGGGTTCAAGTTGGTTAACGGTACTAGAGAAAATGTCTCAACTGTGGACTACAGTAAGTAATTACAGGCTTATCACTTCCTGGTTCTGCCTTGAGACCTACTTTTTTGGGATACTTGGAATGTTGGGATTTAGGTTTAATTATTCCTGTTTGGCTGTTTCTTGCAATTCTATGGCATATGGCAACAAATAATGTAAAAAGTCCATACTGTAGCATACAGTAAGGGTGGATACAGCTCTGATGGTACAGCTTGATGGATTGAAATGCTTACAACTCATTTTGCGGAAATGAAAGGGCCTGGTTAGAAATCAAGTGGGAATATAGCATATTGGCTTTGTGGATCTGCTTTTCTGAAATGGATTCATTGCAGTGCATCAACCCTTGCATTCAGGGCTCTTCAACATTTATATTTAGTAAAGGACCCCTCACTGGATTTAGAGATGGAGAAGACTTGTACACTACTGTTTTTTTTAATTAAAATATTTTTATTCAGCAAGGACACAATAAACTGATAAAAAGTGAGAGTAAAGACAATTCTAATGTCACAAATGATTTCTATTTCAAATAATTAAATTATTCAAATAATGAATTATAATAGTTTCATGATTTCCATACTAAGCAGCTGTTTTTAATAAGAAATCTTGAGCACCAAAATCAACAAATTAAAATGATTTCTGAAGGATCATGTGACAGTGAAGACTGGCTGCTAAAAAATTTGCTTTGCAATCTAAATTACATTTTAAAATAAATAATAAAATAGAAGTACTTACATTACAATATTACTGTTTTCTACTGTATTTTTGATCAAATAAATGCAGCCTTTGTGAGCATAAGAGATTTCTTTAAGAAACCTTATCGTTCAAAAGTTTGTGGTTTCTAAGGTAATATGTTTTATTGGAGAGATTTGTTGTAAACTACATCATTGTGACCCACCGTCCTTATTGAATTGAATCTCTGATGCACTCTCAACTATAGCATGTAGGCGCCATGAATGTCAAACTCAGCGGTAGCTGATGATGATAAAATTAATCTCTCTCTGATCCCACCGCCCATCTTTCTTACTCTTCTTCTATGTGTTTGACAAGCCATAGAATTATGTCTATTGTTCTGGCTCGGGCTCTCTCTTCTCTCATTCTCTTCCCCATCACTCTCTCTGGCTTTCACTTTTTGTCTCATTACTGTTCCACAGCATAGGTTTGTCTGTTTCAATTGCTGTTTTCACTGATAGAGCACAATCCAAAGAACAATTAAGTAAAATGCATTGTCATCCCTGCTGCTGACATTGTTCTGTAATTAATTTCCAGGACAAAGAAATAAAAAAAGTAACTGCAGTTATTAGTATTGAAAAGCAATAAAGACAAGAAACTGCTCACTGCTCTCAATTTTGTTTCTTTGTTATTTATTAAGTATTGTTTTATTAAATATTAATTTAATATGAATTGTAATAAAATTTGAATGTAACATTACTAATTTATTTCTGCTAATTATCGAGAAATGTATTCAAGCTACATGCTATTGATTTAACTGTAATTGTTAACATTCATATTTGTATTTAACTAAAATAGTGTTTTTTTACATTTTAATTTAATATTTAGTTTTAATATAATATAAATATAAATATTAACACATATACGTTATACATTAACACACTTTCTTCTGTCTTCAGAGGAAAATGACTATCAGGCACAGTCTGCTGTTCCCTTGAGAATGGAGACTCATGGCGGTGAAGACGTGGCCATATTCTCCAAAGGTCCCATGGCTCATCTTCTTCATGGAGTCCAGGAGCAGCATTACATTCCCCACGTCATGGCCTACGCAGCTTGCATCGGCCAAAACAAAGACCACTGCCGTACAAACTCCGGTTCCCCTTCTCTCAGTCACATCTCCCCTACGCTGGCCCTTCTTTTTTCAGTTAAATGGCTTCTGTGCTGACCACACTTCTCTGGATCCTCTCTTATCTTACCGTGATTAGATTAGAAACTATCCTAACTGGTTCTTTCAAGTGGAATTTATGATTTTTTTTTATAACGTGATTAGTTTTTAAAGCATTTATCAACATTGGGACCAATGTGTGAGCATTATAGAGAGCTTGAGGCCAATTTGTGAAGATTTTGTCACAACAATGACATTTCAATTAATTTGTATCTTGCTGGAGTACTGAATAGCAGAATTACTATGATCCCGTACAGCAGCGCAAATGTCTATGTGATATTGTCGTTCTGTAAATAATAGTAATAATAATAATAATAAATAACTGAAAAAAATTGGCCAGCAAAAATACTTCCAAAGGATGCTGAATGTAATTCACAGATTGACAGTCTGTCTGGAACAGAGAATGCAAGTGGAAAGAATGCAAATCAGAGGATCAGAACCAATTGTTGTATAACAAGCTCACACTACACCATTTTAGCTCTGAGATTTTGTGAGGTCTGTCAAGTCACATGAGCATTTTCACTTATCTCTTGTGAAGATGTATCTGCTCTGCATCAGTAAAAAGATACTACACTACCGTTCAAAATTTTGGGATCAAATGTTTTTTTTTTTTTTTTTTGAAATTGATACTTTTATTTAGCAAGGATACATATTACATTTATTAAAAGTGACAGTAACTTTGTGTTCACAAAGTGACTTTCTGTTTATTATATGATCATGTGTTCCACAAATATATTAAGCAAGACAGCTGTTTTCATCATTGATGAAAATAAGAAATGTTTCTTGAGCATTTAGCTCTAGTCAGCATATTAGAATGATTTCTGAAGGATCATGTGACACTGATGACTGGAGTAATGGCTGCTGAAAATTCAGCTTTGCATCACAGGAATAAATTACATTTTATGTATTAAAACAGAAAATAGTTATTTTAAAATGGATCAATATTATGATTTTAATGTATTTTTATATAAATAAATGCAGAAAAAATGCAGCCTTGGTGATCAAAAGAGGCTTTCAAAAAATTTTTTTTTAAATTCTTACTGACCCCAAACTTTTGAACTGTAGTATTAGCAGCAGATGTTTTCAAGAGAATTAAAGAATAAAGCATGTTTATAAAATGTATAGAATAATTACAATGCAGTGCTTTTCAGATTATGAGTGCTTTGTGCAATGAGTTTGAAATTTGTGTAGTGTGAGCTTGGCCCTTTTAGTTACCTTATATTTTCCCCCAAAAAATGTTAATAAAGCGATAATTAAATGACTAGAAATAAACAAAGTAGACAGTTTGTGCTTATTAGAGAAGGATTTTGTGACATATCATCAGGACGAACACAAAAACGACTCTACTTATAAGGATATAAGGATTCACTCAGCATTTTTTTTTATTTTTCCTAGATTTGAAATCAAATACAATCTACCTCACTGACATGTAATGCCTTAAGTGCATTACATTCCCCTGTGAAGACCAGTTCAAAATTCCCATTAAAGCAAGTCACAAATTCAGAGCAACCATTACTATATTAATTGTTACTTTTTCAGAAGGACTATTTTCTTTTACTAGTCAAGCCATGTTTGCATCCCTTGTATGCAAAGTAAAAATGTACATTAATGTTTGATTTGGAAACGCTTGATTCAGATTACACTGATTTACCTGCAATATAACTGTATCTGTAACCTGTTTGAACATCAGAACAATTGTTGTTTATGTTTTTGAAATACTGTTTACCATGTTTTCACATCACTTTATTGAATGCAGAATCTGAATGATAGCTGTGCAATTGTTGTTTGTTTATAGCATCTGTGAGTCTCTTTTTGAATGTAGGCCATTCATGAATAATGGCAAAAATATGGATTTAAAGTAAATTACATGTTTATTTTCCTTGGCTATTCACTTGGACCCAAATGCAAACATGCCATTATAGCAGACATTGCTAGTCATTTAAAAATATACAAAGCTCTGAAGATGGAGGAAAAATTACACAATAAAGAAAATAATTTGTGGGGAGAAACATTTTGAGTGTGTCATTTTGTTTTAGGTGGCTTTCGTTCACTGTTGTGGTTTTTGTGAAATGCACAGAGCTCAGAGGAACTCGGTGAGCAATATGGAAAAACAATATGACTAACATTGACATTTGGACATGAGGATCTATGCTGACAGCTTAAAAAAGCTACTGTCATCAAATTTTAAAGACTTTTAGGAAAGGATATTTTATGACACGTTGTGACCACTGTGCTCAAATGCATTTCCATAAAGCACACAATTATGCAGTACTGCGAGAAATTTCTATAAAACAAGTGAGCACCACCAGCTTGCACTAATCTGTCCTGCAGCGTGATGTAGAGATAGATTACAACTCACACGTTTTATTTTCCCATTTATGTCCTAGTGGGTGACAAACTAACCAAACTCTCTCTCTCTGTCAGCCTGCTGCTTTAATGAGGGAATGTGATATTTGTATTTGATGTCACCTGAGAGACTACCTCTATGGAAATGAGTCCCAAACTCATCTTCTTTTAGCTTCTTTGACCTCTGTCGGTGTCCCAGTTGGGTTGTCCTTATCATCATCTAGCCATTTTGCATTACATGACAATTTGCCAGAGCTTCCCCACCCCCTTCTCCAAGACTACTGGTTTTATATACGCTATCTAGATCTTCCTATATCAACCTGACATTCAAATGCCAGAGCTGTTCATTTCCATAGGCTGAGAGCACTATTGTCCCTCTGGCCTTCAAATGTGTTGATAAGATACAAAGCAATGGGGGAAGTGTGGCAGCTGCTGTACCCTGCACTGTTCAGAAATTGTGCTAAATTGAGATTTTAATGAACAGGGTACAGAATAGAGCCGATTTTTTTATTTTTACATTTTTTTTACATTTTTTAGCAAATGGTCAGTAAAAAAAAAGGTGCTTATGCCTGAGAAACCTTAGTGGGAAATACACATTATTAGCTGTAAATATCTAATCAGCCAATCACATGGCAGCAACTTATTTAGACATGGTAAAGATGAACTGTTGAAGTCCAAAATCAGCATTAGAATAAGGAACAAAGATGATTTAAGTGACTTTGAACAAGGCATGTTTGTTAGTGCCAGACGGGCTGGTCTAAATATTTCAGAAACTGCTGATCTACTTGGATTTTCAAAATATCCAGTTCATAGCAGTTCTGTGGAAAAAATGCTTACAAGGTCCAAGGGGAATGACCAGACTGATTCAAGCTAATAGAAAGGCAGCAGTAACTCAAATAAACCGAGGTGTGCAGAAGAGCATCTCTGAAAGCACAGCACATCAAACCTTGAAGCAAACCTTGAAGGTACAGCAGCAGAAGCAGGAAATTGAGGCTGCAATGCACACTGCTTCACCAAAACTTGACAAATTATGTTTGGAAAAGGGTTGCCTGGTCTGATGAGATTTGATTTCCACTATGACATTTGCTTCCTACTTGTTCATGGTGTGTTTGACTTTATGCGATGCTGCAGAGACTGACCTGCATTGGAGGGCTATACACCCCAAGCTCTAAAGGCCATTGAGCTTGGTGCACCACAGACTCTACCGGCCATGGCTGCCGTTATCCCTGTGCTCCAAGTCTGGTGCTCTCAAGTCCATTGGTCCTGAATGTCATTCCACTGTCCAAGGAAAATCATATTCATATAAATCAGTGGGCTGCACACACTTCTCCAGAGGCAGCAGAGTCCACTACAACTCTGCTCTCTTTAGATATTTTGGTCAAACTCAGTTGCGCCAAATCTACCACAACCATAGCAAATTAAGATTTCTCTTGATTAGCTAGGAGACTACTAAAATTGCCCACTCTATTGATGATTTGGACTAATGATTTGGTAGCAAAATCTTATATGCTTGTATGAGTGCATGCTTCTGAATTTGCTTAAGCCCCCCCCCCTTAATGGGTGCTGGTGCCCCACAGGTTGAAAACTCCTTCTCCATGTCACAGCAACAGAAGCTGTCCATGAACTTCCTGTGTTCCCTGACGCAGCTACGGAGGCTGCCAACACCTGCTCTGTTACGGCCATGGAGGCCGTCCACGCCTGCTGAGTCATGGCCTTGGTGGCTGTCCACACCTGCTTAGTCATGCCTGTTCTGTCACGGCCACTGAGGTTGTCATTACTTGCTCAGGTCATCTACGCCTGCTCAGTCATGGCCACGGAAGCAGTCCACACCTTCTCTGTCATGGCCACACAGGTTGTCAACACCTGCTTAGTCATGGCCACGGAGACCACCCAAGCCTGCTCAGAAATGCCCAGGAAGGTGGTCCATGTTTCTGCTTGGCCATGGTGGTCTATCAATTTGGTGCTGTGGTCTTCTGTAGCGCCATGATGTCCTGTTCCATAGTTTCTGCCTGAGAGGTCTCCATCTTCACCATGGCCACCCGATCCTTTATGGTCTTGTCCTTTGCTTCACGGTCTAGGTCATCCTCTATAAACAAATGTTTCATGAAAAAGGAGTTTAACCCTGATATAAACTTCAGGGGCTCATATGCATTATTAGCTATAAATATTCCATATTAATACAATGTATATATTTAATATTATATATGTATACATTTAATATATTTATATTTTATATAAAATAAATAAATATTTAACAGCATTTAATATGTAATAATAATAATAATAATAATAATAATAATAATATACAAAATAGATATGTACTATATTTAACCAAAATATTACTGTTATTATTAAATATTAAATTCTAAACCATACATAGTTTTACTAAATATTATTTAGTATAAATATTATTGTTACTAAATATTATTATGTAAATAAATAAATAAATAAATTGCTACAAAAACTATGCCAAATACTGGGAACAGGTAAGTTTTAGGCTAAATATTGAGAGGTTTGGTAGCTAATTTGGGACCAAATGTTGATGTATACTGACAGTAGTTTTTATACTTGGTTCATTTTGTTAGATAATGATCATATCTAACAGTTCTCACAACAAAACATACAGGATTTTGCCTCTAATTCTTTTTTTTAAAGGCGCAAGGCACCAAGGCACAATATTCGCAGGACAGTGCCAGTTACAGATGACCCTGAAGAGAATTTGATCATATCTTTAAAGCCTCTTTGGAGCTGCTATGAGAGGAATCAGAGGAAGTCTTTATTTGTGAGAGCTGGGAATGAGGGCACTTGTCTGACAACTCGCTAGCACGTGGCACCATTGCAACTTTATCTGCCTCTCGTTTCCTCTCTCCTGTGCTCGTTTTTAATGCGTCCTTCTTCTCTCTATCCTCTTCCTCTAAAAGGATCCAGTGTGAAAGACCAAGTCCTCTGCAGAGCTGATCTCGTGATTGGTCTTCTTGAAAGGCCTGGCATAAAGCATGCGTAACCGGGCTGAATAATTGAGGGGAAGGGGCTTTTGAATGGACTCTTGCTCTCTCACATCAAACCCAGAGATCAGGGCCAAGCTGACAGCTTCTGCTGCGCTCATAAAGGGAGTGCTGAGGCTGCAACAAGATAGTAATGCTCCCTTTTTCAAAACTCATATCCTCCCCCTATCGCTCTCTCACCCTGACCTCTTACACAAGACTTAAACAAAACAAGCACACACAGCCTTCAGATGCAATCAAAAAGTGACAATGCATTTATAAAAATGCATCTACTACAGTCAACATATAAATGTGAGCTTTATTGTGGCTTAGCAACCAAACATATAAACTGTGCGTGCATATATCAAATAAACTTATGTAATATATTGCCAACAGGCCATTTAGTCCATTTTTGATTGTTTTAACTGAGGTCCTGGTACAAGGAGTGGTGTCGGATCCAGCAGGTTTGTGGTTCAGCTGAGAGGTCATGAAACACATTTATTAGAAAAAGGGATTTTAGGTGCATTGACAAAGCATTAGTACTGTATACACTGGTTGTCAGTTTCCTTATAAGCCAAATATATACAGTGTAAGCTTTTTTCCATTTTCTAATATCTTTGTCCTCACCCAAAAGCAAATTTAGAAACGTGGACAATAAAAAGAAAAAGTGGATGGAACACGTGCATATACTCCAAAACACGTTGCATCATTGTTTATGATGAACAAGCAATATAGCAATAAAAAACATTATTATTAATCTAATAATTGCATTATTAATAACAATAATAACAACAATAATATATAATTAATTGATAATATATAATATTTTATAATTTTTATAATCAATGATACATGTGTATATATAACAAATTTATAGGTGTGTGTGTGTGTGTGTTTGTGTATGTATATATACATTTATACATATAAAGTAATGAAAGTAATGAAAAAGTAATATAAATATAAAGAAAAGTAATGAAAAAGTAATATAAAAGTAAAAATTACGTTTATATTACTTTTTCATTAAACATACACAAAACTAAAAACATAAATCATAAAAACATCCGGCTTGTCCCAACACAAATTAAGCCCTGGATTAGTGAAATGTGATTGACTGATGATATAGGTTTGGTATTCAGTGTTCTTTGGAAAAATGACTTGGTTATGATGTTATCATCAACAAAGATTCAGTGTTCTTTGGAAAAATGACTCTTAGTTATGATGTTATCATCAACACAAACGAGAACACAATCCTCTATCCAACAATTAAGATGCAGTCTAATGACATGTCCATGCATGACTGTCAAGCATGTGCGAACAAACACACTTACTTCAGATATTACAAAACTGTTCTCCAGAAAATGTTGAGGTCATTGCAGAAAGTAAATCTCTGAATGAATGACTGTACACTGGAACATTTTAGTGAATAGGCTTTAAGACTATCTTCTATATAACTATTTTCTTTTATATAGGCATAATAACAAATTCTGGGTTTCTGCAAAGCCACGGGGGCGATTTTTACCTCAGTCTTTAAATGAATTGAGAAGCAGAAAAGTTCTGCTTGGCCTCCCCCACATATTGCTTTAGTTTGTTCTTTATAGGAACCCTGCATAATGAGAATAATGAGAAGAAATAGCTACAAATGAGTCTACAGATCAAAAGACATGAAATGAATTCAGCTGTACAGTTCAGCTCATTCCAAAGACACCACACTGAGATGATTTTTTCTTAAGAAAATGCTATTAAAAGGCTGCTTTATTTATGTGGGTTTGTCGGTTTATGTAATACATCATTTTTCAGGTACATGCTGAAGGGGTTGAGCTGGAAACTGTTTCTTTGACAAATATATTCAACCATGCGTGTTTAGATTTTTGCACAATTATGCAACCACCGAATGTTTCTATTTACAAGCACAGTTTGCATTCAGTGTTAACACTGAATTAATGCCTAACACTTTATTTGCAGAGAAATTACACTTTTAACCATTGCAGTTTTTACACCAAGATTGGATTTCCTGTCCCAGTTTAGACTCCAAGACAGTATGTTCTGTTTTCTGTTCCTCCCAAACCTATTATCCCCAAACCCTGATCCTTCATGACCTCTTCTTGCTTTTGCGCCAAAAGCCTCCAGCTTGTAATGGTCATGCCTTTTGAAAGATGTGCGAGTAAATCCTTGCATCAGACTGGAACTACTGTTATTTTATTCAGAGTGAAATACATCTTGAGTTTCTTCAGACAGCACCAGGGTCAAACACTGTCAGTGTTTACTGAACATTCATTGTCCTGTGTTAAAGTTTCCTGTGCTGGTAGAACTTGCATTTGTGACAATCAAACAGAGCAGTGGAAAATTACAGTACAGCTGTTTGCCATTGGCCTATGTAAATTGTTTTTGTCACAAGTTAACATTTGAGAGACATTAAGAGAGACTTTTTAGTTTGTATTTCAGTGTTTATTGCACATTTTTCTCTGGTTTATAGCTTGTGAATTATGAACGCTCAAACACAGGGAATGCATTGAGGGCTTTGTTTGAAAATATTTAGCCATCTCTTTCTCAATCCCTCTCTTTTAACCCTTTAACTGTCGTCTCAGCCATTTAGTAGATCACATTTTGAGCCATGAAATTATGTTTAAATAATTTTGGTTTGCTTGTTTAAATTTGCTAGTTAAATTAGCAAATTTGCTATTTTTTATTGTGTACTAAACAGACTATGTTGGATTATTAATTTGCCAAGTTTAAATGGTTTTAATTGTAATTATTTTAAAAAAAAAGTAAAACAATAACATTATTAGAATTGATCATTTTTCAGTTCTGCAACAGTAAACAGATGAGCATGTCTTTTTTACTTTCACCTATTTTTTTATGGTAATAAAAAAAAGTCTGGATGTGCCCAATAAAGGGTTAAGTGAGATGATTTGTTTTGGATGAGACAACTCAATAACATGTTCATCAGAGACAAAGTAAGGCATTAATAGTAAAAACTGGTTACATGCCGACTGATAAAATGCAGGGAGAGATAAAAAGACAGCAAAAGAGACTAAAAGGAACCAGGGTTTGCAGTAAAAGGACCACCAGACGCTCAGCGTCTACTTCACCCTGGCATGACTGAAAACAAATGTTCAGAAAACAGAGCGGGGTATATAAAAACATGTTCATTAGTCTCTCCCACAGTTCTCCAGTAACAGCTCCACTGAGACTTATACAGGACATTCATTTAATTCTTTTACAAACATTATACATGCAGTAGACAGTTCTGGGAAATAAAAACTAAACACAAATTACGCCAGAGTGAAATCTTTGGTTTAGACTAAGACGTCATTGTATTGTTTATTGGTAGTGACCATAATATTTAGTTCTGGGGCCTCATTTTTAAAGCGTGCGTACACTCAGATTTGATCTTAGAGTGTGCGTACGCTTAAATCCATGGCAACACTATCTGTAAAAACTGCCTTTGACGAGGAAAAGTGCTTAGCGTCACGTCAGGGTCTGAGCAGACGTACGTACTTTTTCTTGTTCGAGTACTGCAGGTTTTTGCAAATGTAAGTGGTGGATCGGCGCCGGGAGATGATGTCTGCGGCCCTGATCGTCAGCGATGAGCCCCAGAGGCATATCCCCAGTGAAGACCTCGACTAAAAATACAATAAAAATAAAAATAAAACAAATAACTAAAAATATTATAATAAAATACCTAACTACATAATACTATTATTGTTAGAAATTGCAACAATATAAAAATAGAAATATAATACATTTATACATTTAAAATTTTAATTAAAACAATAAGTAAACAATAAATAAACAATAATATCCTGGCCAGAGGAGAACTGCCCCCCCGACTGAGCCTGGTTTCTCCCAAGGTTTTTTTCTCCATTCTGTCTCAGAGGGAGTTTTGGTTCCTTGCCGCTGTCGCCTTTGGCTTGCTCAGTTGGGGACACTTAATTTCTAGCGATTATTGTCAATTTGATTTCACAGATACTATTAAAACTAAACTGAGCTAGACAATGACATCTCCGAATTCAATAATGAAATGCCCTTAACTGAAAATTGAGTGTTTATTATTATACATTACTGACACTCTATCCCCCAACTTGATACTGTTAAGTGCTTTGACACAATCTGTATTGTTAAAAGCGCTATATAAATAAAGGTGACTTGACTTGACTTGACACTCCCACCACCATACTTGACTGTAGGCAAGACACACTTGTCTTTGTACTCCTCACCTGGTTGCGGCCACACACGCTTGACACCATCTGAACCAAATAAGTGTATCTTGGTCTCATCAGACCACAGGACATGGTTCCAGTAATCCATGTCCTTAGTCTGCTTATCTTCAGCAAACTGTTTGCGGGCTTTCTTGTGCATCATCTTTAGAAGAGGCTTCCTTCTGGGACGACATCCATGCAGACCAATTTGATGCAGTGTGCGGCGTATGGTCTGAGCACTGACAGGCTGACCCCCCACCCCTTCAACCTCTGCAGCAATGCTGGCAGCACTCATACGTCTATTTCCCAAACACAACCTTTGGATATGACGCTGAGCACGTGCACTCAACTTCTTTGGTCGACCATGGCGAGGCCTGTTCTGAGTGGAACCTGTCCTGTTAAACCGCTGTATGGTCTTGGCCACCGTGCTGCAGCTCAGTTTCAGGGTCTTGGCAAACTTCTTATAGCCTACGCCATCTTTATGTAGAGCAACAAAAAATTTTTTTTCAGATCCTCAGCGAGTTCTTTGCCATGAGGTGCCATGTTGAACTTCCAGTGACCAGTATGAGAGAGTGAGAGCGATAAAACCAAATTTAACACACCTGCTCCCCATTCACAACTGAGACCGAGTCACATGACACCGGAGAGAGAAAATGGCTAATTGGGCCCAATTTGGACATTTTCACTTTTCACTTAGGGGTGTACTCACTTTTGTGGCCAGCGGTTTAGACATTAATGGCTGTGTGTGGAGTTATTTTGAGGGGACAGCAAATTTACACTGTTATACAAGCTGTACACTCACTACATTACATTGTAGCAAAGTGTCATTTCTTCAGTGTTGTCACATGAAAAGATATAATAAAATATTTACAAAAATGTGAGGGGTGTACTCACTTCTGTGAGATACTGTATATATATATATATATATACATGACATTTTGGGATTTGCTTTAATATTCGTGTTATTTATTGGTGTCTTTGACGGTTCTGTGTTACTATATTTTCTACCTTTCAAATCATTGCAAGATTCGTAGAAAATGAGATATGGAACATTATTTGATTTAGAGGGGTATTAAGACCCCATTTCTAATAAATAGAAGAAATGAACGGTCAGTTCTTATAGAGAACATCCCATACTATATGCACACCTCATATGAAACCATTTTACTGCAGCATTCGAGATAAGGCACATTATTAGATTTTAGAGAGCTATAAAGACCCCGTTTCTAATAAGCAGAAGAAATTAATGGTCAATTCTTATACGGGACATCCCAAACTATATGCACACCTCATATGAAACTATTTTACTGCAGCATTTTCAATATATGGGACATTATTCAATTTAGAGGTGTATAAAGACCCCATTTCTAATAGGCTAAGTAGAAAAAAAACAATAGTCAGTTCGTATAGGGGACGTCCCATACTATATGCACACCTCATATGAAACCATTCTACTGCAGCGTTTTCGAGATATGGGACATTATTAGATTTAGAGTCAGTCAGTCAGTCATATTTATTTATAAAGAACATTTAAAAACAACAGCTGTTGGCCAAAGTGCTGTACAAAATTAAAACATATACCAAAATACAAAAGTAAACAAAGAGGGGTACAAAGGGAATAGAGGGGTACAAAGACCCCATTTCTAATAATTAGAAGAAATTCATGGTCAGTTCTTATACGGGGCATCCCATACTATATGCACACCTCATATAAAACCATTTTACTGCAGCATTTTCGAGATACGTATGGGACATTATTCAATTTAGAGGGCTATAAAGACCCCATTTCTAATAAGTAGAAAAAAACAGTAGTCACTTCTTATATGGGACGTCCCATACTATATGCACACCTCATATGAAACCATTTTACTGCAGCATTTTCGAGATATGGGACATTATTCAATTTAGAGAGGTATAAAGACCCCATTTCTAATAAGTAGAAAAAAACAGTAGTCACTTCTTATATGGGACGTCCCATACTATATGCACACCTCATATGAAAGCATTTTACTGCAGCGTTTTCGAGATATGGGACATGTCGAGATATGGGTCTTTATAGCCCTCTAAAGTGTAATAATGTCCCATATCTCGAAAATGCTGCAGTAAAATGGTTTTATATGATGTGTGCATATAGTATGGGATGTCCTCTATAAGAACTGACCGTTCATTTCTTCTAAATATTAGAAATGGGGTCTTTATACCCCTCTAAATCGAATAATGTCCCATATCTCGAAAATGCTGCAGTAAAATGGTTTTATATGAGGTGTGCGTATAGTATGGCATGTCCTCTATAAGAACTGACCATTCATTTCTTCTACTTATTAGAAATGGGGTCTTTATACCCCTCTAAATCAAATAATGTCCCATATCTCGAAAATGCTGCAGTAACATGGTTTCATATGAGGTGTGCATCTAATATGGGACGTCCCATAAACAAACTGATCATTAATTTCTTCTACTTATTAGAAATGAGGTCTTTATAGCCCTCTAAAATGTAATAACGTTTCATAACTCAAAAATGCTGCAGTAAAATGGTTTCATATGAGGTGAGCATATAGAATTGGACGTCCTATATACAAACTGATTATTGGTTTTCTCTACTTATTAGAAATGGGTTCTTTATACCGCTCTAAAGTGTAATAATGTCCCATATCTCGAAAACGCTGCAATAAAATGGTTTTATATGAGGTGTGCATATAGTATGGGATGTTCTCTATAAGAACTGACCGTTCATTTCTTCTACTTATTAGAAATGGGGTCTTATTACCCCTGTAAATCGAATAATGTCCCATATCTCATTTTCTACGAATCTTGCAATGATTTGAAAGGTAGATAAATATAGTAACACAGAACTGTCAAAGACACCAATAAATAATACCAATATTAAAGGAGATGTACAAAAAAAAATCCCGAAAAATTTAATTAATCTCAATTCTGGGCACCTAGATGGAAAGCGCTCTGAAAGCACGTTCTCTCTGTGTTGGTCCTGCAATTACCGTAATCATAGTAATACCAAAGTCTCTTTAAGACAAGTCCTGTCACTCGGCGGCCATCTTTGAAATGCCTCTCAGGCATCCAAGAGCAGCTCCTATCACTTTGTATGGGGAAACATCAAATTCTCCAAAACTGTTCACTAAGCTTGCGATTAAATTTCATATTTGAAATCACCAATGAAATCGGACAACAACTGTGTCATAAATGTTGTTTCTTTTGCTCAAATAGCGTTATAAAAAGCTTATTTCTCAGGCTAGATCAGCCAGTGCGCATGCGCAGTCCTGAGCGCGCGTCTCAGTGCGCTGACTGTTTCTATAGCAACCGGGACTTCTAACGGCAGCTGCAGTGACGCGCTGACTTTACTGATCAGCGATTGGCTCTTTCATTCAGAAGGTGGGGCTTCCTGCGATTGAGCGGCCATATTGAGCGTTGCATTTTTCCCCATTCAAAACTATACAAGTGACATGTCTTGGGTATTCTATAGTCTTTGGTAATACGCGCGCTGGCTTGACTGTGTTTTTCTGAACTGCGGCTGGCTTGACCGCAATGTTTTACTCCGGCACTCTTTACTTATTAAACTGCATCTGACAGAAGTCTCAACAGCTTTCATGCACGTCTTTTAAAATAAAAGTCTCACATCAGAAAAACATTTAGAATTACGTTTTTTGTTGTTGATGTCATTTCTTTGGCCGCACACTCCAAGCGACCCACTCAGAACTTAATTAAGAATTAAAGTTACGCATTGCCTCAGAAGTACGCGGACGTCTTTTTGTTGTGTGCTGTTGCCACGGTGAATCGTAATTTCAGCGCTCCGCTGAACATGACTTTTCATAGTCGTGGTGCACGCGCTAAACTCAGAGTCAACCTACTCAGAGTTGAATGAACTAACACAATTCAGCCCTTCTGAAACCAAAAACTCTGAGTTTCCCATCTCACGGTAAGTCAACTCAGAGTTCAAGTTTAAACTCAGAGTTGGTTGAACCTCCTTATTGAAACGGGCCCCAGCTCCCTTATACAAACACATTTTGTTACAATTGGTTTGTACACTGTAATGGATTAAAACTAACAAACTGGAAAGATTTTAAATCAATATCGTTTTGCCTTAAGCAACTAAGCCTTGCTGGCAACTGCTTTCTTCACGGAAGCTTTGCATTCAAATATTTCAACTCAAATCAATATTTTGTGTAATTATTTCCCTATGTGGCAAGTAACCATGTAAAAAGTGGGATAATGTACATCCAGCCAATTATTATCGCAGAGTAAAGCCCGACAGGTTTATCAGCAGCCCGATGTGAAGTATCACTCTGTGCGTTTCCACTGGCACATAGCGAGCGCGGTGCATTACGGGATTGAAAGAGGTGCGGAGAAAGCATTGAGAACGACCGAGAGCATCAAAAAGGTTGGGTATTCCTCTACAAATATCAAGCGGAAAACGCTGGGCGACAACCAATCGCTGTGAAGAGTAGGCAAGGCAAGATTTTGATGTATGTTTCTGAGTGTTTGCTAAACTGGTGGATTACTGAGGTGAAATAATAATAATAATACACTTTATTTTATATAGCGCCTTTAAAAGTAGCATCTCAAAGCACTTTCCATACATATACAAATATGAAGTAAAAAGATACACACAAAAGTACAGGCAGTAAAAACAATCAAACAATACAAAGCCAATATAATAAAACACAAAGTAATCACATAAAAGCTACCCTAAAAAAGTAAGTTTTAAGGGACGATTTAAAAACACTAAGGGATTCTGCATTTGTAATCTCAGAGGGCAGGGAATTACACAATTTAGGAGCCAATGAAGAGAAAGCCCGATCACCCATCCCAGCAGGCACCAGACGTCTATATAACGTCAGGTTGACGTTGGACATGACGTCGGACAGACGTTGCATTTTGGTTGAAAATGAAAATCGGGTTGACGTCAATATTTGACGTCAATTTGACGTTGACTTAAAGTTGGATTTTGGTTACACAAACTAAAAACAACAAAATCTCAACGTCAGCTGACGTCGGTATCGGACATCAATTTAACATTGACATTAGACGTTGGATTTACATTGAATTTTGGTCACCCGACGTCGCAACCGAAATTTAACCAGATATCAACGTCTTATGACGTTGTGTGCCTGTTGTGTGCCTGCTGGCAGGGGCGGACTTACCCATTAGGCAAAGGTAAGCGACTGCCTAGGGCCCCCAAAAGCCAAGGGCCCCCTAAAATGCTTTTCATATACAAGATGCGCATTAAGCGCGGACACGCGAACTGTGTTTATTACCACGACAACCGTCTGCGTGTCCGAGTTGAATGTGCTTCTTGTGTATCCTGCTTGTAGCAAATATAAATATTATGCATCTGAAGCTGTCTGCCGCACGAGCGCAAGGTCTCTCTTTCCCTCTGCGCACACCCCCTCCCCTCCCCTCCCCTCCCCTCCCTTCCCTTCCCTCTCCTCTCTCTCTCTCTCTCTCTCTCTCTCTCTGCGTCTGCTCTGTTGAGCAGCTGAAAGGATATGCACTTTCAGTTAAAACACACATTATGATGCTTCTCTAATTTTACATGCAAGTATAGTCGAAATCACAGCACAGCTATTGTCTTTATCTTATGTGTAGCCTATTTGATTTTATCAGACGACGACACGATTATAAATCAGGATTTTTGTGCAGATCAACATCTTGGAAGGGAGAGCTGGTTATGTAGCCTAGTCTTAATGGGTCGCGTTTCAGTCACTATTTCATATTCATCCCGGTGTCTGACAACCGAAACAGAAAAAAAATATATAAATGATAACAGTTTTATTGAGAATTTAGCTGTATGTGGCACATGTAATAATAAATGTAATTTTTTTATGTTCAGAAGAAGTGAGCTGCCCTGTCTTGTGAAAATGTAAACAGGTTTGTGTCAGTAAATTGCTCAATGCAAAGAAAGAGAAGTAAGGAACCCGGTATTTCTATGTTCTTTTTTTTCATGTTTAGACATGAATAAGCTCTTTGAAAACATCTATGACCTATGAAACATGTCTACTCTTCATGCTCTATGTTAACTATGGTTTCATTAATAATAAACATATATTGCATAAAGCATCCATATTTGTCCATGCCCATGTTGATTAGAGTATTACAAACTTGAAAAGTATTAATTTAAGGTACATTTAGAACAAATACAAATGTGCGATTAAGTTGCGGTTAATCACGAGTTAACTCATGACAATCATGTGATTAAATATTTTAATCGATTGACAGCCCTAAGTTACAATGACTAAAATTAAATGTAGGCTTACACTGGTAACTCATCAGTGGACTTTCCTCGTCAATATAGGTTAAATAGATATTGTTTCACACTTTTCTCATTCTCGCTAATTCAAGTTTTTATATGAATGAACCTCTGAAGGGAACCGATTGTCTTCAGAAAAGTTTCGATGGCATTTTCATTTTACCTGATAAAGTATCATTTATGAGCTGAGTTCTGCTTTGTTTACAGCTGTTACCAGGGAAACTGCTATATTTCTGATGCACCTCCTACTGGCAGAGAATGAATGTGCATTTTCAATAATCCAGTCTGCAGTTTTTCCAGTTCAGACCAATGCGAAAATCCACCCACATAAACCCGTTTTAAATATTATAATAATTTATACTTCTGACTCATCCCTTTTCTTAAAACATGGTTTAAATGTTCAATTGTGAGGTTTATCAATTTATAATTTATTTTGTTTTTTGTTAAAACTTGTATCTCAACGGTAAATCAATTGCTATTTCATGGTCTACTACAAGAAATAATAAAAGTGTCTGCTAAATGAATAAATGTAAATGTAAATGAAAGAATACCTATTATAACATGTACATGAAAAATGTAGAAACATTGGACTCAGTGCAGCAGCAAGCATCACGACATAAAAGGAACCTCAAGGTTGATCTAGGTAAATAGGCCCTTTCGCACCGCAGGAACCTTTTCATAGTACCCAAACTAATTGTGGAACTACCCATTTTTTGGCGTGTTCGCACCGCGGGAACTAGGAACTGTTTTAGTTCCTGGAACTCCGTTTGGAGGAACTAAATTAGCTCCTACTTCAGAGTAGGGTCTAAAACAGTTCAGTAGGAATTATCGTGACGTAAGTGTACACTGATTGGCTAAACGCATACGAAAACACCCTCACCCGCCATGATTTAAAACGCTGTGTAAACACATACTGTGTAAACATTGTATCAACTTATATTTCGCAAGAATGGATGTAAATAAAGTTTACAAAAATGTAAATAAATTTTACAAAAATGTAAATAAAGTTTACAAAACAAAAGATGTGTGCTTAATCTTTCTATTTGTGCTGATAATCACCGTGTTGCAGAACATAATGATGAGATAGCAGCTGTTAAAAAATTGTGACGTCTTTAATCCCAAAAAGGTATTTTTAACCAAAATAAGAGAAACGTAAGTTAGTATATATGTAATTAATGTAGTATATATGGCTTATGCAGTCATAAAAAAGCATGGACAGACAAAAATAGTGTACCATTTAAAATGATTTATTGAACAAAACACATACACTAACGTTACTGCTTTGGTTTCTTAGTCCTCCTTTCCGATCTTTCAATTGCTTGAGGTATACGTCGACATTCCATGTCCATTATTGTGAAACCCGCGAGACACAACAAAAACACAGCTCCCATCACAGCGTCCTCATCCTCCTGTTGTTAACGTCGTTGTTCTTCTTTGTTTTCGTTGTTGAACGCCGCGCACAAATGACGTCGCTGTCGACCGGCTTACATCACTTCCTAGTACCCACTGTCGGTGCGAATGCAACCCTTTAAATAGTACTGGGAAATAGTTCGCGCAAAATCGTCCCAGTACTTTAGTACTGTACTTTTAGTTCTGGAACTAAAGCGGTGCGAAAGGGGCTATTGTGTGCAAATGTACAGGGCCCCATTCCTATATTTGCCTGGGGCCCCCAATTCACTAAATCCGTCCCTGCCTGCTGGGATAGTTTTAAGCAGAGTTGTTTGAGCAGTTAAAAGACCAGCTTCAGAGGAGCATAGAACACGTGTAGGTGTGTAGGGGTTAAAAGCTCTGACAAATATTGAGGAGCCAAATTATTCAAGGCCTTATAAGTGAGCATGAGAATTTTAAAATCAATACGAAAACTAACAGGAAGCCAGTGCAATTTTTCCAAGACAGGTGCTCCCTTGCACTGGTCCTAGTAAGTATTCTAGCAGCTGAATTTTGTACCAACTGTAATTTACTTAGGGTAGCTTTTGAAACTCCAGCCAGCAAAGCATTACAATAATCAATACGCGAGAACACAAAAGTGTTGATTAACTTTTCAGCCACAGAAAAAGTCAACATGGGACATCTTTTGGTAATGTTTCTGAGATGAAAAAAAGATGCTTTGACTGCATTACGAACATGCGGATCAAATGTTAATTTGGCGTCAAATCTCACCCCCAGATTTTTTAGTTTAGTTTGAAACTGTAAAGCAGAGCCATCCAGACCTAAAGTTACGGACTCTGCTTTGGGCGTGGTGGTTTCCGTCTTTTCTATGAAGAATCACTCTTGAAGTATTGGGGGTTTGATGCCAGAAGATAGGCTTTATTTTACAGAGTCAATGAAGCCGAGAAAACTCTGCAGAGAAATCTACAGAATTATTTTATGCATTCTCTTTTATACAGTTTTTTTCTCTAGACGTGTTCTATACATTATATATATGTTTGTTATGAGATCACGATGCAGTCAGGAGGCAGTCAGGAGGCCTTAATTTTATGTCCCATGAAAATAAGGGCCCCATTATATATTTTGCCTAAAGGAAAAACATGACAAGCAGCTTCCCCCTATGTCTGCACTTCTCATACAGATTTCTATACACGCAGGCAAATACACATGATTATAATAGTAGAATAAATTGATACATAAATGGCTATATTCACATTGATTATACTCAAATAATTTATTGTCACAACTGCTGTGGAGCAAGGGAACGAGGAGACGAGGAGATACGAAACAAAACAATCTTTAATGGAATACGAAGGTCAAGGAATTCAGGAAGCATGGAGACATCTGATGACATATAACAGCGGACGCTAGATTCAGGGAAACACTGCTTATAAACAGAAGGAAATCAAACGAGGAAAACTGAAACAGGTGGGGAGCAATCAAACACGGACGGAGACTAATGAACTAAATGGGGACAGGAAAACCCAAATATGGTCACAAGAGGGATGGAAACACAAGACATGGGGAACACAGGTCTGACATTACTCCCCCCTCCCGAACGGTGCGTCCCACACCGTAAACCATCCAACGGGGAGGGGGGGTGGGCGCTCTGGAGGCCTCAAGGGACACGGAGACAGGACAGGACAGGAGGCCTCCAGGGCGGTGCCCGTTCCAGAACCCACGGCGGAGCGGGGAGCTCGGGAGGCCATGGCGGATCTGGGGACTCGGGAGGCCATGGCGGATCGGGGAGCTTGGGCGGCCATGGCGGATCCGGGGACTCGGGAGGCCATGGCGGATCAGGGAACCCGGGAGGCCATGGCGGGAACACCTCCGAGGCCGCGGCCCCCGCCCCGGCCGCTTCGGCTGGAGACCTACTATCCCCCCAAAATAATTTCCTTGGGGGAAATAGGGGCTCGATCGGGCACTTGGGGGCGCTCGGGAGGCACGGACTCTTGGGGGCGCTCTGGAGGCGCCGACACTTGGGGGCGCTCTGGAGGCGCGGGAACAGCAAAGTGCATTCAAGGGGCTGGCACTGGAGGGCGCTGTCGAGGAGCGGGCTCTGGAGGGCGCTGTCGAGGCGCTGGCACTGGCCTGGAAGGAGCCGTGACCGGCTGGCTTGCCACAGGAACCGCAGGCGGGCTTGCCATACTCACTGCAGGCAGGCTTGCCATACTCACTGCCGGCGGCGTGAGTGAATGAGCCGCGAATCCCCTTTAAATAACGTGATGCTCTGCAATCTATATGTATGACGCTGCTCCCTTTAAGCGCTGTTTAATTATTTTTTTTTAAGCGATTTAATTGATTCAGCATTTCGACACTTCCATAAGGATGCATTAAATTTGACAAAGCGGTTTAATAAAGTATGTATTGTGAATTAGTGAATTTTACTACACAATTTTTTTTTTAATTGGCAGTAAAAGTTTTATATGGGAATATTACATGACACACTGAACCTTTAACAATGCATTGGCGCAAAAACACACACCTTTTAGACCAGTTTCACATGAAACATGATTTCTCGACTGCCACAAATACTGCCTAAACAAAATACTGGTTTTGTGCACTTTTTACGTACCAATATTTTAAATTGGCCTTTAAACTTGCATGGCAAAAAAAGCCTTACCTTGCCAAAACATTGACAGACAGAACCCATTGATCTAATGGCATTGTTGAGCACTCCAAATCCAAATGCAAACTTTGCATGCAACAATCAGAGGCAGCAATTGACAGTGCTCTGATCCAATGGCATACAGGCATCGTCAGAATGACAGTACTCCAGCCCAATGATGTTGGGGGATCCAGTGGGAGCAGCAATCATATTTCAGGGTGTCCGTGCCACTCTTGATCACAACCCTGTTAAAATGTAGTGGCAGTACAAGCGCTCATTGGTGCCACCTCCAGCTGGTGGCGCTCTAGGCGACCGCCTAGCTTGCCTATGCCTAGAAACGGTACTGAGTGGAAACGCACCATAAAACCCCGTTCACACCGCCAGCAGCACACAACGACAAAATGACATTTGCCTTGTCCAAATACCCACACTTGCGGTCTTTGCACTTGACCACTTGACAACTTATATGACATATTTCCTGTGTTTGGCCTAAGTGTTCAAGTGAGGATGAAGACCACAAGTGTGTGTCAAACTTTTCATGACACACTTATAGTTTTGTAAAAATGCAAGTGTTTACATAGATTTATTTACATTTGAATTTGAAATACTTTGCATTTTAAAATGAACTTCTAAATAGTCCTTAAAACATGACAATTTTAATTTGTGGTGCTTCTAATTAAATGATAAAAAGCAGTTGCAAATGTACAAAATAAATATCCCCTGCAAACATGCCTCTGCGGGGCCCATGCTGGCTTTTTGCGGGGCACACTGAACTATAGGGCCAGCCCTCACCAAACCTAAACAGGCCCAGTGTGGGCTTGCCCAGGCGAGGCCCACAGATTTGGGCTCACTGCAGGCTCTCTGTGAGCAGCCCACACTATGGAACTGCCCACATTAATCCAATGATGGCCCAGTGTGGGCCAGCCCGTTAGGGCCCAGAGCAACTTTTGTACCTTTGGGCCCATGCAGGTTTGGTGTAGGCAGCCCTGTAATGCAACTAGGAGAATACTAACATTGATTGGCCATTCTTTAGCCACTCAATTGAACTGTAATGGCTCAAACCAAAAGAGACCTTTGCAGAACCTGTAGTTTCATATAGGCCAGGGATCCACAAATCTGGCTCACGAGATTCACATTCCTGCAGAGTTTAGTTCTAACCTGAATCAAACACACCTGAGCATGCTAATCAATGTCTTCAGGATCATTAGAAAACCACAGTTGGGTAAGTTTCAAGTCGTAGCTAAACTCTGCAGGAAAGTGGGTCTCATGAGCCATATTTGAGGTGTTACAGACATTATTAGGTATATGATACAGACTGTTAACAAGAATTTTGTGGGCAGTTTTCTTCCTTACCACTAGGGGTGCTAGGGTGGTTTAGGTTTCCTTAAGGAAAGCCATGTGGGTAGAGGGAATTAGCAATAACAAGCAGCAGTAGCCACCCACATGAAAAAATACTATAAATTACTAAATTAATTTAAATTGTAATACTGACAATAGTAAGTTTATAAACTGTAGTAAACTATAGTAAATTGTAGTACACTGTAGTGTATTATAGTATTTCGTCAAAAAATACTACAATACACAGTTTGTTAATTTATACTACAGCATACTCTAGTATTAACTATAGTGAGTTTGTAACTGTAGTAAAATTAAGTTTTTACTATAGTAAGCTGTAGTACTACTGAAGTATACTGTAGTATTTCTACATTTTATTAATTTATACTATATCATAATGTAGTATTAACTACAGAAATAATCAATGAGTTACTATAGGATAATATGAAAATACAATGTGTTCTGGTGCTAAGTAGAAAGAAAACCTTAACAGCCCTGGTGCTCTCTGTAGCACTCTACTTTTCGAAACCGGTACAGATAGATATCATTTGTATGGTCGTCTGACATTTTGTAAGGAAAACAGTAATGTAACTTTTATTTATTTAGCTTTTTAACAATTATTTTAACTACAACAATTATCAGCACGCACGCTGTCTTGCGCTACGGACGCACGTGACGTATGTGACGTTTCACAGCGCGCTTCGTGGCGCCAGTCGCGCGGCCGCGGTCTTCAGCAAACAAAGTTTAAGACAACGCTGCTGCAAGAACGTTTAAATACTGTCAAATTTGTCCTGTTATTTTCCTACAAAAGTGTAAAAATATTGTGTGTTTTGGTGATGAGCGTCTTGGGGAGCTCTCATGGTAACAAGGAACGCCAAGTTGCCTGTGTTTCCAAATGAATAAGGGTATTGAACCAAACAGACCACACTTCCCAGCGTGTTATTATAAGGAACTTAAAATATTGTAACCGTAAGTTAAGTCTCTTATTAATCTTGTCAGTTCCCTTACTGTAAGTAAGCGTAGTATAGTCTTTATCTATCTAGTGCTCTTTCTGATACGTTTTCACAGGATGCGTCTGTTGTAGCTATAACTGCTAAGAATTTCCTTGATGTCTGAATGCTGCCATACGAGAAACAGCTTCAGGCATCGGTAATGCATTCTACTGTTAATTTTAACGCAGGTTGGATTAGAAAATATTTAATTATGTGAAAAGATTAAAGACCCAGTAACATTAAACTATTATCTGCATGCTGATGATAAACAGGTTTTGGTCGAAATGATGGCCAAATACAATGACAGGGAAAACATGTCAAGACCTGAACAGGGAAAACGGAAAAGAAAAATAAATAAAGGATTTAAGACTGATAGGAAAGGAAGATGTTTAGCTAAGAGTGACAGTTAGTAGAAGTCATTTTTTTCTCACTTTAATTATATGATGTAATATGATATTTAATAAAATTATAGTAATTATAAGTATAGTCAATAGTATTTTGTCAGCTTTTGCACTGAAGGCAGAAAAAAATGCATAGCTTTTAAATGGGAATGGTGCATTTTTTTCTTTCTACATCACTCAAATCAGTAGTATTTACGTGTTTTATCCTATTATTCTTTTTTTTTAAAGGAAACACTCCAGCCCAATGATGAAAAAAGAAGCAGCAGCACTTCACTAGCATGGATATAGTTCAAGATTAAAGGTATGCTTTAAAAATATATATAAAAATCTTTGCACCCCATAGCAACCTCCAACACACAAGGGTTGCCTTCTCCAGATGGCATGTTTCTTGGTTTCTTGTGTACTTTTAGCTGCATATTTTGGGTTAGTTATTATCCTGTTGGAGGCATACAGTATACACATTAGACATTTGTGTTTAATTTCATCACTCTTTAGGAGGAATTAAGCATTTTTTAATTAACTGTAAGAGTACCAACGAATTTGTCCACAAAAGTTTGTATCTGTGTTAAGTCACCCAAAGTTCAGACTGGACCGGACTTGTGTATTTGTCCGTAATCTTTGCCTTTCTTTCAGATAGTGCTACCAGGAATTGTGCAGAGGCTGGAGAGTCTTCTGCAGTCAGGACTGCCTGTGCTAGGCCCTACTCCAGTCAAGTCAACTCCTGATGCTTGTCTGCATCAATAGAGACATGGGCCTGAAAACATTCAGTGACTGGCGTTCAGTCATCAAAAGGCACTCCAGTTAAGCCGTGCATCCCAAGAAAGACTTAGGATATATCAAGTAAGAGTCATTAACAATTGTAATTAAGACACAAAAAAAGTGCATTTACCAATAATAAATTAACGTGTGTGTGTTTATGTGTGTGTTTTTTCTGGGGGTGCCAAGGCCAGACTCCCATTTCTGCTTGACAGCAATGTCGGGAAAAAGTAAGAAAAATGCAGCCAAGAACAAAAAAAAAAAAATTACTTCTTAAGATGTTGTTTGGTGTTGTTCATTTTAAGGAATTTGTATGTGTTGTAATAGTATCAGAGGTGGGTAGTAACGAGTTACATTTACTTCGTTACATTTACTTGAGTAAATTTTTTGGGTAACTAATACTTTTAGAGTATATTTTAAAATGGGTACCTTTACTCTTACGCAAGCATATTTTTAGAGAAAAAACTGTACTTTTACTTCGTTACTGTGGGCGACTCCTCTCGTTACTTTATCTTAATGAAATACAAGTTAAAATGCTTCAGTTTATTCCAAACGCGCCGTCTACTTCTCTCTGGGCAATGAACGATGCCCATTCGCGAATGATTCATTCTTTTGAGTCGATTCTGTTTAAAGGCTTTATCAAACCAGTTGGCAAACCAGTGAATCAGTTCGCGAATCAGTTTGAATGTTTCGTTCAGTTCCCTGCCGCACGCGCTGACTGAAGCGGTTCACTCAGATAACATCAAGAGCGATGAAGACGTGGCTTTGGATCTACAGTCAATTGAAAGCAAATCTGCAAAGGCTTGTTTGCTAGAGCTATATGAAGATATTTTATTGGATGAACACCGTGTGTGCTGTCTACTGTTCCACAGGTATAGGCCACGATTCCACTATGACATTACCAGTTTGTTGTACATGTACCTTATACATTAAATACAATGTATAATTTATACATTAAATAAGCTGTCACAGAGTATGAAATGAACACCCGCCAAACCCGCTTTAGCTCTGTGCATTAATCTCATAACTTTATTTATGCAATTATAAATACAGTCTAAATGTATAAATGCCACATCTAAATGTCACTTCATGCAGCTTCTGTGCAGTGCTAAGATTTGTTTAGATAATTTCATGGATAACAATAGCCAGTCATTCATTCACATTAATTAAGTATTCAGAGAAAAATATTGTCTATTTTCATTTACATCTATTTATTTATGAAATTTTGATTAATTTTGTAGAATTGAATTTTAAATTAACACAATACTGCATGGTATCGTGATACTACTTGGTATCGTGATACTTCAGCTGGTATAGTATCGTAAGACATTTTTATGGTATCGTGACAACCCTACAGTATAAGTCTTTTTTTTTTGTTTGCAATGTGTATCTTTTGTTTATAAATCGGTTTTCTTGTTTATTTGAGTATTATGAGTGGTATTTTCTTGGTTTGGTTTTGTTAGGTTTGTTTGTGTAATTGACTTTGAATGTGTTTTCTTTCCATTTTTATTTATTTTTTCCAATTTACATTGGTGTTTGGTTTGTTTTCTAATGTGATTGTTTTCTTTTCTCTTTTGTATTTTGCAGGAGCTGAGTGTTTCTCAGAAGCGGGCTGGTTTTGGGTTGCACCGAGTTCACTTTAACAAGGGTTGTCATTATTGCTGTGTCACTATTTTTGGTCATTATTTGCAGTGAATTTTGTGGATGTGATTCTGATTGGTGGGATATTTTTCTTTTCTTTTTTTTGTGCATCGCCCTACTAGCCTGTTCTTCATAAAGGAAGCCTCAGCCCCTGCAACGATTGTTAATTCTTCTTTTTTTCTTGTTTTATTATTAGACCAAGACAATTTAATGGTGTCGCTTGTTGGTTTTAAATTTATTGTTGCGTAATTATTTTAGTTTTAATAAAAGATTATTTGATTGAACGGAAACTCACGCCTCTTGCCTTTTCTACGTGGAACTGGTCTGGATTCTTTGGTTATTTCCCTGTTATTTTGGGGTGGATTAGTCACTACCAGCGAGCCACTTGCTACATAAGTTAAATATTAATATAAAAATTATTATATATTTGGTAGAAAAACAAAGTGTTGCACATTTTATTGTTGTAAAGATGAGTAGTGTTATTTATTTTGTACAACATTTGCAAAGTTTTTACCACTTAATTAGAAGCACCACAAATTAAATTGCGTCATGCTATAGGAACTACTGAACAGACATTTAGAATTTGATTTTAAATCGCAAAGTATTTAAAATAAAAATAAAGCTATGTAAACACTTATACAACACGATAAGTGTGTCCCATCAGGTAATGAAAAGTTTGACACACACTTGTGGTCTTCATCCTCACTTGAACACTTGGGTCAAATACAGGAAATACGTCATATTAGTAGTCAAGTGCAAAGACCGCAAGTGGGTATTTGGAGAAGGCATCTGTACTGTGAAGCCGCTTGTGGGCGTTCCTCGT
Source organism: Schizothorax lantsangensis (assembly GCA_027422415.1). Classification (NCBI taxonomy): domain Eukaryota; kingdom Metazoa; phylum Chordata; class Actinopteri; order Cypriniformes; family Cyprinidae; genus Schizothorax; species Schizothorax lantsangensis. The sequence goes on along the minus strand of CM049847.1, from coordinate 18,403,578 downwards.
GCTGTCGCTCTAATGTTATTGGACATAATTGACAGATTTTTTTTAGAAAATTCAATCACAAACTATAAATATTGCCTGTAAAACTAAGATACGTATCATAAACTATATTAGCCTATATGTTGATTTACAGACAAGCTGTCAGTCAAATTTTATTTATAAAAACAATATAGGTATATAATATAATATATATAATATAATAAAATATAATTATTGCGGTATAAAGTTTTTATTAAAATAATCCATATTGCATCATTTGCAGTGCTTCATTGGGTTATTTGGCTCATAAAAAAAAATCAGTAATCACTGTTTCCACCTGTCCTCTCCAGTCAGAATGGGATGCAGATCTGCTGAATTATTTCTGTTTCCAACTTAGCCCTTCAAAAATCCCACTCGGTATATTATTAGTTACCACATACTCATGGAAATTGTCATGATTCATAGCAACAATCAGAAGTCAGAATGAAGACTGAGACTACTCTGCATTTACACAAGCATAGTTTTCGCAGCTGTCAGTGTAAGCCCATAACAGCTGCAAGCACTCACTCCACTAGGAATGAAGCTGACTACCATCCCCCCAAACACTATATGAAATGGTGCCAGGTCTCTCTGTCCTTAACAATTTATACCAAAAGAACCTGAGGGCTTGAACATTACATTACACAGTGGGGCCAAAAGATCATAATGACATCCAAGGCGTTTTTTTTTTTAAAACAACAACTAGTCCTATACACAGTTAGCTCATTAACAAAGAATCATTGTGACAATACATGATCATTGAATTTCAATGAATTCTGTCACATTTATAAATTTTAACTGCAAGCTCAATGTACAGGTTTGAAATCATTTGGGAGAGGGAAGACATGACATTTAAAATATTATCTTCTTATTAAATTGCATTTATCTACAGAATAAAATATTATGAAGATGGAAGGTTGTATTTTTCTGATAAGTGAACCGCTGCGGGTGGGGTAGATCAATGCTCTGTCTTGTACGCACAAATGTTGACATGATTAGGTGTAGCAGATGAGACATTTCTCATTTATGATATAAAATACTCATCTGGAAGGCTGACACATAAAACCAGACCAAAATCTCTCAAAGTACCTGTTGTAGAGTACGGGTTTGCATCATCTCTGCATCACAACATTCTTCCAACAACAATGATGCCTGACGTAAATGCTGTTTTTCATCAGTTGACAGTTAATTATATTACAGAATGCATAACAAACAGCCACTCTGATTCATGTTGACTGTCTTTGTTGCGTAATTCTCTTAATATCCAATTAACCTGGTTGGTGAACCTGAATGATGCCCATTGAATGACTGCCATACAGGATAATGTACCCAATTAAGGAGGACATTAGGCCAGACTTCATTATAGTATCTTTGTCCAAGAGCAGCAGGTTACTCTACTTGTTACTGTTCAGTCGTTATGAAATTTCAGTGCAATGTTAATGTATTCGCTTGAATTAATTCAATTCATGTGCTGTGCAGTGCAGTTACAACAATGGCACTATTATTTAAAGGGACAGTGCACCCAAAATGAAAATGTAAATGCTGTATGTCTTCCCTTCTCTTTTGGAACACAAAAGAACAGCCTAGGCTAGTTTTTCTGCAAGTGAATACTAGAGGCAGTGCAATGGAAATGTCTGCAGTTTTTTCTGCAAGTGAATACTAGAGGCAGTGCAATGGAAATGTCTCAAGGTTACGTATGTAACCCTAGTTCCTCGAGGGAACGAGAAGCTGCATCAAAGCGCTACGGGAACGCCCCCAGCGTGACCGCGCTCTGAATCACATGTGTAATCTGTCCAAAGGATGGGCGAGACGTCACGGGCGGGTGACGTAATCGGCCAGGAAGTATAAAAGCATGTGCGGTGGAACCGGCGTCAGCTTCAGGAATGAAGCAACCGCTCGCAGGGATGCTGGAAGTATGGCCCCGAGACACAGTGTCTCGTTCCCTCGAGGAACTAGGTTTACATACGTAACCTTGAGACGTTCCTCTTCAGGAACTCGAGCTGCGTCGAAGCGCTACAGGAACGAGATGCCCACGCCGCCGGACTTCCAAATCCCTGCCTAGTGTGGAAGGAGCACAGCTAGGGCGAGAGAAAAAGGCCACAAGTGGCTAAAGTGGAGCGGGGCCTGCATCCCGAAGGCCAACTTCTGAGAAGTGAGTCTTGATCCCCAAGAGGGGAGGGCAGAGGACTCGAGGCTATGGAATATCATCCTCGTCCACCACATAGCATAAGCTCTCTGGCCGGAGGCCTCAGCCTCTGGAGGAACCGTGTAACTAGGGGGTGTCTACCCACTCAACGCCCACCAAGAGAGGTGTGGTAGGCCGAATTGCCGCCACGTAAACCTTCAAGGTGGAGTGGGTCAACCATGCAGAGTCGGGCCTGCAGGAACTCCAGAACTGTACCAAACGGGCAGTTGACTGGGTCGAGCTGGCGGTCTCCGCACCATGAAGTGAAAGTTTCCACTTCAAGGCGTACAGTTTCCTCGCTGAGGGAGCTCTGGATTGGAGTATGGTCTCAACAACGAAGCCTCGGCCACGTCTGTACCATGGCATCCAGCCCCAGTGGAGCTGGATCAGAATCAGAATCAGAATCAGCTTTATTTCGCCAAGTGTGTGCAAACACACAAGGAATTTGTTGTGGTTTTTAAGAAGCTCTTGGTACATACATGCATACATACATACATACATACATACATATAAACATACATATCTGACATGAGAACAGAACATTTAAATAAGCCTTAACAATAATAATAATAATAATAATAATAATGTGTCTGAATCTGGAACAGAAGATTTATGTACAGATTTGTGCCTTATTTGCTCTATATATACAGCTGTATAGAAAATGATGCATACATATTTACATAGTACTAGAGAGAGTAAATAATTAGAGATGGGGGATGAATTACAGAACACAGGTAATAATTCCTGTGTTAGTTGTTTAGGCTGGAGATGGCATAGGGGAAAAACTGTTTTTATGCCTAGATGTTCTAGTGCACAGAGATCTGTAGCGTCTGCCTGAAGGGAGAAGCGCAAACAGGTCGTGTCCAGGGTGAGAGGAGTCTGTGATGATGTTACCTGCCCGTTTCTTCACTCTGGAGTAGTACAAATCCTGAAGGCTGGGCAGGTGCACACCAATGATCCTTTCTGCTGTCCTAACAGTCCGCTGCAGTCTTCTTATATCTGAATTTGCTGGCTGACCCAAACCATACAGTTATAGAAGAGCACAGAACCGACTCAATAACAGCAGAGTAAAACTGTGTCATGTGCGCCTGTGGCAGGTTGAACTTTTTCAGTTGACGAAGAAAGTACATTCTCTGCTGGGCCTTTTTCACGATGGAGTCGATGTGAGTGTCCCACTCAGGTCCTGAGAGATGGTGGTTCCCAGGAACCTGAATGACTCCACTGCATTCACAGAGTTGTTCATGATAGTGAGTGCTGGGGGGTTTCTCCTGAAGTCCACGATCATCTCCACAGTTTTAAGCGTGTTGAGCTCCAGGTTGTTTAGACTGCACCAGACAGCCAGCTCCTTAACCTCCTGTCTGTAAGCAGACTCGTCACCGTCCTGGATGAGGCCGATGAGTGTGGTATCGTCTGCAAACTTCAGGAGTTTGACAGAGGGGTCTTTAGAGGTGCAGTCGTTGGTGTAGAGGGAGAAGAGCAGTGGGGAGAGAACACAACCCTGAGGAGCTCCAGTGCTGATGGTGCAGGTGTTTGATGAGAATTTTCTCAGCCTCACTAGCTGCTGCCTGTCTGTCAGGAAGCTGGTGATCCACTGACAGATGGAGGTGGGGACGGAGAGCTGTGTCAGTTTATTCTGAAGGGTGTCCGGGATGATGGTGTTGAAAGCGGAGCTGAAGTCCACAAACAGGATCCTTGCATAAGTTCCTGGTTTGTCTAGATGTTGGAGGATGTAGTGCAATCCCATGTTGACTGCATCATCCACAGACCTGTTTGCTCGGTAAGCAAACTGCAGGGGGTCCAGCAAGGGTCCAGTAATGTCCTTCAGGTGAGCCAACACGAGCCTCTCAAATGACTTCATCACCACAGACGTTAAAGCAACAGGTCTGTAGTCATTAAGTCCTGTGATTTTTGGTTTGTTGGGTACAGGGATGATGTTGGAGCGTTTGAAGCAGGAGTGGCCGTCACACAGCTCCAGTGATCTATTGAAGATCAATGTGAAGATGGATGATAGCTGAACAGCACAGGCTTTGAGGCAGGCTGGAGAGACACCGTCTGGGCCTTTGGCTTTCCTTATCTTCTGTCTTCTGAAGACTTTGCTTACATCTTCTTCACAGATCTTGATTACAGGCTGAGAAACAGTAGGGGGGAGGGAGGGGGAGGGTGTTGATGGCTGTGTTGTGGGATGGTCAGAGTGGGTGTGGGGTGTCAGACCAGGCTTTTGTTTTTGAAACCTACAGTAAAAGTTGTTCAGGTCTTCAGTCAGTTGTTGATTGGCCTCAGAGCTGGGGGGAGGGGTCTTGTAGCTGGTAACGGCTTTCAGGCCTTTCCACACTGATGTAGAGTCGTTCTACATCAGTGTGGATGAATTAGAGAGTACCAGAGGGGACATTGCGCTGTCTCCTGAGTAGCGAAGGGGTCCACCTGTTGCCTGGCCAAACACTCTCCAGATCTGCTTCACCACCTTGGGGTGAAGCATCCATTCTCCGGGCCTTGGCCCCTGCCTCGACAGGATGTCTGCTCCCCAACCGGTGAGGGACGCGTCCGTCGCTGGCATTACGTGGCGACAAGGAGCTCCCAGCACCGGGCCCTGAGACAAGAACCAGGGTTGTGTCCACATGTCTAAGGCACATAGGCACCGCCGTGTGACCTTGATCGTGCGAAGCGGGTTTCCCCTCAATGAAAAAAAACCTGGTCTTGAGCCACCCCTGTAGGGGTCTCATATACAGCAGGCCAAGAGGAATCACGTTGGACACAGCTGCCATCAGACCCAGCGGTCTCTGAACCCGCTTGACAGTGAGTGACTGACCTCCTCTCACTCTCGCGACTGCAGTATGGATCAACTCGATCCGAGCAGGTGACGTAAGTGCCTGCATCGTGGTCGAATCCCAAACCACGCCCAGATAAGTGGTTCTCAGAGCCGGAGAAAGCACACTCTTCTTGGCGTTCAGTCTTAACCCCAACACTTTCATGTGAGCGAGAACAACATCTCAATGTTGAGCCGCCATCTGCTCTGATTGAGTGAGAATCAACCAATCGTCGATGTAATTGAGCATGCGGATGCCCTGTAGCCGCAACGGAGCTAACGCGGCATCCACACACTTTGTAAAAGTGCGAGGTGAGAGTGCTAGCCCGAAGGGAAGAACCAGATATTGGTAAGCTTCGCCCCCGAAAGCAAACCTCAGGAATTCCCTGTGAGTGGGAAGGATGGAGATATGGAAGTATACGTCTTTTAGATCGATCGTGACAAACCAGCCCTCGGACTTAATCTGAGACACGACCTGTTTGAGCATCTTTAACTTCAGTCTGCTTACTGAGCGGTTCAAACTGATGCAGATCTAAAATGGGATGCAACCCTCCATCCTTCTTTGGAACTATGAAGTACTGGCTGTAGAACCCGGACTCTCTTTCATGAGGAGGAACCATCTCGATGGCCCCCTTCCTTAAGAGAGTATTTACCTCTCGTTCCATTACCAGAGCCTGCTCGGGGGCCCACCAGAGTGGGTATTCACCCCATTGAATCGAGGCGGAGGAGAACCAAACTGGATTCTGTAGCCTCTCTCTACAGTGTGAAGGACCCACCGAGACACATTTGGCAGTAGTTTCCACACTGCCAAATAATCTACTAAGGGAACCAGTCTCTGGAGACTGGCCTCTGGTGTAATCAGAGCGGCTAGTTTGGTATCCTGGAACGGCACACCGACAGGAGAAAGCCGAACTAGCTGCTCTAGAGACCCCCGAAGGGGTGGCAAGCATCTCAGCTCCGCTACGTTTACGGGCGGAAGAAACTGAGATGTGTGCTCGCTGGAGATCACTGCGCCCTGGAACACCGTACGTGGCAGGGTTGGCAGACCGATCTCCTGAGGGCATTGAGGAGAGACGGGCACCGTGTACCGCGGTGTACGCCGCTCTTCCCCAGAGAGGCCGGCCCTCATTAAAATAAGGAGCCGGAACACGATTGGGGCTGCTCCGCCCAGCAGCCCCTGCTGACCACCTCAACCTCCTCGGAGGAAGAGAGGTCACACATCGTGCTCCAATACTTACCTGTGTATATATATATATATATATATATATATATAAAACCTTCCCAAGTTAGATGAAATACAGCATTCAATTCATCAAAATTAAATGCAGCCAAACAACCAGACAAGTAATACGGTCTGATATGAAAGATTCATCTAAAACCCGAGAAAATTACAATGCACGCGTTTCCTCGGCAGCAGCGGGCTCTTACTCAAAAAAAGGGGGGGGGGGGGGGGGCCGCAGCGCGGGCTACCGAACCCCGAGAGAGCGCTAGATCTGAGGAATGCAGGTGGAGATAGGGGGAGCCCGTCTCCAACCCATCCGCCAGATCCATGTGCGATCCCCGCGATCTAAATCGCCGCCGTGTCTCAGTAGCAGCGAGACCGCGAACGCGAGATCACACGCGAAAGTTTCATATAATGAACCGAGAATGACTGTAATGCAACAGCGCGCTCTCACCCATGGGGGGAAGAACCGCAATGCGGTCTTCCAGCCCCGAGCGAGAGCGCTAGATCTGAGGAATGCAGGTGGAGATAGGGTGAGCCCGTCTCCAACCCATCCGCCAGATCCATGTGCAATGACCCGCGATCTCAGTCGCCACTGTGCCTCAGCAACAGCGGGACCGGAACCGCGAGATCATACGGCGGGGAGGAGCACAATCAGCCCATTCATATTTCCCTATGGGCTGACAGCGCGAACTCCGTTCTCTCGTTCATAACATGCTTATGAAACAATGCTTGCTGCTTTACAAAGCTCATCAACGTCCTCCACGTCCACCTCCTCGGAGGAAGGCAGGCGGAGCATCGAGCCCTCTCTCCGGGGGGGAAGAACCGCAGGGCGGGCTTAAAGGAAGAAGATAGGGGCTCGCCCGTCTTCGTTCCCTCTAACTGATCCATCTACGATTCCCACGAGCGCAGCCACCGCTCTGCTTTTTTACTTTTTTTCAGCGAAAGCGGGACCGACACCGCGAGGAACGCAGGTGAAGGCTCCTTTCTCAAAGAAAGCCTCCGAGAGCGAGCATACGCAGTGACAACGGGCAGTCAGCTCCAAGCAGACAACACACAGACTGTGTGTATCCCCAGCAGAGAGGAACACACAGCCTGTAATGTGATCTGCTCTTGCCCAAGTGCTAGTTTATTGCACTTATAGCCATCGTGGAGCTTATTCTGAGTGCTTGTGGAAGACAGACAATACCAAATAAGACTCACAACAGAGAACGACAGACACAGAGTAGCGGTTGCTGAATGACAAAAAGTTCCGACTGACGCCGGTTCCATCACACGTGCTTTTATGCTTCCTGGCCGATTACGTCACCCGCCCGTGACGGCTCGCCCATCCTTTGGACAGATTACACATGTGATTCAGAGCGCGGTCACACTGGGGGCGTTCCCGTAGCGCTTCGACGCAGCTCGAGTTCCTGAAGAGGAACAACTTTTATTCCTTTAATTTAATTCTTTTTTTTTATTTAAAGAGGCTTATCTTCACACGGTTCCTTGCAAAATACTATGTTTTGAACTCAAAACACTTTTATCATAGTGTATAATTTGTAAACTAATGCATTTTGACATTTGCATCGCTTAACCACCATGTGCAGGGCCTTTCTAATGTAATAAACTTGCTCGGTAGCTCACCTGGTACGGCACTGCATTTGTGATGCACGGTGCTTGGGTATGTGTCACGATAAACAAAGAGCTCAAAGACATGCAGAAACAAGCTAGAATGCCATGTTTGCTTCAGTAGATGTGTTTTTATTTCACGTTTGCTTTTTTAACATTTTCAGGTTTAGGGTAGGTTAGTGCATTTCTAATTCAGTAGAGCGTTAACCTTTTACCACCACTCACCGGACATTTTCTAAACTGGTGCAATATTTACATCAATCAGTGCAATAAAATGCCAGATTCACTTCATCTGTTTAGGATAAAACTGAACACGCTTTTAGTGCCACCTACTCTTTGAAAGTGTTGTGAAACGTGCAAGGTGCAAAAGAAAAACATTTAGCAGAAATGTCACCATAGACATGTATTTCCAATGAGCCTTAAAGGAGACATATTATGCCCCTTTTTACAATATGTAATATGAGTCTCTGATGTCCCCAGAATGTGTCTGTGAAGTTTAAGCTCAAAATACCCCACAGATCATTTATTATATCATTTTGAAAATGCCTATTTTGAGTGGAAGCAGAAACACTCTGATTTTCGTGCCTGTTTCTTTAAATCCAAATGAGCTGCTGATCCCGCCCCCTTTCCAGAATAGAGCTGTGCCATTTTAGCTTGTACCTGCTAAAAACATCTGTTTTGGTTCTGATTATCATTTTTTTTCGTGCTGAAATCATGCGTTTTAAACCATATTAGTTTAAACTTCTGATATACGGTTTTCTGAGTCCACACATCCGAAGCACATGGACAGAAAGCGGCTGTCACAGCATGTGAGTAAACTAAGTTCTCATTCACACACAAGTTTACGTTAAAAACACACACGAGTTACAAAAACAGTCAGTTATGTCTGTGAATGTAAACAGCTGGGAAATAAATCGCATGATTATTTTAGATATGTGTGGCAGCAGCATACAGTAAATAAATCAATAAATCCACTGCTCTCGTCTCCTCTGAGGCTGGGACTCTAAATAGTGTTCTGTGCTCGTCTGTGCAGCCAAAGGCAGAACAGTTTGCATGTCTTGCTCAAACTTTCACCATGGTATTAGTGCTGCTGGTACACCGTTGTCGCTTGCGGAATCAAAATGACGGCGCAGCGGGTGGAAACTTACAGATTAAGGGGCGGTAATATTATAATAAGTTCCCTTTGCCACGTCACCAAGGGAGCGAAATCAGACGTGCTCATTTTTTCAGAAGCTTGCAGAAAAAGGCTTACCAAAACAAAGTTACTGGGTTAATCTTTTTCACGTTTCCTTGGTTGTTAGATGCACTGGGGACCTGATTATAGCACTTAAAATCTAGAAAAGTCAGATTTTCATGATATGTCACCTTTAAGATATTTCCAGAAACATTAGTTTTCAAATAACACTGGATCAAACAAGTCATACATGTTTGGAACAACACGCGAGTGAGTAAATGACAGAATTTAAATTTTTGGGTGGACTATCCCTTTAACATTATGAAGTAAGGGCTGATGACAAACTATACAAACCTATAGCTAACAGGAGGTTGTAACGATCGGCCTTTTTGGTCGATCTACAAAGATTTAAAATGGGGTCAGATTAAACTGTGTGAGGGCTTTGAGTGTTTAAAAAGATAAGTCAGACAACAATGTTAAAAGTGAAAATCAAATATGTATTTACAATGTTCACAAGGAAGCTAAAACAACACAATAAAACTAGAAATCCTAGGCTGTTAAAAGCACAGAGTTTTTCTGTTCCATACCATTAAAACAGTCCTTAAGAATTCCAGCGTGCTGGAAGTCCCAATGTGAATGTGAGAAGTGTCCACCGGTGTATATACAATCCAAAGAGAGTGATAATCCAATAAAGTGAGCTTCTGGAAGGGAAAGTCCTCAAAGGTAACTCCACAATCCAGCCTTTGGTCAATGACCCCCATTGTTTTGCATGCTGCCTCCTTTATGCTGTCCCACTTCCTATTTCCTGTCAAGTGATCAGTCACATGACAGGCAGACCCAGACTCATTTAAAGACATACACACATTAAAATGGTTAAGAGGAATAAAATGGCTAAGACAACATGAAAACCTATTAAAACTCAAATATACATAAAATCATTAGAATATACTGAGCAGGTTAAAACATGTGTCCTGTGTGACAGTGTCACAAGGTTACTGAGAGGTCAGTGCATATGAGGACCAAATGAAACTGAAATGTGGTGATTCAGAACCACTATATACACCCTCCACCTTAATTCTCATCATCAGTCAGTAAATTCAGACCAAGAACAATTTTGATGAAATCCTTGAACACCTTGCTTATCCTCGAAATGTCTTTCATCAGATGCCTCAGACAATCCAAGGACATTCTCTCTCAGTGACTCTATATGCCTGGCTATGGCATACGCCTTCAAACAGTCCCTTGGTAAATCAGGCGATAATTAAGTCTCTAATCCCCTCTCCACTACCATACTCTTCCATCTGCCCATGAAATGGGATTATAAGTGGAACTCCAGAGAGCTACCCATCCACCGGCAGCTTACTGCCAGGGACCCCGCGTGGAATTGGTATATTTGCACTGATTTCTGAAAGCCCAAGCCCAGACGATTCAAAGATACATTTTAAAGCTTAAAAAAGAAACATAGTCCTTCCAACAAGCAATGTCCCCCCTTATATTTATTTTGGATAGTATTCAGAATGCCGCAGGTTTCCGTCAGCCTTCCAGCAGCCGGTCAAACAAAACTTTGTTTTAGGCTGGGTGAGGGGTTCCTGCATCCACATAGGAAATGGGATGTCACAATATGAGCAGCTCCTGTGTTTCGTGTGGCCATTTAGTGTCTGGAAAGAATGTTGTTCCCTCAAAGTCTGCTGGTTGTTTCAGTATGTAGACTAGACTGTAATATTTTGGAGGACAAACTCTGTAACTTGTTCAAATAGCTGTTCATACATTATGTTCTTTCCTCTGCAAGTACATTAATAGAATCCTGCCACTTAGGATTTTTTTTCCATTTGATATTTACAAAGAGTAGGCCTGGCAGAAAATAAGGGTCAATTAGGTTCAGCAATAGCCTATAACAGTTTGTGCTACAAACAAACACAAAACAACACAACACAACACAACACAGATAACCTCAACACAACAGACGTGTACTATGTATATACAGTATACAGAGTTAAACTATACCACAGTGAACACAGATAGAAACATATATTTAATTTTAATTTACTATAATATGTTATGTGTGCTGGCTGTATAAAGAAGCGCATGACAGAGTATAATCCAAAAATAAATTTTAATAAGAAATCCACAGGAAAATCAATCCAAACACATCAGAATGCAAATAATAGCAGACAATGGAACAGGGGAGAACACAGGACTTAAATACTAGGAAACTAGTCAGGGAGTACTGAAACAGGTGTGGAGTAATTAATCAAAAATCATGGAAACAAACAAGGGAACACAGGCAAACTGGAACGCAGAGAAACCAAACCAAAAACAACAGAAACGTGACATTATAATAGTAACAGATTTAGCTTTTATTTCTTACTTTAAAAAAGGTTGGATTATCAACCAGTTTTTAGAAATCAAAACAAATATTTTTGTATTTTATATTAGGCATACTGAATTAATATCTTATTGTTAATCCTAATATCTTAAATACTATATATATATATATATATATATATATATATATATATTTTTTTTTTACAGTTTTTCTTCTCTCCAATTTTCCCAATCCCACATCCATCCATACTGGACGCCAAACTATTGTGTATGACGTGTTTCAGTCACAGTCTGAACACATTTGACCTTGGATGTACCTTAATGTATCATCAAAGTCACTTTAAGGCAAGCATCCATGGTTAACTAAAAAAGCGTAACGGTGCAGTGTGCAGAGAAAAAGACCAAAGTCTGTTTTTTTTAATGGATGTCAATGGAGGAGAGGCTTCACTAAACTTATTAAAGTGCTTTCATAGGAAAACAGCTTATTATTTAATAAATCGGCAGCCTATTGTCTAATCCTCAACATGTTTGCCATTAAACATTCATTTGGATTTATCTATTTTTAGTGTTTACATGGGAAAATAAATAATGTTTTATAAGAGAAGTCACAGGCAATTTTGTGACAGGTATAGGATTCAGTTTACTGCACTTCTCATTCATTCCCATATCTGTAAACAGTGATTAACTGTCACACAACTAAGTGATGTCAAGGCTGTAAGGTTTTCAAGGCACATGTGATTCAAGTTGGTCATTACGCTTTTCCTAATGGCAGAGACATGGACCCTGGTATCTCCAAATAATAAAGACCATCTTTGGTACCACTATGTTAGCGGAATTTTAGAACCAATGAGACGAGAAAAGATGAAAAAAAAAAAAAACACTGGCTTTTTCAAACACATAATAGTGTCACCCATTTCATCTTAAAAATGACAATGAGTCACTGAAAGGCTCAGTGGGAAAAATATACTGAAGGGTTTGTATGGGAGGGGATGATTACATCAATCTACCAAACAGCAGTAAAATAACACCTTGCACAAGAAGTTCAATATAAAGGGCTAAACAAATACAACATGGCAAATAGAGCACAGCAAAAGCAGATGAGAATAAACGAGTGACAGCAACAGAAATAACAGAAGCCTAAACAGAGTCTCCATCTGTCAACATCCCCCAGGGTTTCAGTAATGCCCAAGACATTTTCCCTACTCAGCTGTCACCATCAGCATGCCCATGTCCAATGCCATTGTCAAAAATAACAGAAGTGAGTGGATCAGGACAAGCACAAGTATGTGATTTCTTGGGATTCAGTTGTCAGATTTAAGGAACTGCATGTTATCACAGCCTATCCGCTGCAGGACTTTTGTTTCATTTTATTTATTTATTATTTTTGGCATTAAAGTTAATTTGCTTGGCTTGTTTATACACGTATGTTGTTCTGGGTTAGATTATTCCAAGCTCACAGCAGGTCAAGCTTAAGCAACAGTTCAAAAGACCCTTTTCAGAATATGCCACCCACATCGTTGTGTATTTGGACATAGGATATCCTTAAGAAACTTCTCATCCAGGAACCCCCTCTGTACATTTATTGAAGATAACATCTCTACATTGTAGATAATATTTTTTCAAAGAGTAATGGAGTACTGTCAGGGGTCTGCCCTGACACTCTGTTTGTCTTGTGTTTGTTTCCTGTGTCTATGTTGTCTTGTGTCAGCACATGGATTTGTTGATGTTTTTTTTTTTTTTTTTTTGGTTTTCTTTGTTGATTGTGCTCACCTGTTCCTCATGTGTTTTCCTCCTTATTTATAGTTCCCCTTGCCCTTTTGTCTTTTCCGGTTTGTGGTCATTCTCACCCCTTCTGTCACAGTCTTTGCCTTTGTCTCTGTCTGTGGATGTGGCTGAGTTTGTGTTCCTGTCTCCCTGCCTGGTTGGTCTTGTGCCCTTGTCTATAGGGATGGGTACAGAGAACCGGTATTTTTTTTGACCGGTACGTAATTGGGTCAATACCGGACTACCGGTAAGCTTCAGGACAAACCATACTGTTATCGATACTTGCGTTGTTTTATCTCCGTATACTTCAAGGTTAATGACGAATTAGAAGCTGCTGCTTGACATTTTTCTTCACTGAATGATGTGGCCGACGTTTGCTCGAAGTGCGTGTGATATCCATGCGCATGTGCGGTGTGTGTGTGTCACAGTTGCCAAGTCCATGTATTATAAGCGACTTTGGGCTTCTTTTTTTTGTAAAGTGCTTCTTTTTTTTTTTGTAAAGTTGCGGGGAAAAATCCCTGGTCGCGGGTTGCGTTTTTTGGGGGCTTATTTAAAAAAATATGGTTGCTTGTTAGGGAAATCTGACAAGCGACTTAGTTTCTTTTCGTATTCTATTTATGTTCGCAATATTCTCCAATGCGTCGACTGACATTCTGTCTGCTCGCAGTTAATAGCCAACCAGTGCAATAATGTAAGAGCCGTAGCGTAATTTGCCATATATTCAGCCCCCTCATTGGAGAAAAATCACATTCAAAAAGAAGGCGCGTGACGCTGTAATCCAAGCGATGACAGAAGTAGACGTAGAGGAGTGGGGTGAATGTCTTTTAGCCTAATTTTTACAATGTTTTTGTAATGTATTAATTATCACGGGCCATGTCCTAAGAGTAAATACATTTGGTTCGAATAGCCTGGTATTTTTTTTATACTGACTTCGATAGTAGGACATTTTTTTTCAATGGAAGTCACTGGGAACCAACAACTGTTTGGTTACCCACATTCTTCAAAATATCATCTATTGTGTTCAGCACAAGAATAAAAATTAATACATTCTTCAAAATATTTTTTAAAAACAACTTGAGAGTGAGTATATTATGACACCATTTTCATTTATGGGTGAACTATTCCTTTAATGTTAATAAAATAAAACGCAAAGAGAAAAATAACTCCCTGCTCCTGACTGAAGAACTTTAATACAGTAGCTAAAGTTCAGCAGTAATAAAATAACTTGAAATTTTCAACAGTTTTTCACATCATATCTTTTTGCACCAAATAGTATTGATAAGTACCGGTATCGATAAGCAGTATCGATATCGGTTTCGAGAAAATGTAAACGATACCCATCCTTACTTGTTTAGTGTTTTGTGCCATGTTCTTGTCTTGCTCCTTGTTTTTGCATTTTGTCTGTTTTTGCCTTTTGCCTTTTAGTATTTATTCAGTTCTTCTAGTCCTGATATTTTGTTTGGCTTTTTTTGTTTGATATTTTTTAGTTGAGTTGTGTTCTCCCTGCCTGGTACTTGGTCCACTTCAGACTCTGCGGTCAACAAGTATCTGAGCTCAGCTCTATGTGGTGCTATTCTGCCAATTGATGTCCAGGCTGTCCCAGTGGTGTTCCCTAGCTGTCTCTCTGTTAACTGTGTTCCTGCCGTTGAATCACCTGCACAACTCACTAACCTCTTGTATCTCTCTGTTTTGTAATAAACCCTTGTCACTCACTCTGCGATTGGGTCCTCCTTCCAGATCCCTGACAGAGTACATTTTACAAGAAAATACTCTTTCAGTGTTTTACTTTAAAACTGCACGTTTAATTCTATGTGTTAATTGCTGTTTCTTTATTACTATTGGCTAGCAATTTTTCTGAATGGAAACTGTTTCCATACAGTACACCTTTTTTTCTCTCTCTCTGAAAAAGCCTCTGATTATGGACAAGGATTGCACAGATTCTCCTTTATGATCACAGAGAGAGAGATCTGTTGAATATGGAAACCAAATTGAAAAAATGTTACAATAAAATACAAACAGGCTGGTCTCTGCTCCCTGTGCAAACAGCGCTTTGATATCCTTACATAACTGGCTCTCAGAACAACGCTTTAGCTGTTAGTATTCTATGTGGGATTGCCTGATTCACACTCATTTTGTGCTTGTGAAAGAAAAAAAAGGCTTGACGCTTTTGGACAGGAAACATGCTTGATTCTGTTGATCTGATCAACTGAGCTGTAAACTGCACAGATTATGAGTTGTCAATACACTCATATTCAATACATTTAGTCATATGCAACTTTAAACAACCACATTTATTCTTCACAAGTGAAATGTGTTTTTGAGCACTTTTCTTATTAGTGCATTATTAATTGTTTGGGGCAGGCTGTTTATGCAAATGTCTTTCAATAAACACAGAGATCATGAGATGTGAAAACAAATATAGTACATCTGTTCTTCAAGTACACATTTAGCTTACATTACTAAATTTCTGTCCAGCCAAGTATTATGTGTTCATAACCTACACGCTTAAGATATTTAGTTGCTATATGCAAAAAGAGTACTTGACCGAAGGAAATGTAGGCCTAGCTAAAATTGCCATAGTAACGCCATGGAACACCTGCTTCTAATATTCCACAGAGCTGGACAGCAATAAAAGACCAATACATTATTTAGGGCAGTGCTGTCCTCTAGTGTAAGAGAAAGGTAAATACATTGTGCCTAGATGATGATCGTGATTATTATTATTATTATTAACTTTAGATTGATCATTGTTGAAATGAAATGAACATAGGACATATTATTAAAAGTTGAATGTTCATTTTTTATTATTATTCAAATCTTTTATTAACATTGTTACAACTGTTAAAATGTTTACAAAGCAGATACAATTTTAGACACCTGGTTTTGAAAGATGACTGTCATTTTAAAATATGATAACTTCAAAGGGCTATAATATACCATATTCAATATATATAATATAATATACCATATTCATATACAATACCGAATATTTCCAGAAAATTATTCGGTAACACTTTAAAAGCCTTTATGTATAATGCATCATAAAAGTAGTTTTAATGCATTAATTATGCCTAATGCGCCTTATAATGCAATGTACATCTCATTAATAATTGTAACCACAGTTAATACATTATAACATTTATCAATTCATTGTTGCACTATGCATTTTAAATTCAGTTATAATTATTTACGACAAGATATAATGTATTACAACGCACATGATGAATAATTATAATGCATTATAACCTTTAATAACACTTTTTAATGCATTATACATAAATGCTTTTAGTAAATTGCTCTTTTGCACAGGGCTGTAGCTAGTGGCAATTATTATTTTATTTTATTTTATTTTACTTTATTCTATTTAAAAAATCAGCAAATAAAAAGTGCACAAATTTGAGAAAACATCAAGAACAAAGATGTATTTAATGCATAATTATTATACCAAAAAATATTTTGGTATAATAAATAATTAATACATAAGTTTATGGCCCTGGACAATGTATAAAAGGTTGTTTGATTGTTCTGGTCCAACTTCACACAATCAACAAGGTGCGTGGAAAAAACAGTTATATTGAGACAATACCAGCAACACTAATGACGTCAAGGGGTCAGAACAAACAAAGGATGTAATTAAAAAAAGGATTTTATTTTGCCAACGTGTTTTGACACACAGGCCTTCATCAGGGCTAAAAGGACAATATATAGTCAGAAGGTCCACGATACTAGCTACAACCCAGATTTTACACACTGCATACATAGAAATGTGACATTTTCTAAAGTATATGTAATATAAATCGTTTTTCTATTCACTAGGTGGCAGTATCTCCATTCAAAACCAACTTCTGTTTCTGTTTTAAACAAGATCTGTACAATGTGACCCAAGCATTTTATGAAACACATTTAAATAAATATTTCTATAAAAATTAAATGAGTGAAATTAATGGGTAATATGTGTTTTACCCTTTTATGTTTTACCCGCTGTTCTGTAGATAGATACACGTATCATGGCACTGATGTAGAAATGAACTCTGGGATGCTGGGAGTTTGTCCGCTCTAACAGCCAGTGCAGGCCACGTTGGCGCAGATCTCACAGGGGTCTATAGGACTGATGAGTTTCACTGTTGACAGAGCGTTAAAAAGGTCAGCCTTCTGTGTCTAATGACCCTGTATTATGTTTGCTGATAATAACGCGACTTATCCAGTCTGAAAACTTCTGGAGTGCTCTCACATTCAGCAAATAAAACAGTCTAGTGTTTAAGATGGCAATAAAAGATATGGCCCATTATACAGAGAGGGGCCATGTTTACTAAGAGGCAATTACACATGCGACAAGATCTCTATCTGCCTCCCTAAAGTACAGTTTTACTGCTTTAGAGGTTGCTCTTTCAAAGGTTATTACACTTAATGGAGTTATATTTCATTTAAATATCAATTTGACACTTGTTTCTCCTTATATTCCTTAGGAAACTTAAAAAATTGCAGCAAATCAGCATTTTGGAATGAAGAAGGACCATGTTACACTGAAGACTGGAGTAATGGCTGCTCAAAATTCAGCATATTTAATATATTTTTTAAATGCATGATCTAGTAAATGATTACTAGTAATAATTAACAGAGGGGATGAGGACGTGCTTGATGCATAACTAGAGAAATATTATCGGCCATCAGTGAATTTTTATTTATTTATTTATTATCAGGCACACTGCCAGAGCCGTAATGGCGGCTGCAGCATCGCAGTTAAGGTGATTACAACCCTCGGCTGCTGTCTGCCTGTCACTGGTGGAGAAAGGAAATGAGTGCCTGGAAGACTGACGGGAAAATCAGGCTGCCCATTAATGCAGCTTTATGACACAGTTGGGAAAAGAATGGAAGTACAACTGTGTTTTAAAGATTTCTGTGTGTGCGTCATACATGTCTATGACAAATCATGCTAACTGTTGCACTGACGAGAGGAACACAATTCTAAGCGTTCACTTATAGTTTTGCTGGTTAGCATGGGCAAGTTACCACCTGCTGGTAAATGCTGTAACCGCAGCATTGAGTCACATGGTTCTTCAGAAATCATTCTAATATGCTGATGTGGAAACTGAGATACATTTTTTTTGATGAATAGAAAGTTTTAAAAAATCAGCATTTATTTGGTCTAACATTCTAAATGCTATACTGTCATATTTGATCAATTTAATGCACCACTGTTAAGCAAAACAATTTCCTTAAAAAAAAAAATTAAAAAAAAACTTTGAACGGTAGCATATATTATTGTATTATATTAATGTTTCAAGCCACTTCAAGCACACCAACCCAGATGCTGGAAGACTTCGTCTGCATCATCTTTTTCGCACAGCACCCTGAACTCTTCTGGAAGGTCAGGGTCAGCACAAAGGGACTCTGCGTCGCCGTAGGTCTGTTGCGGGTTTGTACTCATGTCAGTCTCCATAAGCTTTTGCAGGGTCTTCACTGCCTCCAGGGAGAAACTGTACCCACTGTCCTATAAAACAGACATCCAATAAGAAGCCAAGAAGTGAATTATTACTCCACTCTACAAAGGAGTTTTTCCCCCAAATGGGTCTGCTATAACCAGTCATAAAAAGAAAGACTTTTTTTTTTACTACTCAATTAAACTGATAGATATTTGGATGCAGATCTCCTAAGATGATTACTTTGCAGATAGCCAGGGTCTCCTCTTACTGAGAGTGAAGAGCTTCTATTAGCCACCATTTAAAGTGATTGATATTGAAAGTATGAATCTGAATTATACACCGAACCACATTCACCGATTTGTAAATAGTTGTAAAGAGGAACATCAAAAAAAAATCATCAATGTCAAGTTCAATTGATATCTACAGAGAAATTTTAAATGTATTTTTAAATGTACTCTGAACAATGAAAAAATAATAACGATCTTGTCATAGTAAGCTTAATTATCTAAGGCAGGGGCCGCTGCTGGCCAAATGGATGCCCTAAGCAGGATTGTATTGTTGTGCCCCCTCCCTTAAATATTATGGAAGTAAAAAACACAAACAAACAAAAAAACACCTACTATAGGGGGTCAAAATAGAACTTTAATAAAATATAAGAATAAATAAATTGTAATTACATTGTATTATTTACAAATTACAATTGTAGATCTAGACAGTTACCTAGGCTATGATTTTATTAATATAGTTGTCTGATTGATTTTATAGTCTCAAGCATCAGAAATCATGCAAAAGAAAATTAAGCAGTTTTACTATGAAAACCATGGTTAATTTTTGTAAGGGTTGTGATGTCCACATGTTTTTTGTTGAAGAAATTATAGAGCCTGTGTCATCTATAGTAAAAAGTTGGCCAAAAATGAAAGATTAAGTGAATATTTGAATTAAATGTTTGGTCAAAAGCCTATTAAACAAGGATATGATCGTCCTGTAAGTGTAACAGCAGCAATTACCAGGCCTTTGGCGCCCTTTGCAGGCATTTGTAATAACATGTAATGTTGAAAAAAAAAAACAATAGACACCATCACAAAATTTGTAATGGTTTTACTGGTTATAATGGGACTTGTATTGGTTTTAATGGAAACTGTAATGGCCCCTGTTGGTCTCTACTGGTAATTGGTCACCTTCTATTGGTGGTTTGTTAAAACCAATAAATCCTAATGGAATATGTCCCAAAACAACACTACAGAAAATATATATTTTTAATGGTTTTAATGGTTACAATTTGATGGTTTGTAATTTTTGTAATGGTATTTGTGATTTATTTGTGATTCATTTGTGATGGTATTACAATTTTCTGTGATGGTTCTGCTGTTTTTTCAGCAGGGTTGCCTCATTGTTTTTATACAAAGCATTTTAATTTTAAAGGCTGTTGTTGGCTTAGGTTTGTTTTTATAACCACAAAAAATATTATCTTAATACTTCTTTGTATTATTTTAAGTAACAAAACCATGGTTAATTTGCGGTTACCATGGTTACAAGAACCATTATAATTATTTTTTATTTGTGTTAAAACCATGGCTAACTTTCGTAAGTGAACATGGAAACTAGGAGATAATATTAGATGCGTTGGTGGTGGTGAAATTATTACTGACATTAAAACACGTTATTAACCTCAACACCCAAAAAAGTTTCACAGGATTATGAATGTAGCCTACCTAAAAGTGACGCACGGGCTTCATTCCCCTTCAGGAACTCGAGCTGCGTCGGAAATGCTAGGGGAACGCCTTCAGCGATACCAAGCTCTAAATCATATGTGTAATCAGTCCAATCGCTGGGCGAGTCCAATCGACACACACAGCTCTCTGTGTGTGTCAGTCACGATCTATGTTCTGTGAGTCTTATTTACTGTTGTCTGTCAAGTTACACCAAGCATTCAGCAACGTAAAGCTCCAGCATGTCTAAAGCGAGTGCAAAGACAAATAAGGGCGAAAGCAGATCGCGTTATAGACAGTTTGTGCGTGGTCTGCTTGGTATCGAAGCACGCAGAGTCGGCTCTCGAGGGAGGAGGGATTGCCACTGCGTACACTTCGCTCCCGGAAGGCTCTCTTTGAGGAGGGTGCCTTCACCAGCGTTCCTCACGGTGCTGGCCCCGCTTCTGCCGAGGGGGGGTTCGCAGCTGGATCTGGTGGAGGGAATGGAGACGGGCGAGTCCCTATCGTCATCCTCACCTGCCAGATCCACTGCCCGCTCTCTGGGATCGGAAGCCCGTTCTGCGGTTTCTTCCCCCCGGGGAGCGGGCTCGGCGCTTCTCCTATCTACCTCCGAGGAGGTTGATGTGGAGAGCGTCGATTCACCCCCTCAATCCCCACAGTATGAGGAGCTATTGGAGGTAGTTACTCGTGCGGTCGCTAAGTTAAACATTGATTGGCCTGCTGAGAAACAGGCTGAACTGCAGAAAAGTAAACTCAATGAACGCTTTCTGCGTACTAAGCCGCTACCTCCACGCCGGAGCCTGCCTTTTTTTCCCGATCTCCACACCGAGGTGTCGAGATCGTGGAAGAAACCATTTTCGGCCCGCTTATTCATCCCCACCTCTGATTATTATGGCAATGTGGCGGGGCTGGGTGATTGCAGTTACAGAGCGATGCCCTGGGAAGATGAATGGGCGGAACCCGCCGCTGACGTCTCGCCCATCGATTGGACTGATTACACATATGATTCAGAGCTTGTGAAACCATGGTTACATACGTAACCTGGGACGTTTTCATCTTCTTTTTCTTTTTCTTTCTTTCTTTTCTTGGCGCCAGATTGCTCATGTCTTTTCACGGGCATAGTTGTCCATCATTTGCATTCGGCTGCAAACATGAGGTGCGAGCGGTCGCGGATGCGGGAATGGCGAAGCACTTTTTTTTTTTTGAGAGCAACTGGGATGGTGCCCCCCTGGAAGTTGGTGCCCTACGCAAACTGCATACTCTGAGTATAGGGAGCGGCAGTACTGATCTAAGGTATAGGCTTAGATGAATCTAAACTGTCAAGTACTTACCTGGGTCATATTTCCCCCAAAAAACAATGAAAGAAATAATAAATGATAGCTATTTACTAGTCATTTATCTTTTTTATTTTTATTTTGTAATTCCCAACATTTAGAGTTCTTCTCAGTACTATAATACTATAAAAGTATTTATTTGTAGCTAACAAAACATTTCTGGACACATTGTGGTAATGAGAATTTGGTGGGAAAATTATTGTGTTTAATGTTTTTGTCAGATTCACCTGCTCACACACAATTGAATATTTTAGGATATGATAAAGTAAAAACTGTAAAAAATGATCCTCGAAATGTTTAATTAACCAAAGATTACACAATGTAAATTTTGTTTCACTTAATTTTTTTATGGTTCTTTTGTAATTCTGTGGTGCAAATTATTATTAGATTCGGACGACTCACTTTTGGTAAGTTTTTATGTTCAACGGTTAGTAGCTCAGTAATATGCATGTAATTTTTATGCATGAGTAATAAACTAGCTTGTAAGTTGTCAACATACTTTTTTCTTAGGTTTTATGAACTCTGTTAATGATACACAAAAAGTAATGTGATTTTCATATTTATCATGTCAAACTTCATAAAAAAACATTAAAATGAAATGGAAACAAAACTTTGTTTCATCGTGTTATTGGAGTACGTTTTACATGAAAATACTATTTCAGTTTTTCTAATTAAAACCTAGCAATTTTATGTTTTCAATTTTTCAATTACATTTTTTTCAGCACTGTATTTGTCAAGATTCTGAAAGGTACCCTAATGTTATCTGTAACACAGAAGAAAAAAAAAACTCCCACAAAGCGCACATATTTCTCAAATTCAGAAATGCTTTGAGATTGCAGTACCACAATCAAGCTAGTAATACCTTTCCCCAAACAAACTCCCAATGCAATCCAGCCTCACAAAGTGAAAAGAGTTTGTGTGAATGGACCAATTCTGACTTACCGTAACCTGCACAGATTTTGAGATTTGAAAGAATCTTGTGGTCAGGAGGAGGAAGATGATCAGCGCTCTCATTTTCAGCCTCAGACGGACAGTATTGCATCAAGTGAATTCAGATGTACATCAGGTCAAGCTATATAAAGTGTGATTATTGTGTTAATATGTTACTAAGTAAGCTATTAAGACCTGGTGGTCGAATACAGCCTGTCGTTTACATCTTGACCTCCTCTTTGATAACAAAAGAGGATGTACGTGTTTTCTCTATATGAATCATACACAGGCCTGTCATTAAGTGACAAACTGTACCAGTTATTCTCATAAATCCATCTGTTATGAGCACATACAGGACATGGATGTCAGCTGGCTGGCTTGCAAACTGGGATTTAGGAATTAGATTGTACACAAGGCTATCTCCCTATAAATTGTAGGGTTTGTCAGGGCTTGATAGAAGTGCTTGTACAAATTGATATCAGTTCAGCAGCATGGCTGAATCAGTGACCTGATTTTTCAAGAAACAAACACAGTGTTGGAGAAGCTACTTTGAAATCGTAGATTGTCAAATACATCTTTCTCATATAATTCAGCTCCAGTTAAGCTACTCTTAATATACCAACTATAGTAACAATAGCCAAATTTGGTGCTGTTGAATTTTAATTGCAATCAGAGCAGTGTTTGTCTGGGACAAAATCTCACTTAAGGTAACAACGTTAAACAACATTTGAACAAAAGAAACCTTCTGTTTGTGAAAAAAAACACAATTTATATTAACAGCAGAATTTAGAAAATATTATGCAGTTTTTCATTAATATTAGAAATCTTTTTTTTTTTAATATTTATTTTTAAATTTATTTTTAAGGTTTTTTATGCCTTTAATTGTAGAGGACAGTATAGGTCGACAGGAAGCAAGTGAGAGAGAGGGGATTGGGAAAAGTCCACAAGTCTGGACTCAAACTCGCGACGCCCGAAGCGCAATAGCGCTACATGTCAGCACACTTCCCACAAGGCCATCTGCACCAACAATGTAAGAATTCTTAATAAATATTTATTTTAAAGTTACTGTAATAATCATAAAGCACTGATTTTTATTTTTATTTTTATTTATATATAAAATAATTACCTCAGCTTGCTTGTATATAAAATGCAGAAGAGTAGAATGGAAAAAGAAGCAAGTACTGAATTCAGAACCATGTACACTCTTAAAAATAAAGGTGCTTCATGATGCCATAGAAGAACCTTTTTGTCTAAATGGTTCCATAAAGAACCTTTAACATCTAAAGAACCTTTCTGTTTCACAAAAGGTTCTTTGTGGCGAAAGAAGGTTCTTCAGATTATAAAAAGGTAAGGAAGAGATGGTTCTTTAAAGAACCTTTGACTGAATGGTTCTTTGTGGAACCAAAAATGGTTCTTCTATGGCATCGCTTGAAGAACCTTTTGAAGCACCTTTATTTTTAAGAGTGTACTACGTCTTGCGCGTGATACGGTGTTATAAAATGGCAGTGCTCAGGTTAAAATAAAAAACAAGTCTCGAGACGTCTTGTTTATTTTTTGGGGCCATTCACACAGAAAACATTTTTGCTTTGAAAAATATGATATGAGGGCAGTGTATTGGGGGAACAATGCAAGGCCTCGAGATTAAACTTATTTTACCTTCACGCTGCCTTTTTACAATGCGCAAGACACTGCAAAAGATGCAAGGGCAAAAACGTTTACCTAAGTTGTGCCCCAAAATGACGCACTATGCACTTATACGCTATGTACTCAACCATGTAGTCTATGAATTTTATAAGTTTTTCTTTATTCATTATCAGAGTAATTAAAGCTGCAATGCATGATGTGTCCAACATTAAAGTGCATTTGGGTATTTAAAGTGCACTTTTTCTTTTTGCAATTTCCAGTGTGAATACACTACTCTCACTATTCATACAAATTACATAGTACATAAGTATGCAAAACGGGATGCACCCAGGGGCGGACTGGCCATCTGGACGTTCTGGAGAAGTCCAGAACGGCCGTCCATCCAGAGCCATCAGCCTGGCAGGTTTATCATCAAATAAAAAGTGTCAGATTAAGTGTCTCAGAGTGTCTATTTACACCAACTCCGCCCACCAACGTGTGATTGGGCTAGTCAAGACTACAAAGGACGGCTAATAGTCGTCAGCTCCAGTGGCGCAGATAGTAAAGCGTGTGTCTTATTTGTTCGAATCTGGTTTATTGTCCCAATAAGTTGGCATCCATTTAATAATTTGAATTAAAATTACAATTTACACTCACTCAATAAGTTATTATTGCATACTGTTTTATAATGTATTGCAATACTGAGGTGCAGATAATTGCCACTATTTGCAATAAGTAGTAGGCTATAAATAGCAGAAAATCCTGCTATTTTAACACAGTGTAAATAGAATCTATAGCTATTTGCACTTAGTGTAAATAGCATCTATCGCTAAGAAAATTTTATTTTCACTTAGTGCAAATAGCCGCTGCCTTAAGTGATTCTACAACGGGTTACATTTAAGAGATATTGAGTTAGAAAATACAGTAAATGAAGTCGCCTATAAGGTGATTAGTCTGATTAACATGACACACACAAAGAGACATATACTCAAATTGAAGAATTCTGTTGTCTCAGGTTTCTAGATTCTAGGTTTATGTTTATCATTGTCATATTATACATTTTGTGTTCTGCTCTTTTTATGTAGTTTTCAAGTATTTTAGTTCATACAATAATATATATTTATTTCAATCCCATGCTGGAAAAAATAAATAAAAACCAGCACATAATTTGTAATGGTTTTACGGATTTATAATGAGAATTGTATTGGTTTTAATGGAAACTGTAATGGTGCCTGTTGGTCTCTACTGGTAATTGGTCGTTTTAAAAAAAAACCACTAAATCCTAATGTAATATGTCCCAAAACACACTACAGGAAACCATTATTTAATTGTTTTAATGGTTAAAAGTGTTATGCTTTAATGGTTAAAAATAATTTCTCTGATGGTTTCTATTGTTTTTGTCAGCAGGGTCACCATGGGTTTTGTGATGTTATTTGCCATAAATGCAACAGGATTTCTGCAATATTGTGAGATATAGCAACTGTTTGTACTGTAGTTGTGGTGGGCCTATTTGGGAGAAAATCCAGGGCCGTTTTTTACTCCCAGTCCGTCCCTGGATGCACCTAAAGAAAAACAATGTAAAAGTAATGCAGTTGAATGGAAAAACATGTTCTGTGTGAACGGCCTCCATTGCTGCAATCATTGGTCAGGCATTAGGCTACCTAATATTCACGTCCAAAGCAATACTGTAGCCTATATCAGTCCATTGCTCATCTCAAATTATGTGAAGCCTCTGTGTATCTAGTTTGCTCCCCAATACTGAACATAGCAATGTAAACTGGACTGTCAGTCCGTGCTGCATGCTATGCATACACTTAAGCATTTATGACTTGTTTTTGAAACAAAAATAATTTATTTTAATCATAATGTGTTTATTGTCATAATTACTGTATGTTTGAGAAGTGAGCTTGTGTGATGTAATAATGCATGGCGATAAAACACGATGCATCGGAGTAATCCTGATAAAACTTGGCCGGTGACACAACAGGATACTGTACTTGCGTCAATCCACTGAGCTATTGCAGCTGTGCAATAAAACCCACTAAACACAAAGAGATTGGAAAAATTGCATCACTGCATATTGCCACTAGCTTTGCAGACAATATGGCATTTCATGTGTTGAACTCCAGACAGCCGTCGCTCCACAATCAATACAATCTGACTCTACATTTTTACATCTAGCAGCCTCTTGACCTCTTTTTTTGTTTTGTTTGCATGCTCTTTTGGGAACCATTGTCAGTTTGCGCCTGCGATGGCCTTTGAATTGGCAAAGATGCAAACTATGATTACTATCAGCAAATGGAGTGTTGACAAAGAGCCTTGAGCACATTTTCTCATATATATGAGAATGTATTTATATACATAAAGACATTTACAATGTCATAAAAAAAATTCTGTTTCAAATAAATGCTGTCCTTTTAAACTTTCTATTCACAAAAATACTAAGTTGCAGAATATTTTTCAACATTGATAATAATAAAAATATCTCTTGAGCACTAAATCAGCATAATAGAGTGATTTCTGAATGATCATGTGCCACTGAAGACTAACTAATGGTAAAAGCAGCTGAAAATGAATGAATAAAAGGCATTTTAAAATATTACAGTTATTTTAAATGGTAATATTTCACAATATTACTGTTTTCACTGTAGTTTTGATTAAGTAAATGCAACCATGCTGAGCATAAGAAACTTAAAAAAAACATTTAAATATCTTACAAGCCCCAATATACAGGTATATTAAATCAGGGTTTAAATACTAAACCATACATCATATATTTCCTATATGGGCACCAAAACTGCCAACACCACTGGCAGCCCCTCAAAAGACAGTTGC
Source organism: Schizothorax lantsangensis (assembly GCA_027422415.1). Lineage (NCBI taxonomy): Eukaryota > Metazoa > Chordata > Actinopteri > Cypriniformes > Cyprinidae > Schizothorax > Schizothorax lantsangensis. The sequence goes on along the minus strand of CM049847.1, from coordinate 18,376,625 downwards.
ATGATGCTTCAGATAGCAGTCATATGTCTTCTTCTTTTGATGGTTTCAGTACCGTCGCCTTAAATTCAAAACAACTACAGTGGAAAAAAATTATTTGATCCCCTGCTGATTTTGTACGTTTGCCCACTGACAAAGAAATTATCAGTCTATAATTTTAATAGGTTTATTTGAACAGTGAGAGACAGAATAACAACAAAAAAATCCAGAAAAACGCATTTCAAAAAAGTTATAATTTGATTCGCATTTTAATGAGTGAAATAAGTATTTGCCCCCTTCACAAAACATGACTTAGTACTTGGTGGCAAAACCCTTGCTGGCAATCACAGAGGTCAGATGTTTCTTGTAGTTGGCCACCAGTTTTGCACACATCTCAGGAGGGATTTTGTCCCACTCCTCTTTGCAGATCCTCTCCAAGTCATTAAGGTTTCGAGACTGATGTTTGGCAACTCGAACCTTCAGCTCCCTCCACATATTTTCTATGGGATTAAGGTCTGAAGACTGGCTAGGCCCCAGGACCTTAGTGCTTCTTTTTTTTTGTTATCAACATTTTTTTTTCATACACAACATCATAACATAACATCCAAAATATAACAAAACAAAACAACAGACATATACTCAATATCTCAAAAGTCCAGTCAAAAAGGGAGGGAGAGAGGGAAGGACAAGAAAAACACAAAACAAGTCATTCCTTTATACAATCACGTATATTAAGGAGAACGCACTGCCAAGCATCAATGGTCGAAGGCTTGGCCCCATTGATTTGTGCTGTTGTACATTCATAAGTCACTTTTTGCAGGAGGCTATGGATCCAATATGTTTTTCCACACATGTGCGGTGTAAACCAGTTCTGTATTATTGTCTTCTTCGCAGCTGTAAAACCAGCAAACAACATTCTCTTTTGCATTGTACTAATACAGAGACCAGAATCATCATTAAGAAGACACAAACTTGGGTTAACAAGCCAATCAATTTGTAGTAAGGATGATAAAACCAGGTTTACATGTGTCCATAGACCCTTAATGTGCTTCTTGAGCCACTCCTTTGTTGCCTTGGCCGTGTGTTTTGGGTCATTGTCATGCTGGAAAACCTGGTTTTATCATCCACGACCCATTTTCAATGCCCTGGCCCTGACGGTACATGGCCCCGTCCATCGTCCCTTTGATGCAGTGCAGTTGTCCTGTCCCCTTTGCAGAAAAACACCCCCAAAGCATCATTTTTCCACCTCCGTATTTGACGGTGGGGATAATGTGTTCTTGGGGTCATAGGCAGCATTCTTCCTCCTCCAAACATGGCGAGTTGAGTTGATACTGTTGAGAGCTCGATTTTGGTCTCATCTGACCACAACACTTTCACCCAGTTCTCCTCTGAATCATTCAGATGTTCATTGGCAAACTTCAGACGGGCCTGTACATGTGCTTTCTTGAGCAGGGGGACCTTGCGGGCGCTGCAGGATTTCAGTCCTTCACGGCATAGGTGTGTTACCAATTGTTTTCTTGGTTATGGTCCCAGCTGCCTTGAGATCATTGACAAGATCCTCCCGTGTAGTTCTGAGCTGATTCCTCACTGTTCTCATGATCATTGAAACGCCACAAGGTGAGATCTTGCATGGAGCCCCAGTCCGAGGGAGATTGACAGTTATTTTGTGTTTCTTCTATTTGCGAATAATTGCACCAACTGTTGCCACCTTCCCACCAAGCTGCTTGGCGATGGTCTTGTAGCCCATTCCAGCCTTGTGTAGGTCTACAATCTTGTCCTTGACATCCTTGGACAGCTCTTTGGACTTGGCCATGGTGGAGAATTTGGAATCTGATTGATTAATTGCTTCTGTGGAAAGGTGTCTTTTATACAGGTAACAAACTGTGATTAGGAGCACTCCCTTTAAGAGAGACTCCCTTTATTAAAGACACCTGGGAGCCAGAAATCTTGCTGATTGATAGGGGATCAAATACTTATTTCACTCATTAAAATGCAAATCAATTTATAACTTTTTTGAAATGCATTTTTCTGGATTTTTTTGTTGTTATTCTGTCTCTCACTGTTCAAATAAACCTACCATTAAAATTATAGACTGATCATTTCTTTGTCAGTGGGCAAACGTACAAAATCAGCAGGGGATAATATATATATATATATATATATATTTTTTTTTTCCCCACTGTATTCATGTAGGGCTGGTTGATCTAGGAGAGAAGTCCTCCCTAGTGACCAAAACCTTCAAAGCGAAAAAAATGGCTTACTCTCCATTCTGTTGTTCACCATTTCACTGAAGCTTTCAAAACAGGTAAATTACAGTTCCATCAGCAGCCTGCTTCTTTTTTTTTGTAGCTTACGAGCAAACACAGAACAGTACACAAAAAGAACATAGTACCTAATCAATTTTTACTCAAAGCACAGGACAGCAAATCAAGGTGGCTGTTTTATGTACAAATGTTGTGTTGCATAAAGGTTTGGATTCTAATCCGGACTACAAATGATCAGGAATGTGTTATGTTGGGGTGATGAATTGATGTGCTGCATGAATGCAAATAGCAGAACGGTTTCACCATACACACATACATTTCAATACTCGCACAAAGACACACATTCACGCTTGAAAGGTTTCATGTCTAGTAATGAAAAAATTGAATATTTAAATAAGCAGTCAAGAAGTTTCCTGAAGACATATATCAGTAAATACAGTCTTCACACTTAATGTTCCTGTCACTCAACTTTCAATAAATCTTTTATGAGCAACAGCCCACCAAACCTCATCAATAACCTCATCAAGAATATGTTGCTTTCAAAATCACTGAATATAAACAATGAAGTAGTCTGCTTCCCTCCTGTCAGTCAAAAAGTATGGCATTAAATGGTTTGCACTCAGACATCCCAAGTTCCTCATCCATTAAATATGAACTAATTGCCTAGTTTTGGCTGTAAAACCGAATAACATTTTTGTAACGTCAATCACATTCTTTCTACAATAAAAATGATACACGATGCACAGAGAACAGATTTTCAATGCACTTTAATGAACACTGAGGCATTACCACACACAAAGGAGTATAAAACCCAGCAAAACTGAGAAATAGAAAAATAAAAAAGACACTTTTTTCTTAAATAAATGAAATATGTGCTGTAACAAAAACTAAACGTGGGAAAGCAAAGAGGGGAAGGAAGTTTGAGTAACAGTTCATAAACAGTGTGCTGCCATTTTGAGTTTTGCCATTCAGGCAACATTCGTGAGAACTTATGGCAGTAAATTAATATATGCTGATTTTATTAAGTGGAGGTGAGGATGATCAAGCAAGGGGAGGAGTTAGCAACCGGTACATGCCGCAAAAGCACATATTTCACAGACGTCTATAGGCACAGATGCTGAAACAGACAAAAAGTTATCTCAGGTTAGATTGGGATTTATCAAGCAATACAATGCAATTTATTGACAGTACATTGTGTAAAATTATGGCATATGACTATTACCTAGCCTAGCGAAGGACATTGTTGCTCCTCTCTGCATGCACAGAGGCGTAAACTCCTGTGGCAGAGTTGGATTGGAGCATACAGAAAAGTAGCTCGTCTTGGCCAACCGAGGGTTTTGTGTTCGTGGTTGGTCGATTAATTGCTGGAGAACTTTCACAGAGTCCAATGAAAAGGAAAAATCACCTTCCTACAGGAGGGAAATTGTAGAAATAAATGGATGAGTTCAATTCTCAATGCCAAGACCGAACAATGCGTCAGCACTGACCGCTGGAGTTCAACTTAATAGCATTTGGATGAATGATTCTTTATAAATAGCTCAAATGACTCATGCCTTTATTGGATAAACATTTTAGCCATATACACAACAATATACATGTTTCACAATCAGGTCAGATGCAAACTGATGCAGCTCTGAGGAGATTACATCCATAAATCATGGAATAAAGCGTTCATTAGGCTCATTTAAACTAGTGAGATGTTTTTAATTACAGAGAAGCAGCAATGATAGCAATAAAAGCTTGAGCTTACCTGGACTTGCACAGCCTCACAGACCAGGCAAAGAGCTACAACGAGGAAAGCGACAAACAAAACGGTCTTCATGCTGGCTGATTCTTCTCGAGAACGGTTTAACTGTAGTATGTTTTTCAGTTGTTGTCACTGCAATCTCTGCCTTTCTCCTCTTTCTGTCTCCTCTTATATAGGAACTGATCCCCGGACCAGCAACCTATCAGAAACTGTCATTGTTTTTTTGCTGTTAATGAATAAAGAGGATAAATTTTACGATGTCGTAAAACAGAATTCATAAATCCTACGTGACCTCATCTGTAGTTGTGACATAAACTTTTATGGATCTTTTAGTTAGGTTTGTCTAGTGGCCTGTTCTTCATTCTCTAGTTAGGGTTAATTAATAACCACAAAATGAGCACACAATAGCGTCTTTGTGTTGGGAGCAGGTTAAAGCTAATGAGAATACCAATGCAAGCAAATGTCAAAACAAAGTTACTCTTTACTTTAAGTTATTAGGTCATTTTTTCCCTGATCACTGGCTATGACTAAATGTTTAGTCATTGTCTGTAGTACACTTTTTGCAAATATTACACTAATGATCTAATATATCACATTGTAAGATTCTTGTATTCCTCTGTGGTTATTTCAAAAGTGAAAACAGACTTTCTCTGGGCCCTAAGTGAGTGATATATAAAATAATATGTAGATATTTAAAGATATACAAATATAAAGAAGATCATAAGATTGCTTTTAAATATTTAGTCTAAGGCACTAGTTCACAGTGGGTCATGACCCAAAAATGTCGTGAAAGGGTCTAGGACAACAAAGACAAATAAAATGTAAATAACTGCAGTATACAGTATAAGGTACATCAGTCTTAAGCCACTGTATTGTTGGTGCAAATGTGTCAGTTGTTAACATGGTTAAGGCATAATGCTAAAAGAAAAACAATATTTGGCTCAGTAAGGCTAATAAATTACAATTATGCTGTTGTTTGCATTTAAATTGGTCAAATTTTCCCATTTAGCTTGCATGATTTCAAAAACAGTTTCATTTCTTTTTAAAAATATTTAACAATATTGTATTGAGATACATGAATTATAAAGAAATTAATACTTTTATCCAGCAAAGATTAATTAAACTGATCTGCTCAAAAGCAACAGTTTCTATTTGAAATAAATGCTATTCTTTTTAAATGTCTATTTATCAAAGAAACCTGAATAAGATGTATCAATTTCCACAAAAATAGCAACTGTTTTTAACATTAATAATGAGAAAGTGAGCATATTAGAATGATTTCTGAAGGATCATGTGACACTGAAGACTGAAATAAAACTCAGCTGCTGAAAATTCAGATTTTCAATCACAGTAATAAATGAAATGAAATTAAAATACATTAAAAAAAATTGTAATATTTCACATTATTGCTGTTTTTGCTGTATCGTTTATTTTTGATCAAATAAATGCATCCCTGGTGAACACAAGAGACTTATGTTAACTAAAAATAGATAACTTCATTGTTATCACAAATCTTCAGTTATCACAAATCACTATTATGTAATCAAAATCAATGTGCTATATAAAGGAAGACCAAAAGAGCAGTATATGAAAGTTCATATTAAACCACTATCAATAATTCTCATAATTAACATACTTATTTTATTTTGATATGTACAGGTATAAAGATACTTTGTTCAGTTAACTATGCTGACAAAAATGAACATTATGTCTGATGTCTGTCTGGTTCTGATAAACCCTTTAATCATTCATCAGAAAGTCTCTTCTTAAAAGTTTCATTATCACAGAATGATCTGTTCAATCCTCTCAAATCACTTATATGCAAGAACATTCAGTTCAACCAGACAACGTTTAGACAAATGTTTAGACTATCAATACCTGCGAAATCTGTTTTTATAAAATAGATGAAAAATTCTAAAAATCACCAGGTTCACAAAAAGGCTTCAGTCTGATACTGTGATAGCGGCCACACCTGATGATGCAATTTAACTTCAGCATGGCACCTGCTTATCAACCAAGCCTCTTCCTTCCCTTGTCAATATACGTGATTATTCACACTGCAGACTCTCACATACACATGTGTTCAGCTTCCAACACCACACACGTATCTCACGTTTATCAGGTATGAAGAGGCAGAACTCAATGCTCATGTTTGTACATAGAAGACTTCCCATGGTTCAATTTGCTATTGCTTATCAGGGCTCAAAAACAATGATTATTATGTATTGTGTTTACTTAATTTTGTCAATATTCTCCTCCCTGTGAAGGCGCGTTCTGTTTTAAACCTGCTTTATGATTTAATGGCCCTAATTACACCGTGACTGCTTTGACCTTTGCATCAGTTGCTCTGAGAGCTGTGAGAAAGAAATCAGGACAGTGGAAAATGTAAATGTTGTATAAAATACACTGTAAGTCTCTTTGCACAAAAGTAAAATAGACAGAAAACAAGATGTTGATTAATACAGAAACAGTTCATAGTGTTTTATAAAGCATGTGCCATTGAAACAGGTTTAGATGTTCAATATAAAATTATTACAAATAATAAAAAAAATTATAATAAATCTCCAGTTTATAATAATTATATGTTCTTATATTGAATATTTTTCTTTTTTTTTATTTGATCAACAAAAAAGTGGAGAGGGAATAATCTGAATCATCAGTCAATGAAAGCTTTCACGAGAGCACATAATTCATACCTAATCAAATACAATATACTGAAATCTAGGTTTTATAAGACACCATTTATGAGGAGAACATCTTTCATTTTCTTATTTTCTTTGTGCTCCTGCTCCAGCATATTGTGTATTTCTGTTTTTACAAGCATCATCCAATTGCAATTCCCGAACGTTTTGACGCAGACTAGTGTTAAACAAGCTGCAGATGGTTCATATTTATATGAGATGACACATGAAAGGAACCACATGTCAGATGAGAGGGTACTTACAATGATTTTTCAGTGAAGTAAATTTTTGATCTTATTTTATCAAACAAATGTGATGCCACTCGGGGGACGGAAGCCTAAATAAGGACCAAAAAGCCTGTACCTATTAATCCATATGGCTAAACCTGTCTCACCGTTCTTCATGATGATAGGACATCAGGCCAGTTATATCGAGCAGGTACTGTGCCAAATGTGCCAAAAGGCCTTTGTGTGTGGGACGTGAACGCCAGCTCACATGAACATTGAGTAAATCAACAGCCTGGGAACAAATTCCATCACTGAAAACAACACAAACACAAAGCAGGATAGAATATCTTTATTAGGGGTGTACAAAAAATAAAAACATTTATTAATGGATATTTAACTAACATAATATAATACAAATTTATGGTTTGTTCGTTTACAAATAATTGTATAATATGAAAAATTGGATTAATTATAAAAAAATTAAAAGAAAAAATGTAATATGAACTATTTCAATAATATATTTATTTTATTTCAATAGTACCCGATTAAAGTACAAATTCCCAAAGCAATTATGCATTAAATACAAATTAAGCATGGCAAAGAGTTGCAATTAACAAAGACCTTTACCCCTGATCTTTATTGTCACAATATCTAAGGGTTCCAATAGATAATGGGGACAATTGTAGGTATAGACTGTAATGGAGATTGTAAAAGCAGGAAAACAATTATTCAAATAGTTACTTTAAAAAAAAAATGAAGTACTACTTATAATGAATAAATATATAAGTAAATAATAATGAATGTCAGCTACTTTGCCAAAAAAGTTAATAAATTAATTAATTAATTAATTACTTAATCACATTTTATCCAATGAGTCACAGATATGTAAATTGTTTGGAATCTATATAAAAATGCATATTAGACCAAAATTATTGTCCCAACTAGCCTATATCTAAACAAGCAAATTCATATAGTAGACTCTAAAAATGCTGGGTTAAATACAACCCAGTGCTGGGTTGCTAAATATGTTTGTTTACTGTCACCTACACTGAAACAATCTTTACCTGTCCTAATATGAATTGATTTTGATATTGATCTTTGAGATTTGTTGCGAGAAATCAAAAATGAATCATGTTGACTCAAATGAATCATGTTGCCTTTTTACCTTTTCTCAACAATTTCTTTCTTCTCCTAACTGATAATTTAATCAACACAGTCACGGAGCTTGTGAAATCCTTCACCTATCAGTGGCATGGACCAGTGACAACATGCCCTGGATGGTGACTCACATCATGGTTCATTAATTAAGCTCTTGCCTTCTTGATCTTTTCACCTGAAAAGGAAACACGAAACTTCAAATATGAGTCTGATTGATAAGGAAGTCAGTGCTGCCTGGAAAACAAAGTGGAACATGTAAGGGAACGAAGATATATACAGTTGTATATTTACATTCCACTTTAGCTTTCATAAATAAATAGAAACATACCAAACTCTCATGCTACCATAGTCATTTTAAATATAAGAATATATAAATGGCTTATCTTCATCATTATATTAATGTGTAACACTGATATGGCACCTAAATTTGTTTTTGCAATATTCACCTTTTTTTCCTGGTTCAAATAGCAGGTGTGTAATCAGCCATAATCAACACAAGCAGAAGCTTTATGGCTAAGGCAAAAATATATTAGCATAGTAATTTGAAACGTGAGAGATAATATATCAGTTAAATCAGTGTCAGCTGACTGTGCAATTGCACTGTTTTCTTGTTTACCTCAAGAAAGAAACATCAATATTATATGGTAATTTTGCAGATGTGTTTATTAATTAAGGCATATTTTCAGGATTTTCATTCTGAACCAGATTTTCTGGTCTAAAATTGCAGCCACATCTCGGTATAATTCAAAGCTGTAATCATGCCCATGTTGGCTGTGATTGCAAAGCTCATTAATTTTGTAGAGATGAGGTCTACCATAAACCTGTTCAAAACAGGTGTTTTGTTTAATTGGATAAATATCAAGATTTAAAATATTTGAAATGCATCTATAAAGTAATTTAAGCAAAAAGACTGATACTGCTGTATAAAACAAGACTGTCAATCATAACTGACTGGTGTGAAACGTTCTTCTCTCATGGCATGTCTGTGGAAAAACACACAGTTTTACAAGCACAGATGTATGTCATGAGATTTAAAAGTAATCTAAATTATGCTAGATACTATTATGTTGCAGGATCTTTGAAGACTGTCAAGTTGATGAATTGCTAATTCTATAAATATGGGAGACATTTTCTTATCTTTAATATCCTCACTGTGTTGGCAAACTGTAGCTGTAAAGTAAACACTCATCTGTGAGTGGGGTTACAGTAGATCACACATGAATCATATACATATTCCAAATTATGATTAACAGTGGGAACCCCCAAACAGATTTGTCTCTGTAACCCTCTTGAAATAAACACTAAAGCGTTTTATTTCAGGTCATGACCTATTTATTTTAAGTGTTTAAATACCCTATATTTTCCATTTTCTCAAATCTCACAAATCTCAGGAGTCCACACACATTAACAAAACTGCTTGTGTTTATATGGCCTTCCTTTTGTTCTTTTATAAACCTGCATAATCTTTATCTGTGAGACATTAACTCCTTTGGGCCAGAGGTTTACAATAGTTTAACATTTCTGTGACAATGCTTACATTATCTCTCTCTATACTGAGTGCCTCATGAAGCAGAGTCATTGCTTTTTGCATTGTAAAGGGTTTGATTTGTCTTTGTCTAACAGAAAATCTCCTCCATGGGAGTCCATCTAGTCTAAGACCATTAGTGTATGTATTTGTCTAACTGAATGCATTTTTATTTCATTATAAATCACATTCTCTGCATACTTTGAGTGAAAGGTTGAATTAAAAAAAAAAAAAAAGAATTTAAGAGTTTCTTACATTATTGCCCTTATGCTATAAAGGCATAGTTCACCCAAAAAAGAAAATCTGCTGACAATCCACTCAACCTCAGGCCATCCAAGATGACGATGACTTTGTTTCTTCATTGGAACAGATTTCGAGAAATGTAGCATAACATCACTTGCTCACCAATGGATCCACCGCAGTGAATGGGTGCCCGTTCCAAGTTAAAAACATCTTTATGGATGTTTCTTACAAAAACACAGCTTTTCACTTCACAAGACATTATTTGATGGACTGGAGGTGTGAGGATTACTTGTGGATTATTGTGATGTTTTTATCAGCTGTTTAGACCCTCATTCTGAAGGCACCCTTTCACTGCATTGGTAAACAAATGATGTAATGATAAATCTCTCCAAATCTGTTCTGATGAAGAAACAAACTCAACTACATCTTGAATACCCCGAGGGTGAGTAAACGCTCAGTCATTTTTTTGGGTGAACAATAATCACCTAATGATCACGATGCCTACATTTCATTATAGTGACCTTATCAGAATACTTTCATTTCAATTGTTTAAATTGACTATCTATTCCCAGGTTTAAATATTTCAGTGCGGTCTCAGACTTTTAGATCCCTGCCTTGCACCATCATCAAATCCTTCTCTAGTCCTGCTGATAGATTCATTAGAAAATAAAGAACAGGGGATTCTTTCTAACTGCCTCATTGAACATGTTGTGCCTCCAAATAGAAGACCAGGCTGAGTCATAAATGAATTATGTTTGCAAACATGTTACTTAAATGAGCACTGACTTAAGGTTTTGGATTTGGGACTGATCTCTGCTGTGGCAACAGTGCAAGAGTAAATATAAAAGAACTCAAAACGTACTCATGGATAACTTTGTTCCAACGACTGAAGCATTTAATGGCAGGCCATGGCAGACATGCACTCACAAAGGCCAAGCGTGACCAGGCAAGATTGTACTGGGATATGAATAACAACAGTGCCACAGTTGGTTAATAATCAGGTGATGTACGTGTTGTGAATATCTCTAGTGGAAAGAATGAAGACACTTGACTCCTCATATGATACTGTGTGGTTTACCTGGGCAATATAATTTACTCTAAAGTTTTGTATGAAAAGAAATGAGTCACAAGTGTGTGTATGTTATAGTGATTCATTCACAGTGAATGACTGCTGTTGTTGTTGTACTATGCAGAGATGGAAACTCGAGTCTGCGACTTGGACTCGAGTCGCACTTAAGTCGCATAAATAAAGACTTGGGACTTGACTTGGACCCGTGAACAGCTGACTCGAGACTTGACTTGGACTCGTGAGACTCGTAAAAAACGCAAGTCATTTGGTATAGGAGTTTATATGAATGTATCTCTGAGGGAAACTGTCTTAAAAAAAAGTTTAGATGGTATTTTCTTTTCATCTTGCCTCCGTATAATGCATATTAGTGTTCATAACCGCAGCACTGCTTTGTTTACAGCGGAAACCAAGGAAACGTACTCGGTTACTGTCGTAACCTCGGTTCCCTGAGATACGGAACGAGTACAGCGTCTTGATAAAGACGCATAAGGGAAAAAGCCTTTTTTCTCCTGAACTGAAGTCTTATTCAATCACGCAGTGAAACTGCACGACTATTGGTTCGTGCAGTGGTAAAAAACAAACCAATGGGTCGGCAGCGGAGCTGCGCGAACCTATGGCGACGATTCCCGCCAGATCCCGCCAAAATGGGCGGGGCATCTGGCTATATAAGCGGTCGTTTCGCCATAGGATCCTCAGGTTACTTCGACTGAAGCGACGACTGAGTCGTGCAGCTACCTGGCACGGCAAAGTACGCAGTACTCGTTCCGTATCTCAGGGAACCGAGGTTACGATAGTAACCGAGTACGTTCCCTGTCGATACTCCACTCGTACTGCGTCTTGATAAAGACGCATATGGGAACTGAATTTAATCACACCGTGCTAGGGTAGATGAACGACTGTATATACCTCCATAAGCATAAATGCCCATAGGGAAGTAAGTAGTCTACTTCAGGCTAAGGCGAGCTAAACTCATAGAGGTTATGCTCGGCCTGGATGATCGTTCCATATGACTCCTGTATACTCAGTTAACCGGAGTATGCAGGGTGCCAATCAGAGAGCCTGAGCGCATTGCGGTCAAGAAATCTCTGACAGGATTGTTCCCACAGCGTATGTATACAAGCTCATCTAAGCAGAGAGGACTCTGGCCTGTAAGGCCGGTATGTCCAGGTTATAAAACCTAGCAAATGTGGACGGAGTGGCCCAGCCAGCCGCCGCACAAATCTCTGTAATGAACACACCGCTAGACCACGCCCATGACGAGGAGATGCCTCTAGTCGAATGGGTTCGTACTCCAATGGGGCATTGCAGGCCCAAAGAAGAGTATGCCAGCATGACAGCATCCACTGTCCACTTAGAGAGTCTCTGCTTCGTGACCGGATGCCCTTTGGCGCGGTTACCGAAGCTAACAAAGAGCTGTTCCGCATGCCTAAAGGGGGCGGAACGCTCAAAGTAGATTCTCAGAGCTCTGACAGGGCATAACAAGGATAACTCCCGGTCCTCCTCAGATGGAGGAAGCACGGAGAGCGTGATGACCTGAGCTCTGAACAGGGTTGAAAGTACCTTAGGTACGTAACCATGCCTTGGTTTCAGGACGACCTTGGAGTCGTTAGGCCCGAATTCCAGGCAGGCAGGGCTAATAGAGAGCGCCTGCAGGTCTCCAACTCGCTTAACCGATGCTAGTGCTAGTAGCAGAGCAGTTTTCAGCGAAAGCGAGCGGAGGTTCGTAGACTGTAGCGGCTCAAAGGGAGGGCCTTTCAAGGCCCTCAGTACAGTAGGCAGATCCCATGTAGGGACAGTAAGGGGCCGAGGTGGATTCAACCTCCTGGCTCCCTTCAGAAAACGGACAACTGAGTTGTCTCTGCCTACTGACTGGCCCGCTATAGGGGCATGAAAGGCTGCTATAGCTGCTACGAACACCTTGAGTGTAGAGTGAGAACATCCTTTATCTAGCAGTTCCTGCAGAAAGGACAGAACCACCGCTAACTCAGAGGTAGAGGGGTTTTCACCACGGTTGAGGCACCAAGCGGAGAAAACAGACCACTTAAGGGCGTAGAGGCGTCTCGTAGACGGGGCTCTAGCCTCAGAAATGGTGTTTAATACTCGCTCTGGGCGGCCAGTAGGCTCCCGTTGAGAGGCCAAATGTAGAGAGCCAACAGCTCGGGTCGGGGGTGCCATATTGTTCCGTTCGCCTGAGAGAGGAGATCCCGTCTCAGGGGCACGGGCCAGGGGGCTGCTGTCAGTAGCTGAGTCAGCTCTGACAACCAAGGTTGGTTCCTCCACAAGGGGGCCACCAATAGCACCTTGTGACCCTGTTCCCTGACACGCCTGACGACCTGTGGAAGCAGGGCAATCGGGGGGAATGCATAAAGGAGGAGGTTGGGGCAGTTGATGTGGAAGCCGCTCTCCGCCTTCGACCAATGGCCGAAGGTCGGTTTGCCTTCGTACAGCGCCCCCCAACATGTGTTGGAGGCGTCTGTCGTGACAACTTTCCTGGTGTGGACCAACCCCATGGCCACGCCCTTCTTCATCCACCGTGGGTTCTTCCAGGGGGTCAGGGCTGTCACACAGGCCTGATTCACCCTGATATGCAAGCGTCCGTGACGCCATGCGTTGTGTGGAACCCGTGGTTTCAACCAGCGTTGAAGGGGGCGCATGCGGAGCAGGCCCAGCTGTAACACTGGCGATGCTGCGGCCATAAGGCCCAGCATTCTCTGAAACACTTTGAGTGGGCGAGCGGTGTCGCTCTTGAAGGTGGCCGTGAGTTTCTGAATGGCCAGAGCGTGTTCTGGCGCTATCACCGCTCTAATGCGAGCTGAGTCCAGAACTGTACCCAGGAACGATACTCATTGGCTGGGAGACAGTGCGCTTTTGGCAAAATTGACCCTGAGCCCCAGGCGCTCTAAGTGGCTGAGGATGAGGGTTCTGTGTGAAAGTAGTTGCATCTCTGACTGGGCCAGAATGAGCCAGTCATCGAGGTAGTTGAGAATGCGGATTCCCATCTGTCTCAGAGAGGAAAGAGCCGCGTCCATGCACTTCGTAAAAGTACGGGGGGCCAGAGACAGCCCAAAGGGTAGGACCGTGTACTGGTAAGCCACTCCCTCGAAGGCGAATCTCAAGAATCGTCTGTGATGGGGGGCTATCTGGATGTGAAAGTATGCATCTTTCAGGTCCAGAGAACAGAACTAGTCCCCTGTGCGAATCTGCGAGAGGATCTGCTTCAGCGTGATCATCCTGAACGGCCGTCTCATGAGGGCGTGATTCAGGCGTCTGAGATCGAGGATGGGCCGGAGGCCGCCATCCTTTTTGGGGACGAGGAAGTAACGGCTGTAAAAGCCTGACTCGCTCAAAGCTGGAGGAACCATTTCTATGGCTCCATTTTCCAGCAACGTCATCACCTCTGAGCGCAGAACGCGAGCGTTCTCGCCCTGCACCGAGGTGGAGACCACGCCGCTGAAACGCGGGGGTCTTCGAGCGAATTGGAGTGAATAACCTCGTTTTATTATCCCCATAACCCACTCTGACACTCCGGGGATGGCCTGCCAGGCCTCGGCCCGCGTGGCAAGGGGTTGGATAAACTCGAGTGGCCGGCTGCACGGAGGCATGGCACTCGTGAGGGACGGAAGAGGAAAATTGCTCTTTTTTTGAGAATGTTTGTGTTTTATTTTTTCCACTATCACAGCGGACGGTTGCATGGGCGCTTGTACGGACCCTGTAGCAACAAACACAATTCCCTCTGCACCCAGAAGAAAACGGGGTGCCAAGAGGTTTCTCACGAGAGGCCTTTTGGTGGGCGGTCCGGCCGTGGCGGGACTCGACCCTCTCCTCTTCCTGTCCTGCAGATCATGAGGACGCCGGAGGCGCAGGGTCCAACGCTATCTTGGGTCGGGGGCCCTGGCGCTTCGGAGGGGGGTGGCGTCTGGCTGAGCGTGAATGCCCTCGCGGCTGCTGAGTCCTAGCAGGCTGAGGGGCGGAAACGGCAGGTGCAGGTTTCGCGGGCTGCTGAGTCGGCGCAGCCCTGGGGCGACTCTGAGCAACTGCTGGGCTGGAGCGCTTGGGCAGGAAGTGTCGCATAGCCTGTGACGCCTTCTGTGCCTCTGTGAAGCGCTCAGCGAATCCTTCCACCGCAGGTCCAAAGAGGCCGCTGGGGAAATTGGAGCATCAAGGAAGGAGACCCTGTCCGCGTCCTTGATCTCCGTCAGCGTGAGCCACAGGTGGCGCTCGAGCACTACCAGGCTGGCCATAGACCTTCCTATGGCTTGGGCGGTAGTCTTGGTGGCTCGCAAAACCAGGTCCGGGCAAACCTGAGGGGGCGGGGTCAGTCACTGAGCCCGACAGCTCCTCAGCATCTGAAGCTACCAGTGACATGCTGTCATCGGCCAGCTCATCGTCACTTCCCCCGAACGAGACCAGATCGCTCACGCTTGCAGAGGGACGCTGGTCAGGTTGGGAAAAAAGGACGGGAGACACCTCTCTGTGTGGCGAAAGCGAGGCACGCGGGATCTGAGCCGGCGTGAGCTCGCTCTCAACCGGGCGCTGAGAACCTCTGCCCCGCTGTTTTTTCCTCACAGGTCCCTGGGAGGAAGAAAACGGGAGGGCGCGAGGGGCGGGGTCGCTCTCTGAAAAGAAAGCGATCCGCGAGCGCAGAGAGGCGAGACTGATGCTCTTGCAGTGAGAACAATCAGAGCCAGCGAGCGCGGCATCTGCATGGGATTTCCCCAAGCAGGAAACACACTTGCTGTGACCGTCATCGGCGTGCAGGGGAGACCTGCACGAGCCGCAGTAACGGCGCGGCATTAGAACGCCGATTTGCTCTTTTAGAGACTTACGTGATAATCGCCGGATGGCGGCAGCGAACGGGACCGGAACTGCTGCGATGCTGGGGCGCGTAGAAAAGGCGGATCAGCCAAGCAGATCGAGGTCGCTGGGTCCAGCTGCGAGGCGTGTCAACGGCGAGTAGGCTTCTGGGTCAGTGTAGACGAAGTCGTCGTCGCTGAAGGAGAAGAAATCTGAGGATTCTATGGCGAAACGACCGCTTATATAGCCAGATGCCCCGCCCATTTTGGCGGGATCTGGCGGGAATCGTCACCATAGGTTCGTGCAGCTCCGCTGCCGACCCATTGGTTCGTTTTTTACCACTGCATGAACCAATAGTCGTGCAGTTTCACTGCGTGATTGAATAAGACTTCAGTTCAGGAGAAAAAAGGCTTTTTCCCTTATGCATCTTTATCAAGACGCAGTACAAGTGGAGTATCGACAGGGAACGATGTTTAATTGATGTTCAAGCGCCACCCGCTGGCAGAGTGAATCTGCATTAATTCAGCCTGTGCGGTTTTGTTTCCTACAGATGGTTTATGTGGAATAGTTTCACAAAACTAAAGTCAGACCATTTTGTTTTTGCTTCAAATTTCGAAATTATACAATCCAATTTAGATTAAAAACTGCTCATGCTGGATGTACAGGTACATCTCAGAAAATTAGAATATGGTGAAAAAGTTCATTTTTTCTAGTAACTTATTTCAAAAACTGAAACTTTCAAATATTTTAGATTCATTGCATGTAAAGTAAAACGCTTCAAAAATTAGAATTAGAGCTTACAGCTAATGAAAGTCAAAAATCAGTATCTCAAAATATTTACATTTGAGTTTCAATAAATAACCATCCATACAGTATAAATTCTGGGTATCTCTTGTTCTTTGAAACCACAATAATGGGGTGTACATGAGATGATTACATGAGATGTACCTGTATGCAGCCTCATTTTTTGGATTGTGTTGTGTTTAAAACACAGTGGTTGCCTCTAATTTTAAATTGAAAAAGAGCACAGACAAAGCCTTAGTTTGTTTTTATGGGATTTATTTAATTTGTGTAATTCATTTGATTAATTGGGGTTTGTTTTAAAAAATTGTTTTGTTGTTTGACATATTTAAATTTTACAAAGAAATGTGCTGCATTTTATCTGACAATTAATAAATGGACACCTTTTCATTTCTAATTTGTCTTAAATTTTGTTCAAGTTTTTTTTTGTTGTTGTTGTTGAGAAAATCATATCGTGAAATCAGTATTTCAAAACTGATTTAGCCTCAATAACTAGCTGAAAGGAACTGTTGCTAATAAATAGAACAAAGACTTGAGATGTGACTTGGACTTCACCTCAAAGACTTAAGACTTGACTTGGACTCCGCTTTAAAGACTTGAGACTTGACTTAGACTTGACCTCAAAGACTTGAGACTTGACTTGGACTTGGACCTCAGAGACTTGTGAACATGTCTGGTACTATGTAACATTTGACCCCCTAGCGGTTAAAAATAAAACTGCAGGCATCTTGCAGAAGAACATTATTTTGGTTGTGCTTCAGCGTTGCTCCTCTGCATGGATGAATGTGGTTTGTGCACCATGTAGTTCCACGTGGAAATCTAAAAAACATGTCATTTGAGCAGGTTCCATATTTTATGATGTTGTTTTGACTTATGCATTGCATTAGTTTACATTACATGTTGTTAACATTAGACATAATGATTACTAATCTGACAAGGTTATATAACATTACAGTGAACTTATGCTACTGTTAGAGAGCTAATTATTTATCAGTTAAATACCACATCTTACCTGCTAAGTCATTAAAAAAAACATCTCTGGGGTCTGGATTTTAAATGGGGGAGTTCCTGCCACTTCTGAAAGGCCAATCTAGTGTTGATTCAGGTTTTATTACGGAGACTGTCGCTTTCCCTTTTTGCTTGTAGATGCTGCTCTGTTCGTTTTTTTGTTGTTCTTTTTATAACCGGTGTTTCCTGCTAATTCCCTTACACACCATACATGTGCCAGAGTAAGAACTACCATCTTGGCCGGGGACTCTGGAAGATCAGCTGAGACGTGATGAGACTCTAGAATGGCGGCCATTTTGCGAAGAGACTCTTGAGTGGCGGCCATCTTGTAACGAAGCTCTTGAATGGCAGCCATGTTGTGAAGAATCTCTTGAGTGGCCAGAATGACGTGAGCAGGCTCTTGCTTGGGAGGCATAACGTGAGCAGGCCCTGGAGTAGCAGACATGACGTTAGCAGACTCTGGCTTGGCAGACATGATATGATCAGGCTTTGACTTAACTGGCATGATGTGAGCAGGTCCTAGAGTAGCAGGCGTGACGTTAGCAGGCATGACGTGAGCTGGTTCTGCAATAACTGTCATGACGTGAACAACTCCTGACATGAAGGTCGGGACGTGAAAAAACGTGAAAAGGGAACCAATAGCATGAAGACATGAGGGCAAGGGAAGCATGAAACAAACAGCATGAAACAAACTACAAAATAAAAGACATGAAAACATGAACATGACAAAACCCAAAACAGACCTTACACTCACACAATTGTGAGTATATATCACGCAATTATGACTTCATTTCTCAGAACTGCAAGTTTATATCTCGCAATTCTGATTTTATAACTCGCAATTGCGAGTTTATATCACGCAATTCTGAGAAAAAAAAGGCAGAATCGGCACGGGTTCCTTCGAGATATTCCTATGGGGTTTTATAATGGTTTGTTTTTCAATTTATGAGTAAAATAAAGCCTGTGGTAAACACAACTTGACGATACTTTTACGTTTTGTTCTACAATGTAAACTGCACCCACTCACAGCCCAAACGTTCTTA
Organism: Schizothorax lantsangensis; assembly: GCA_027422415.1. Lineage (NCBI taxonomy): Eukaryota > Metazoa > Chordata > Actinopteri > Cypriniformes > Cyprinidae > Schizothorax > Schizothorax lantsangensis. Next base: position 18,358,089 of record CM049847.1, on the reverse strand, counting down.
TCTAGTTACTTATTAAAAACATACGTTTTCAAAAATTAACATAACTGCTTCAAATTTTTAGTTTTGGGTTTGGATGTGTGCAATTTACATTGTAGGACAAAACGTAAAAGTATCGTCAAGTTGTGTTTACCACAGGCTTTATTTTACTCATAAATTGACAAACCCCATTATAAAACCCCATAGGAAAATCTCGAAGGAACCCACGGCGAATTACTCTTCCGGGTTCTGACGTCATAGTTCCCCCACTCTATTCAGATTAATTTCTCACAATTATGAGTTTAAATCTCACAGTTCTGAGAAAATAAGTCAGAATTGCGAGTTTGTATCAGGCAATTGTGAGATATAAACTCACAATTGTGAGATAAAGTCATAATTACCTTTTTTATTTTTTTATTCAGTGGCAGAAACAGGCTTCCATAAGGGGTATTAAAAAATGTACAATAAAATAAATTTGAAAAAAAAAAAAATCCTTGAGTCCTCTCTCTATTTTTTTGCCTTTCGCTCTTTGCCTTTTGCCGTCTAAGAGAGAAGCACATACAAACAAACAGAATTTCCTCCAGCTACATGGACACAATCCCAAAAAAGTTGAGGAACAGACTCATCATCCACTCCACAAAAGGAGCAAAGGGGATCCTTCTCAGGAAACAATAAACAAATTGACAGGGTAAAATCGATGTAGCAACTTAAAAGATACCTCTTTAACCTTATTAGAAGTTAGATATTTGTAGCGTAAGGAACACACTAATTTCCAAGGAATATCATTGTACCCCAATAAGTTATTACAGAAGGGACAGTAATTCAATCTTTCTGAAAGAGTTGCTGAATCCTTCAGTATTTCTGAGAGGAGAACTAGAAACAAAGCAAATTTTCCCTATTGCAGTATCACAAATAAATAAATGAAACAAATAAATGAAAGAGGGTGCAAATTCAGCTGAGCTTTTCATAAGTGCAATAGTTCCACTGAGAATGGCATCCATCACTATGACAAAATCTCGTGGGGTGACAGGAATACAATATTTAGCTAAAAATTCAGAAGAAAGCAAATGACCATTTGTGTTTACAAGTTGAGTAACCAAAATAATATGTTTATGTGTGTGTATGTGTGTGTGTGTGTGTGTGTGTGTGTGTGTGAGAGAGAGAGAGAGAGAGAGAGAGAGAGAGAGAGTCTGTAAGAGTAAGAGTCTGAGTGTAAGTGTGAGTTTTGTGTTTCTGCCCCTGCCATTCCTGCACAAGTTTGTAGCACTTTAATTCATAAATGTGATCTAACAAAGGTAAAGGGCAAATTTTGACCATATATGCTGTTTATATTGCTTGTAATTGGGATGAAGTAAACATCTGTTGAGTATTTTAACATATAACTTTTGATTGTGTTGAATTAAAAACCCAAAACTGCAGCGGGTCCACCAGACCCACGAACACTGGCTGAGTAACAAAAACGAAAGTAACAAAAACTGAGTAACAAAAACACCACACAAGGGTTAAATAAAACTTTGATAAGATCAAGAGCGATAGGAATATGTGATTTGTTTTCGAAAAAGTATGCACTGAAAAAAATGACTCATTGAATTTACAATTTTTTTTAAGGTAAGTGGTTGCAAGCAATTTACTTCAGCTACATTTAATTTTTTTTTTTTTGAAAGTTAGTCAACTAAATTTGTTTATTTAAATGTAGCTAAAATAAATTGATTGCAACCACTTACCTTAAAAAATTTAGTAAATTCAATGAACAATTTTTTTCTGTGTGTCGTCAGATAATTGGCTTATAAGAATGTGCTTGTCAGCTATATTAATTCCTTTTAATTGACACGCATGGATGAATGACATTTGTATGCTATTTCCAGCATATCTCAGCTATCTCAACTGCTCCTAGGTTTATCAAAGTGTACCTGCATGGTAAAGTAAAGTTTGGAAGATTTTTTTTTTCTTTGTGCACTCTCATTAATAAGATGTTGACATCAAAACAGTTACATAGAATAGGTTGAAGAAAGTTTAATAAAAACAACATGTTAATAAATATTAATAAAATCAACAAACCATTCATACCTGATTATGATTGTCACTTGGAGTGTTGGCACTATTATTTTAATTTTTGTTACAATTACAATTATAATTACTTTGGTTTTAATTGATACATTGGTGTGCTATTGGTCCAGGCTAATTGTTTTGCATGTTGTAATTTACTTTTTCCTTAATGAAAGCTTTAAAATGTTATACAGGTAAAATTGTAATTGTAAACGGACAACATTTCTTGATTAGTTTTTTTTTTATCATGAAGAAATTTTTCTCAAAAAAAAAAATATAACTTAGACATTCTAGACACCTATACAAGACATAGATCTTGATGCTAGCAAATTTTACAAAATAAATCAGTTCCCCTTCAGGAACTTGAGCTGTGTCGAGACGCTATGGGAACACCCCCAGAGTGACTGAATCTGAATCACATGTGTAATCTGTCCAAAGGATGGGCAAGACGTCACGGGCGGGTGACGTAATCAGCCAGGAAGCATAAAAGCACGTGCGGTGGAACCGACATCAGCTTTTTGTCATTCAGCAACCGCTACTCTGTCTAGTGTGTCTGTCGTTCTGTGTTGTGAGTCTTATTTAGTGTTGTTTGTCCAGTACACATCTAATAAGATCCACAATGGCTAAGAGTGCTGAGAAATTAAAGCACTTCGGCGAGAGCAGATCACATTATAGGCTGTGTGTTCCTCCCTTCAAACGTTACATCACTGCTGGGGATACACATAGTCTGTGTGTGGTCTGCTTGGGAGCGAGTCACGCAGAGTCACAGGTGAATGTGAGAGCGCCAAAGCTCCTCCCCCTCAGTTGCCCCGCTATGAGGAGCTGTTGGAGGTGATGACTCGTGCTGGGGCCAAGTTTAAAATCGACTGGCCAGCCGAGGAGCAAGCTGAGCCACAGACAAGCAGACTGGATGAACGCTTTCTGAGAGCGAAGCAATCACCTCCAACATGGAGTCTGCCGTTCTTCCCCGATCTCCACACAAGGTGTTGAGATCGTGGGTAAGACCTTTTTCTGCCCGCGTCTTCATCCCCACCTCAGATTACTATGGTAATGTGGTGGGGTTGAACGATTGCGGTTATAGAGCGATGCCTCGGGTGGAACAGACGCTTGCGAGCTATCTGTCCCCCGATGCTGCGTCCTCTCTAAAGGCTCCATCCTTGCCCTCCAAGCCGCTGCGTACAACATCAGCGCTGGTGGGCAAGGGGTACGCGGCTGCAGGTCAGGCCGGTGCGTTTCTGCACACCATGGCGTTGCTACAGGCGTACCAAGCCGACCTGCTCAGAGAGCTGGACGAGGGAGAGGAGCTCAGCTCCGAGCTCCGCAGAACCGCTGATTTGTCTCTCCGCACCACCAAGGAGACCGCCCGCGCTATCGGCAGGTCCATGGCAGCTATGGTGGCGGCGGAGAGGCATTTATGGTTGACCCTGTCTGATATGAAGGATAAGGACAGCGTCTTCCTCTTGGATGCCCCGCTTGCGACTTCTGGCCTGTTCGGCAATGCCATCAATTCTGTCGTTGACAGGTACCAGGAGGCCCGTGAACAAGCGGTGGCATTCCAGCGGTTCCTCCCTCGCCGATCTTCAGCTCAGGGGGCTGCTGGGTGGGAGCAGCCCACGCCGCATACCAGCTCCTCATACAGGGTGGCTTAAAAAGAGAATGTTCCCACCCGTGCTCCCCCGCGCCAGGAGACGGTCTAGGTCGGGGGCTTCGAAGTCTAAGCCGGATCTGCGGACCGTCCTTCAGGCTAAGAGGTCCTCGACCAAGTAGCCCTGACGCCCATGGCCCAAGGCTTATGAGGGTAGGCCACTCTGGGGAAGAGCAGCGTTCACCGTAGTGCATAGTGCCCGTTCCTCCTCAGGGCCCTCAGGAGATCTCTGTTTAGTTTTAGAGGCCTCTGTTCGCCAGAGTCTGCGAGCATCGTAGGTCTCCTCTCACTCAGAGAGTTGCTAAGGCCTCCACTCGGCAGAGCTCCGCTAGGAAATGCCCAGTGTACGGAGTGTAGTAGGCCTCCTTTCAATTCGAGAGTCGTCATGCTGAGGCCTCCGCTCCAAGATCTCGACTGTTTCGCCAGAGCTCCGCTAGGACAGTTATGTGAGTGGTAGGCTCTAGGTGAGTCTCCTTACAGGATGTCCAGCATGTGGAGCGTAGTAAACCTCTTCTCGATTTAGAGAGTCGGTATGCAGAGGTCTCCGCTCTGAGAGCTCGACTGTTTCGGTGAGTGTCGTCAGGTCTCCTCTTGCTTAGAGAGTTTTAGAGACCTCTGCTCGCCAGAGCTCCACTGGGGCAGTTATGTGAGTGGTAGCTCCACCTTTTCACAGGATGCCCAGTGTACGGAGTGTAGTAGGCCTCCTCTTGATTTAGAGAGTCATCATGCAGAGGCCTCCACTCCAAAAGCTTGACTCTTCAGCAAGTATCGTCAGGCCTCCTCTCGCTCAGAGAGATTTAGAGTCCTCTGCTCGCCAGAGTCGGCAAGTGTCGCAGGTCTCCTCCCGCTACTGAGAGTTATTGAGACCGCTCACCAGAGCTCCGCTAGGACAGTTATGTGAGTGGTAGGCTCTAGGTGAGTCTCCTTACGGGATGTCCAGCGTGTGGAGCGTAGTAGACCTCCTCTCGATTAGAGAGTCGGTATGCAGAGGTCTCCGCTCTGAGAGCTTGACTGTTTCGGCGAGTGTCGTCAGGTCTCCTCTCGCTTAGAGAGTTTTAGAGGCCTCCGCTCACCGGAGCGAGGCCAGAGAGTTTATGCCTGTGGTGGACGAGGATGCTTTCAGTAGCCTCGAGTCCTCTGCTCTGTCCGCTCTTGGGGACCAAGACTCACTTCTCAGAATATGGCCTTCGGGATGCAGGCCCCGCCCACCTAGCCACTCGTGGCCCCCTTTTTTCTCTCGCCCTAGCTGTGCTCCATCCACACTGGGCAGGGATTTGGAAGTCCGGCGGCGTGGGCATCTCGTTCCCATAGAGTCTCGACGCAGCTCGAGTTCCTGAAGGGGAACGTCTCAGGTTACATATGTAACCATGGTTCCCCAAAGGGAACGAGATGCTGCGTCTCAGGGCCATATTTCCGGCATCCCTGCGAGCGGTTGCTTCATTCCTGAAGCTGACGCCGGTTCCACCGCACGTGCTTTCATGCTTCCTGGCCGATTATGTCACCTGCCTGTGACGTCTCACCTATCCTTTGGACAGTTTACACATGTGATTCAGATCGCGGTCACGCTGGGGGCATTCCCATAGCGTCTCGACGCAGCGTCTCATTCCCTTCGGGGAACCATGGTTACATACGTAATCTGAGACGTTTATCACAGCAATGTCAAACCGCTCATCCATGCAGTAAGGTATACACCATTTTGAATGGTTCTCATTGATGATTTTGTTGTGTATTGTGTGCTACTTTGGTTGTCCTAGACACGTTCACAATAGAGAATTGTGCCCATCCAGAAGGTTATAACCAGGTATTGCCCTTGTGACATAAAATTAAATAGCCTTTTTGGACAAGACTACCTGGTAAACAATAACTTTGTTTTAAAGATACTGGTCAAAGAAGATTGCGTGCCTTTTAAGTAAGTGTTATTAAATGTATTGGTGGGCACTGAAATGGCTGTAAATCCATATCATTGTACCATGCTGTTCAAGTGTTATCTTATCTGATCTTATCTTATGTAACATTATGTTCTGTAGGGGTTGAATCTTTTGAATCTTTTTAAAGCATTGAATAGGTAAAAACTCTGATGGTATTCAGTTTTCATTCTAAAAATTTTATTTAGTGGGGATGGTCCAATATTGGTGCTCAATTTGCTCCAGCAACCGAAAAAGTTAATCTTTCAAATAAATTCAAATTGACAGATGCATGTTGTGTGCATAGAAAAGCATTGAAAAAAACAATTAACATGCATATGGACACAATTCTATCTCCTCTCAGTGCTCATTGCATTTCACTCTTTGCTTAGGGATATATTCTGCCCTCTTTTGGTATTCTATTTCTACTCTTAACTGATATTTGAATTACTGTATTGTAAATTTTGAGAGTTCTCATGACTTTTTTAGTGTTGGTCCTATTGCTGCATTTCTATATATGTTAAAATTACATGAATATACATTTTAGTAGCATTAACTACTAACCTCAAAATACCCCAAATAGCTCATCTACTCTTTATATATATATCCAATCTGTGTGGTTTTCAAGTGTACAGAACAATAGTCAACATGCAGTGTGTTTGATGTTTTGCTGTAGAAATTGAATACATTAAGTGTTCAACCAAATCAAGAGCACTCTACTCCTCCAGATCAAAGAGATTTACATCACATATAGATATTTTCTATCCACTTCCTCATGAAGTGCTTTCTATCTTCTCTTACGTTACATATTTTATTGTCATTGTGCAAAATCATGTGTCTGCCTAGTGCCAAAATGGTCAAAACAGCAATTTTCCAATGTTTTGTCAGTAAACATGTAGCCTATATGAATATAAGGATGTCCAGGTTAAAGAAATAGCCTAATAATGCGTTAACAGGGGTTCTATTTGACTCTTTGAATCACCTGTAGTTCATGCCAGGGTTGCCAGGTCTGCAGTTTCACCTTCATAAAACATTAATTATTATTGGTGGTCATTTATTCATGGCTTTTATCGTAAAACATTATTATTTGTATAAAACAGTATTATTTGTACTTGACGTGAATTAATTAAAATATTTAATTGTTATTTATTTATTTATTTTTAATTTGAAGTATACGAATATGGGAATATCAACATAAGATAAGATAACGTTAGAGAGGTTTTCAACGCTGTCCTACTGAAGCGAGCTAGCGTTTGAAATATTGACTTGATTGGAGACGCACAGGGGCGCGCGCACACCTATCCTTTATCAATTGCCTCCTTCCATACCGGTCCATTGAATCCACTTTAAAACGAGTGATGCATAAACAATCAAAGGCAAAATCTGTTGAAATCCCGGATGAAATCCCTGCTGAGAAGGATGAAAGCCCGGCAGCCTGTCATCTCATTGGATGTTTGGGTGCGTCCTCACCGCAAACTCAGTCCTTCATCTGAGCAACTCAGTCCAGGCACAGACACTGTAATGGCTGTGAATGACACCTGTTATGGCTGCATGGTTTTACAGCTTTTCAAACAGTGATTGTTTACCGCGACTGTTTTAACATCAAGTTGAAAGAACAAGTCCGGATGCGGTGCGCGTGCATTGAGGACGCTGGAAAGGTGCGTGTCTTTCTGCTTTTCTTAACTTTACTGAAGGCTTAAATTATGTATTAGTTGAAGTAACATAAGAAGTACTTTTTTTCTCTCAAATTCAGGCAGCTGTTTAGTACCGACGAAACACGAATAAAAACATATAGTACGTTTACAAATATGCTTTAGTGTCCTGTAAGCTGCTAGTGTTAAGTAATGTAATTAATCTTTTTTAAAGATTTTTGCATGCATAAATAAACACATTGAACCTTAATTAGCTGTTTTTTTTTGGTCAAAAAGCAACAGTCATATCGTCTCAATATTATGATCTTACAGTAGTATGCTTCATTTTGTGTAGTGATTAATTTAAGGATACAGTACATGGGCTGTTTTTTTATTTTTATAATTTTAATCATTAATAACATAGAAATTAGACAAAATGCTGATGCATACTTATTCATGCATAGGCTAAAATAAACATTTTTATATAAACATACCATAAACTTTTAGCTGCTTCTATGCACTAGGCAGGGTGTTTAATTGTTAAGGATGTTTATAATCAGTTTGAAACTGAGGAAATAACAACAATCAAGAAAAAAAAAAAACAGATAGTATTCCTGTAAAGATACTGCTTGCTAATGTACCTCCACTGCATCAGGGGGTGAATATAGCAAATCTGTTTGACACAGGTCTCCATCATGCTGAAGGTGCGGTCTGAGAGGTAGCAGGTCAAACGCTTACTTCAAGACAGACTTATTTAATCATTTCACCCTTCGATTCCCATGATGTCTCTGACCTGCATTTGTGAGTCTGTAAATGGATCAGACCAGGATTATGTGCTCTGCAATCGCACTACATTCAACTTTACCGGCAATGAGAGTGGACACTGTCACCTTCAGACCATGGATGAGGTTCTGTTTAGGCTTCTGGGCCCTCAACAATCTTCTTTCTTCTTCCCCATAACCTTTACGTACATCCTCATCTTCGTCACAGGGGTCTTGGGAAACCTCCTCACTTGCACTGTGATCACTAAAGACAGGAAGATGCAGACACCCACCAACCTATATCTTTTTAGCCTGGCCATCTCGGACCTGCTGGTGCTGATCTTTGGGATGCCACTGGAAATCTATGAGCTCTGGCAGAACTACCCCTTCCCCTTTGGCGAAAGCATCTGCTGCTTCAAGATCTTCTTATTTGAGACAGTTTGTTTTGCTTCTGTGCTCAACGTTACAGTGCTGAGCGTGGAACGCTACATCGCTGTGATTCACCCGCTCAAATCCCGCTATGCTTTAACCAACAAGCACGCTCAAAGGGTCATCGCTAGCGTTTGGGCTCTGTCCCTGATCTGTGCCATCCCAAACACTTCGCTTCATGGCCTGCAGCACCAGTACCTGCCAGAGAAGGTTCTGGAATCAGCTACCTGCAACCTGCTCAAGCCCAAATGGATGTATAATTTGGTGATTCAGGTCACCACTGTGCTCTTTTACTTCGTGCCCATGATGATGATCAGTGTGCTCTATCTGATGATTGGTCTGACACTGGGCAGGGGACAGAAGCAGAGGAAGGGCAAGCTGGAGAAGAACCAAGAAAGCTGGAAAATCCATCTGGACAGCAGACGGAGGAGACAGGTCACCAAGATGCATTGTGAGTGATGGCCATATCCCTTATATATGTCTTTAGTGTATATGATAAATGATTATTTGCATATATTTTTACTGTTACTACTGTTAATTTATTTATGCATACACCTTTCGTTTAAAAAAAATTAGGATGATCACACAATGCTGCAGGCAGTATTTCTCATGCATTTAAATTTCTCTATTTCCAGTAAATTAATGCTAAATTAATTGTTAAGTTGAAATCTATGAGTAATATACTGTATAGTAAAACTAAGGCAGTGAGTTACGCAAGATATGGTTCAGACAAGAAACAAAAGCCTTTTTATTTTTAACAGGTTTTCACTTTTCAATTTTTAAAACATAACATTTCCTTCTTTTTTCCTTTTGTTTAATTTTGGACATTATTATGGCAAATCCAAATTAGTAGCATCCCTAGTCCAATGGCATAGCAAATCCAAATCCCACTGTAAAAGCTTGCTGAGGATCACTTAAATGTCTGAAAATATCCATCTTGAGGCCTTTCTCTAATGGCAATGATGCTATTCCCAGAGCGTCTTTCAGTTTTTAGCAGGTGTTATGATTATTGTCTCTCTGATCGGGTAAGACTCACAAAGTAAAGTGAACAAACATAATGAATGGGATCTAGAAGCAAAACACTTTCATCTGCTTTTTTAGTGCATGTGTCTACACAATTACAAAACTGTCATGGCACAAATTACTCACCATTAAAGCTATTCAATTATAGACTCTATAAGCTCATCATATTGCTATTTTAGGGTATATTTATATAGTGTTTGAGAGAAGCTTTAGCGGTGCTTTTTTTATCCTGAAAAGGAAAGTGCCTCGTGATTTCAGAGCTTGCGTTTTGATTTGACTAAAAATTGTTTTATTAAAATAAAAACCTTTTATAATATATATTTTTTTAATTTACTAAATCATGCCTCGCACGACTCACCACTTCAGTTTTGCTGCATATTATTGTTAGACTGCAACCTAACAATTCATTCTGCTTCAATATCAGTGACAATAGAGTAAGATGCACCAGCAGTACTGGCTGCAGCACAAACTATTGATTATATTTCATTGAATAAACAATTAGCCCAGATTATACATATTTTATGGCTGGATAGTATGTAGTCATTTTTCAAATTAATTGATTTAATGATTGGTTTACATTTTAAATAAATTATTTAATTTAAAGTCTTTCTTCCTCACTCTACCAAAACATCAGATTTTTTTCCTGACTACTGTCACCGCTAGCTTGCTCACAGGCTAAATAAATAAATAAATAAATAAGTTCCTTTGCAACAATATGTCTTGTAAAAAATGACATTAAAGCTGTAGTGAACTAAATGCAATTAACCGTACACTAATTCTGTACACTGAATTAATCACAAAAAAAAAACACAACTGTCGCTGGGGTGTAAGAAGATCGTACAAAAATGAGCATATGAGAGATCATAAAAATTTATATGAATTAGCCTCTAGTTCGTCAAGATGTAAAATACTTATGAATTGCCATGAGACTGTGTTGGATTTTCAGTACAGTTTCACTACAACAAAGAAACAAGATGGTGACATTAGTGTTTTGTATAAACCAAGAGAAAGCAATACAACATGCGTGAAAATAACGTCAGTTTCAATTGGATTGGTTGCCATGGATCAGTGGTGGTTCTTCGTTACTGTACTTAAGTAAATTTTTCAAGTATCTGTACTTTACTGGAGTAGTTTTATTTTGAGCAACTTTTACTTTTACTTCACTAAATTCCAAAGCATAAGATCGTACTTTTTACTTCACTACATTTCATAAAACATATCGTTACTCCTTATAATACATCACGTGCTCCGAGACGCAGAAGCGGTGGTTTATTCATGAACAAACTGATTATTTTCAATGAACCCGTTAAATCGGTTCGCAAATCACAACAAACGATTCATTCACGAATTGGAATGATCCGATTGCAGCTGTTCTCGAGTCGAAAACTCACTGATTCAAATGATCCGTTTAGAGCGAGTCTTCAGTGAAATTAACTCACAAGTAAAGAACCGGGAGATCATGTGAGCGTGAGCGCGCAACTGATGCTGCAAAAAGTAAGTTACTAATGTCGAATTTTAGGATTAATTTTATTATTAATTTTACAATATTATTGTAACGTTAACTGAAAATCATATTTAGGTCAAAACTGTCAGTTGTTTGTGAACTAAATCTGCTGTAAAGGGTGATCTATTTAAGCCCACTGAAATGCTTGAATGCAGACAGATCAATGTCAGTGTTTTAGGTCAAAAAAGAAACATTAAAATAACACAGGTTAAATAAAATAACTCATGCACGTTTATATTCCCCGCTGCTGTAATGTTAGCAGTTTTATTAAAATACTACGCATTTATCCCTATGTGACGTCTGTTTCATATTGTTTATCAACAGTATACATTTTTATATTGTTTGGATCAACTAGCCAAGTAAGTTAGACAGATATGAATGTTTATTCATAACCATACTGAAAATAAGTAAATATTGTTAGCTGATACTAACTGTCTAGCTAACAAGCTTGCTGGTGCTAAGTTGAGGAAATTTTTAGATATAAAGTCCAAATATTTTTATTCAACCACCTAGATAGATTACATCTGAGGTAAAAAGAAAGCATGTGATGTTCAGAACATAACTACAGTAATTATCAAAGTGGGAAGTGATGCCCTCTGGGGGCATTTGGCCAGGAGTGTTTTTACACCACAGACAAGGTTTGAGAAGAAAAAAAGCATTATGAAAATATAATTATATTTTCCTTAAAATGTTCTTCCTAACTTCAGGCCTTATTCTCATGTCATATATAACCGACGTTCTGCAAAACAAGTTTTAAAACATTTTTTTTAACTGGTGAAAATTAGATGGTCAAATCTGTTCTCTCTCAGGTACATCACAGTGTAAGCTTCACAGTGAACATTACTACATCACTCTCATCAACAGTCCAAATCAACAACAAAATATATATCTTGACTCCATATAGTGGTTATTTTGGGAAAATCCCAGATATTTTGAACAGTAGGATTATAAAAATATGTGCTAATGTAAAATTAAATAAAGTAGTCTATATAAAATTGTAAAATAAATCTATCTATCAGTACTTTTTTACTTAAGTACATAAAAAATCACGTACTTTTGTACTTTCACTCGAGTAAAATTGAAAAAGCAGTGCTTTTACTTTTACTGGAGTAATATTTAATTATACGTATCTGTACTTTTACTCAAGTACTTGATCTGTGTACTTTGTCCACCACTGCCATGGATACTGGCGAATATTAGGCCAGAAACGCACTCAACGCAAGTATGTGATCTTGTACCTGCATTAGGTAATTAATTGCATGCATACATATTCTGCAACACAATATGGCATTAAGGCAGTCTGGCATCACTAGAAGCTAATAACCGAATACTAGTACTTAATAGTATGTGGCCTAAATACAATTGACCAATCAGAATCAGGTATTCCGGTGAGGGACTGAGATGCCAGAGGAGCTCTGGAAAGGATGCCTCAAGAGTAGTCTGTGAATCTGAGGGCTCGCTTTCACAGTTGATTTTAACATTGATTTACTTGATTTCTTCTCTACTTGATTTCTTCTCTCTCTCTTCCTATAGTTGTGGTGGTATTAGTTTTTGCCATGTGCTGGGCTCCATTCCACATTGACCGACTCTTGTGGAGCTTCATCACAAGTTGGACGGACCACATGCATAACATATTCGAATATGTGCACATAATCTCAGGCGTGCTCTTTTACCTCAGCTCCGCCGTTAACCCCATCATCTACAACTTTCTCTCCAGTCGTTTCCGGGAGCGATTTCAAGTGCTGGTGTGCAGTCACCTGCCATCGAGCTCTTTTCGTAATGACTCAACGCCTTTCTACATCATCCCCAAAGACCCCCCCACTGATCTCCAACATCCAGGCTAAGAGCAGGAACGCGGGCCGCTCACTTCCTTTTGTCATTATCAGCAGCAGGTGGGAACCGGAGAGTGAATGCATTCATGTGAGACACCATGCTCTGTGATCTCACATGGGAAACCTAGGTTACCTCTCGCTAAGAACAGAAAAAGACTAAGATGTGAAACTTGTCAATTACAATACTGTGTAAATAATAGGCAGTTCCTTAAAACTGCATGTGAATGGACACATACTGGGTTTGGATTAATATGGTCTATCAGGCTTTTTGAAGCTAAAGACTAACTTAAGCTAATGATATCCAGTGTAGTTATATTGTCCAAAGAAAAAAAGAATTAAAACACTGTACAGTTTTGCAGAAGTGCCACACCATTAATGGTCAGTATTACCGTTCCTGTGGACATTAGTGAAATAACAAGAGACGATAAGGTTATTGATTAATAAATAACAAAATTGCTGCTATGCATCTGTTTAAAAATGAAATTGGACATCTGTATAATACATATGAAGTTTGTATCAACTGTTCTGTATAATTCAGGGTTACACTTTATTTCCTTTAGACATGCTACTAACTATAAATAACTATGAAACTACTTGTCAACTAACTCATTAATTTTCAACTACATATTAAAGGGATAGTTCACTCAAAAATGAAAATGACCCCATAATTTACTCACCCTCATGCCATCCTAGGTGTATATAACTTTCTTCTTTCAGACGAATCCAATCAGAGTTATATTTAAAAATGTCCTGTCTCTTCCAAGCTTTGTAATGGCAGTGAATGGGTGTTATTTTTTAATAGTCCAAAAGAAGTCCAATAGCGCATCCATCCATAATAACAAAGTGCCTCACATGGCTCTGGGGGTGAAAAAAGGCCTCCTGTACCGAATAGATGCATTTTTGTAAGAAAAATATCCATATTTAACATTTTATAAACAGTAATCTCTCACTTCTGCTAACTGTCGTACATGCATTTACAATAGAATGCTGCTCTGGCAGATGATGTAAGATGTTGGCGTAGCGTAAGCTCCAGTGAGAATATGCTAGTCTCGCGAGAACCACCATTTGTTTACAGGAGCAAAGTCTCCTTACTTTAGCAAAGGAAAACCAGTCCCTTTTGGCTTATATTGAAATACTCCGATATTTTTCTTTACAAATCCCAAAGTTTTGTACTCTCCTCTGCACTTCTGTGTTCGCCACTTTTCACCAGAGCTTACGCTACGCCGACATTCTACGTCAACTGCCCGGAACAGCGTTCTATTGTGAATGCACATATGACAGTTAGCAGAAGCTAGAAATTTCTGTTTATAAAGTTTTAAATATGGATATTTTTCTTACAAAAATGCATCGATTCACACCATGAGTCCTTTATTCATACCCGGAGCCTTGCAAAGCACTTTAAAGCACCATTCTGAATGGATGCACTTTATTAAACTTCCATTCACTGCCATTATAAAGCTTGGAAGAGTCACAATGTTTTTAAATATAACTCTGATTGGATTCGTCTGAAAGAAGAAAATCATATACACCTAGGATGGCTTGAGGGTGAGTAAATCATAGGGGTAATTTTCATTTTTGGGTGAACTATCCGATTGCTAGGTTATGATTAGAGTTAGAGTAAGTTGACGTGTTCTTGCAAAGTTACTTATAGTCTGTAGAATCAATGCATTTAGATAATTTATGTAGATTGTATAGATACAATGCACTGTGCTACATAAGCTCTATCTATCTATCTATCTATCTATCTATCTATCTATCTATCTATCTATCTATCTATCTATCTATCAGCATGTGGATGGATGTCCTGTACATCTAAATTGAAACTGTGTTACTCTATTGTATAAAATGTAATATTATGGACAATATTCATTTCAAATAAGCCCTGTCAGTCTTGCTGGGAATGAGTCTTTCTTTTTGTCATTTGTGTCATGGGGACATGAAAAGAAGGAAAAAAGCATATCGTTCCCTGGAAATATTTTCGTGCAGAACTAGAGAGGATAGGAAGTAGCATATGCCAGAAGGGAGTCATTGGAAAAATTCTTAATGAAAATAGAACAATAAGAGCTGCATGGCACATTAATCTTTACAGACTATTACGGAAAAGTGTGTATTTTATGTTTCAATTAACTGCAGGGGCTTGTCAGGTACAAGGGATTCTGGTTTAAATGTTGCAATTATGGAGTTGTATTGTTGGTTTAGAAATGTTTGTGCCAAAAGTGCTTTGCTAGAATTCAACATTATGAGAATTAGAATATTTCTTGTAACTGTGGACTGTAACTACTAAATACATTGGAGAACTGTGGCTTTACTTTCAAATAGTGCTCATTATTTGTTTCGTTCCCATGTTAGTGACCTTGCCTGTTGACAGTTTAATCTAGCAGCTGTGACATAAATGTGAGACGAATGGGTCACTGTCTCAGGGGGAGATTTTGTAATTTATAGAACATGAGAGAGAGAAGAAAAACAGTAATGGGTTTAGCACCAAGTTCATATACAATACAAAAATAATTTGCAAGTATAGACATAAACCAATTTTGCACACTGTATTAAAAAGGTTTTGAATATGTTATCAGTTTTAGCAGGTATGTCTTTCCAAATCACCTGTTTTAACCCATATCGCAGAATTAGGTTCCCATTGTAGATCCCCAGTTTATTTTTTGGGTATGTTTGGTATATTTTTGTAAATAAATTGTATTCATTCCACCATACAAACTAGACCTAGGCAAATAATTGGAAGAAAAACTCATGTGCAATCTCATAATTACATTCATATGCTTAATATATATATATATATATATATATATATAAAATCACAGGAGATTGAAAACGCATGTACAAAACTCTAAAAGTTAGAGGTGTGAATGCGTAATGACCTTTCAATGCTATTTATGGACATGTAAAAAATTTACAATCAAAATTATTGTCATTCTCAAATCTTTTTCAGAAAACTCCAACACACAATTTCACTGAACTTTTAAATAATCATCACATTAATATTCCTACATAGAACAGGACATAAAACAAGGCTTATTTTGCATAAAAGACTATTAGAGCACTGGAAACTGGCTTTATTTCTACATATTCAGTTATGTTACAGTGATTTAGTGAGACCAATAAAAAATAAGATAAACACCATTAGAGCTCATTATTCAAATAATGTTATTTTGCTTGGAAAAACACGTGGATCATTCATAATGTTGAGGAAATAGTGTTAATAATGTATGATGCTAACTGTACAAAAGGTTTTTATATACAATTCCAAGTTATACAATTATATATATATATATATATATATATACGTATATATATAAAGGAAGGATACGAAAATATAAGGACATTTTTATATATACAAGGATATGAATGTATGTGCAAAAATAGGTTATGCTGAAATTTCTTCACAGGATAAACAAGCTATTACAGGAAAAACAATATGACAGTGGTAACCATCCTGTTATGACTTGATTCAGTCGCTTGTATATAAACCCCCAGTGTCTCAGAGCACAGTTTTTTAGTAACCATTTCATCCTCAGTTAGAGAATGTAGGTCTGCGGGATATTCGAATCACATTATATGTGTTGAGCCCTGGAGCGTCGAATCCAGGAGACACGCCTTTCTTGTCAAAGACATAAAAGTTAAACAGCTGCCCATCTTGAGCTTCGAGGGACACGGACGCAGTGTTGACACGCAGCACACAAGGATATTCTTTCTCAAACACAACTCTAAAGACACGGTCCACTAGGTAATTCAATTTTATGGTCCGGTACCGCTCAGGGATGAGATCTTCTATTTGAGGTCCAAACTGCTGCATTATCAAGACACCATCTGGCCCCGCTTTAATCTCATAAAACGTGATGTTGCCGTAAGTGTAAAAGCCCACATAGGGTGCAGCATTGGGAGGAGGCATAAGAAACCGCCTGGCCTCCCTGAAGGCCCTCTCCATGGCAGGAATGATATATGAGTAGGCCTTTGAAACCATATCCTGGTTCTGTGGCCGTGTGCCTGCCATTAGCACCACCAATCCTAGCTTAAGCCGAGGCACCAGAGAGAAGGTAGCGGAGTAGCCATCTAGATCACCATCCTTGCGTAGCACCTCATATCCCATCTGTTCGTTCACTTCCCATGGCGTTCCGGTGCGGTTGGCAAAGTAGTCTTTGTCGCAGCGGAACAGAGGGGTTAGCATAATTTTTAAAGTGTCGGGCTCCAATAGCTTGCGGTGATAGGCTCCCAGTAACATCATTGATAATTTAGCCATGTCAGCAGCTGTTGAATACATCTGGCCCGAGGGGCGGTACCAACCCAAGTCATAAAGAGGTGCCGTTTGGCCACTGGCGTACACACCTACAGACATTTGACTTTGGATACCAGGGTTGATGTCAAACCCTGTGTCCTCCATTCCCAGCCTGCCCAGAATATTATCCGTGATCCATCGCTGGTAATTGATACCCACAACTCTCTCAGAGAGGACATGGGCGAGCAAAGAGAACGCCAAATTGCTGTAGTGACATCTAACAGGGAAAATCAAAGAGAGCAGTACATTAAATCCTCCTTCTACCTCAAAGGCATGTTATTAGGAGACAACAGAAAAGTTATTATCATTATCGTCACGGTCCATAACCTTTCCACAGAGAAACAGCAATTCAGATGACACAAAATTAGTTAATTTAAAGTAGCTGATAGGAACAAATACGGTTACATAAATCAGCTAAATTAATGCGGTGGAAACTTACTTGGTCCCTGGATCAGCGACGAGCACATCATCTTGCAGGAGGTTGATTGCAGCCTTGGTCTTCCCTTTCCACAATAAGTTAGTTCCACGGAGTCTTCTGGGTAGACCTTCAAAAAACACAATATGGTGAATAATACATAACTGTGACTCTTTTAAAAGAAGAGAAGATTTCTTAGGGAAATTCATGTTCTCTTAAAGGGGTCAAAACACTTGTACTATGAATAAAAACGTTCAGAATACCAAACTTTCTGCACAGAAAGAGCCTGTATTGAAACTAAGGACAAAATAGTGTACATTCACAACAATAATCTGATTAAGTAATAATTCAAAAGTCAGAATAAATCATTTAACTTTCTACATTTGAAACATGGCCTGCCAAGTTACAGTAAGGAAATATGGATGAAGTATAATATACAACCCCAAATCAGAAAAAGTTGGGACAGTATGGAAAACGCAAATAAAAAAAGAAAGTAGTGATTTCTAAATTTATTTTGACTTGTATTTCATTGCAGACAATATGAACACAAAATATTTCATGTTTTGTCTGGTCAACTTCATGTCATTTGTAAATATACATCCTTTCCTGTCATTCAGACCTGCAACACATTCCAAAAAAAGTTGGGACAGGAGTAATTTAGGGCTTGTAATGAGGTAAATTGGGTAAATAATGATGTGATTTGAAACAGTTGATGTCAACAGGTGATTGTAATTATGATTTGGTACAAAAGCAGCATCCAAGAAAGGTCTAGTCCTTTAGGAGCAAAGATGGGCCGAGGATCGCCAGTTTGCCAACAAATACGTGAGAAAATTATTGAAATGTTTAAAAACAATGTTCCTCAAAGAAAGATAGGAAGAGATTTGGATATTTCACCTTCAACAGTGCATAACATAATTAAAAGATTCAAGGAATCTGGAGGAATTTCAGTGCGTAAAGGACAAGGGCGCAAGCCTAAGCTGAACAACCGTGATCTCCGATCCCTCAGGTGGCACTGCATCAAGAATCGTCATTCATCTATAAGCGATATCACCACATGGGCTCAGGACTACTTTGGCAAACCTTTGTCAAGTACCACAATACGTAGTTACATCCACAAATGCCAGTTAAAACTGTACTGTGCCAAAAGGAAGCCCTATGTTAACATTGTCCAGAAGCGCCGTCGACTTCTCTGGGCTCGGAGGCATCTGGGATGGACCATCACACAGTGGAAACATGTACTGTGGTCAGATGAATCAGTATTTCAGGTATTTTTTGGGAGGAATGGACGCCGTGTGCTCCGGACCAAAGAAGAAAAGGATCATCCAGACTGTTACCAGCAACAAGTCCAAAAGCCAGGGTCTGTCGTGGTATGGGGTTGTGTCAGTGCCCTTGGCAAAGGTAACTTGCACTTCTGTGATGGCACCATTAATGCTGAAAAGTACATAGAGATTTTGGAGCACAATATGCTGCCTTCAAGAAGACATCTTTTCCAGGGACGTCCATGCATATTTCAACAAGACAATGCAAAACCACATTCTGCACACATTACAAAGTCCTGGCTGCGGAGGAAGAGGGTACGGGTACTTGGCCTGCCTGCAGTCCCGACCTGTCTCCAATAGAGAATGTGTGGCGCATTTTGAAGCGCAAAATGCGACAACGAAGACCCCGTACTGTTGCCCACCTTAAGACTTGTTTGCAGGAAGAATGGGACAAAATTACACCTGAAACACTTCATCACTTGGTTTCTTCAGTCCCTAAACGTCTTTTAAGTGTTGTGAAAAGGAATGGCAACATTACAAAGTGGTAAATGCTTTACTGTCCCAACTTTTTTTGGAATGTGTTGCAGGTCTGAATGACAGGAAAGGATGTATATTTACAAATGACATGAAGTTGACCAGACAAAACATAAAATATTTTGTGTTCATATTGTCTGCAATGAAATACAAGTCAAAGTAAATTTAGAAATCACTACTTTTTTTTTTTATTTGCGTTTTCCACACTGTCCCAACTTTTTCTGATTTGGGGTTGTAGTACTGGCTCTGCAAAGAGGCTATTATTGAAGGATTTAGGAGCTACAACTGATATTGGACTCAAAAGGCAGCAGCTTGTGAGTAACTGGACATTTACATTTGAGTTTTAAGACAAAGTAACAAAACCTCTTCTTAGTTCTAGCTATGTGTACGCTAAGGTATGCATACAGTGTGTTTGATCAAAATTTCATCATCAGCATAGTAAAGCATGTACTGCTTGTGCACAGACAGATTTATTTTAACCATTTTTGGATATAAGCTTTGAATTTTTCTGCACAAATTAAGTTTGCCCAAGGTTATAACACTGTCCTTGTCCTTTGCTTTACATTTGAAAAAAATAATGGATGAGATAGAGCAACAGCAAACTACTGAAGACAGCAACAGCAATAGACTTTAACCCTGATGAGAGCTTTGACTGATTTATTTCTGCACTGAAAGGATTAACATTTTTATTATCCTTTCATTTGAACTATAGCTGGCATAGCAGGCGAGATCATTAATCACACACAAGTAGGTGAAGGCATATTTTGCCGGTCACTACAGGTACATTACTTTCATGACTGTGAAATTGCAATAGATGAGTTTCTTGTTTTTAATTCTGCTCTCGAGTTTGTTCCACTAAATTGTCCGTGTTCACCACCAGCAATTGAGGTCAGACAGCAAGCTCACCGCTGAGTTCAAGAAACATTCATTTTGACCTGCTGCTATGGTTACTACATGCTGAGAACAAATAATGTTGTTATTCCAACGCTCGTTGATTGTGCAATCATGGAATTACTTCTTGACACAAGACTGGAAGCTGGACACTTACCAGAAAGCTGGCTGGCCATTCTTCTTAATGTTACAGAGGATGATCGGATTTGAACCTCACCGCTGTCAAGGAAGATCAGCCCATCAGTGACGTATTTCAGCTCAGAGTCTCTGCTTTTGCCCAAGGGGTTTTTAATGGTGAAGTTGTCCACATACTTCTCCAGTGGGTCATCCAGAGAGCCCACTTTGCCATCTTCCCACAGTCGATAGAGCATCAGGGTGGGAAAGATCTTGGATACACTGGCAATCCTACAGAAGGGCAACCATGCAGCAGATTCAGACGTTTTCTATTTTCAAATGTGCTCAAAATAAGATTTTTTTATTATTTATGAAAATAATCAGGTTATGAAAAAAATCACAACAGCTTTCACACTGGTGCTGTGAGTTCAGCAATGAAAATGAATTATTAATCATTAAAATGCATAAAATTCACATCGAATTGCTAGACATCAAGTCAATAATGCTACTTTAAGAATAGAAGGATGTCATTAAAAATTCCTTAACCGTATTTCCAGCCAACAAACAAGTAAAAGAATGATAAACCTGTTCTGCCTTACTGGAGGTTTTATTTTTTGTGTATTTCAATAAAAATGTCATATTTCCCAATTATTTCACTGTTGTTTCACGTTCATGAAAAGGCTTTTAACAATTCCTGACTTGTTCAGTTGTTTGCATTGTGCGGCATCAATTACTAGCCAACCCAGTGTGCGTCAGAACTTGACACTGAGACAGGCCTTGAGTGGTTTATGAGTTCAATGTCAGCCCTTTGAACTATGAAAATGACATCTCCTAACAGTGTACCCTCATAAATCCTATATACTTCTCAGACATGCGAGTTTGCAGGACAAAACACCTACCAAAAGATGGATTATATTTGTGAACACCCTTGACTCTGAAAATGTCATAAAACCATTTTCAAAATATTGTTACAAAATATTGTAATGATTGCACAATCATTACAATAGTTTGAGCCATGCAAACAATAGCTGGGTTGTGTACAAGATGATCTTTACAGCTAGAACTAGAAAAAAGCAGCTCAGTAGCGTTAACAGGACTCAGAAAAGAATACTTCTCAGAAGGCAGAGAAAGTGGCAATATATTCTCAAGATCTGATAAAACCGGGAGCTTCATCATCTGCATTCAAGACCATACCATGCAGCTGCCAACTCTCAGGTAATTAATGAAATAATCTTTAGCCTTAAACACAGCATAGCACTACAGTCATGGAGAGGAGAGGTTTGGAAAGGTTTTATAAACTAAAAGGGAAATGTGTGCGTGATGTGAAAGCAAATTATCCAATTTTTGTACAAACCCACTCCCTTTGTAAATATAAAATCTACAAATTAGATTTTGGTGGTGTTAGACTGTAGTTCAGATATAAATAATGTATATTATTATGTTTCATGGAATGAATGCCTTTTCCTTTTGAATACATAATGCACAAAATAGCAACACACCAATATTTTCTTCTACTCTCCTTCTCCACTTTCCAGGTCTATAGACACTTAAAGGATATATGAAAAAAACATGCCTTCAGTAGAAATTCATGGGTCTGAATCATTCACATAAACATCCCTTGCTTCAGTATGTGCTTCAAAATAATGCTGGTATTCATGTTAATTCTGTTTTTAAGTAGACGTGCATAAATGTACAAAAAAAAAAAAAAACATTGAGTCTATGGCTTTCAACAGAGAAAACAATCTTGCCTTTGTCCACTTTGGAACTGTGCTGTGGTGCTTGAAACGACAACTCCAATCTATAATGTAAAATGAGCAAATTATGAGTGGATTTGGACTGATTAAATCAGGCTAGGCATATAATTGGGCTCTAAATGTGGAGCTGTGTGCTTCTTCACATAGCTCTTAGATTATGATGCTTGAATGATTGCAGGCAGCTACATGGGTCCAAATCAAGGACCCTCGAGAAGGGGGAAGGGGGAGGGGGAGGGGAGGGGGGGTTGAAGGCACACAGATACTTAATTGGCATTTATGATAACTTTACCTCTCAGTGCTAGACTTTGTTATATGAGGGTGATTTGTATGCTATGCAGAGACAAGTTTATTCTTTCTCCTATCAACAGGTATGAGCAAGTATTTTCAATGTACGTAACTTTCAATGCAAACAAAGCGGTTAATTCACAATGAATTAGATCCAGACGGAAGAAGATCAAATTAAAAACTAAACCAAGTCGGTGCCAATAGCCTCGTGCCCCGAGTTTGAATCCCATCTCGAGGACCTTTCCTGATCCTGCCCCCCTCTTTCTCTCCCACTTAATTCCCTGTCATCTCTACACTTTCCTGTCATAATAAAGGCAAAAAAAAATAAAAATAAATAAAAATAAAACACTAGACCAACATGTTTCAGCACATTGCTTTCTGCACTGAAGAAAGCAATGTGCTGAAACATATGCATGCATTGGTCTAGATTTTAATTCACTTGCACCTGAAACAACTTGACTTTTACTTATCTGAAT
Source organism: Schizothorax lantsangensis (assembly GCA_027422415.1). Lineage (NCBI taxonomy): Eukaryota > Metazoa > Chordata > Actinopteri > Cypriniformes > Cyprinidae > Schizothorax > Schizothorax lantsangensis. The sequence goes on along the minus strand of CM049847.1, from coordinate 18,335,322 downwards.
TGCAGCAATCTATGCTAGTGAATGTAACTTTCAAAAAATGTACAAAATACATAATACATTCATAATGTGGATTAAACAAAAACAATACATATGTATATATACATATATATATATATATATATATATATATATATATATATACACGTGTATATATATATTTAATAAAATATATTATATAATGCAATATACATGGCTTACCTGTAAATAGTGTATTCATTTGGTGGTGCAGAGTTAGGATCACTGCCATTTCTCTTGCCGAAGTTCCCTGTCCACAGTACTGTGTCATTGTAAGTAACAATAGCTGACAATGAGGGCAGACTGATGGGGTTGATGTTATTGCGCAGCAGTGCATCAACCTAGACAAATGAAAATACATTATTACATTAATTAATATGGCAACAATGATCCAAACAAACATAGAATGTATTTAAAGTCAAATGTGATTTGTAAAATTAAGATTGCATAAAACAGCTGAGATGCTTAATATTTGTATGAAAATCATGATACATCTTTAGTGAATTGAAGACTTAAAAGTTCAAAACAGTATTTATTTGAAATAGTATTTTTTTTGTAACATTATAAATGTCTGATCAATATAATGCATCATTGCTGAATAAAACCTTATATTCTTAAAAAAAATCATACTGATTCCAACGGTAGTATACAGTATATTTCCAGTACAAGCAAGTATAAGTAAGCCAGACCCCTGAAACAGCACAGTGGCAATCAAAACATTGCTCTGTTTAGCATGCCGACCAGCAGAATCAGCTTAACCAATGATTTGTGTTTGGAGTGGAACATTCGGTTGGACCGACCAATGGCTGATGGCCAGAGTGTTCAAAAAACCTGTTTGAAAAAAGTCTGTATTTTTGCAATTCCATTTGATGATGCTAGTGGCACACAAATTACACATTTTAGCATAATAAGTCCTTAAATATTGAGAGCATTTTTATCCAAAGTACTTATTCTATGAGCGAACACTCTTAATGATGCCAAATTAATAATATTTTCTAATCATGTTTTTGACTAAATATTGTGTGAAACTACTCAAGGATCATTGTGTGGCTCTCTCATATTCATAATTTATACACTGATTACCACAGCTGACATTGTAATTTCATTTCATGCAACACATTTTTAAGGTGCTGTCATGAACGCCTCCAGCAGCAGTAAATTATTTTTACCACTGCTTTTCAAGAGTAATGAAGGTGTTTTATGCTTTTAACAGGTTCAGATAGAGGAAAAGCATTCATAAGCTGGTGCACTTTCAGTCAAGGGTTTTGCTCTAATGGCATCTAAAGTGTGAGGGGACATTTTGAAATCATGATCTAGATATAATTAGACCTGAGTTTTTGAATAAAGAGAAAGCTAATTATTAGATAAAACGTGTCACAATCCTACAAAGAGCAAAGTCATTCACAAAAAAGCACAAAAATACTGATTAAATATGATTTTTGGACAGTGTAGAGTTTATTTTTCAATCTTTACATGTTTACCTTCTCCAATGCTTCCTTCAAAGAGGGGATGGGGTGTTCAAGAGTTGTAGGCTCTGGGAAACGAGGGCACATTCTCACCAATTTAGATCTTTCCCCATTTTCTTCTTAAGGATGGGCACACAATCATAAATATATATAAAAAGAGAGAGTGAGTGACCCAAGAGGAAACACTTACAGGAGTGTTTAGAGAATTCTGCATTAACATTGAAATTTAGTGAACAAAGCACATTTAGTTCCAAACTGAACAAAATTGCAACAGAAAATATTTATTTATATTATATTATAAGCTCAAACATTGAATTAAAACTGTGACAGATTAATTTTGATCGCACATACTAGGGGTCAACCGATATGTGCTTTCCAGGGCCGATGCCGATACAATTATTATAGATCAATTAGTCTGATAACCATTATTTTGAACCAATATATATATGTCTGGTGTAAAAATGGAAATCAATGTCAAAACTAAGAATAACAACGGCTCTGACAAAATCTCTCTTTAAATGCTTTTAAATTATTTTATCTGCAAACCGTTTTTGAAAAAGGCTGATACTGATGAGCTTAAATGCTTAATATCGGCACTGATAATCGGCCAGGGGTGTGTTTCCCAAAACCATCATTAGCTAACAATGGCCATTATTTCTGTTGAACTCTATTGGTAATGACAGAACTTGCGCCATAGTTGCTTTTGGGAAAGCACTCCAGGCCAATAATTGGTCGTCCCCTAACATATACATGCACAAATAATAAGCCCCACTTTAATTTTCATAACAGAATAAACATTAATACAGACAAATGTTTCCTTATTGTTCTGGTTAAATATATACTAATTCCCATGGTTCAAAGGGTTACTCCACCCCAAAATTTATATTTTGGCATTAATCACTTGCCCCAATGTCGTTCCAGACACGTAAAAGCTTTGTTCGTCTTCGGAACACAATTTAAGATATTTTGGATGAAAACCGGGAGGTTTGTGACTGTCCCATTGACTGCCAAGTAAATAACACTGTCAAGGTCCAGAAAAGTATGAAAGATATCACCAAAATAGTCCATCTGCCATAAGTGGTTCAACCGTAATGTTATGAAGCTACGAGAATAATTTGTATGCAAATTCCTGTGTCGTCCAAAATATCTTAAATTGTGCTCCAAAGATGAACGAAGCTTTTACGGGTTTGGAATGACATGGGGGGTAAGTGAATAATGACAACATTTTCATTTTGGTGTGGAGTAACCCTTTAAAAAGATTTTTATTGAAGACTCTATCATGCATGATTTAAATAAACTTGACTGACCATTACAAAGATGTGAAAAAGATTGTAAACAACATTTGAGAATAATAAAGCCATCATGTGGGTTAAAAAAGTCATCTTTATAAAGGGAGTGAACTTAGAGTTGAATTCACTACGAATGAACTGCACAGGCACCAAATGACCAAAGAAATTGTGCAAATCAGGCAATGGACAAAATTGGTGCTCATTGCAAATAGTATGCTGCAGTTATCCATCTTGCAGGCCAGTTCTGATTGGTTGTTGAGGATGCGGCACACTGGCATAAGAAATGGCTTATTATAGACTGTTGGCACTTAAAAGAATGACAATGACTAGTGTTATTTTATTATTTATACACTCTTATAGTTTACTTTAATATTTTGAATTAGTCTTTATTTTCAGTTTATTTTCATTTTAGTTAAATTTTTAGTAATTTTATTTTGTGGTTTTGTCTTTTATCAGTTTTTTTAAATAAAATTATTTAGGTTTTATTTTTTTTATTTCAGTTTTAGCTTGAATTTACCAATTAGTAATTTTAATGCTTTGATTTCCATTTAGCTTAAGTTTTTTAAAACCTAATATTTATATTTTATTCCAGCGTTAATTAATAAAAATGTTTTAATAGTTTTAGGAATGATAATAACAATACACACTGGATCAGTGATTTACTGCGTTTACATAATGCCTGGTTAAACCTGATTGTGGTTTAGTGAATTCACCATTTACATATGTAGCTCCACTGCACGTTCACCTAGAAAAGAAGCCAGTCTTCCATCTTTAGCATTCTAAGTCAATCACAACTCTCACAGAAAGCAGATAATAGGATCTACTAAGCACACATCGAGTAACCTCTCAGACATGCATGTCTGACACCAAAAGAGTCATATGTTTGTTACAGTTATAAATATTTAGAAGGAAGTATTTATAAAACTGTAAAAGAGATTTGTATAAGATATCTTCTTTAAAAGTTTAAAAGTGTGACTTAAGGCTTTCACAAGGAAGGAGTCTTGTTGTCTGAGCTGGTAAAGGTGCATTAATACATGACCTGTGGACAAATTACTCACCTAACACTAACTTGGGCAGCTGGTACTGCCAAATGAAGCAAGAAGTCATGATGATTGACAGCAGTAAGAAAAACACCAGGCCCAGTTGGGTCCATTTCACCTTCATCTTGCTGGTTTTGGTTAACCCGTCTATGGCAAGTGCTGGCGTCGGCTATTAAAATGGATAACAACAAAAATGGATTAATGGTAGGAAAACTATTTTTGGAGTGTTTTAGTATGCATACTACCATTCAAAAGTTTGGGGTTGGCAAGATTATTTTAATGTTTTTGAAAGAAGTCTCCAAGGCTGCATTTATTTAATGAGAAATACTATAAAAACAGTATCATTGTGAAATACTATTACAATTTATTACAATATTGCAGTTTTCTATTTTAATATATTTTTAAATTTAATTTATTCCTATGATGCAAAGCTGAATTTTCAGCAGCCATTGCTCCAGTCTTCAGTATTGCATGGTTCTTGAGATTTATTATTATTATTATTTTTTAGGATTCTTTGATGAATAGAAATTTCAAAATAACTGCATATTTGAAACTGATTTTTATTTTATTTTTTGTCATAATGTATATCTTATTGACCTCAAACCTTTGAATGGTATATATATCCAAGATGTGTTTAAAAAGGAAGGTGCATTTTCCCAAAATGAAGCATAGTGTGTCTCTGGGGCTACTCCATTCTTCATGCTGTGAGTCACTCAACATATTATAATTAATGACTGCAAGAAAAAGCCAAACAAAACTGATGAACCCATGGAGAACAAATTATGATGTAGAACCTGCATGTAGTTGCTGACCAAATCTCTTCACAACAAGAATAAATAATATAAGTACACTCACCAGATGTAAAGCCTCATTTGTAATACATATATGGCACCATTTCAACTAGCTGTCCCAATACAAAGTGCACAGATTCCATACGGAATTCCTCCTCTTCTAAAGTAGAAAATCCCATTCCATGGTAGTCACACCCTCGGTACCACTGGTTAGACACAGATCTGACTCTTGCCATCGCCTCACTGACTGTGGGATAATCCTGGCCGCCAGATTCTCTTTGACAATTAAATTTCCTCTCCCACCACAGCGCCTGACCTGACATCATAATCCCAAGATTTACCCCTCTAAACCCCATCAGACCAGGGCAGTTCTTTATCTTAATCCCTGCAAATCGATTCACTTGGCTGCTGTTTCCCACTTTTAGCACATTTGCATCGTTCCCCGCTCCAAACTACCATACTTCCCACATAGAATGAATCAAACTTGAAATCTCATGTGAATTTCTGTGTCTCAAGACATGGCAGATTTCATCTTGCAAGAGCATTTAAAGTGAACGTCAACAAGGGGACATGCCTGAGGGGACTACAGGAAAGGTTACATAAGGGACACTAGGATATGTACTGTTTTTTTAAACACATTTTTGAATTTGGGTCACATATAGTGTACATTTAACACTGGCGAAGTCACTCAGAGTCATCTTTTGGCAGATATTCTCCAACACAAATCTTTCCAGGCCATTTGCAGGTGCTAAATCTACACTACTGCACTCCACTCATCCGAAAGACCCTAACATGTGACTTTAATAGCAGGCTGTGATTGGACCAACTGACCTGGAGGTACATTGGGATTAACAGAAGCAGCAGGCTTTGACAGCAGGGTGAAGGAAACCACCATCATAAATACCCAACTGTGAGATTACTGGAGTGTGAATTTAGCACTGAGATCCTCTTCAAAGTGCATAAAAAAAAAAAAAAAAAATAGAAATAATTCTTAAAGTCCTATAAGAAATTTCTATTAACAATAAAATACAAAAAATAAATAAAATAAGCTAAAATGTTTTCATCCACAGTTCAAACATACTGCATTTGTAGTATGAGAAATTTCTTCTAAAAATAAATAAATGCTTTCATCCATAAATATATATATATTTAAATAAAATAAAATTAAATACATTTGTCCTATGAGAAACTTCTCTTCAAAAATAAAATAAAATAAAATAAATTAAAATGACAGGATTAGGACACCCCCATGTAAATCACTCAGTGTACGATAATTCCGTTAAAGCTAAAAATAAAATTCTGGCACTGTCGTGAATTAATGTAAAGCATGAAAATGCATATTCTGAGAAATAATGAGAGAGATTGTGCAACTTGATCCCACTTGTAACGTGTGCAGCTTCACAGCTAGTGAGTTTGCATAAATCAAAAGAGATTGCTAATATGATAGCAGTGAAAAATACTGTGAGCCTCACACACACACACTCACATTAAAATATAAGCACAGATGGTCATGAACTAAACAATGGTGCATCAAAGGATTAGTGCATAGCTTTTGACTCAGCAAGAGAAGCCATAATCTAATTGTTTAGTCGTTACTGTTTACTTTCAAGAGAAGGATTTGTGTTTGTATTTGGCCATGCACAATTTTTCTGCAGAGTACAATGTGTTTGGGCTATGAAGCTGAAGTGTGCATGGAGATTACCTGGGGCTGGACTCCATCGACAGATGTCTCCTTCAGGACCACCTTGCTCCCCATCTCTCCCATGTTTTCTCTACCAAAGCGGAAAGTACAAGACAATTCACTAGTTCTATCAAATTACTGGAAACTGAGGCAAGATCTCATTTCACTCTTTTTTTTTTGTGAATAGGCCAATCATTTGACAACATAAAAAAAAAAAAAAAAAAAAAAAAAACGGTTCAACCATACAATGAATTAACAATTGAACAATTTAATTAACTTCTAAATTAATAATTTTGTAAAATTCCGAATTAAAATTCATATTTTTGGGGATCATGAAGTCAAAAATGGTTAATTCCAGGATGAAATTTGGAATCTGAACATTTTTTTAAAAAAAATGTTCAACAGTCACATGGCTCAACCAACATGCAGAAATATGTAGGCATAAATAAAATAATAAAAAAATCTATTTATTACATTTATTAGTTAATAATTCATGAAATTAGTTTTTAACTGTGTTAAATGTGTTGTTTCTCACAGTTCTGAGAACAGGTACACACATTTCCATTGAGCACATTGACTATAAATAAAACAATTGCTCCTCGCTCTAGTCTATGTGTTATTCAGCTGAAAGCTTGTCATTTTTTCACCATTCTTTCAGTTATCTGCAGTTGCCACCTGTGAATAAATAATTTTCTTTTGGGTCTTCATTCTACTCTGTTAACTCTGTTATATCTTCTCATCTGTATGTGACACTCAAGGGCAACGGCACATCACCCTTACGGGATCTGACCGTCTGTCTATTGAGCTCAGGGAACAATAGCACATATCTGATGAGCCTTCACATCCTGTGAGTTATATGTGAATGTGAGCTATTAAAACTCAGAAAATGTGTCACACGCAAGGTCCTGAGGGCTCAATATGCCCACCAAGGACCCGTTCTTTTCTCACATTCATATAAATGCAGGGTGAAATCTGAACTAAATCTGTTGTGCAGATGAGTCATTGTCCTGAGAGGGTAGCGTTTGGTCTAGCAAACAAAAAAGTACACTTTTCAGTGAAGTGCTGCTGTTCACAAGCTGAATCATGCAACAAAACATGCATTGAAGTATTACTTAACATTTAACGGTTATATTATTCAAAGGAAGACAGGATGTGCTTCATCAGTACATTTCCAATTGAAATTAGTCCTTTTCCAACTGAAACCCAATGCAAATGGCATTAGAATTACACAATTCCATGAATGAATACTGCATATTAAATGAACTCATGTTATTTTAGTCCTTAAGAGTCCTAAATATCTGGCTGTAAAGCTCACAAAATGCTTTGTCACTGATGTTTCTGTCATTTGAATTCAATGATAAGGATGAATTTAATATGACATGAAGCTGGACAACAGGCTTTAATATTATAACATTGTCACGACAGGAGAGGGCAAAATTTAGGACCATTACAAACTTGTTTTTTAAAAAATAGACATGCCTGGGAGTAATTGATGATATGCTAATAAATACAAGTGTCTTCCAAATAGATGCTACCCTTAGGTAAGACTGGGTAAAGGGAATGCATTTGCATCTCACACTGTACCAATTTACAATTGTTTAAAAGTATTTAAATTAATATTATTGACTATGTGTTTGGAATAGCACACTACTATTTCTACAATATGTAGTAAGTGTACATTTTCTGTATAAGATGATCTGTTACTTAACAAAATGAGCAGTATACAATTGAGCATACTGCATATTACATTTCCCACAATGCAGTGTAGTTGACCTTTCTAGGGTAAACTAGTGTGGTAAGTAATGAAGTAATATTAGCCTGTTTTTAACTTTTTTCTTGATGCATTTAATCAAACCATGAAATGAAAAGACAGAAAAGAAAGAAAGAAAAAAAAGATTTAAATAATAAAATAATCAATGTTAATTCCAAGATGAAATGTAGAAGACAACTTCTGAATTAAACATGCAATGTGATGAGGTCATGTGACAAATACAGTAAGGTCATGTGACAACCAGTGTTATTTTAATATTATTGAGATAATATATATATAGAGAGAGAGATAGGCCTATTATTATATTTTTTATTAATGTTTAATTAATTTTAATTTTTAATTTTAGTTACAATTGTACTCATTTTGCGGTGCTTGTTTTATCAGTAACTGTTTTTTTATATATATATATATAGTTTTTATTTCAGTTTTATTTTAGTACATCAAGTTAAATAATGAAAATGAGAAATGTTAAAGCTGAAGTTTAAGTTTTATTTAACTATAATAACCCTGGTGACAACAAATAGCATAATATGACTTAAAGCATTTATGATGGAATAGTGCCTTTTGTCCCACTTACTAATCATATAATATGATATATTTTGCAGTATTCAGTAAGCTTTATTCCCTTTAAAACTCTTCATTTGAAAATAAAAAATACTGTTACCTTTCTTGCAATAGACCAATTCAAGTTATGCATTTGCTATGCAATTCTCTTTAGAGTTTCTGTGACGATGCGATTTGCATTTACTGTTCTTTCTTTCCACACAGCTAAAGCAGATGATCCAGACCTCAGTGACTGATAATTTGAGCACCAGGAAAAGTCTGGGCATGCGATATATGAATACAAACTCGCCTCTTCACATCATTTTTTCATAAACGACCATCATTTTATTGCTGTCCCTGCAGGCTGACTCACAATAAACTCAGTCACAGAGCAACCAGCTTAATATATACAGCAGTGGCTCATATAAGAGGCCATCTGCAAGCTTCTCAGTCCAGACAAACTCCCTCATGGCTCACAAACAGAATTTTGACTATTCTGGGATTTGCATGCATACACCGTGTAATATTTTTATAAGCCAAATCATTTTCTTTAAAAAAAAACATATAACCTGCTTTACAGAAAAGATGAAGTTATGCAAAATAGTGAATGCAAAAACACCATATTTCAATGAAAAGTGCAATATTGTAATGCAAAATTCAACCAGTTAGCAAGCATTCTACATGAACATGGGGTATTAGTGAGATTATATGATTTGCTGGTTCTTACTGGCTTCAATAATGCTGGTCCATTTTTCTATCAGTTTCACGTTTTGTGCTGTCACTTACAATTTTAAACTGAGAAATAATGAAAACATGCAAAAAAAAATTGCTTAGAACAGTTAGAACACTCGCTAAAAAAAACACACTCAGAATACACGTTAAAATAAGCATGGTATGACCTTATTTTATAAAGAAAAGAATTTCAGTCACACTCAATGTCATGTTTTCCACTTTGGAAAGGACCTGCTATTGAAGATGGCAGTTATGTACACTGCATTAGGATAATCATATAGCACGACTGACATCCTTTCATTTTCTTCTGTTGTCACTGCTTAAACCAAATTGCAATAAACACATCTATTTTAACATGGACTTACCCTTACTTGAGGTTTAGGAACGCTTTTCTTCTTTGACGATGAAGGAGTATTCACACTCAATGCTCTCTCGTGTTCAGCTAGCTTACTGTGAAGTCACGACAGATGTTGGTATCATGGCCATGGATAAATCCAGCTTGCATCAGACCCAAGATTCTGGATTATCTGCCATCTGCAACATCTGCCAACAGTGGAGAATGGGCAGTGCAATGATTAAGCTATAGTGTTAGACAGCAGACAATATTACTATGTGGCCAGGCATGCAATGCTGCTTTCATTTGGACACTTAGGCCACAATTAAAAGTGCATTAAATTAGAGGACAAACGACCAAATCACGACAAATGACACAATAAGACAAAATTAAAGGTTTTTATCAGGTATAGCTCATTCACTTGACTTTGCATTTCATTAAATAGATTTCAGTTGTACTATAAGTGGATTCATTCATTGGTAGACAGAGTTGTTGGATAACTGGGTGGATTTATGAAGAAATACAGTTGTCTGCAGGTAATCCTGTACAATAAAAGAACAATTCTGTCGTGATGTACTCACCGTACACCATCATTTCTTTCTTCTGCAGAACACAAAAGATGATATACAGTATTTGTGCAGTATACTGTGATAAAGGAAAGCAAAATGAAAATACTAAAATGTGGGAGAATATACTTATTTGCTAAATATACTTATTTTACAACAATCATATATTCCACCTGTGAATCTTAGGACCAGCGAAAATGAAAAGGAGCTGACACTTTCAACTATTCAGCAGTGATTGTTTCAGAACCCTATGGGTGGCAATTACTGAGACAACCCAAGATCTAGTGCGTGTGTAGAAGTCCAGCTGAAGTATCGATGAATGTACCTGTTTGGGGTCCGAGTGAGTCATGCTGATTACAGCCCACAAAGGCTATACACTGACATCTGGAGATGAAGTAATATTATTCAGACCCACGAGTGCAATTCGACTGGTTACGACGAAGCTGAAAGCAAGTGACAGCACAACACTCCAATTCATTCTGAAACCACTTTTACTCTCTTTGTTATGAGTGCAGTTATACATCTTTAACAATTTAAAGTTAGCTCTCTGTTTCTATAAATATGAAACCCTATATTTATATAAAAGCAAACAACATATACAAACAATATTTATTTAGACCAATAATGTTGTCTTCCGCTGACTGTCCAATGTTCTTCTTCTCAGTTTGTGTGCATTGCATGACATGAATGCTTTATTGTCCTTGTAAACAGAAAATAGTAAAGACATGAGACATAATTACTTCTGTGAAATTGTGTAGATTCAAGCTTGCTATGATGAGATTTTTTCATATATATCACAAGAGACCTTCAAAGAGCTTTTAACCTCCCTCTTTCTACACACTTGAACTATCACAATACATTTAACAAGAAATTCGAGTTCACCTAAGGATTTTCCAAGAGCCAGACACTTTAACCTGCCATTATAGACAGACAGATCACCTAAACAGAGGCTTTGATGCATAGCATGATTTGAAGGCAATGTGTGATACAGGATGGAAAATGAATTCCCACATTGTGGTATTACAAATTAAATTAATGTGTCATCAATAACTATGCGCTGCATCCACGGGGTCGGTGTCACATTGTTCTCCTGTATCCCACATGTTATGACTGTCCAATTCAATCATGAATTTTATCCTCAAGTCACATGGATGGTTTTACGCATTCCCATGATTGTCCTCACTGATTTAGTCATCTTGCCAGGGATGCATTGCTAAAAATATGAGAGTCCTGGTGAATGATTTGACTGCCTGCTGTTTGCTCTGGGGTTTATTTTCCCCTTCTGGCTCGTTTTACAGGTGGATAGAGATGAAAACAGCTCATAATGAATTCTGCATGTTTGTGTCATGTGAGAAAGGCCATCAATCCTTGAACACAATTACACAAAGACGGTCAACTGGGCTCTTTGCTCCAAATTATTGATAAAGATAGAATCTATGATGTACGAAAACATTTGCAGCTATACAGCCATTTGCCATTAACAAAAATAGAAGATGGACACATCCATGTGTGGTTTTGGCACAAGTTACTCATTTTTCATGGCTATTCATGCCGTGAGAGAAATACTTTTCAAAGGAAATACTAATGAAGTTTCCACTTTTGCATGTAATTGGGAGATGCAATTAAAATGTAAGTTCATAGGCTTCTAAATTGAAGAAAGCTCAAGAGAATGGTGAAAAGCCTTTATACGGCAGCATAAAGTAAAAAACATAATCGTTAAAGATTGAAAATAAAGAGGCAACTGGGGCGCTGTCAGATTTAGAGCAGCAACGAGGGAAAAAGAAAAGGAAACAAATAAAATCTCCTTCATAAATGAGAACAACAATGCAATATTCAAACCTCCTGTGAAATATAAAGGTATAAAGTGTAGTTTGGATGTGCTTTGAAACTTACTGAGGTATATGAAACACATAAACGTGTCCAGGGATAAACACAGTCAGGCAGAAGAAGTGAAGGTTATCTCAATTGAAGTCCAAAAACATAGCAGATATTATGTTATTGATGCACATTTTACTGTCTCTCTTGAGTTTATATAAAGACTCAGACAGCACACCCGCTGACCACCTACAGGCCTTTCAATGACTGTCTGATTCTTACACAAAAATGGCTCCCCCAGCTGAGTCTAGTTCATTTTTCTCTCCCCTAGCTTCTTTTTCTTTTCCTCCTTAACAGTTTTTTTCTTTGCCATAGCTGCCCTTGGCTTGCACAATGGGAGCTTTAAGGCTTAAGACATTAATGTATGATTTTCTGTAAAGCTGCTTTGCAATGACATGGATTGTGAAATGCACTATACAAAAAAAAAACATACTGTTTACTGATTACCTGCTAAATTCATTAATGTGAATTAATGATTAATTCATCAATCTGTAAATTGACAGATTGTTTCTGGAACAGGCATCAAAAGTTTTTGCCAGAAGGCATTGATTGATTGATTGATTGATTGATTGGTTGATTTGCCATAAAGATAATTCTGCATATTGCAGATTAAATAAACGTTAAAACATCTGTAATATATGTATATGTTCTTAATGAATGTATAGATAAACTGGACTTGCATTAAATAGAGATTTTTAAAAAGTTATATTGCAGTGTTTATTATTTAAGTTAGGTCTAACTATTTCTGACCAACTGAATCAAACAGGTATGAAAAGCTTTCAGAGTTTTACAACTGTCAGTAACTGTTGGCAAAGTGAGAATCACATAGCCTAAAATTACCTATTACACAATTCGTATTCAACTTCTCGTATAAAACAGTTATTTTATCATGGTAAATGCCAAATAACTGTACAAAATTAATATTTAACGTTGGTCATTTAACGGCGTACTGAAAAATCTTCTCCGCTGATTTCCAGTTGAGCCAACGCTATCTCATGGCAATTCGTACATATTTTACGAGGTGTCTAATTCGTACAAATTCGTACAATTTAGTACGATTTGTCTAAACCCCACTGACGGATAGGTTTAGGGGTGGGGTTAGGTTTAGGTCATTCGTACTAATTCATACGAATTGGCAACTCGTAAAATACGTACGTTTTTGCAAAAATTGTATGAATTTGTACGAGTGAGGTAGTACGAATTTGTACGAATTAGCCACCTCGTAAAATATGTACGAATTGCCGTGAGATCGGGCTGGTTGAGCAGGTGGAGCATTTCAAGATGGCGACCCTTGACGCACCTGGAAAACGCATGTGGCCTACTTACTACAATGTGCATCTTACACTCAAGAACTGTGTTTTAGGTACCACGTATATATTTATTTTATTTAATATAGGTCTGTATAATGCGTACACTTAGTAAAGTACATATCACCTTTCGATGGACACAAATTGTAGTTACTAATTAGGCCTATACATGTATTTCTACTAATTAATCAAGAGCAGGCTATAGAAATAGCCGGCAATCACTAGGTCAGCATGTACTGTATATTACAGTTTTTCTCGATTGATAACACACAATTCATGAAACAATTCACAATTTTATAAACACAATCTCAAAACTACACACCAGATTGTGCAAACTTCAAACTTCCGGGTCAAAATCAAATAGTTTAGTCAAAAACATGTTTTTCTCGCTTTAAACATTTCTTGAACTTATGCCTCTTTTTTGCAAAACTCTAAACACAAATTCGTGCATTTCTCGAATCATCCTTACTGTAATATTTGCAAAGTAGTATGTGCATTTCTCAAAACAATTCGTACAAACAGCACCACACAATGGATTTTCTGCAAAAGCCTGTAACTTACTCAAAATCTTTAGTTCATCTCTCAAAAGTTAGTATTTATGGCAATGAACATATCAGTGCCATCAGAATGAAATCTGACTCGTGTCAAAGCAGGGGAATAGTATTTATAGTTTAGGGAAATGGGTGTGCTTTTTGAAAAATGGCATTATGGTTTTGACATTTTAGTTCAAAAGCCTGGTTATAGTATTTTAGCAATCGAGAAAAACGGTAAATAGAGGGGTGCAGATACAGAAAAATTCACCAATAAACTTTAAGAAAAGTTTACTTTCATTACACGTAAAGAGATCTTAAAGTAGATGAAAAGCACTAGAAGAGAAAAATTCAAAGACCAAACAACTGAATATACAGTAAACACACTTTGCAATATACTGTCAGTTACTGTAAATAAATAAATAAATTCATTCATTCATTCATTCAGCATCCTCTGCCAAATTGCAATTGCAGTGTGAGGCCTTTTGCAAAAAGTTCTGATGAAATGTATCACCAGCAGATGGCGTACTGAATAAAGATATTGTAATACAAAGTGGGCTCTGAGTGGAAAACCTGGTTATGTGCTGCTCTCTAGAGGGAACATTCTGCATCATCCCTCAGTGTTACACAAGAAGACAGTTCTCATAGCCTTTTGAGCTTGCTTTGACACCCAAATTACCTCCAATGTAACCCTCCTTTTTCAGTTTTCACAAAATTGCATTACTTAATTGGACTGCGTGCAATTGCAGTTTTACATGATCTAAGAGAAAATAGTAGGCTGCACCTGTGTTGGGGAGTATCCCTATTAATGTGTGCAAATCCAAAGAAACACAATAATATAAAGGTCACAGAAAATTGCAAGCAAGAAAACCAAGGTTGTTAAAATAAAAGTCAAAGCTCTTGAAAAAATATGGGTCAAGGCAAAGGTTATTAGACAGCTCAAAGTGAATGTGAGAATATATGGAATGAGTGCTAAAATGGGCTTTTCTCCAAAACAGGCTTAAGGACTTGCTTGTTACCCCATGTTTTATCCTTTTTTATGGCCAGGTACCAAAAAACTTGGTATAACCTGGATTGTAAATCTTTATTCATTTCTCAGGGTTGTACCTTGTCTTTTGCACATTTCTATTGCATATAGCCCACACTACTGTTCAAAATGTTTTCTTTTTGTTTCTTTTCTTTTCTTTTTCTGTTCTGTTCTGTTCTTTTCTTTTCTTCAGCAAGTATGCGTTACATTGATCAAAAGTGACGGTAAGGACATGTTCTAAAATATTTCTATTAAAACAAATGCTTTTCTTTTGAACTTTCTATTCATCAAATAATTCTATATCATGGGTAGAATTAATATCATTCTAAAATATTAAGCAGCATTACTGTTTTCAATACTAATAACTTTAATAAACACTAGTAGGAGCACCAAATCAGCACATGTGACACTGAAAGCTGCAGAAAATTCAGCTTTACTATCACAATAATAATTTCCATTTAAAATGAAACAAATTAATTAAAATTAAACATTATAATAAAAGTTATTTTAAATTATAATAATATTTCACAGTATTACTGTTTTTACTATACTTTTGTCTTTTTCTATCTTTCAAAGACATTTAAGAAATGTTAACAAAACCAGCTTTTAAATGGTGGTGTATGTAAATTGTAAAGTAGAGAAAACAGTTGTATGTTTGAACTGTATGAAGCATGTTTTTTTTTTTTTTGAAAAACAGTTGTTTCTGAACCCTAGTATTTCTCGATACTGAATATTGCACTTTAATCCATAGTATAAAGCAGATGTCATGTGAAGTTGATTAGAATACATAATTAACAATTAGTCCTCATGTAAGCAGTCAGAAAAAGCCAAGGGTCAGAGACTGACTAGGACAGTTAGGGCAATTTTCCACAAGTTGATATGAATCTTTAGGGTTTTAATGAAAAGTCTATAATGCTCTTTGGTCTCAATAGTAGTGTAAAAAAATCAACCTGTTGTTGCATTTCCCTTTAAATGCTAATGAGCTCTGCTCACCCTGCCCCTCACCCTGCCAACATAAACACATTTAGGTAGATCAATTTTGTTTTCCCTTCAAAAACAAATGTAATCCACTGCCTCTTCAGTGGCTCAGATGTCAGGAGTAAATGACAGCTGCTATGTTCATTATTACATCCAACACCAGTATGCGTCAATCGCTTAGGAGACATTCTTGTCTACCCCTGCACCAGAGTCGACTGGCAGACTGATGACAGCTCACTCAGGGTGGGTCTAAGGTAAGACGGCCGTGTCAATCAACAATCGTGGGAGGGTCTGGGTCTGTGTGACGTCACACAGCCAAGCATCTATGGCTTGATTTGAAAAAGGGGATATTATTTATAGGGATTAAAAAATACCACTGGGTGGATTTGTATCATTATAGGGTGGATGTGTACACACACTGCCAACACACATTTATGTTCAAACAACATGTACAAGTGAATTTTGCAACTGATGACCCCTTTAAGAAATCGCCCTAAAACATTTGCAATAAATACAAAAAATAGATGACTCATTGATGCTACAGTATATTATAATTACAGAAACTATGCAAAATAGTTCAAGATACCATATGTTGTATAGCATTTAAAAGAATGTATGGACCATTTCAACGGATATTCGGCGGTTTAAGGAAGTGACGTCTTTGGTCCTCGGACGTTTCCGGTTAGTGTTCGAGCGCATTCAAAACAATGGCGGCAGGCGCTTGATGTGCAGTGGGATTGCGATAATTTATTTAATCCTGCTGTTTAAAATGTCAAATTTAAAATGAGATCCTCGTTGCTCGGTGGTTTGGTGCTCCCTCTGGGCTGGCACTAACATTAATTTATAAATAATCGGAAATTAAAGGGTTAGATTTCCGAGAAACTTGCCTGGATTGTGTTTTCGTCATTGTTTACATATGCTCCTAGAGTTTTGATTCTTGTTCAGTGAAAAAGGCCAAGCTTTTATTTCCGTTTTATTGCCAAGCATTATTATGGGCTATAATTAAATATGAGTTCACATTAGATGTCTAGCTATCTTGTCAGCAGATAAATGCAGCGAGTAAAACATAATAGAAATGTATACTGTAAACTTGAATGTTGAATAGTGAAACAGTTAACATTAACTGCAGTAGTTTACAAAAGCTAACGGTAAACATTTTATCACTTATTATGCTTGTCAAATGTTAATTCCAACATGTACTGATGCATTAAACAATAATAGTATTATTTATAAATATTGTGCATTAAATAAAATAATTGTTTTTCTACTTTTGTCTTTAGGAAAGCCACCATCTAAGACAGTGCTATAGGGAGACAGGGAGGACAGCTGGTTGTCCTGCAGAGCCAAACCACATGTGACCATATGAACACCCAGATGTGTTTGAGAACTTGAGGATGAAATGCAATGTAGTACTTAAAGCTGCTCATGGCCAGCCTGCTGCTTTTGATATTGATCACATATTAATACATTTGCTGGAAACAGTTGACAGCGAGAGGATGTCTTTTGTTTATATGCAGTACTGGTCAAATGTCTGGACACGTTACAATTTTTAATGTTTTTGAAAGAAGTCTCTTATGCTCATCAAGCCTCCATTTATTTGATCAAAAATAGACAAAATCAGTAACATTGTGAAATATTAAAATTTTTAAAAAATGGTTTGTTATGGTCTGTTTTAATATTCTTTATATTTATTTCTGTGATGCAGAGATGAATTTTCATCAGCCTTTTCTCATCTTGTGTCACATGATCCTTCAGAGATCATTCTAATGTGCTGATTTGATACTTGGTTATTGTCAGTGTTGGAAACAATTGTGCTGCTTAATATTTTTTTTTCTGGAACCTGTGATACTTTATACAGGATTGATTGATTGAATCCTGGCAGGGATTTTCACAATATAGAAATCTTTCCTAACAGTATATCTTTACTATCACTTTTTTTTTTTTTTAAATCAATTTAACATCTTGCTGAATAAATGTATTCATATTCTTTCAACAACAACAACAAATTTTTTTTATAATAAAATGCGGATCCCAAACTTTTGAACAGTAGTGCATGTTACAAAACATTTCTATTTTAAATAAATGCTGTTCTTTTATTCTTCAAAGAATCCTAAAATTATCTCAGGTTATAAAGAAATATTAAGCAGCACAACTGTTTCCAACACTGATAATACATCAGCATATTAGAATGATTTCTGAAGGATCCTATGACACTGAAGACTGGAGTAATTATGCTGAAAATACAGATTTGATCACAGAAATAAATTATATTTTAAAGCATATTTACCCATTTAATCCCAATTTTTTTTCCAGACATGAAAATATCCAAATGATGTGTCATTAGTAACCCTTTGAAATAATAATAATTAATATTTTTTTATTTGTTTTGGAAAAGTGTTTACTCATTCTATGACCACACTCAACAAAACTGAATATATGTGAATTAATTTATTAATACTAGACACCCTAAAGATAATGTGTACCAAAAATCTTTGTCATATCTTTATTTACATACTTTACTAGCCTTTCGTTTTGGAGATTTGATGCAGTCATCATCTTCTCAAGGTGCAAACAGGAAATAAACTGCTCTGGTCATGTGACAATTTGCACTAATTATGTGAAACTGCACATATTTAACTGAGACCTTTTATTTTTTTTTCCATATTTGCAGGAAGTGCACTAAAACAAAAGTAAGTTTTTTTTTTTGTTTTTTTGAGCTTTATAAATGAAAACTTTTTTTTTTTTTTTACAGTCACTATTGTGACTGGGGATTAAATGGGTTAAAATAGGAAACCATTATTTTAAATAGTAATATTTCAAAATATTACTGTTTTTGTCTGTATTTTTGATCAATTAAATGCATGCTTGATGAGCATAGAAGACTTCTTTAAAAAACATAAAAAAATGGTAATAATGCCCACACTTTTGACCAGTACTACTGTATGTGCATGTGTTTACAGTATATGTGCATAAAAACATACATACCCACATATATACTGTATCAAAGATAGATTAAAAGGACTTTGACTGTAGTGTGTGTGCATTTATTAATCTGCATGTAGGCTATACTTTTACCTTTAAAAAAAAAAACTAATACAGGTTTATGCAAAACACGGTAGCCAGCATTGAATTGCATTCATCTTGTTTATTTGTGACCACATTATGGCTCAAATAGAGCATTCAAATTCTTTCTCGCACTGTTCCACAGCAGCAAACTAAGCACACATTATAAAACAAATGAAATCAGTAATAATGGCATGTAGTGATTAGTTTACTAGCATTCATTTAGCGTTGTAATATACATGCATGTTCTGTAAAGCTGCAGTGAAATTATATGTATTCTGAAAAGCGCTGTACAAATAAATATGAAAATGAATATTTGCGTAGACATACAGACTGACCCAGCAATGCAAGTGAAATGCCCACTAAAAACCTCCCCGGACATCTTAGCGACAAACCATGATACGTACGTAAGTGACACTGTTTGTCTTGCTTCAGTTTAACCAAACAAGACTGATGCTATCCATTGTACGAACAAATGATCCCAAACTCTCCGCTAAGGAGTTAATTGTAAGCATCCAGACTGAGATACGCGTTTACCGTCATCTCTCGTGTACAGACAGTCAGAGCCGTTTTGAGCCGTCCGGAAGACTACTTATAACGTTCTTTGTAGGTTTGTGCCTCAGTCATATTTAAAGGGTAACGTTAATTACAATCACCGTTTATTTGTTGTTGTTTTTAAATACCGTAACTGTAGCATTTTCGCTAGACTTAAAACGTACGCGCTTGTTTTGACAGATCTGAAATTTAAAAATGGCGCTACCGGAAATGCTTCAGGGCCAGACATGCGCAGTAGCGTTCCAACGCCTTTGTTATTGTTTACGTCCTTGAAATGGTCTATTGTACAGTAGCAGTATATGAAGTATAAAATTTAGCAGTATAATTTTTTTTCATCTGAAGGAAGTACTGTATGCGATCTTATGCAGAGCACCTAATCGCAATTAGATGGATACAAATAAATGTATTTCATTGTTTCATATAATAAGCATTCCAAAATCACATCTGTTGAAGATTCACAGTTATTCAGGTTATCACAGTATGTTTCATAGTTTATTTTCGAGCATTTTTGGATATCAGTCTGGGTCGATGTGTAGTCTGAACATCCCTGAGGGTGACCTATCCACCAGAGAATGCATGCAGAGTCAGCCTCTTCTCAAATGAGCGCCGTGTGGTTTTTCACCAAAGTCACTGCTCCAGTCAACAAAATGCATGCCTGACATTTTCCCCTTTGGTCCAGAAGAACTTGGCGTTCGGATGAAAACAGAGCTGGCTGCTTTGCAGTGCCTTACAGCCATGTTCCAAATGTTTTATTTGGCATTTATGCACCAAGATGTGGCCACAGTTGTCATCTGCTGTCATGCACACAAATTTTTCCATCGCTGATCAAATATTCAAGATGAATCCTTAGGGTGAGGATGAGTGGATAAAATATAGAATTTTTTTGTGATACTCTTATTAAAACCATCATTAAACTGTTATTTTTAGTGCATTTTTGAACTAGATTTTTTATTTTATTTTATTTGTTTGTTTATTTAACGGGGACAATACACTAGGTATTGTTACACACAGACAACTGATGCCATGTACATAGGGTATATAGCATAAAGCAAGTTTGCAGCTCTCATCCCTGGTTAGGCTTTTACATAAAATCAAAACAAGCAAATAAAAACAAAAAACAAAAAAATCATCACAAGGAACAAAACAAGTACGCACATATGTAACTTTATAAAAAGTCACAAACATAAAATGTAAATCAACCTGCATACAGAAAGAAAATGTTTTTAACCAGCCTGTATAAACCTAAGGTACTCAGTGTTCACAACGCTGTAAAGATTTCAGCCAACTAGTATATCCCATCACTTCAGAATTCTTTAAAGGAATATTTGCTGAATTTGCTGAAAATGTACTCACCCTCAGGTCATTCAAAGTGTAGATGAGTTTGTTTGTTCATCAGGGCCAATTTTGAGAAATGTAGCATTACATCATTTGTTTACCAATGGAACCACTGCAGTGAATGGGTGCCGTCAAAATTAGAGTCCCGACAGCTGATAAAAACATCACAATAATCCACCAGTAATCCACACAACTCCAAACCACCAATGTCTTGAGAAACGAAAAGCTGTGTGTTTATAAGAAACAAATCAATTGTTAAGGCATTTTTACTTCAAACCATAATTTCTGGCCAAAGTATTAGTCCACAATAACACTTCCTCTTGTGAAAAAGTTGTCCTCTAACATCAAAATCCAGAGACATGTTTTTAGAACTGTTTGCATATTTCTGTCCTGATTCAAGCAAGATTACTTTCGATGGAGAAAGCAATATTACATATAGAGGACTCATATATTTTTTGGCCATGTGGATTATTGTGATGTTTTTATCAGCTGTTTACACTCTCATTCTGACGGCACCCATTCACTGCAGAGGATCCATTGGTGAACAAGTGATGTAATGCTGCATTTCTCTAAATCTGTTCCAATGAAGTAACAAACTCATCTACATCTTGGATGGCCTAAAGGTGAGTGAATTTTCAGTGAGTTTTCATTTTTAGGTGAACTGTTCCTCATTCGCACTTGTTGTAGATTTATGTGAGTGTTTTAGTGTTGTGCGAGAATGCCTAAATATTCAGCGTAATCCTTTTTAGAACTACTGAAGCAGAAAAAAACACTCAAAACACCATTGCCACTTGTCTCTCAATAGTACACAATGTTTTCACCCATGTTGGCCCCCCACCTCACGCCTCAGTAGGTTGCTGTGAATGCCGGGTTTGTCGCCCGCAGTGTCTGCTGTCTGCTGCCACAGACTCTGAAATAATGAGAGGGCCTCTGCCTCTCGCTTCTACTTCTGGGGCAAACAGAACAGACCCCCTTTGCTTTTGAGTGCTCCTCACGCTGATTGCCTGCACCTCCTGTTCATCCGGTCACCTTGACCTTCAACACGTTTTCAGCCCTCCGTCAGGATTGTGGCATTTTGACACAATGTGCCCTGTAGGAACCCACAAGGCAGCATGACCCGTTATGTCTAGGTCAGATGACGGCCACCAAGTCTGCCCTGAATATGTGTGTGCGTGTGTGTGTTTGTGAGTGAGAGAGAGGTAGCAGAGAACAGGGCCTCTGCGTGTGTCTTTGTGTAACTTCCATCCTACGTTTTGTATGCCATACAATGGAGTGGAAATTCCATCTGTTGTGAGTGCCTCTTCAGGCTTCATGCCTATTTCACTGCTGACGGTTGTGCAGATCCATTTACTGATTTTATCCAGAGTGACCTCTAGCTCTTCATACAAACTTTGTAGCACACTGAAGCAAAGCAGGACTGCGGAAAACTCACCTACTGACAATTGACACTTTGGGAATTTCATGGGCATCGTTCTCATTTACAACAATGTGAGAATGAATATGATGGTGGTTAGGTAGAGATTTATTTCTGTTATTATTATTATTATCATTTTGAACATCATCACTCGGGACTAAGATCTTTAGTGTTCCTTTAACCTGCTGCACAGCAGTAATAGACAGACTCCAGACAATACTTTTGAACATGCTTTAATCCCGGCTGGGAGGACCTCATTTTAATCACACAGAATTCCCACAACAAAAAGAATACAACAGTTTATAGGTACATGGCAAAGATGACATGATTCAGCACCATTTTTCTATAATTGGTTCTTATGTGGAATTTAGCAAACTTCCCCTCTGTTACTGGCAAAATTAATTTGGTTTTTGATTACTTCAGCTCATTACTCAAGTCATGGGTTGTTATGGTTATTTTTTATATTTAGACAGATGTCTAGCCATCTTGTCCATATGCATCATTATTGCAACACACTGACTAAAGTGCTGGTACATTTTGATCTCAAAGGCATACAAATGTTGGCATGCAAGGAAGAGGAGTGTTAGTTAAGATTAATTTATAATTCTTCATTCAAAAATTACCTTCACAATACTTACAAATTTAAATAAATATTTTTAAGAAAAATCTCTCAAAAAAATGTTATAGCTTTGGCACTTAATGTATTTATTTATATGTGACCCTGGACCACAAAACCAGTCTAAGTATCATGGGTATATTTGTAGCGATAGCCAACAATACATTGTATGGGTCAAAATTACAAATTTTTCTTTTATGACAAAAATCATTAGGATATTAAGTAAAGATCTTATTCCATGAATATATTTAGTAAATGTCCTACCATAAATATATCAAAACTTCATTTAAGATTAGTAATATGCATTGCTACGAACTTCATTTGGACAACTTTAAAGGCAATTTTCTCAATATTTAGATTTTTTTTGGCACCCTCAGATTTTCAAAGTTGTGTCTCAGGCAAATATTGTCCTATCCTAACAAACCATACATCAAGCTTTCAGATGATGTATAATTTAATGTATAAGACAATGTAAAAAACCTGACCCTCATGACTGGTTTTGTGGTCCAGGGTCACATATGATTAAATGCAATGACAAGTATATATAATTTTGAAATATTTTACATTCTTACTATGTCTATATGTGTGTAATTTTAGGATATTAGTTTGAAACCCTAGTTATAGAAATTGAAGAAACGCCTTAAATGTTTCTTAATAAATTGTTTTGTTTTTATAGGTTAATGCATATCTCCAGGAGACTTGGCAAAAATCCATTAGTAGCAAAATCATTTAAAATTATTTGTAATATTTTATCGTGTACATTTAGACATGTTTAATTTGAGTCATAAAAAAGTATCGTATTGTAGGTGTAATTTCCTGAATACATAAAACTCCTGACTTAAAAAAAAAACGGCACACCATAAGGAATTAATAATAGTACTTTTGACAAATGTGTTTAAAATGACACTCACATGAAATGAAAAGTTAGTAGCATGGAAAATCAGTTTTATTCTACGTAATGCAGGCTGCTCCACTAGAATGGCAGCTCTCTCCACTTGATCTTTTCAGTCAGTGTAACCGGGCAGAGAAGCCAGAGGGGGTAAGAGAATCGACAGGGGCAACTAATATCCTGTAGTTCAAAAGGTCCGCTCTCACCAGTCAGTGACCCCTGAATCACACCCGTTATCCAGTCTGGCATTGGGCCAGCGGGAGGGCATCATCCAAACGGCCTCCTCTTTTGCAGAGAATAATGCCTACAGCAAATATTACAGTTACATACATGCACTCACATACAGGCGTGCAAGCATTCATATTGTAGCGGAAACATGGCTATTCCCTAATGCATACGTGCACTCTTGCACTCACGTTTTTCCCCAGCACATTTCCATCAGTGCACACGGTCATGTAAGCATGCACATATTTATATGCACACACTTTGATTAAACACATATGGCTCAGCCTTTTTTCAGTAATGGTCAGCATGTCTAATCGGAGCAGATGGAAAATTATACACATTAAGAATTTCAGTACAGATTCAAAGGAAAATAAAGCAAACTCTTCTGAGAGCTTTTCAAATAAGTGAGTGTGAATCAAAACATGGTCGGGTGAATTGGTTCATCTCTGTTTCTTATTTATAAAACTCTTTGAAATCCCAGCTCTCACTATCATAGGGTTTCTCAAACTTTTTTTGAACCAAGGACCCCTGTCATAACCCCCATAAAGCAGTTTTAGAATATTTTGTAATGTACCAAAGCTTTATTCTTGTATTCGATAGTTTCATAGTGTATCATTGTCCATTAGATTAAGAAATACTTCAGGTTAAATATTTATTAGTGGGGAAAAAAGTACATCCTCAAAGAGTGACTAGTTGTGGGTGTGTCCCATTTGTACTGACCTGTAATCACTCTAATCAAAAGCCATTAGAGTAATTAAGGCTGAGGCTTAAGGATAGGGCTTTGATTAGCGTTCAGAATAAAAAAGGCAACGGCTGCTTCCAGTGGCGTGGAATAACCAATTGCATGTCCAGAAGAACTGTGTTGTGCTGTTATCTGCTGACCTGTGCATTTGCCCTCAGGACCGTGGAGGCAACAGACTGAACAACAAAGTTAAAATAAGGTTCACATACCTTGTTTAAAACGTCCTCGGCAGAAGATAGGATTTAGAAGTGTGTAAACATATTTTATTGGACTGTCCCAGTTTTAATGCAAGTAGAAAACTTTTTTTATGGAGTACACTTACTCAGAGACTTGTTTAGTAAGATTTCATCTGAAAAGATTTTAGATTTTTTTTTTTATCATTTGTTAATTTAAAAAAAATCTAGTATAATTTCATCTGCTGTTTTTTTGTGTTTGTAAATCTTGTATTTTACCAACTCAGTTTTTGCCATGAAGATAGCCTTATATGCTGACATGGCAATAAATATAAACAACTAAGTAACTAACTAACTAACTAAATTTAGAAGGGTATTATTTTTGTGACAAAGGCTGTCTTGGTAGCTATAAATTTAATAAATATGTGTTTTCTCTAACAGTGGTTTTGTTTAATACTTTGTTTCAAACCCTCAATATTTAATATCCTAATTTATGATGTATTGAGGATACAGTCATAAATTACAATACATAAATCACGATATTAAATATTGAATTTTAGCCTCCAAACAAAAATTCCAGTATCCTTCCATTTTTGTTATTGTTCCTGGATCAGTAACTGAACAATACAACTGTGCTGGAAACCATTAAGGTTAAACCATTAACCATTAATGACTTTATATTATATAATTTGTCTATTTTACGAACTACTGTTTTATGCTTTTGGATTTGTGCTAGATTTATTGAAAAATGTCGACATAAGACATAATATTTTTAAATAGTTAAGTTAATAACCTTTTTTTTTTTGTAGGCAAGAGTATTTTTCATACATTTCAGGTTGAGGCAGGTTGTCATATGTATTATGTGTCCTGTGAAGTTTTTAATTTAATTATTAATTTTGTGTGATTTATATTTATATGAAGACTTATTTTTACAAGGATTATAAGAATGTCCATATATGCATATGCACATTCATGCAATTCTTAAAAATTCATTTAAAAATGATTATATTTCATTCATTAATTTTCATAACACCCTAAACAGTCTCAAATATTAAGAGCTGTTAGATGCTAAAAACATCACTTATACTGTACCTACATGTTCTTGCTGTGCTACTGTATGCCTTATAGTTATACATTTTGCTTAATACATGCTCCGTGTTCTTACAAGCACTAACATCATTTCACTCAGTGTGCTGTTGGCAGTATTTTCCCAGGGATTTCTTAAAAATTCATGAGCTTCCAACAGAATCTGCATGTCAAAGTTGCCCTTACCTGCTTATCATGAGCTAGCTTACCAAAATGAAGAAAGAGAAAAATGTTTTTTTTTTTTGTGAGAATGAATTATTCACTTATTTAACACCATCACACGGGATATTTGCCTGTTAGAAAACTCTTGCCTTCAATTAGGGACATTAGACAGGGATAACGATAAATAATACCATCCTCAAAGTCATGCATTTACTGGCCACACTGAGAATAATTACAGATAATGTAGTGATGTGTAGCCATGCTTTGAATTTAGATCACTCCTGCGGTTGACCTTCAGCAAGTGTTGCTAATTTGCATGTTGTCCTTGGTTTCCTCCTAATGATATACTGATTCATTACGCTTGGGGAAACTGTTACTGTGTCTCATTTTGTTCCCTAGTTCGTGATGATGTGGATCAGTATGTCTTGAACATAAATTTGGACATTAGAAATGGTCTGACACATTACTACTGTACAGTACAATGTAAAAAGTGTTTTTTAGAGAGTCATTTCTACCTGATTTAACTCCTAAATTAAGTTTGTTATGAGATGTTTTTAAGCAAGACATACATACACATCGTTCAAAAATTAGTGGCTGGTAAATTGTTGTTGTGTTTTTTTAATAAGTCTCTTATGCTCACCAAGACTGCATTTATTTGATCATTCTTGTAAAATCTGTAATTGTGAAATATTATTTAAAATGTTTTTTAAAATCTTTTAAAATGCAATTTATTTTTTTGATAGTAAAGCTGAATTTTCAGCAGCCATTACTCCAGTCTTCAGTGTGCGTGATCCTTCAGAAATCATTCTAACATGCTAATGTGATTATAAGAAATACTTTTCTTGAGCACCAATGACAAAAAATGCATATATACTGTAAAAACTGTAAATGCAAGTATATATATATATATATATATATATATATATATATATATATATATATATATATATATATATATATATATATATATGCATGCATACTGCTTAATAAATACACACACACATATATATAGTAAAATATTATTGCAATTTAAAATAACAGTTTTCTATTTTAATATAATTTATTCCTGTGAAGCAAAGCAGAATTTTCAACATCATTACTCCTTTAGTATCTTTAGTATCATATGATCCTTATATGCTGATTTATAATCAATGTTGGAAACAGTTATGCTGCTTAATATTTTTTGGGACCTGTGATACTTTTTTTCAGAATTCTATAATTCTTAAATAAAATAAAATTCTTAAATAAAAAGTTAAAAAGAACAGTGTTTATTTAGAATAAAACATTTTTGTTACAATATACACCACTTTTTCAAAAGTTTGGGGTCAGTCGATTTTTTTCTTTATTTTTTTATTTTTTTTAAAGAAATTCATACTTTTATTCAGCAAGGATGTGGATAAATGGATAAAAAGTGATAGCAGATACTTATATTATTAGAAAATATTTATATTTTGAATAAATCTTAAGTTCTTTTTAACTTTTTATTAATCAAAGACTCAAAGAACAAAGTATCACAGGTTCCAAAAAATATTAAACAGCACAACAGTTTCAACACTGATAATAAATCAGCATATTAGAATGATTTCTGAAGGATCGTGTGAAACTGAAGACTGGAGTAATGGCTGATGAAAATTCAGTGCTGCGTCTCAGAAATACATTTTAAAATATATTAAAATAGGACACCAATATTACAAATTTCAATAATATTTCACAATAATACTGTTTTTTTCTGTATTTTTGATAAAATAAATACAGCCTTGATGAGCATATAATAGACTCTCTATATATAGGTGTTTTTTTGTATTTTCAAACATTTACAATTGCATTTTTCTAGGGAGTGAACATTTTTGGTGCACAAATGAATTCATCTATGGGACAGTCCTGCAATATGGTCTCGCTAGGAAGTGCAGTTATTACTGAACTACGGAGCTGATTAAGATGCACCCTGTGGCAGTTGTGGAGTTGCTTGTCATTTTAGTGACCCGACGTCAACAAAAATATCCTTAGAAAATGTCTTGCTGTCTCTCATTTATCCATGGACGACAGCGTGCAACGTTTACCCTGCAATTCATTCAATTCAGCCGTACCATCAAGGTAGAGCAGACACGACTCCACAAATCCAAAAAACAAAACACTAGAAGCGCAGATTTATTTTAATGGCTGCTCATTACACATGATCGGTCACTGAGGTTACTGAGGGAGGACCCTGCAGGATGACAAGGCAAAACTCCCGCTGATAGGTTGCGTGCGTCTGCCGTTGGCCCCACCGTAAGCAGGCACGCCGTTCAAGGCGCATTAGGCCAAGACAGATTGAGTCCGGGCAATGACCCAGAGCATAGTATTGCGGGTGTTCTCAACCCTTAACTGGCCCTTAGAAACGTACATGCACACAGTTCATGCCCCCTCCTCCCTATGCCAGTCTCCATCGTGTTTCCCCTGCCTGACTCTCTCTCCCAGATCGCTGGATGTCTGTGTCCTCTCGCAACCCATGATACTGGGGAAGCGTTCATGTTCCAGATATTAAATTACTCATGAAATATTTGCTTGTGCTCCGGGCTTCGCTGCTGCCTGCTCAGAACACTCCACTTAGCCTCTTTCCGGCTTCTCGGAGTGCTGGCGTGTGGCACCTCTCCTCGGAAAGTCAATTCTTCCCATTTGGAGCAGTGGCATTAGAGGAGCGTTTCGGCTCGCATTAGCATCAACCTTAAAAACTTGCCACCTCATCCTCAACACCCTGATTTTTTTTCGTTTTCATTCCTGCTCTCAACTTCTAATCACCGCCACCTTCACACTTCAGATAAGATGCTTCCCTAAAAACAAGACACTGGGGAGGTGACCTCTGCGTGATTCTGAAATTAAATTCTTCATGCTCCCATGCACATGACAGCACCAGAGAGTCGCAGCTCTGCTCGGTGAACCTGAACAATTCTTTAAAGACCCAGTGCTTGAGAGCTGTGAGAGGGAACACATTGGGGTTCTAGTGCCTTAATTTCATTAGTGCCCTCAAACCCAAACTCTGCATTTCTGTCACATTGTGTATGCTCGGGTGGTGAATGAAGAGCCGAGTGGTGCCCCCCCCAAAAAAAAAAATTTCAATCAAAAATAATAGAAAAATATAGTCAAAACAATAATTTTGTCAAATGTTACAATTTAAAATAACATTTTTTATATTTTATGAGATGTAATTTATTGCTGTGATGAAAAGCTGATTTTGTTTTGCAGCCATTACTCTAGTTTTCAGTGTCACATGATCCTCCAGAGATCATTCTCATATGCTGAAGAATTGATGCTCAAGAAACATTTCCTATTATCAATGTTGAAAACATTAAATGCTGCTTAATATTTTTTTTCCAGGGTTTTTCAAATATAAAATTCCAAATTATTTTTGTAAATATGTAAATGCCTTTACTGAGAAAGTGTTAATTTCTTTAAAAAATGGCATATTAACTCTAAACCTTTGAACAGTAATATATATCAATTGATGTGGTATATTTGATTGTGCATTATCATTTTAATTTTGGATTACCTGTGCCTTGCTGTCATTTATCAGTTATTAATCTTTAAAAGTGCTTATAATTTAAATGCAAATTATTTTGAGCAAATCTCAAAATGGATAATCAAATTTTATAGTGTACATTGATGTTGTGATGCCTAATTTCACTTGTAGCCTTTACAAAAAAAATTCATATATAATATTTCTAATAAGCTATAATGTAATAATTAAAATTACATAATAAATGTGAAGTTTGAAAAGCTTTGATTTGCTTTTAATGCATAAGCAATCAAAGCAAATCTTGCATAACATTAATGTATTTTCTTTTAATTTTAGTTGTTATTAGTACTGAAAACATATCTGGACTATTTCAGTAATGAAGTGCTTCTGTATTTTGACTTGACATGGTGCTTATGACACCAGGGTTTTGGGTTCATTTCCCAAGGAAAACATCCTTATTAAAATATACTTTGAATGCAGTATGAGTTACTTCGGCAGACATTTTTCCAGATGCATAAATGACATGTAATTAGATCCTAACACAGTCAAATGTGAACAAAAACTGTGTTACTTGTGGAATGCATACAGGATGTAAACCAAAAAAAAAAAAAAAAAAACGATACTCTATTGCTCTAACAAAAATTACAAAATTGTAGGAAAATACACTGTAACAATGTCCTTGGCCAGAAAATTTAAAAATGGGCCCCAAAGTGTAGTATAAACAGCTGTTTAACAGATTTCAAGACATACTTAGAGAAAAAAACCTAATTTGTTCAGATGGAATGTCAAATGTTAAATATTTCTGAATGACATCTCTCTAAATCTAGCCAAACAACACGACTTGATTGATGGTCTCCGGAGGCAGCTTTGATCCTGTGTGAAAAATCTAATTACTGCTAATGACAAAATCATATTAGTTTAGTTCTGCAGCTGCAGGCTTTTACCTCCCATCTGAAAAATATGAGTTATCCCACGTCTGGTTTTGGAATATGGTTTCTGATTGCTTCCTCCCTGTCAGCACGGCAGAGAGGCTAAATGAGGTCTCGGAGCTCAGCGTTCTCCACAGACCTCGTCCGCTCGTGCTTGCCAACCGCCGAGTCTCGTCGAGACCTTCACATCTGTCCATTAAAAACTGCTGTGTGGCAGCCCTCGCTCTCGGTTTCTATATTTCTGTTTGGCCCTCGTTCACTGGAAAAGGTGACAGTCCATTCACCCGTGATTATTACCAGTTCATTCATGAAATCTTCATCCAGGGGGCAGAGATAGGAGGCGTAGGTGAACTTTTCTTTAAGCTGGCATTTTGAGCACAGTCTGCCCTCTTCATTTGAACTTCGCGCACAAGGCGAGTGGACTTGTTTTATTGCTCTGAAATGGAAAACATGGCTTCTTTACATGAACCCGTGTCCTAATCGTTGACCTTTGCAGCTTATATGTGTGGCGCTTTAATTTGCTTTGAATTTTTAACATCTGCTCATTTCTAAGAGCTTTATTTCTTCTCTGGCTTTTTTCTTCTTCTAGTGATTGCATTTGGATTAGTGGATGCATCTTTATATAACCATTTAAGTAGATGTGTTTAATGTGTGTGTGTGTGTGTGTGTATTGTGTGGTGTATTGTGTTTGACCCACTTGGAAAAACAATATATATTTTTTTTATATACAAATCACAGACATTCTCAGATGCAGACCATAGGCCATAAACCATTAGATAATGTTTCAGCATATAAAAAACAGAGTACTGAATTTAAATTTCTCTACCATCTCCAAATAAAACCAGGCCCTCCGGTGGTTGTATTTTCTCTGTTTTGCTGTTCCAAAGACATTACAAATAAATCATATTTATCTGTTCCCCTGCTGATTTGGTCGTCCTCTGTGACTCTGAGAGCAGTCGACCAGTAACCAGAAAAACTAAGAAGCCTTTAATAAAAACGAATTATGGTATAGGAAATCTGTACAGGGTCTCGCTTGATAAAGGCACATTATAAGGACTCAAGTATGCAGAGTATCTATAGTCCACATGTACTCTGGACTATTACTTTATTTTTTTTCTCTCGATAGATTCTCAAAGAAAAAAAAAAGGGGGGGGGGGGGGATTGTGGAAAAATACTTCAATTTGATTAATCAAATTTTGTTTTTAACCTGAGTAAAGTGTTACATTTTTTATTTTCATTTTTTGGGGAATAAATATAAGGTTAATTTAAGTATTGCACAAGTGCTTCTCAAGTACATTTATCTATATGTATAGATCTTTTTACATAATTGTTTTTTGTTGTTGTTTGTTTGTTCATGGAATCCAATACTATTTAAAAAAATATTTTGCTCAACGAGACTGCATTTATTTGATTAAAAAAAAAACAGTAAAACAGTAATATTGTGAAATATTACAATTTAAAATAACTGTTTACTACAATTATACTAATATTACTACAATTTAAAATAACTATTCTTATATATTTTAAAATGTAGTTTATTTCTTTGATGGCAAAGCTGAATATTGAGCAGTGATTACTCCAGACTTCAGTGTCATATGATCCTTCAGAAATCATCCTAATTTGCTGATTTGCTGCTTAAGAAACATTTATTATCAATGTTGAAAACAGTTGTGCTGCTTAATATTTTTATCTCAACTGTGATACACTTTTTTTTTTTCAAGATTCATTGAATAGAAAGTTAAAAGAGTAACTTTGTTTCTTTTGTAGCTTTATAAATGGCTTTACTGTTAATTTAATGCATCCTTTATGAAAAACAGCAGACAAAAATAAAAAATAAAAATAATTTTACTGACCTCAAGCAGTTGATCTGTGTGATGGTGTCAGACGAGGCAAACAAAGGTTTTGCCATACGAAACATCTCTATCATTAAAAATGAGAGCCTGGCAAATGCTATGAAGCACAGAATATGGCTGCCCATCTGTCAGCAATCTTGCTTTGTGCCAGTTTCTTGCACACTGTATATCTTATTTTACTCATGAACCTCTTGTTCAGCAGTTTGTCTTCACTGCTGCAGAATATTATAAATAATGCACAAGACTACAAGCATGTCAGAACCAGAGGGCTTAAGATGGGCCAAACGGAGAAATTAGAGTCTGCATGTCTGCTTGAGTACCAGTCACTGACAGAGCCTTGGGTTAACAAATTTATACACACACAAAAGAAAGATTAACGGCTCCCTTTGTGGTTCCACAGTTGGGATGCAGGGAAAATTTGATTGATTTATTGATTGACTGAGCCTTATGTTCAGATTTTTTTTGTCACCACAGCATTTAGCTTTGGTCATTCATCTGATGTTACTGGAAAAATGAATGCCATTGATTTATTGTTTTTGAATATGTATCTTTTTTCTCCCTTTTTTCTCTTTTTTTGGGGGAAAAGCTTCTAATGATTTCGATTCTGTATTCGTTCCTAGAATATTTTCATCATAAACAGGCAAACAGAAAAGCATCATGCTAACAAGTGTTTACTCCAATACTAGTTTCCTTTGTGTGTATTGTTTTCCTAAAGTCACATTAATGTTGCCCTGACCTGTCCAGCGATATAAGTCTGGGTAGAAGCCAGCTTTGCAGTGTAATTTATGACCCTGAGTCAAGCCAGATTAGTCCTGATTGGATCGTCTGTGCCATATGTGACCTACTATCTGTACTCTGCTTGTATTGGCAGGCGGAAGGGGTCAGCAAACTCCCTGGGCAAAGGTTGTCATGAGAACGACCCCTGGATCCTTCAGTCTGCTATTTCGCTGCCCCCGCTCATCTTGAGGCAGAATGATCCAGATTCTTGTATGTCACTCTTATATTCTTCTGCTCTATTTCCCAACTCTGGGACAAAGTAATACACACACATGTCGCTTATATACACACACACATACACAAAACCATATTTGTAAAGTTTATGTCGTGTAGGCCTATATATTCAAGAAAAAAAAAATTAATTGCTATAGTTAATGGGCTATTAATTAAGTTCTGTTTCTGTGAAGCTCTTATAGCCTGACAAACATTGCTAATTTTTAAATCTGTAAAGGATGCTGATCCAATAGTTGTATTAGGGTAAACATTTTTATTTGAATTTTGTTTTTTTGTAATAGTACATAGAAAAAACACAGTACATGCAAAATGTTTGCTTTTAATATAATTTAAATTTCAAAGTACTTTATTGGCACAATTTACAATACTGGCAAATCATCAGCACATCAAAGGACTGGTAAAAAAAATATGAGAGAGAAAAAAATCTATGTGTAATTTTATGCATTACAAAAAAAAAATGGGTTACACTCTACTGTACAATGCATTATTGCATTGCATATATGCAAGGGTTATAATGCATTATAATTGTTCTTAATGTGCATTGTAATACATTGTCTTGTTATAAATAATTATAACCAAATTTAAAATTCATAGTGTAACAATGAATTAATAAGTGTTATAATGTATTAACTATGGTTACAATTATTCATGAGATTGTACGATGCATTATAAGATGCATTAAAAGGCATAATACATGCATTAAATCAACTTTTATAATGCATTACACAAGTAAAGTGTTACCTAAAATTGTTGTTATTATTTTAAAACTGTAGTTTCATAGTTCAGTGCAGAAAATGAGTATTGCAGTGAGTATTCTTTTTGGAAATTATATATAATTTTTATTCCTAAAGTTACTCATTTACACAAATATATTGTAAAAATAAAAAAAATCATATTATCAATTTAAAACAAAGATAATATAAAGTATAGTAATTTGTGTTCATTAGTAATTGCTTCTTTATACAAAAGGATCATTATTATCGATTATTATAAAAACACAAATTAAAGTCACTCGTCTACACTCATTTACCCCAAAAATTACATATTTACAATTTTTTTTATAAATCATGTTATGAATTCAATCAGTGCTAATATAAGTTTAGTTAAATTTCTGTTCATTTAAAATATTTTCTTTACCCAGAAGAATCACTTATGTTTTCCATTATTTAAATACAAATTAAATGTCAAGAGCTTTGAAAGAACTCATTAGATGATTTTTTTCTTAAATTAACAATTCATTTTTTTTTTTAAGTTCTAAAATAAAAAAGTAACTTCAATCTTAAAACTATTATAAATAATCATGCCAGCTGGGGTGAAGGGTGATTGCATCCCGAACAGGAGAAAATCTGGAGAGTAATTCATGTCTAGGCACCATCTAAACACCTTGAAATTATTCTGAAAAAGCAATTGCTGGGGTTTTAAAGGGACAGATCTCTGCCTTGGCCATAACACTGTCATCCCCATCCATTAATAAAACATCCGCTGAGAGCTCCCTAGCACAACGCTGTATTTCTTTACAGTCAATGTGGTACTGAGGAGCCCAGTAAGAAATGGGTGCTCCCAGCCGCCCTCAGACCACGAAACAGTGATTAAAAATGAGTGTTCCACAGGCCTGGTGGTAAATCAGGAAAATATCTTCCAGATGTAGCACGGTAATAATCTCCTGAAGAAGAACAACACAGAATGAATAGTTACCGAATTTGCAGAAGGTAACTTACAGTAGGAATCTGTTTGAAAGTGGTGAGCTCATTGCATTAGCGAATTACGAGACTGCCAGAGTACTGATCGGCCAAAATGTGTGTCTGCTAAATGTGATCATTAAGGATTAAACACATTTTCATGAAACACTTTCTATAGGCAGATGTTAAGGGTTCCACATCATGGGCCGTTAGTGTCGGTCATGGTATGTTTATGGAAATGTACTGGAAGTGAATGGTTTGACTGACGCATGAAGAGTTAGGATCTTTTAGTTCACTGAGATGCCGTATTTGCCGTGGACAGAGAGAACAGAGGATTTGCACTTTGTGGAGTGGACAGAGTCTTGGAGATTATGCCAGGAATGGTAAATGCTGTTTGGTATGGTGGGATACTCATACTGCATCCCAATACACTTAAAATGTCCACCATCACAGTAACAAATCCTATTAACCCCTGAATCCTGTTTACCAGTTCCATCTGGTGTTTTAGGTGTGTGGACAGGATAATGTAGGGGGAATTTTTAACAAAAAATGTATAGCAGAAATCTCAGCCTTTTAAGTTCAGTGCTGAAAAATTGTATTCACCATTAATTTACTTAATTATTTGTATGTATTATTTAACTTGATAGAGACCCATAAGTAAAAACATTGCAGTTGTTTAATAACATTACAATAATAGTAATAATAATCCATAATTTGTTTATTACTTTTTCCTTTATCTTGCTTTTATAAAACTTTGTTTAGTTATCTAGCTTGATAAAGACCAGTAGTAAAAACATAACAATATAATAATAATAATAATAATCTTTTTTTTCTTCTTTCTTTCTTTCTTTCTTTCTTTCTTTCTTTCTTTCTTTCTTTCTTTCTTTCTTTCTTTCTTTCTTTCTTTCTTTCTTTTTTCCTGGTAATAGTAATAATAATCCATCCTTTATTTATTTATTGCTTTACTTTTTTTCTTTATTTTATTTTCCGCCCTTTATTTAAAAGAAAATATAAATATAAATCTTCACCGGTATCCAAATTAGATTAGATGTGCCCACTTTTTCCATAACATCTCAGACAGAAAAAAACATTCTTATATTTTCAACAAGGCCACTTAGACTACAATTTAACCTAACATTTTAAATTGTATAACCTTTTGATGCTTTTAAATACCAATATTATAAATTTAATCTTTTTGTCAGATCGTGAGTGAATGAGGGTTAATGGGAATTATCGATGTAGTTTTTCCAATCTTTCTCGGCTTTTAACAAAACAATCTGTATTGAATGAAAATATAGAGCTTGAAGCATTCTCCACAAAATCAACATATGCTTTGGCTTTTCACAGAAACAAATGCACATGTTTTGTCTAAAGTTACATATGACATTTGACATGCGCACACAGGTGCACGCGAGAAAATCCCCTTCTTGGGATTATATTTTTCAGCTACAAGAAATCTGACAGGACGCACAGGAGCTTTGCAAGGGAATTCTGGCAAATCTGCATTTGGAAAGTGAACAAAGCTGTGGACAGGGAGCTTGTGTTTCATGTCGTTAATGAAAGCCACTCTTCTTTACGTCCACCTGAGGAACATTACAGGAGGTCTGGCTCTAAAGTCACCCCAACCACCCCTCCAAAGTACTTCGGCATGGCTGCTGGAGCAATCATCACTTTATATGAAGAGAGCTGTATCAATTAGAATAAGGTCTATGATTGACGACAGACATTGAAACATTCCTTTTGCCTTTCTATGACCGTCATTTGAGTCATTTTTGCAGAGGCTATGTTTTTCCGTAACTTACGTGGATTTATTTTGGTGATAAAACGCATGTCCTGAATTGCAGTGGCTGATTTGTGAGGTTTGGGTCTCGGAGACTGTTTAACACAGGCCTTAAACGGATAAAGATGCAATGCTACATGGTGATACACTGACTGAGCGCTTCAACAAAGCATTCTTGCGACAAAACAACCCATAAGTGAGGTAATGCGGTATGAGAAATGGCTAAAACTACTTTATAAGAATGACTCTCCTCCAATTTAGCTCTGATCTCACACGAATAGCTTTACTGCATTTTTTCCTTTTATAGGAACTCCGATCACATAAGTTGCACTTCGCATGGTAATAATCCTCCAGAAGTTAATTAAAAAGGGACAGGACTTTTGGCCTCATGATTAAATCTGCACAGCCTAACTGAGGTTAAATTCACATTTTGGCAGCGAGTCGCTGAAACACTAATAGGATGACTTAAGTGAATAGGATAAGCAGTAACTAAACCTGACCACAGGGGAAGTACAGAGAGCTGGCGTTGTATATCAATGGGTTTGATTATTGCGCTCACTCTAAAGAATAGAATTCATTAACTTTCAAATTCACACATTATATTCAACCCTTATCGCCGGAAGGCTCATTTATCACATTAAAATAGGAAAAAAAGATGTAACTGCAAAAGAAACCCCAAGTGGAATACGCTTCAAGTCAAGCCCAGGTTTAATTTTAAGCCTTAAATGTGAAGTGCCGGTATAAAAGCCTTATCTTTTCTCTCTGACCTGTGAGGCAGTGTCCCTCGAGGGTTAATCCACATCTGAAGAGTCTTCTCAGATTATAGAGCAGCCAGGATCTGACACAAAGGCCAGAGATCAAGCACACATAATTAACAGATAGCAGAGCACTTTAAAGCCTACCTTCATTAAGTTCTGCAGACAGCCATGCCAGTTACTAAATGCAGACAAGGGTGGCTTGAACGTAGTCTAAATGGTTGTTTAATGTCTCTGCTTTTGAATGGATACAAGGAGAACATTGATTTTCATCTTAAAATGTGGGATTTTGTGTATGTACTGTATGTCATGGATGAAAATAATTGATTTACAGGTGATTTGTGAGGCATGAGTCCTACTTGAGATAAAATTTTGGCATTTTCTTTTCAAATCTAATCCATTTACTATTCCCCAAAGTTTAATTATTTATTAAAGATAGTTAAAAAAAAAAAAAAAAAAAAATACATCTGATAAAAACTAGAAACTCAAGAATGAGAATGAAGGCAGAAGTGTATCTCCCTACCCCTAGGTGGCACCGTTGAAGCAATTTGCTACTTTGGTTTTTCAGTGGCGTCAAAGTTACACATATCATATGATCAGATACCCTTTATTTGTGTGATGTGTTGAACTTTTGAGCATAAACCTTCAGCATTATCTTTTATTTATTATTTTTTTAAATCTGTAATTAGTCACAATATACACCAAAATAGGGCAAAACTCAAGATTGAATTTGGCTTGAAACCCTCAGTAAGCTTTGATTTGCATTAATTTTAATTAGACATATATATTGTTGTTTATATATTATGCTTCTGTATTATGTTTCACAATTTACATTTTTTGACAATGAAATGCATGTGATAAAAAAGCAAATTAAAACTTAAATTTGAATAGTGCTGTCATGCTAAATATTTGATATTATTTTTTTATTGTGTATTCATTTATAGATTTTTTCTTTTTTGCATAAAAATGTGCAGAGCCCACACAAAAACCTGTTTGGTGCTATTAACATTATGCAGTTAAAGATGTATGAGACAGTCCAATGCAACTTCAACTATATAAATACATTAGACCATTTCATTTTTAAATACAAAATCAATCCATTATTTGGATTTTAATGTTATAATGCGATTTTAATGTTTTAATGTGAAGGTTTGGGTTTGAAAAATGAGCAGGCTAAATGACTCCTCCAGAAACGGTTCACACACACAGTAGTTGTCTCTTTGATGTGCTGTGATATTAGAGAATGGTATCAATTCACAATACACTTTTTTTTTCCATACGGGAAATGATAAAAATAATTTAAAACATTTCTTACTTGATATTCCAGCAGACATAAATCAAAGTATTAAAGTCCAGTCTCCCATGGTTAGTCTAGTTTTATATCCTTTGATATTTCTCCTCAGACTGACTGGTATTTTCAAGTAAAATACTGCCAGTTCTTTATATTACAATACCAGCTTTGTTCCATGACAGCATAGACTAACAAAACGCAGATTCCAAATTAAATAACAGGGAATAGAATAACTTAATCTCGCCATTGCCTGCAAATCTCAGATTATTTAGACAGACACCTATAGGTCTATATTTGCGTTCTGATATATTGTGATCCTCTAAGGCGGCCGTGATTTACTTGGTCAAATTCTGTGACCTCGCACGGAATGGTAAAAGTGGTCTCAGCTGCCATTAATCTGAGATCCGTGCCCCATATCCTGCTACTGTCACTTATAACAACTCATTTCATTCCATCTGTGTAGAAAATCAGCTCGTGGGCTTCTCCAAAATTTACCTTCTGCCTGTGTTCACCTTCGCCGTGGGCTAGTGCCTCAGTTTTTGGTTATTATGCTTAACATTATTTGGATTACACTACCAGCTGTTGAGACAGGAAATCAGTTGTACTGTATAGTGCTTTAAGGAATATTTCAAAATTTAGTTTGTGGCTTGGCACACAATGGCACATAAATTCAACTGTCGCTTCTTACAAACTACAACTGACAGGTCAAAAGCTTATCTATTAATAATCTGTTCCAGGGATTTTTTTTCTGTCCTCTTTTTTCCACATTTTTAGCGAGTATCATTTCTTAACGTACTTTGATTTAAAGTCAGTGGAGGTGATTAATCAAAGCTTGTTTTCAGGCCACATTCTCACTTTAAGGTAAATCCACTCATGAAATTGTTTAAACAACAAAGCAAAAATGCGATTTGTGCACTTTATTTTTTATTTTTTGTTGTTGTTGAAAGTATCGATTTACTGAAACACCAGTAAACAATGGATTTTACTGTTGTCTTCTAACCCACTTCATCTGAAAACTAATATTTGTGGAAAATATAACATAGTTAAGAAAATTAAAATAGTAATAATGTAATGCAATTCTAGTACAGTTCATAAATTAATCATTTTTTTTCATTTAATCAAAATCACCAGTGCTTGCCAATAGTATAATTAATACAACCTGCATTGTATAGTGTCCACCCTTTTTAAATTTTCTTTCTTTCTTTTTATATTTTTCTTTATATATATATATATATGCACGCACACACACACACACACACACACACACACACACACACACACACACACACACACACACACACACACACACACACACACACACACACACACACACACACACACACACATTACTTGGTAAAGCCGGGCATTCTGTAGATGTGAAGATGTGTAACAGCTATGTGTAGTACAGTACAACCAGCTGGGATCAGGTAACTCTATGTCCAGATTTTGAGAGATTTTCAAGAGTCAACTGAGCTGTAGGAAAAAAAAAAAGCCCTACATACCAGAGAGCACAGGACTTTCTTTCTTTCTTTCTACACAATGTCTGCTACTTTATTTTATATTATTAAATTGCAAATGAGTTTATTTTATAAGTAAGGTAGCGAGTAGAAAAGTATGAACAGGTGTCTAACTTATACACCATTATTATTCACATAACAAATATAACCCCATCTCTTGCCGGGACACTGTTTTCGCTGGAATAAGTGATTGGATTAAAAACATGATTCATCCATTACAAGGTTTCAAGGTTCATCATCTATTTATTCATTTTTTATCACCCGGGTGCTGAAAGGAAACCGAGTGTAGTGACAATTTAAATTCATGCTCAAGACGTCTTGTTTGAACAAAGACACAAAGCTGCTACAATGTCTGCAAATGTGTTTGTTTTTATTTTCATCTAAGGGACAAATTAATTTGCTTTATTATATTGTACTTCCATAAACTAGCTTACAAAACATTATAAATAAAAAAGTATAGGCTATTTGAATAAAAAAGAGACATTTTGCTTTCCTGTTGTACTTTTATCAGCTTATTCTGACTGACCTTTTTACATTGCACTTTAGTTGTTCTAGGCACATACACAAACGCATTGAAATATTGTTGGACACACACATTGTTAAAATTGCAAATGAGGCCTATAGTGAGTTGGTCACAGCTGCCAGACACATTGTATCTCATTCTGCTCTCATTGATTTAGCTTCAGTGTGTATAAAACATCTGTGTCTCTTTAAAACTAAGTTTCAAATGCCCATAATGCCAGACAATTTTGTTTGTACATTGAAATATGCTTCTATATATATATATAGTAACTAATTTGCATTTTTTAAACATATATTATTAAGCACCATAATAACGTAAATACTTTAGAAACAATTATACAATAAGCATATGCTTACTTATACGCTTTCTGGTATTTATTTATACACATCGTTTCACAGTAATTTTAAAAGCCATCTTACCTTTTACTTTTTTATGAAGAATGTGGTGGAACAGAATAAAACGAAGGCGACAGACTACTCCGTTACCATCACAACAATTACAACAAACTTAATTTTCGATTCATCTTTATAAATCATCTAAGAGTCTGTTTAAATTCACACCTCCATGTATTCCCAATTGTCACAATTTTTCTACCGAGCATCCGCTGATAAGGCTGAATAGTTACGCTCGTGCATTGATTGACAGGTGGGACCGAATATAATTGCGCTTTCGGGTTGGCTGGCTTGACGCTTTTATAGTCTGTCCGACGGGAATCGACTCGGGTCGATTCTTATCATTGAAATAATATTTAAAACAGCTTTTTCTTATTTATAAAGCGACGTTTCTTATGCACATTCATCCTCCAGCCGATCTCACGCGGAGCTCCTAACCACTGTCCCCCCTCGTCTGACTCATTTGGTCTCGTCCATACTCGCTTAGGATTTTAGTTGTGTTTATGGCATCGTATTCATTCAACGGAAGGTGAAAGTACGCCGGTCTGCGCCAGCGTCTGAAATCAATGGCTTTTAGGGCTCATTTTATTTGAATGTCTGGACTTTATATAATTTCTCCCCAAAGAAACCAATGATGGATATCCTGTGGATTTTATGGACTCTACCCTCGGTCCTGGCTATTGAAGGTAAGACGTTTCTCCCCGTGTTTTGCGAGTCCAGCATCTTGCCGACAAACTGAGAGTTTACGGTCACGGCACGTTAGTTTTGAATGCCATCCAAGAAATAAGATACGAAACCGTTTTTCGCTAATTAACGAATGTGGAATGAGACTCGGGAAAATGTGACGTTTTTTAACGGTTACATTCTCCCTGACAGGAACGTATTCCTTTGATAGGGCTTGTTCTGTCAGGCAAACTGTATCCTAGTAAAATCATCACAGGTGGCTCATAAAAGCATTTATTTGGCGAGCATCAGATAAATGACTTTATGAGTTGGAGAAATAATATATTTATCATATTTTAATATGAAGAAGGAGCATTAAAACGGTTATTATTTATCCCACGCGCGGATGTGTGCGCGAGCCATGCACGAGATTCGCGCCCCTTATTTGTTCAGTCTTTTCTGAGGTGAAATATTAAACCCAAACCCCTTCTATAGGTATGCTAATCTTATTTTTCTCTATTAATATTTCTTTAACACATTCACGTGTTGTTTTAAGCTTCTGTGCAGCGGGTATTCAGAGCAGAAATGGTGATGCTGGACTCAGCATGTTGGACAATGAAACAGGTTTCAGTGCGCATACAATTACAAAACAACCAAATACAGTCCTTTATTCTCACTTACTGACCACACTTCCAGTCCCCGGCAGTTTGAAGTGTCGGTGTCCAGTGAATTATGCGCAATGAATTTTAAGTAGGCGTTGCTGGTTTTACTGGAACCGCTTGTGGCTGTAGTTCTCAAGTTTAATGATACTTGAGTTTATTGTCATGTAATGGATGAGTATAGGCATACACAAATCTGTACATTTAGGCTCGAGATTTTAAAACGAGGTCATTTTATTTATGTTTTTGGATTAAAGGTTTTATCAGATATTTAGCATGCTCAATACACAGTAAGGCTAACAACAGTGTAGATAAAAAAATCATAATACAATTAATACATTTGCATACTCAGGTACAACTGTATTTTAATTAAATAAGAGCTCATTCAACAGTACTGCAGGACTGCTTTTTCTGTTGCTAATAAATTTTTCTTTAAAAAAAATCATGGATCAGTATAAACCATAACTACTTAATTTTTTTTATAACTTTTTACATTTATGTTGTACTGACTTTTCAATTT
This sequence comes from Schizothorax lantsangensis, assembly GCA_027422415.1. Lineage (NCBI taxonomy): Eukaryota > Metazoa > Chordata > Actinopteri > Cypriniformes > Cyprinidae > Schizothorax > Schizothorax lantsangensis. The sequence continues at coordinate 18,292,052 of CM049847.1, read as the reverse complement.
CAGATAGCTTTGAATATTAATTTTACTAATCATGTCACTTGAATAAAGAGGTTATTTTTTTTTTCATGGACTTGCTTAAAATGTTGAACTATTTTCACAGCCAAATTTAATTTAAATTGAAATGTGGCAGGCTTTTAATAATGAGTAATATGTACAGTGATTCTAATAAAAAATAAATAAATAGAAGAAGCCAATGAAGGAATTAAAATAATTAAAATATTTTTTTTCTGATTGAGCACGTATGGTCCTAAAAGGTTGTTTGACCTTTTTCTTTTTTTGTAATGTAAATGTTGCTTTTATCACTTCATTCTATATGATATTCTAAATAATGTCATATGAATATGACATTATTTTTCTCATTCATTCTTCATTCTACGTAAAAGTATAAATGATGATTTTCTACATTGTTTTCTGCTGGAAAAGCGGTTCCATATTTTGTATTGAGTGGATTTTGGCAACTATATATATTTCTCACTCACCAGAATTAACGATGGTGTGTGTATGTATACAGTATGTGTGTGTGAATGTAAATTTATGTAATATTAGTCATAATATTATGTCTTAATGCTTTTTTCCCCCCTCTAATCAAGATTTTTTTTATTTTTCCTTATGGGTCGCTTAATCGCAAACTCAGGAGTGATTGGTTGATACACATTCTTCCTCTGACTGTCACCCTGGTTTTTCAGCCAATGGTGTTAAAGCGTTGCGCTTACACATGAAAAATTAGACAGTTGAAAAAGAGGTCAACGCTGCCTCGACCTTAAAAACAAAGTGATGGCAGGCAGTAGTGGAGATGGGACGGTGAGATTCGACGTCATCTTAAAGCCTTATAGTATTTATTCTCCTTGCTAAGTGTATATTCTCATGTAATTTTAGATGTTTTATTTCAGTTGTGATGTGGTAACTCAAACACGTTTTGCTGCAAGTTCTCTTGTGTTTAATTTATGTGTACTTGTCTGTGTGAAATATCATAATTAAAACAGGTTGCATGGCCATCGTAGTGACACTCAAGATATAAGATTCGGTTTCTCTTGAGTCTGAGACTTCTTTAGTATTATAATAAAGTTCTTCTTTTCAAGCCCAAGCGGGATTTGCAATTGAGAATTTAGACAGATTTTTCCCAATAGGTGACCATAAAATATGGATCAGCTCTTCATTGTGTTTTTACATCAAATGATGTTGCCAGTCTAAGGGACTTTGAAGTTTTCCTCAGTGGCTATTTTTTTTTTTTTATGTCCGCTTGCATTATGCAGAGGTTTGAAGTTACAGTGTAATTTAGTATTAGTTATTGTGCCTGTGGCTCTTCAGTGATTAGTAAAAAAAATGTATTTTGTGTCATTTCTCTATTTCAAAGTTGTCTGATTTGGCTTTTTTTCCCTTTTTTTCTGTTCTGCTTTGCGTCTCAGTCAGTTCAGTGGAATGACACAATGTTATGTGTAGGATTTTAAAGGAATACATTTAGAAAATGAATTCTTACTATATTCGCTGGATTTGCATTATGTGATTTACATATCACAATTAAATGCTTGATGGTTTTAAAATGTTATTAAGCAGGTTATCTGTAGGGCCGCGGTCGAGCTGCATTTTGTTTATGACGTCACAGTTGGCATCTATTGTAAGTAGGACACCAGTCGTACAAAAGATTCCTCGCTATTTCAATATTCCCAGCATGCATTCCATTTTGCTGTCATAATGTCATGATACAATGTGACTTCTCTCTCATCTTGAGACGTCCCATATGCAGCTGCGTCTGTTCCCATACTGTATATAAATATCTGAATGCTGATTATATATTAACGTGCTCTCCAACATAATGAAAATGTTTAGACATTTGTCTTTAGTAAGTTTGCGCATAATATCTACAACCTTGTTTTGTTCAAGAGTAAAAATAGTTTGTACAGCTGGTTTTAATAAGGGCCTTGATGATAATCTAGTATCACAATACTATTTTCATGACTTGTGTATATGAATATTTTCCGTTTCTTTTAGTTTCTGCTTTTTATAATTTATTGGTCAGTTTATCATTATAAAGCTATCAAAATATTTAATTTGATCATACAGAATTTCTGAAGTTACACAAATACTGCTGTTTCTCCGCAAATTATTTATTTTTGCTCAACATTTTGTGTTAGTGCAAAGTTTGTTTCAGCTAAGCTTTTCACAATCTATTTCCATAACACTCTAAACAACAGAGAGAGGCATAATTAAAGCTATTGTTTGTTAACATAGCCATTTTAGCCCTCATATCAACACTTCCACTTTGAAATGCCTGCCAAGTTTGAATAATCTGCTTTCAAATGTAAATGCATCCTGTCCGTTTCTAGCTGTACACCGAGTGTGGGCCACTGCAGTGTAAGCCGATACATAGCATTACAGTTTTTGGGGCGAGTAACAAAAGGCAGAGCGTGGGGTGGAGATGTGGTGATAGAGGTTCAGAAACAGGATTAGATAGAAGGTAAAGCGAGCGGCTGCTCCCAATCCTGTGTTTTCTCAGTCCGCTGAATGAGCAGATGCAGGGAGCTCGTCTGCACGCCAGCCTCCACAGTGGCGTTCACAAAGAATCTGCCTCTATTCAGTGTCTAATCCATGCTGCCCAGGGCCCGGCTATTGTCACTTTGCATGCAAAATTTAAATTAGTGCTGGTACCAGTTGTTTCTCAAGTGAGACGGGTGTCACGTTTCGAGGGAACGGCCGAGGGCTACCTTGACCATGCAGAAAATCTGGAATAGCAGAGAGACTCATGGGAAATGGGCTTTTTTTTTGCAGAAATCCAGCAGCTTTCGACACAGCATGCTATCTTTGACAGTGTTGGACTTGGAGGTATTTGTTTCATGAGTGTGTCAGTTCTGTGTATTTTAAGTTCTTGTGTTTGGCAACTGCCTATGCACTCAGCAATTTAAGGAATTCACAATCTGTTGACAGTCACCCTATCAAAGAAGTTCACTTTTGTTTAAGTCGAGTCAGTCTATTTAATAAAACATGCCGGTTAGAGTTAAACTTGTCTTGCTATGTAATTATGACTGGCAATTTAGCAGCAATTTAAAAATAATTTTAGTACTGACTGCTGAACTTATTATGTCCATTACTCCCCTCTTCAAAATTTGACCATATCGGTGTGATCCACATGCGCTGAATCTCACACTATCTACTTATTTGCCTGTAATATAGGGTTACTTTGGTCAGGTCCAGGTAGTTTTCTGCAAGTGCGTTGAGAGTGACTCTGATGCTCACTGGAAACTCTCTTTATACATATAGAGGCGGATCAGAGGATCAGAGGTGCTCTCTACCACATTCCTCCCTTCTGGATCAGTCCGAAAAGTGATGTCACTTCATCCAAAGAAAGACTCACACACTCCCAGTGGAGTAGAAATCTATATCCCTTCAAAGCTCAGACTGGGCCTTGCATCATAGTCTGCATTTAAAATGAAAGGTTAATTATCCCAAATTTTGATATACAACCAATTTCCCCCCCATCCATTTTAATACTCCACCAATTATACACTAGGCTGATTCGTAGTTATTGAATATTGCTAAATATCTTTTTGGTAACACTTTACAACAAGGTTCCATTTGTTAACTATATTTAATGAATTAACTAACTTTAACTAACAATGAGCAATACTTTTGTTACAGTATTTATTAATCTTTGTGAAAGTTACAGCTATTAATTTTTAGTCCATGTTACCGCCATAATGTTAGTTCCATTACCTAACATTAATGGATACAACTTTTCATTTTAAATGTTGGAATCAATGCTTTATAAGTATTTTTTTGTTGTTGTTGTTAGTTTATGTTGTTAACTGTTATTAATTAATGTTAACAAATGGAACCTTTTTGTAAAGTGTTACCTCCATTTTTCATGTTTTACTGAATATGACATTATTTTTCTTAGCATTCTAGTTTGTTCTTTGATATTAGATTGATAACTTCATCTTGGTTCCTCTGACTACCCACCCTAATTGACAAATATAAATTAAAATGTATTCTCTAACCTTATTTTCTATATATATATATATATATATATATATATATTTTTTTTTTTTACTTATCTTTAACCTTATTATTTTACACCAAATCTACCCTGTCATATTACAATTGCAAGATATGATGACAATCATATATGAGTATTAAAATGTAAGATAATGGCCAGGTATCAGTATTTTGCATTTAAATTCACATTTGAAAGTGGCCCTAATTTGTTTTTTGTTTTTTCCCCCCACACATGTACAATAACCAATTGGTGCCAGATATCAAAGGGGAACAATGAATTGATTGATATTGTGTTTCTTCTTTTAATGCTCATTTTAAAATGTCTAGCTTGTACTAATCTGAACAATGTCTGAAACTTTGTATTACAAACACTTCCTGTGTTTATTTGCCTCTTTATGATGAATTGCTTGTTGTCTCAACGTTGCTTTGGATAAAAGCATCTTCTAAATGAATAAATGTAAATGATCAAAAGGTTTCTGTAAAGTATTGCAGCATGACTTAAGATTTGTTTTAAAACCATAAGAATTGATTATGTTTAATGACTTTTAATTTGACTTTGTGCACTATTTGCTCATTGGTTTTTATATTGTATCTGGCTACTGCTTTTGTTTTGATTAAAAAAAAAATGTCCTCCTTGGTAATTTTACTGTTTTGCAAATTGCAGTTAACATATTTGCTCTAAACAAACTTCAATTACAATTGTAATGTGTGTGGAAAAACATGAATGCAGCTGTTGACAATCAATTATAATCGCTTATATCTTTGTTTCACATTATGTTCTGTACATATACTTAGCTATTTCTGTGCTTATTTACACAATATCTCAAAGCTGGAGAACCATATCCTATACTCATAACAATAACATGGCAGTTTGACCATTACCTGAGCTTGGCTGACTCTAATGTTAGTGTAGAGAGAGGACAAATGAGGGTCTGTATGCTACAAAATATGAAGGTCATGTGGGATTTTCTGAAACAGCTAAACGATAGCTGTGTTTTTCTACCTTGAGGTGATAATTGTTTCAATCTGCAGTACAAGATGAGGCTCAGGCCATGGTTCAGGACAGAGCTAGAGAGACTTTACATAGAACATATTTAAATCACAGCATACTTAGATCATTTAATCTATGTTTGTGCATAGATTAATGCATCCTAATCAATCTATTTAATCACGTCTAAGTGCTTACTGGTGGACCAGAATGGCTCTTTCTCATTCCCATTGGCCTAGTTTGCAGGAACGTTTATCTTTACTGTAACCAGATGCAGAGCAAACTATCTCCTGCAATTTACTAAGCATTCTGCAAAACACATTCAAAATGAAATATGCAGGCAGTCCTTTACTCCTTAGAGCTGTGAGCAATGTGATTACTCATGCATATGTGAGCTTCCATTGTTCATTCTATGTTTGTGTAGCCATAATAATACGCCCAGTTAAAAGGTGGTCTTGGGGGATGAACATCCGTCATACACGTCATCCTACAAGTGATCCTAGACCTCAAGCATGTTGTAACACCACCAGGAGTGTGTTGGATGTCACCTTTATGATGTTGGAGTATTGATTTTTGTTCAGTTCATATAGACCGCTGAATGTGATTTTTACTGTACATTTGGCTTGTGGCACTGGGAGCAGTTTAGCTAATTAAGTTTCAGTTGGCTGGTTGTCTTAAGGGTCTAATTAAAGGAGCATAATTGCATAAAACCAGACCTCGTCTTGTGCAAGCAAGGCCTCTTTAACCACTGTTACAGGACCAGTGGTATTTTTGGGAATCACAAAACTTTTTGACAAATTTAGAATCCACATCAACCACTTTTTAATAACATTTGTGATAGCTGCAAACATATGTGCTTGATGCTGTAATATTGGATCAATGTCACATTCACGCAAGTAACCAATTATAAAATTAGGGCGAGAGAACAAATAAACAAACAAATGAATCATCCTGCCTGCACCTGTGATGAAATACAAATGATACTTAGATGATGTGGTTAGTATTTTCTGGAAGAACTCATTTTTCTTTTGATGTTAAATAAAGGCATAATTAATGTAAATATTAAAGTTGTATGACTTTATTTCCAAACCGTAAAAAATCAATAGTGTTGTACGGGCAAAAACAGTTCTTTGAAATACCTTTTTGTGTTCTGCAGAAGAAAAAGTCTTAGAGGTTTGGAACAACATAAGGATGAGTAAATGATGACACTTTTCATTTTTGGGTGAACTGTCCCTTTAAGAACAATCTTCCTGAGCTGAAGTTAGTGACAGTTGTGTTCTTGCAGGAGGTCAGACCTTGTTCGCACACACTATTAAACATCTGCCTTCCATCAAGGCGTTCGACAAACACAATTCCTCTGAACTGGCGCAGCGCTGCTCTGTGTCTCCCAGAGTACAGTCTGTCTTCAGAGATAAAGGCAGGCTGATTGTATCCTCATCTGCATCACAAAGGGAAGCCGCATTCACCTGAAGTGCTGCACACACTTGACGTCTCCTGGCATTTCCACAGCCGCAACGTGTCTGCCAGGCTTTGACTGCATACATCCTCTCTCTCAGGCTGGGGGGCTGACGGCTTGACTTATACTGAATCCTTGGGGATGTGACCCATGGTCCTGTTATAACTCAGCCTGATGTTATTGCTTTCATCCTTGTCAATGGCAAATGCAGCAACGGTCTTTGACCACTGTGACGCTGACTCTTCCATTGCACAGGGATGGGTCACAACATGCACTTGCAAACAGAAAGTTTCCTCATCCCAGAAGTGAGTGCAAGGGTCTCTGTTAGCCACAGGATGCCTTTTTGTTTTTTCATTGAGTTTAGACTCCTGAATGCTGTGATGGATGCCTTGCAGTTTTTGTCCCTCAGAGGACTGTACTTGTTGAGAGGCGAATTCCTGCTATTTTCATAATTAAACAAACTGTGAATTCTCTGCATTCCGGTCAATCGAACTGTAGGCAGGGGAATACGCAGCCAAGTTGGGTCAATTTGCTTAAGTATAAACATTCATTGATTGCTACCGCAGTATTTTGCCTTGATGCCTTTTCCTTCCACTCTAGTGCTGAATTACACTTCTCACTTGGTTGTTTTCCGCAAGAATTAGACAGGTTTGGCAGTGCAATGTGAGCTGGAACAAACGCAGTTTTGGGCTATGTGTCAGCCTGCTCCTTACAGGATTAACACCCGGACTCCATTCCCAGGCCACCTGTGACTTTTTCATGGCTAATCTAAGTTTGCATGCTACGGCTCCTCTGGTGACAGAATTATGTTGAAATAATATGTAGGGGGTCCAATTGCCACTTTCCTGTTTCGCTTAATAAAGTACGATTTTAAATTAAATACAGCTATTTGACTTCCCTTTGCTTGTTTAGAAATTCTGCACTAGTGGATGCCCAGGCTGTTTTTGACAGGCTGGGCTAATCAAAATTGACCTGTCGCTGAAAGGTGAAGTGCGCCACAGAGAAAAAGTGTTACCATGGAGCTATTTGTTTGCATATAATTGCATTAGCTTGGCACCGAGGGAATTAGCAGAGATAATTGAGCGATTTGGCCCATAGGTGTGACTTGACTGCACTCGAAAAGGGCGGGCGGGGTAATCCTCTGTTGTATTCCTATTAATTCATAAGTAATATGAACCCTTCAGAAAGTCTGTGATCCTTTGTTGTTCTGACTTGAAGTTGAGATCACAGCATCATAATAGATGGCACAATTAAATGTTTATGAATTGTTGAAGGTTTAATTAATTGTATATAATTGTATGTTTCCTTACACCAATTATATTGGTAAGCCTCACATCGGCCACTAGAAAATAATAGAATACAATAAATTCCAAGCTGGAATTGAAGGTGAGGGGTCAAGAAGTTTTAAGCCAGGGCCAGGGGTCACAGCAACAGAAGGGTAATGTTATGTAGTATTATGGGTTAAGCAGCTGCAGTCCAATTAGTGGAGACTGACCCATGGTGGAGTGCCTTAACTGTTCTCTGAATTATCTTCGTTAAGCACTGTGTAGGCCCCTATGAAATCCGTTTTATTTTTTCCCAAATTCCGTTTCATTTTTTTTCTAAATTCAGTTTTTTCCATTTTAATTTTTCTGGATTCCGTTATTTTCCATTTTAATTTTTCTGGACTCCTTTTTAATGGCCAAATTAAATTGTATTAATAAAAAAGCATGTCTAATGAATTCAAATCATGAAACTTATACAATTTAACATTAATTTATTAAAAGTGTAAAAAAAATGACATGTTTAGGGCCGTATGAAATGTTTAATTTTTTTTCTCACCTTATGTTTTATTGTTACCAAATTCTGTGTTTTAGCATGTCTAATTATTTGAATGCATACAAACTATTTTTATTCATTCTTACAGTAGCCTTATGAAATTTCAGAAATTCTGTGTTGTGTATTTAAATTTTACTGGTTATCAGATGAAGGCATAAAACATTGATTTAATTAATATTTTAATTAATGTAAATTAAACATTTACATTTTTGGCAAAAAAGGGGATTTACTATTAAAAGAAAAATAGTGATTATTTCTTAAAAAAATAAAGTTTTATTATTTTTCAACAGTAGTAGTAGTAGATAATAGTAATATAGCCTATTTCTGTCACAATGACTTTTGTTAACCTGCACCCCCCATATTGGGAATCACAACTGAAAATGTTAACAGCTTGACTTCAGTTGCCACACACAAATGTCTGTGCCTTTACTATCCATCATCCAGAGTTTGATGCTCATGTTATAGACACTGAAGTGCCTTGATAAAATTTGAACTGCATATAAAAATACATGAAATCAAGCAATCCAGAAAAGTAATTTGAAAGTCACATGTCTCATTTCAAATCTTACCATGAAAAATGAGAGCAGACATTTTTTATGAGGAAATTGAAGAGTTTAGTCATTATACATGCCACTGCAGTTTTTCCTGTATACAGAGACATCGTATCTGAGCACTAGAATAATACCATAATAATAATTTTTGAGTGTGTGATTTCCTAAGATTTCATACATTAGTAATCACATGCTGACGATCATTCATATAGATGCTAATCATACTGATGGCTGGCATTATAATGGCCTTTTATATAGACTGCATTTGATATCTTAATCAGTAATTACATGCTGCTTATTAGAGATGTTAATCATACTGATACAGGCACATTAAACATTTGAAAACTGCATTTATTGTGCTAAAAAGATCGCTAAGTTTCAGATGACAGGTGCGTCACAGCGTGCGTCACGCGCCGTCGCGAGGGAGCGCCAGAATTCAAATAATCAATCGTCCGTGTATCTTTGAATGATTTCATTCTGTTTGGAACATACAAAATCGTGCTGTTTTTTTACCACCAAGACGCTGTTTTTGAGCGTAATCTGTTCCATTAGCTCTCCCTCAAGAGATGAGACGTAAACAAAGGATTTTCTAAATTACAACGTTGTTGTTTCTCTGGACTAAAAGTGCTCGATGGAATGTTGTTCAGTAGGATTTACAGCAGTACGTTTGAGAGTCGTTACAGGATGAATATGGTATGTACTGCGGGGTTTTTTTCTACATGTTTTGGTGTACTGCTTACACTAGCAAATAATAAGCTTTCTATAATGCTATAGACCTTCAAAATGATATATAGTTTGTCAAGATTATTTCCTGTTTTACTTTATCACAATGCAAACAAAGAGACAGGTTAACAGGTTAATAAGTTAAACAGAACTTTTGTTTTGTCGGGTTGCCGTGAATACCTTTAAAGTTCTGTGTGTATATGATATGACACTATAGTTTTACTCAAATTAAATGGTAAAATGCTCGTGAAGTGACTCTCAGATCAGTTTTGGAGATATTGTTCATGTATTTATGTCCTCATTGAGACAGCAGATGCTGAAATCACAGCGAGCGTCATGCACACTGTGTAACTTATGTAAACAAAACCGCGCGTCTGTTCCATTCACACAGAGACATGCAGAACATGCAGGACTCATATTTAAATCGACTTTTGCGGCTTAATATTTACAGATACTAGTCCATATCGCGATTTGATTTAAGTGTAATGACCTACTTTTGATTAATTCATCCAAACTTTGACAAATTCCTTGACATTCCGTGTTAAACTGTAAATTCCATTTTTATGACTGGATTCCGCGATTCCGTCTGCGTTTTCTGCATCGCGGAAATCATAGGGCCCTAACTGTGGTTGGGTTGAGCTTAGCAAGGGGCAGCAGGTGGGTGTGATGGTCAATACAATTAGTGAGGCTTTAAGGCTTCTTTTTTTGCTTAATAAATGTGTCTAGACATTGAAACCCTCTTTTGGAACCCTCCCAAATATTGTCCTACGTACAGTCATAAGGATACCTGCAGTCAGGGTCCAAATGTAACATTTACCAAGCACCAAATGCAAATAAAAATTGTAAATTGCCATATTTTCTCCTCCAAAACTGGTGACAAATCCTGAGTATTCCTTGCATCAAACTAAGTGATAAAATGAAAACAATCACATGCCTTCATGTTTTTGTGTGACAAATGCATTTTTTTTGACAAACAGACAGAGAGTGGCTGATCTTGTTAATAGTTCGGTACGTGATGTCTTGATCTGTGTTGTTGTGAAATGATGCTAAATACAGTTTCATGGCCTACTTAAAAATATTTATGGCCATGCATTTTCTCAATTCACCCATTTACTGGCTGGGGTGGCAAAAAGTTAATTTTGGATCCTCATCAGCATTCATTTATTCAGAGACATTCATTTGACATTTCAAGAAAATATGGATAAAAAATGTCTTTAGAATGATAATAAACTCATTATTTGGGCTTCAACCCATCAATTAGAGTGCAGCAGCAACAATCAGTGGAAAATATGAGGCCTCAACAAAGAGAGGTGATTTTGTTTCTATTTTCAAATGCAGAAACATTTAATCGGAAAATAGCTTTTGGAATCAACTCTTCATTACTAGAAGGAAAGGACAAAGAAAACACATTGCCTATTTTTTTATATTATTATTATTTGAAGTGTGTCCGTCTAGGGCTGTGACGGTGGCAGATTTTTACCACCGCGGTGGTAATGAACCAACTACCGCCGGTGGCGCGGTGTTGTGTATATTTATATATATAATTCTGAAACGCAAAAATAAATAAATGAGGCTCAAGTCATCTATTAACAAACGTGCGTGTTTATTTTAGCACTTCCGTCAGTGAACACTCAGCCTGCAAAACGCTAATATATATCAAAAAAATAATACAGTTAAATAGGAAAGTAGCCTTAAATAAAAAAAGTTAAATACACCCTGTCCACCTCACGCGAGCGGCGCGGCGAGAACCCATTATAATCAGTGATGCTGTCTACAGATGCGGCGAGATAAGACACGACAAATCCCTCACAGTAAACTGCCTCGTCCTATTTATGACGTACTGACACAAAGTTCAAATGTCCTGTAGACAAACTCAACCTGTTGTGCTGCAACAGACACGGTTCACTGTTCCTCCACCAAGCAAGCGGGCGCGTCCTCGTCTGCACGCTCTCTCTGTGGAATAGGAATCGCGGCTTATGTTGCCACATTTCTTGTTGACATCTTCCATTTAACGCTGTCTCGTTCGTATTTGGCCAGTTTGGAGAAAGCCTCACCAACACAAACCTGACCAGCAGCCGGGCGTTTGCGATCACGTGAACTTGACACTTGACACTTTACAAACACGGTTGGGTGACATGAATGAAATGATTCCAGATCGGCGATGTAGTATTTGGTTTTCCAACAAGGCAGAGCCGGGCACCTCTATCAGGGGAGCATTTGAATTTCTAGGGGGGGCACAAATCACGTTGTGTGTGTGTGTCCGTGTGTGTGTGTTGTGTGTGTGTGTGTGTGTGTGTGTGTGTGTGTGTGTGTGTGTGTGTGTGTGTGTGTGCGATCTGTGATCGCGTGCAGTTGCTGACGCTCGCTAAAAGGGCAATCGCTTTCTTATGTGCGTTGTTTTATCGGTTTCACTTTCGCTTTCGAAATCGATCACATTCAGCAAGGAGGGGAGAGGATGGAAAGTAGGGGGCACAGTAACTTGTTTGTCGTTTGTAACAAGGTCCATCGCTCGTCACGAAATTAATTTGCTGAATGCAGAATAAACACATTTTCCTGCGCTCAAACCTTCCAATCTAAATGAAACGCCGTTTATGGCGTCTGAGGTAATTTGTGAATTAGCATAGATTTATAGTCTAAATAAAACAATTTGCAACTGTTGCTATATTACACTTGTATACACAACTTTGTATTATGCTTGTTATAAAGTGTGTGACGTCACGTGCACTACTGCCGGTGGCAATAGACAACCGTGGTGACAACTGACCACCGCCGGTCACCGTCACAGCCCTATGTCCGTCCAATATAGATTTTTCTTTTTAGTCAAGTTACTGAGATATGCGTCTGCTGGGGTTGGTTAAACAATGTCTGGAAATGCTGTATCCATGAAGTAACACTGCTTGCGGAAACAGGAGCGCAATATGTGGTATAGCAAAGAGTGATGACTATTTTCCATACCTTCCACCAGCTCTACCTTTCAGATAATAATCATCATGGATCATCCAGGCAGGCAGCTGGAAAATCTAAACAGCCTCCCGAGGGAATAAATGTGAAGAGGAGGATGTGACTGAGGCGGTTTTATGAAAATAAATAAGTCATGTGATGGAGTTAATGTGCAGAATGTTATTTTTCACGCTGCATATGTTGAATGCTGTTTTTATCTGACACTAACACAAGCTGTCATGTGCATGGGTTTAGCTAGGCTGTCACTTCTAAGCATTACCCACAATCCATCAGCATCACGTTCAACCACAGTGGCTGTGCAAATACACTGCAGGGCGATGACTTTTACGCTCAGGTCATATAGAATAATCTGTAAATTGGATCGATTCAGTGTGGATTTTATCAGTGTTTTCATTGTAGACATCTCTTCCACCTGCACTGTTCATCCCGAGTCAAGTGTGCCTAATCAGTCTAGGAAAATAAACAATGCCACCCAGCCAATTTCCCCTGTTTATGATACCCCGTCCCCATAGGAGTGGCCCGGCATATCAATTACAACATTGAGCGACCTGATTTGTCCTTTGTTCAAAACACTTCAGAGTCATGCATTGAGAAAACACAGCCCTGCGTTTGATGAACGAGACTTACGCTGGCTCGACTGTCATAGGTTTAGATCTTTTAAGCCTTGGCTCTCATTGTTAAGATTATTCTCACCCTTTAAAACTTCTTCCTTTGATTTCTTGCCATGTGCCGTTTTACTAGTCCAAGTAAGTCATTTATATGAAACAGAGCTTTTCTTTGTGCTCCCTTTTGGCAAAGTGGCTATGCATTATATCAATCAGTCTGGGGGTATTTTTTATTATTAACTAAATTAAACAGTAGCCGGTGATTAAGCGAGAACATAAATCTGCATTTGATGTTTCTGGTGGGCTTAGAGTGTATTAATAAGAGCCGCCCCAAAACTCAACACACGTTGTAGAGTTGGTGACATGAAGGCGTCGTCCCACTGCAGGCCTGCCTCTTGATACATTCACTCTCTCTCTGTGGCCTGCGGTGATGTGTGGCAGACACATTGCATGCATGCGGTAACTGTACGAGTCCCTCGATGGGCTTTTTCTCATCAGAGGGGCCCGCTTCACAGAGTGATTGGAAAAATGTGTTCTTGATTACACAGTTTGGGCACAGAACATGTCAGGGTTTTTACCTAAATGTCCCTCTCCTCTATGTGCTGCTGGAGTTTTGAGTGATAGGGCTGGAAGGGCCACTTATTCCAAAAAAAAACCCTTGTCGGGGATGAAGAATGGGCCCATGCTTTTTCTGAAACATACCGCTCTTTGTGGGGACCATATGGCTCGGGCCGTTACGTGGTGATATATGGCTGCCGGAGCACCTGCAGGATCAGACTGGGAGACCATGTCTCGCCTGAGCGCATAGAAATGAGAGGCCTGAAGTTGGATTAGTGCATGAGGTGTGAACACCGGGTCAAGGGCACGGCTAGCCTTTGAACTACAAGGCCACACCTCAACTGGATCTGACATATGGTCAGGTGACTCAAATTATTGTACCGATTATTGCTCATTATGCTTCCCTGTACATGTCAAGTAAACGACTGATGTGCTTGCTCTTTAATTGCTGAAATTACCAGACCTGCCATATTACTGACGTTGACATTTACATTTTGATAACGTTTGACACCTTTAAACTTTTTTGGATTTGTATCCTCAGCCATTTGCCAAGATGGCTGGCACACTGATGGCCTCCATGCTTTTCAAAAGCTTTTAAAATGGTAGCAAACAGATTGTGCATCTGTCGTTTTCTACCATGGTCTGCCAATTTGTTACTGCCTCATACAGGCTGCTCATTTCATACAGTGGTCTAAACCTATTGCTTTACAAATCAATCTGAAAGCCCCAGCTCAGAAATTGTTCAATGAAGTAAAAAGCCTGTGATGGAAAGGGAAATGACAAAAGGAGGCTTTCTTTTTAGTGTGCAGATATGGTTTATTTTTAGTGTGCAGCCGCACATTTATCTTGCACTATTAACTTCATACTTAGGAATAAACAAACTATTAATGATGTATAAAGCATAACCTCTATCTTTTAGAGCATGCAGACAAGTTAATACTGCCCCAACATATGCCACTTAAATAAATAAAAAATTATCATGTTTGTCTCCATTAGTTCACCTTGAAAGAAGATGACTGAAGTTTATGTAGTTTGATAGCCCTAGGAAAAGTGTGATTTTGGACAATATCAGTGTGAATTTGTATAATTTCTTTGTGTAAATTCATTACTGGCAGATATTGAAGATAACTGATGATTTGCTTTTTAATTATAGTCAGTTGTCCAAAGTGCAGAGTCAGCATAAAATAAAGATTTGAAAGTAAAGCTCATACTGCTGGAACATCTTCAGTCAGTGAAAACAAATGGCAACAATTGTAAACACTGATCCAACAAAACTCAAAAACACTGGAAATATTTATTGTGCAGTTTGAACTGGCTTTAAATGGCATCTTCAGACTTTTCCCTTGTGAAAGCTCTGCATTTTTAGGCCACATTTGCTTATTTATTAGTCATTGTTGAAGCAATGCTGGAAATGAAAAAGCCATGCAACACATACTAAAGTATAGGTCTGCAAAAAAAATGTATAATAGTGCTGTTCATCTACACCTAAGCTTTTGTTGACCACAGACAGCCATTATGATGTCACCATTAGCTGAATCTATAAATTTACTGACATTGACGGGCTGACATGCATGCAAAAGTTGGCATATGGTACTGGTAGCTGTCCATCATTTTATATTAAGCAGTTAAATATCACTCTTCATTAGGGGTGTGCGATATATATTGTCTGTGATAATATCGTAATTGTTTTTTTAACTATGTGCAATTTGACATTATCGAGTATTTTGCAAAAACCAAACAGAACACCTAAGGAGTGCACGCTTACCTTACGTGATGAAGTCTAGACTAACACATTTAGAGTGTGTTCTTTCACTGCATGATTCAGTCTAATAAAATGCATTAAGAATGATCACAAAATTCAAGATATGGGGGCAGAAAATGTATGTATGTGTATATATATATATATATATATATATATATACAGTGTTTCCCACAGGATTTTGTGAGACTTGTGGCGGCAGGTGACGTCACACGTTAATTTGCATATTTATGACGTCATTGCGTCAAGTTTGCTTTCAGACGAGTTTTGGCACTTAAGATCTGTTCTACTCTATGAACTGTCACATACTGTATTACAACTGAATGCCCAATAAGGCTATTCATGTTATATTTTCTGTTGTCATACATAAAACAAGTATAAATAGTAAACACGACCCATTAATACATGTTAACCAGGAATCACTCTCACTATTAGAGGTCGACCGATAGTGGATTTTACCGATACCGATAGCTAGGTTGGACCACACTGGCCGATACCGATTAATCAACCGATAGTTTTTAAAATAGATACTGAATGAAAACTAAATAGAGCTTTACTATTTAAAAAAAAACAGTAACAGTACTGAACTATACTTTATAAATGAATAAAAATTTAGTATTAATATTTATTACTATATTGATTATTAAAGTTATTTCATAGTTTACAAATGTTAAAAGAAGAAACTTTAAAATTTAAAAATGAAGCCTATTAGTAAATGTTGAAATGAAATGAACACACTCTAACAAGGAACAATACTTCTACAGCTTCTGTTAATGTTACAAATGGACTCTTATTAAGTATTACCATTTCATTTCAACAGTCATGCTTAAAGATGGCCATCTTGAAATACCTACAAAAGGCCATATAAAATTACATGCACAGGTTATTGATATTGTATGTGCACTCTTTATTTGCTGCTATTTTAGAACACTGCATGATTATCTAATTAAAATATAAACAAATATGCAAGTGAGTGACACACTGTGCAAAAGCACAGCGCTGCGTCTTGGAGAAGTCACGGGTATCACACACACACACACACACACCAGACGCGTCACGTTCAATTTAAGCAGCGGTCTAAAACTGTTTATTTAATCACCAAACGGACATAAGTTTGCTTCAAGAATGAATTATGTGTCATAAATGAGTTTGAAGTTCGGTGTTTAAATAACAGAGCAAACGGAAAGAGAAAGCGCGATGTATTAAGCTCTCTATATGAAGCATCAGACTGTATAGAGCCACGGAAAGACAAACGTTTTGTGAAAAATGCACAATACATAATTTAAGCCTAGGGCGAAGTCATTATGTACATTAACAATGATTTGGGACAAATAGGCTATAATGTTATTTAATGGGAAACTATGTGAATGGGCTCTGTTCCGCGGCAGGATTTTCTGTCGGCTGCATTTAAATGTGCGTTTGATATTTCCCGCTCTGTGCAGCGCGCAGTGTCACATGCCAAAACAAACAACATGTGCTGTCAGTGATTTCCGCCTCTAGAGGCCGCTCTCATACTGTATAATGATAGCAGACCATTCTCAACCACTCCAGCAACAGACGCAACACGAAAAAACAAAAAAAAAAAAAAAAAACACCGAAAACTATCGGCATGGATTTTTGCCGATAACCGATTGTTCTGCAAATCAACTATCGGTGCCGATTAATCGGCAAAACCGATGAATCGGTTGACCTCTACTCACTATACTCCTTAAATCCTGATTTATAATCGCGACATCATCTGATAAAATCAATATACATCTAACTTACCCTTAAAAGCGACTACATGCGGTGGTTTTGGCTATATTACTGTTTTGTCTCATTCAGCACACTGCCTGCGTCTGAGAAACAAACTATGCGCATATTAACAGACAAATTATGTTCATATTTAAAAGTCCAAACAGTCAGTAAGCGACAGGTGCTTGGAAAAGTTGTTTTGTAAATGATTTGTTGATGACGAGTCTGCTGCGTTAAAGCGCTGCTTCTCTGCCGCTCACTGCTCAGAAGAGATGCAGAGAGAGGCGACGCTGCGCCGGGAGAGTCAGACTTCGCGCTCGCGGGGCAGTTCTGGCGACTTCTTCCAACTGAACGATAGCTAAGGTTTTTTCAGAAAAGTCGCTAGGTTCGTCAGTATGTACCTGTTATGGGAAGAAAGCCGCCAAAAGGGTCTGAAAGTTGCTAAATATTGTGCTAAAGTCACGCTCTTGTGTGTGAGACGTGGGAGCTGATGGCAGCGGGCGGTGGATATTGTTGCGGCCCGCCACAAATAAATCAGCGTATGGGAAACACTGGAGGTTGTCTGTGGGAGTGTCGACAGTTCTTGAGCACACAGAACAAGCAGTCTACGAAACGCGTAGGGCGAGGGGAGATTTTCCACTAGTTAATCGATCGCGGATGGTTTCATTATCTCGGGCGGATAAAAAAAAAAGTGCAAGTCTACTATAATAATAGTAATAAAACCAAAAATGTGTCCCCAAGTAAAGCCCAGGTAAAGTCTATGTGTGGGAAACACTGATATATATATACAGGGCCTGAAACTAAAACGCCTAAAAACGTGATAAAATTTACCGGGCAAATTTTTTTTTTACCGGCCATGAAACTCTTTTTGCAAAAACAGGCAGTTATTACTACTACAATGACTAAACATATTTACAATGTTTTTAACAATTAAACATATTTACAGTGTGTTTGTCCTGCTACTGGTGTCTCTATTAAATGCATTTTCCCTCAATTTTACCTATTAATTACAGCCATTCAACATTACAGTATAATTGAAAGCCATTATTTTTAACATTTAATAGGCTCTGAAATATATAACAACTTTTAATTTAAGTGATTTTAAAACACTCTTCACTTAAACTATAAATTGTAGCCTATATGCATAAACTATACAGATTAATCTTTAATCAAGCTACAAAAGTTAATCAGCGACTAGAACAGTCCAATGATTTCTCTTTTTCTTTTGTTTTTTAATTTACATCAATGACTACATTTACATGGACATCAATAATCCGATTTTAATACGATTAAGACAATACTCTGATTAAGAGTCTACCATGTAAACAGAGATTTTTGATTACCTTAATCCGGCTAAAGTCATAATTCGAAGTAAACACAAATCGAATTAAGACATGTGGAGTATTCCTATTTTAGTCGCATTACTGAAGTGCGGTACAGACATGTAAACACCTTAATCACACTATTACCGTCGTGTAGGACTTTTCGCCGCATTATGCGACAGGACACACACACACACAGCAGTGATCAACCATTTGACGGCAAATAAGAGCTTCAACACCGCCGTCGTCTGTATGCACGAAAATAATTAACTGCACTTGAAACTTTCATAAAGTGAAAAATGAAACACCCAAAACTGTATATGGCATCATCACGAAGACGAACTATATGTTTATATGTGAAATTCTTGAGGGGACGTCAGATGGCGTCGCGTGGTGACGTAATGACGCATGCCATTAATCGATCTATGTGCTATAACTTGTAAAACGGGAACATGAAAGGATTATTCTAAAAGCAACTCATGTAAACACCTTAATCATAATATTGTCTTATTCAGAATAAGGTAAATAATTTGATTACTGATGTCCATGTAAACGTAGTCAATGACAGACTTCAGCAGGTTTCACTTTAAAATTAGCGCTGTCTCTTTAAAACCTGATGCACATGACGTGGATCTGACACACATCCGATTTTCTCCCAACTCTTTACGGTCATTTAAGACTTTATAACTCATTTACGACTACGTTTACGAGGTAACTTGCCAAAACCGCGCATTTTGACATAATTGTGTGTGTTTACGTTGAATAACTACTGTTTCGCTGTCTGAAGCGGCTCAGGGTATGTGTGCAGCCGAACGCGCAGCCTTTCAAACTATACTTCACTGCACCGTTTAGGCGGCATGACCCCAGGTATGTGTCGCCACATTCTCAGGTTATGAAGAATAAAGAAGGGAAAAGTTAATCTTCTGAAATGAAGCAGCAAAATCTTCTCAGGTAAAAGTTATTTGAACCGTGTCTAGGGACAAGCGGGTCATCACACTGCTCTGACCTTATCAGCCTGTTTGTTTCCTATAAGCTATTATTTTATTCGCTCTTGTCGCTTATGACAGAACAGCTAATCATGATGATCTTGTCTTTGGAAAATATTATTTTAAACAGCGAATCTCTTTAAAAACTGGCTGTTGTTTTCACTACATTGCATTGTTATATTTCGTAAAAGTTGTACACGCCAGCTGGCGACTGACACTGTTACATGTTCTCGCCAATGCCAATTTTTACTCTCATTTGGCGCTTGGCGAGTGTTAATTTTAGGCCCTGTATATATATATATATATATATGATATATCGTTAATGATATAAGTTAAAATCACACGAAGAGTGCTGTTGTTTCTTCAAAAATAAGCATGATTACAAATGTGATATTGATTTTAACAGTTCAATAAACAATAAGTATTAAGAGACTTATGTTTTAGACACCATATTGCCTGTTTTTGCTCCATTTCACCAACAAAAAATTATTCCAAACAGCCACAGCACAGTTTTGTGTCTCTGAGCAACATGACAGTGTTTTGTTCCTGAATTAATCAACCGTTTAAATGATTCGGTTCAGTTGCAATGACTCACTTGTTAACAGTGACTTGCTGTCACCTACTGGCGGGTTTAATTTCACATTCAAAGGATCTTTTCATTTCAAATATCAGTATTCAATGTTTAATGTTTAAAATATCAAAACAGTATGCATTTGTAACTGCAGGTTAAAGTACTCCATGTCCCTCTGAGCTGCATTAAACAGTGTGTAAATACATCTAAATGCCACTTCAGATGCAACTTCTGCAAATATTAATTTTGCTGATATTGGTTTCATTTGTTTGGTAACAGCCTAAATGTCTTATTATTCTAACTGACTGATTAAATGTAATAATTTGACTCAAAAGATGCACACTTTTAGAATAAAATGGCTTTATTAAAGGTAAAATTGCCCATAAAAGGTAAAAATCAATTTAAACTTATATGAAAGATTAATTTATTTCACTGATGTGAACTGACCACACAGAATATGAAGAATATCAAAAACTGCAGCTGTCCATGGTAGTCAGATATCAGCACAATAACGTATAATTATCGTTATCGAAAAAAATCCCAAACAATATTGAGATATCATTTTTTTTCATTATCGCACACCCCTACTCTTCATGTAGTATTTTTCAGCCCTCTAGACACATGTCCCATTAGTCAGATATATTGGTCAGATACTATTTTGCATGTGTTCAACATGTGTAGTATACAGCATCAGACACTGCTGCCTAAAATCATTAGAAGCCATTCAAACCAATGAGCCCTTCTCATACGCATTTTAAAAGCAAACATGTGCTTCACTGCACAAATGTACTCTGTTTGTGTACTCAAGACTGTTTCCAAGATGCAATACTCTATAAAAAGCCTTTTTAGAAGGAAAGTCACTTATTGGGTCATTTTCGATTTTTATCAGCCACTTGTTACTTGCCAACAGTAAATTGCATTCAGGTTCTTCTATCCAAGCCATCAGTCGAGACTATTAAATAAAGACGTTTTCAGATCAGACAAACGTTTGTTCACAATACTCTCTGTACAGATCAAACAATTGATTTCACATTGTGTTGATTGGTTCAGTTAATGTCTGAAGCAAAATATTCAAGTTTTTACAAACCTGTATAATTTCTGTAAAATTCCAGTTTTTGCTATTTAACGACTCTATTAGAAAATGAGCCACACATTCCAGAATAATCTGATCATTATAGACACATTAGGGGCTGAAGTAAGGAAAAAGTAACATGTGTAGAAAGTCAACAGAGTAACCCTAGCCTTAAAGACAATTTTGCATTTTAAGAAGTAAATAACAATGTTATTTAGCCTTTTTATAAACTGTTTTTCCTTTGAGGACATTCAGATGGACATTAGTTTGTTTTTCCAATACAGCTTTTGGAGGCATTTCTCAGGAATTTTGTCTCTAAAGCATAACTAGGTCAGAAATGCTGGCATGTACACGCATACACAAAATACAAATTGATTTTCTTTAAACTCATTCGGCATCAAGTGGTTCAGATCACTCTTAATGAGCTTGATGATAAGCACATGTCGTTGGCATAGATCTGCTGCACGTCATAAATAATGCCTGCTTTCAGAAGGCCATGTTTTTTGAATTATGGATGGAGACCTTGGTTGGCAGCACCCCTGCTTCTCCTAATGGATCCATGTTTAACCTTTTTATCCTTTGGCAAGTTCAAAACACTCTAACAGAACATTCCGATGGGAAGCTGGCAGCCCAGGGAAGCTAGCGTAAGGTTGGTCTTTTCTAAATTCAGGGAGCGAACTATTGTTTAATGGTCTGGTTTACACTCCACTCGAGAGGTGAAAACCGCTTCAGGTGTGAACACAAAGAATCTACTCATTAGATTTTTTCCCTGCTTTATTTTGGTTTGCTGCTGGCACCCTCTAGACTAGTCTAGACGACATCTTCAAATCCTTGAAACCGAGAGAAGAGAAGAGTCTTAAGCTGCCTCACTTGAGTTGTGTAGCTGGAGGGCAATGTTCAGTGACCTCTTAGACAACACAATCCACTACACACCAAGATGGGCACTCAGCTGCCACCTCAATCTCCATTGTTGGGTCTCTATCCACTCTCTGTTCTTTGGAAATCGAGCTCTTTTCCGCCCTCTCTTTCTTTCACATACAATCTTCTAGGGAGGAGTAACAGGAGACAGATCTAAGTGAAACTGCTTAGTTGCTCCTGTTTTTTTGTTCTCGTTCTGCTTATGTAAAGAGTGAAATATTAACAGTACTAGGCCGATGTGGCTGGATCAATGCGGAGGAAACATTACTTGTCATTCTGCTTTGTATTAAGACCTCATCAGTGCCAAAAGATTTAAGCGCTTTGGCTCAAGCCGTCGGTTAGACACGATTTCACCCAGGGCCATCATGGAACATGTGTTCTCTTTGAGGGACCGGGGCCAGATGTGGGAGTCTTAGCGCTTCAGGTTTCCTCTCACCTTCCATGTGTCAAAGCTGCCAGACAGGCGAACGAACCAGAAAGGCAATTGCACAAAACAAAGGGGGAGGGGACCAAATAAAGAAAGAAAGGAAAAAAGGCAGGCTCTGTCCGTCCTATGGGGTTGCCACATTCCCAGTCGTGGCTGTAGAGAATTGTGTTTGCGCGTGTCCCGGGAAGGATTACAGGTGGAGAATGACAATCATCCAGGCTCCATGGCAAACCTGTCTGCTCTCTCTTGTGTGTGTGTGTCATGCAAAACAGCGGAGGGCCTCCCTGCCGAGAAAGGTTTAGACGCAGGGTTGAAATCCTCGTCTAGGGAAGGGTGGTAAGAACACACACTGTTCGATCAAAGTACCCCATGAATTAATTAACTCGCCATGCATTATTCAACACGTTTTCAACCGCTATAGTCATAATAGTGTTTCTCCACTCCTCTGGGGAACAAAAGAACCCACATTATGTCAGATAATGCAGAGGCATCCGTGGTCTCCAGAGGAAACTGCCCAAATAATTTTTCTGCCTGTGAAGTACAGTCCTCCTGTTTATGAAGAGTTGGAGGGCTCTAGCACTTTATCACCGAATTACATATTTTCATTTTCATTTTTTTCCCCAGATGTTTTCGTGGGAAAGATGAAAATTCACAATTGCCTCAAAAATAAAGTCATTAGTCTGGGCAGGCAGGGCTATTTGTGTTTTTGTATGTTATATTCTGTCTTCTATTAGAATTAAATCACTGATTTAGCATTGTTTTCAGTAATTTATACACACATAGTTATTAATCATTCTTCTTCTTCTTCAGCTTATTTTTATTAGTAGCCCAACCCCATAGAATAGTGTATGATATTCTCACATTTAACATATATAGTTTTTTAAAAATGTATAAAATATTCTATGATAAGTCAAAATTTTTATACATTTTATATATTTACCTTTCACAGCCATTGCTGATTTTATCACAGTAGATTCACAGAAAGCAGTCTAGTTTTTGTCAGTCTTTCTTTGATGGGCAAACAGGCAGCGTCTGGTTTCTGTTTCAGGCTCGCTGCTTTTGCCATGAAGGAGGAAGAGAACATAAAACAAAATCAACAGGTTCCTCTCTCACCCTGGAATCCCTTTTGCCCTGCTGTCCATTGAAAATGAGACTCAGACATTACCCTGTCCATGTCCAGATAGCAATAGATTTATCAGCCAAGGAAATCTTTTGTAGAGTATATGAATACTGCATGAGAGCCCCTGACTCATTCATACAGCTCAGCACAGAAATGATATTGGCATCTCGATTCATTTCTTAGAACACAATGCTCACAGCTTTTTGGTTCTTGTCCAGAAAAAAACACCTCCCTTTGTAAAGAGTAATTGAGAGGCTTCTCCATGTGTGGCGGTGGTTTTCATTTGCTAGATATATGCTAAAAGCTTTTCAGTATTTTTCAGTGGGACAGTAAGCATTTTAAAACTTACAACTAATGCGTTTTGGCAACAGAATAAAGTTTGCCCATTTGTTTCACCCTTTGAGGCAGGGGTTAAAATGTTTCCTTGTCACTCATTGTCCACTTCATTTAAAAAAAACTTTTGAAGCCTTTGAAAATATTTACAAATGAATTCCTCTCATGTTTAATGTAAGATCTTGACGACAGCATTTTATTAACGTGACAAGTTTCAGTATGCTGCTACTTGTGTACATGTTGCAAAGAAAGCTGCATTTGCTCAGGCAGCTTGAGTAATTGTGCAGGTGTGTGTGCTAACATGGTGTGGTATGTCCTCATATTTCACATAATTAAAGGACAAAACTATGTTTTGCACTCTTTTTTGTGCATTGCACAATTTTGACACTTGCTCAAAATGAACCCTAATGCCAGGTGTGTGCCAGAAAGGTTATAATCAGTAGGTTATCAGTCAGTAGATTACATTCATCCTCAACTGTTTTTAACTGCACCTGTGGGTGATTTTGCAATGTACAATGAGTATAAGCCAAAATTGATGCTTTTATTTTTTTTTAAATCAATTTTTCTTAAAGCATATCCTCATGCATATTATTTAGTGATGCACCAAAATGAATTGGCAGCTAACGACTGAGCCAAAGGACAAAATATTTTACATGAGTCTTTCATCGGAATAATAAATTCTAAAAGAAAGTGATTACACTAATCTCCTTCAATAGCTATGACTTTACAATAACATATAGGCTCCAGTTACTTTATGCATTTTAAATAAAATAAATAGAGCAAAGTAGTTATGCTTGTGTCAGTGTTGATCAATGTAATATTGGCAGAAATCTTTTTTCACACTGTTGTGCTGTGCAGAAAAATAGGACCCCTCAAAAACATATTATACAAGAGACATTTCAGGCTCTCAGTCTCCCAGTCCATGACGAGTTCACCTCGACCTCTGCCTTTCTCATTTTGTGGGCTCAGAGGCAACTGTTCGAATCGAGATAGATTGTATATGCAGGGCTCAGGTCTGGGAAATCAGGGGGACTCTCTGCAAACAATAATCAAATATTTTTGTTGGAAAGCAACGAGTTCTACACAAGCGTACAAAACTGCTTTCTCTGTCAGCAGTGCATTTAATATGCTCATTACTCAGGTCTGTCTTGGCATACCGGAGCAGGGCAATGCATTACACTGATCGAATGTGTTCAGAGCATTAGCTGTGTGTAGAAAAATCATTTCTAGTTTTCTAATTAAGACTGGAGTTGGAATGCATCTTATACTCTCTGAACCTCTCCCCATGGTGCCTGATGATGGATGGCAAAAGAAGTGATGGACTCTTCATAGATGTGGCCAACCATATATTACCTCCGCATTAGGTAAGCCAAGACAACTGGAGCCAGATGTGTTGTTTTTTTAATTCACAAAGGACCATCCTATTTCTATGAATTAACAACTTCTCACTCGTAGACGCAGGGCGCTTGCGCACACTTTCCAGTCATTCACCTTCACCTTATCCTGTCCTAGATGAGCTTTAATCTTTAAAACTGGTATGAAGGAATGTGATGCCCATTTTTTTTTTTTTTTTTACCTTTGGCAACTTACTCTAGCTGGCACTCAACACCTCAGCTGGCACAAAAATTGGTGGAATGAATACCAAAAAGTAAGTTCAGTCAGGACTGAAAGTTGTTACTTACTTGAATCTTCGCCTAAGGCGCTGGTAATGTTTCTGCTGGATCTAATCCAGCACTAGCGCTCTGTGGCATACTAGCCTACAAGGATTATATGTGTCAGCCTTGTTGTTGCAATGATCTGTTTTCCCATTGATTGAGAGGAGAGAGCGAGAGCTTAGGGTGCTATTAATAGTAAGCGTTTGAAGTATCGGCAGAAATAGATGTAAAAACCAAGGCAGGGATTCTTCTTTTGTCTGTCCTTCCAGATTATTTGCTTAGAGTGCTTTTTGAAGTCACGATTAAGGTGAACAATGGCCTTATTTTCGAGAATGGTGAGGCTCACACGTCAACATCCTAAATTGATTGGCTGGGGAGCTGCTGGATCATTTCAGCCCCATTTTGCATACAAACATGAATTAGGCGGTAAAACACATGCTGGAAAGAAGAATGAGATTTTTAATCTGCTCTTTTCAAGTCATTATAGGCATTTTGGACACTGATGGCTCCATGCGCTAAATGGATTGGATGTTGTTGGGCAGTGTAAGTCAGGCTACAGCTGGATTTCTGCCTGCTTCGGAGATTGGACTCTCTGCTTGACTAGCTCCCTCTCTGATGTCTTGCCGTGGCTCATCTGCACCCTGACAGTGTGGTCCATCTGCCCTGGACTGGCCTCAGAGGCTGTCAGTGCTGTCAGGCTGCTAGAAGCTGTAGATGGTTTTCTGGAACATGCAACTCACTCTCACCATCCCCAGATTGTCCTCAATATGGTATATGATGCACGGCAGTGATGCAACATCATGTCTGAGCCTTGGCATGAGCAGTTAACACACATGCTCCAGACATGTCGAAGTGCTCAGTTGGGTGAGATGGGTTCAAATTTCTAATGTTCAACATAAATATAGAAATATAAATAATTATAGGAATAATTTTTATATTTTTGTCCATTTTTGTCTGGATTTGTGACTAAATGTCCTGTAGACTCTATAGAGGCTATATTGGTATGAATGTTTGATCTTTTTTAAATTATATCTCCAAATATGTTTTTCTCTTAGATGTCAGATTGGTTTTCGCTATTTCCTTGGAAGTATATTTGATTTTTTTTCACTTCAAAGGAACAGAGCTGTGAGGTACAAGAAGCCCAAAGCCAATTTTGAATTCAGCACACCTCAAATAATCCCAGTCTTGATTAACTCTGTCCCCATCATTCACTCCCAGTGATTGTACCTTCATTCGCAAAATCACACCAGGAACGGCCTGTGTTTTCACAGAAAGCTAAACTTGAATTTTGTCAAGGACTTCTCGGTGATAAGTGAAACCTTATGTTCACACATCAAACAAACGCCTAATCATCAGTGATTTGGAGACAGATACATAATACTCACACTCAGTCAAACCCAATTACATATTCTGTCCCAACAGAATTACATTCAAAGCTGTGACATAAACACCCACCGATGAGGAATGGGAGGGGAAGTGACACCTTGACCTCACTTTAGCGCTGATTGGCGCAGCTCGCCTGATGAATGCCTCCTGCTTTAAGTTTTGATAGAAAAGCAACGAGTTTTCCAGTGTAGCTGGAAAGAGTTCGGACTTTGCCGCATTAGTTTCCTGCATTAAGATATAGCATGGTCTTGCTTCTTGCTGATTACAAACAGATCTTGTATGTCTTGGGCAGATTGTGCAAATTAATTAATAAAAAGTGTATGTTATGGTCAGAAATGAATAGGCAGAATTCATGTAGTTTTTTTTTTGTCCTGTTGTGCTATTGGATCATCATTTGGGGAGTAGCTAAAAAACAGTGATGCTATTAACTTAACTGTTTTTCAGCATGGCATGAGCTGTTTTCAAAAAACTTTACATTACTACATTGCTACTTCTGGCTCATTGTATTCCACATTTATTACTGCAGAATGAACTAATCATCAAATGCGTTCTCCAAAACTGTTCACAATCCTTCTTGTATGAAGCATTCATTTGACTACAAAAATAAGAGTTCTGTGTAGGAACTCACTGAATTGTTATTTTTGAACAATTTAAATAAACTGATTCATTTAGTGAACTGATTCATCTTAGTAAACCAATTAACTTTAGTGAATCAGTTTGTTCAGATGTTGATTCAGTGAGTCAGTGCACAGCAGTTTCTTATTTGTAGCCAAATTAATTTAATGCTGTCATCCTTAATGAGACTTGTTGTTTTTGTAAAAGATAAATACTGTTTTCGTTAATAATAATAACAATAATAATAATAATGACAATCATAATAATTTAAAAAACAATGAATATATTATTATTAATTAAATCATTTCGTATTTAGTGTTTGAACATTTCCCCCAATAGTTACATTTTGTTAGTGTCATTCTGATTCCTGATTACTGTAAGTCATGCAGACTGCTGGAAAAAATGTTGACCAATAGCCAAATAGCTATTCAGATATTGTTTTAGTAAAATCATTAGCAACATTGTGCTGTGTAACACTCACTTTTCCTGATTCAATTAATTCTGGATAAATAAAATTTAAGTCTACATTTTTCTCACTGAATGTCCTGTTTCCCCAAGAAATATGAAATTATGGAAGTATAATGGGTTGCAAACTGTCATTCACATAGAATTTAAAAATGCTTTTTATAACTTTGCAAGGATGGATGTCCCTTTTTTGAGACAAAACTCATTCTGGTCACAATGGGACATAATCTATATGTGATTCACTCAAATGAAGTGAACAGCAGCTGCAGGAGGATTACTCTGTAATCACTGGCACTGGGCTGCATTCTAAAGCGAGGCAAGCCAGCACTCATTGATTTTTGGTCAGTGCCGATGCTAAATGTGTTATCTAAGAGAAGTGACCTAAAGTAATTTGTGTGCCACAGAAAGACACAGCCGGACTTTATTGACAGAGAGCAACTCTATTCAGTCTGAACAGAAAATATCCTCCAATAAGCCGAACCATGCTCCTTTCTGATCTTTACGTCTCTCAAATTGATCTGAGAAGGCTTTAAAAGGTATGAAAGATATCTTGATCTCTACATATGGCTAAAGTAAATCTATGGAAACATTTTTGACCAGTTTATTATTCACCAGGTGAAAATCATATGTGTTAGATGGCTTAGAAAAGTGGAAGCACACTTCTCTTGAACAAGCCACATGATTTATCAGTCATGATGAGTTAAATGCTGAAACCTTATATTTAGGTTTGGGGTGCTCTCAAATCCCTGACTCTAAGAAAGTGCGATAACATTAGTGATGCTTGTCTTAAAAAAAACAGGTCTAATTAACTGCAAAGGTCAGCCGTAATATCTCAAAGGTTTTTGGGGTGGTGGTACTAATGCTAACAGGAGTGAAATGTCTCATTCTCTGGGACTCATTCACCAGGCCAAGCCCTATGTTGGCTCTAAAGCCATCTTTCACACCGCTAGAGAAGTGGCAGGGCTGCCACACAATAACTGTAGTCTAAAAATAGGCATGATGGTCAAAGCAAGAGAGGGCTCTGTGCTAGGTGCCAATGGAAGCACAGCGGGATTGCAGTATGCTCTTCTTTTGCTTGCTTTTGCAGTAATAGAGTGTCACTACTTGTTACAGATGTTTATTTTGAATAGATGCATTGAACGGTGTTGTAAGCAATTTCAAACATTTCTGCCATTTTATATCTTACCTTTCTCCTAAACTCTGTCCTTTAAAGACCTATCAGCAGACCCAAAGACACAAAATGGATATTCTTCATGAAATAAGAGCTGATAGTGTAGATAAAACTATTCTTAGATAAATGGTCGCATTCAATGAGAGAATATAAAGAGATATTATGGAAAAAAATATATGTAAATCAATGGCTGCCAGCAGATATTTTACCAGTGTTCTTTAAAATATTCTTCTGTTTGACAGAAGAAAGAAAATTGATATGGGTTTGGAGCAACATGAGGGAAAATTATGGCAAAAAATTTCTTTTTTGGGTGAACTATAACTTTAAAATGGATTTATGACAATATGACAATAATTTAGCTTGAGGCTCATTAATAAGGCCCAATAATTCAAGGCAGAGAGTAATCAAAGAATACTAAAAAAAAATATGCATCAGGGTTTGAACACAACCGTTAAGAAACACAACCATTTTCAATATATATAATAAGAATTTCTTGAAGTAAAACCATTTTTTTTAATGGCTTAAATCAGGGGTAGGCAACGTCGGTCATGGAGTGCTGCTGTCCTGTAGAGTTTAGCTCAGGATTACTAAAGCCCTATTCGGACGGTAATTGTTTCTCATGGGGACGTAAGTGATTTTCACCATTTACAGGGGGTAGTCGGTGATTTAATTGCCGTCCGAATCCAGGATGTCGGTGTTTTTCTCTCACCACCCCCATAAAAATTCCCGGCTGAATTACCTACTGTTTTTTGACAAACACCAAGGTCGTGTGGTAATTTAATTGCCGTCCGAATCCACATCTCTGAGTTTACGAGAAGAAATCAATTCAAAATTCAGTGTTTAAACCCTTTTTGAGCACTCCCAAACACCGCAAGGTAACATTGTACTTCAGTGTAATTTGCATATTTGTTTCTGAAATGCTGGAAAGTATTTAAAAGAACAATATAACTGCTCCACCACAGCGACTGGGAGCAGAAATAGAAGAAAAGCACGTAAACATTCGAAATGGGTCTTTATTATGGCAGCAGCAGGTATGCAATAGATTTTTAAAATGTGTATTATAAACAGATATATATTGCGTATAATTATATACAACTAGCGTGTCTATTTTCCTATTTTTAAACAAGAGATTTAAATAATCAAATAATAAATATTATATATTATAGTATATGCTTGGAATAATAAGAATACATTTTACATAAGTATTTTTACATACATTTTACACAATAATAAGAATACATTTGTAAATAAAATTAATTTTATTTACAGCAGACTATCATGTGACTGGCCATGTGAGCAGCGCAGAACTCGCTCCTCCACTGTGAATAAATCACCATCCGAATCCATGAGTTTTATCACTGAGGTGATATGTAAATTTATTTTTACAGACGTCCATATGAGAAACAATTACCGTCCGAATCGGGCTTAAGGCTACAGGCAGGTGAGGTTTTTTTCAGGGTTGGAGCTAAACTCTGCAGGACATCGGCACTCCAGGACCGACGTTGCCTACCCCTGGCTTAAATGTTGCATTTTTAAGCATAAGAGACATTAAAAAAAAATGTACAATCCCAAATGTTTGAACAGTAATGTCATATTAATGATTTAATAATGATAATAATAATAAAACCCCAGCACCTTTAAAAACACGCTGTTTTCAGAACTGCAGACTATCATTTAGCACAAGTTTTAACATGCTGAACTGTTGTGCTCATAAGGGTAACGCCCAGTCCTTTTTCTGGGTAATGTGAAATGTAGTGGCCCTCAGTGACGTCCACAAACCTGAGCGATGACTAACTGTGTGCCATAGTGTTTTCCACTCCATTGCATGTCATCTAGGCTTGATACATAACCCCTGAGGCAATTTTGCACTGGACAAAATACTGACGCAGTCTATTATGTCCCCTTTTTTTGCCAGTTCACAGCATTATGTGCCACGTCCACAACCATACACACAAAATAGAAGAATTTTACATGCCAACAGCTGAATTTATTCATACTAGAGGATGTAAAGGTGTCTTCGCTCTCCGTCTCCCAGTTTTATGTGAGTGTTGCGTTGGCGCCATTCCAGCCTGGATTCAGGCGAAAATGGTGTTCAGCTGAGTGTGATAAATAGGGTTCACCCTGTCGGTTACACTGCTTCAGCTCACACCGCTTTCCTCACCCTCCCTTCCTCCTGGCACTGATCACGCCCAGATTAAGTCCAACTTCTATATTCACCTGGACAAGCGTGCTTTTCAGTCTAACACAATGTAATCTGACATGCGGTCTGCCTATGCACAGCAGGCCAGACAAGTCCCGGCTGATTTACCCCTCAGTTTGCATAAATGCATCTATCACCTCAGCAGGGAACATATCACCACACTCTCTCATCTCTCATTCACATATTTCTCTCTCTCTCTCCTGCTCTTTTCCTCTCTCCTTCCCTCTTAATGCACATCCTTCACGTTAAAGAGCAGCAGTGCCTCTTAACCATCAGGTCCGGCATTTGTGGAAGTTCGCTGAGAGCTTTCGACTGATTAATCCACATAAAACTGAACATTGAAGAGGAGGACGTCTCGTCATGCTGTGCCTATTGTCACCTTCTCAATGGCTGCGCTTGTGTTTAAAGAGGATACCAGACAGTAGAGAGTAGCAGAGAAGAGGTTGAGATTTGCGTTCTTCACGCCAAAGATGGCAGCTTGTGTCTGAGAGGCACTGAGATACTTGACATTTTACTCTGGGTAAAATATAATGTATATGAAATCCACTCTCTTCAGAAGGATCTTAGACGTCATAGACATCACTACTGTTGACTGTAGAGTATTATTGCGAAAGTGAATTTATTATTATTCATCTCTAGGTGTCTCTGGCCCTCTTGATGGATTAGAACCAGGGTCCTTTGGTGATTTGAACATCTCCATCACTTCTGTAGAATTTAGGTGTGAAGGATTGATTTATTTTTTGATGAACCAATTTTTAAATTCAAGTAAGCTTCTGAGAGCGCTACTTTACAACTGCATAAGCCTCTTATGAAATATAGTTGCAAGCAGAAATTTATTTGATGTGTGCATTAATTTAGAAATGTGCTATTCCTTCAGTATAAGGAATATTGACATCTTTTCATTCTTTATTTACCATCAGAAAATAAGTATGTCATTGTAAAAATGTTGTAGCTATCTTGCTGTGTTCTACAACCCCAAATCAGAAAAAGTTGGGACAGTATGGAAAACGCAAATAAAAAAAGAAAGTAGTGATTTCTAAATTTACTTTGACTTGTATTTCATTGCAGACAATATGAACACAAAATATTTCATGTTTTGTCTGGTCAACTTCATGTCATTTGTAAATATATATCCTTTCCTGTCATTCAGACCTGCAACACATTCCAAAAAAAGTTGAGACAGGAGCAATTTAGGGCTAGTAATGAGGTAAATTGGTTAAATAATGATGTGATTTGAAACAGTTGATGTCAACAGGTGATTGTAATTATGATTTGGTACAAAAGCAGCATCCAAGAAAGGTCTAGTCCTTTAGGAGCAAAGATGGGCCGAGGATCGCCAGTTTGCCAACAAATACGTGAGAAAATTATTGAAATGTTTAAAAACAATGTTCCTCAAAGAAAGATAGGACGAGATTTGGATATTTCACCTTCAACAGTGCAAACATAATTAAAAGATTCAAGGAATCTGGAGGAATTTCAGTGCGTAAAGGACAAGGGCGCAAGCCTAAGCTGAACAACCGTGATCTCCGATCCCTCAGGCGGCACTGCATCAAGAATCGTCATTCATCTATAAGCGATATCAGCACATGGGCTCAGGACTACTTTGGCAAACCTTTGTCAAGTACCACAATACGTAGTTACATCCACAAATGCCAGTTAAAACTGTACTGTGCCAAAAGGAAGCCCTATGTTAACAGTGTCCGGAAGCGCCGTCGACTTCTCTGGGCTCGGAGGCATCTGGGATGGACCATCACACAGTGGAAACGTGTACTGTGGTCAGATGAATCAGTATTTCAGGTATTTTTTGGGAGGAATGGACGCCGTGTGCTCCGGATCAAAGAAGAAAAGGATCATCCAGACTGTTACCAGCAACAAGTCCAAAAGCCAGGGTCTGTCATGGTATGGGGTTGTGTCAGTGCCCTTGGCAAAAGTAACTTGCACTTCTGTGATGGCACCATTAATGCTGAAAAGTACATAGAGATTTTGGAGCACAATATGCTGCCTTCAAGAAGACATCTTTTCCAGGGACGTCCATGCATATTTCAACAAGACAATGCAAAACCACATTCTGCACACATTACAAAGTCCTGGCTGCGGAGGAAGAGGGTACGGGTACTTGACTGGCCTGCCTGCAGTTCCGACCTGTCTCCAATAGAGAATGTGTGGTGCATTTTGAAGCGCAAAATGCGACAACGAAGACCCCGTACTGTTGCCCACCTTAAGACTTGTTTGCAGGAAGAATGGGACAATATTAACCTGAAACACTTCATCACTTGGTGTCTTCAGTCCCTAAACGTCTTTTAAGTGTTGTGAAAAGGAATGGCAACATTACAAAGTGGTAAATGCTTTACTGTCCCAACTTTTTTTGGAATGTGTTGCAGGTCTGAATGACAGGAAAGGATGTATATTTACAAATTACATGAAGTTGACCAGACAAAACATGAAATATTTTGTGTTCATATTGTCTGCAATGAAATACAAGTCAATGTAAATTTAGAAATCACTACTTTCTTTTTTTTATTTGCTTTTTCCATACTGTCCCAACTTTTTCTGATTTGGGGTTGTAATTGGTCATGTGACTTAATTTCTCTTAATACTTAATAGTGTGCAAATCATATTGGGCAATCTCATAACCCTTTTTATGGTGCTTTGTGTCCTTTTGGGAGCTGGTCACTACTTTTATTATATGGAAGAGTGTCATAAACACTTCAAAACATCTCCATTTGTGTTCTACAGGTTTAAAAACACATGAGCATAAATAATGACAGAAACACTTTTTTTTTCTCAGTAAACTATCCCTTTTTATTGTATGTTCTGTTGTGTAATCAGTGATCACTGCCACACACCAAGGGCAAGTGATGTTATCTGAGCCCACTATGCCATCAGCATATTGTGTTCATTACAGTGAAAGGCTCCAGGTCTTCTGTGCTTGCATGTCAAGGTTTTCCTGCCTGCCTTCTGTGCTGCGTTCATCCCTCTACTGCTCACTGCAGCCCTGATCGCAGCCTGAGGCACCGTGACACAGACATGCACACACGCTGCTGCTTACTGACCTACGACCTTGTCAGTTGAGAACCAATCTAGAAATAAGAAACAGAGAAAGAAAGAGGGGAGAGAGAGGGAAAAAAAGAGATGCCTGCTAGTTGGACAGGATTTGAAGAGGCTTTTTTTTAAGATGTCATTCTTGTGACATCTTTCTGATCTGAAGCACGGTAGCACCAGTTTTGTTTATGTTGCATTATATGGTGTGAATCAAAGCATATCACTGAGTGTTTTCTCTCTGCCTTTCTCGCAGAATAAACAGCGTCATTGCATAACGCAACAAAATGTAAGTAGGACAAATGCCTGAAGTCTTAGAAACAGACCCTGTGAAATCAAAGTCATTCGTTTGCTTTTAGTCTTTGTGTATGAGCGTTTAGGTGTTCTATGCTAGTGTACTCCTTAATGTTTTCACTTTTAGCTGATACTCAGATTTAAGTCTTCTTACAAAAAATAAATAAAAATACTACAAAAAATGTTGATGACTCATCCTGCACTATGCAAGTTTTTGTCCTATTAAATGCTCTCTAGAATGTGAATGTCCCTCCCCCTCAGACAAAAAAAAAAAGAAAAGAAACAAAAACATCCCAGCCAAATCCCATCCTGTTTTGGTAATATGGAAATATATCAACACTGGAAAGAAAGCAGCACATATACAGTGATTTCATAGGGGGGTTTATGTGGAAAGCTATAAATTCAGTGTTTTCTAAATTTGTGTGTGATTAAGAGTGTGTTCTAGAGTGTTAAGTTGTTTTCATTATTCATCGCTGCTGCCACAGCCACCATTGTCGTAAGCTTTAACGGTTTCTGCGTCAGGCGGAAATAGAACCTTGCATTTTGTGACTCGGGTGGACAAACAGGAGAGTAGTTATTTTTCAGTCCTTCCCATTTTTTTGTTGTTTAGACTTTTTGAAAAGAGTTAGCAATTTGAGGGGAGTCTATAGAGTGTGTTGAGCAGCTCATTTGCCTAATCTTGGGAACTAGAGTGGAAGCTCGCAGTATAATGAGGAGCATGGCTCGTCTAGGGGTGGGGGCCTGGAGCTCAGGCTAAAGTGGGCAAAGGGGGAAGGGGACACTCTGAAAGACATGAAGGTATTAATCAGACAAAAGGGGCAAGTCTGAACAGAAGAAGAACGCTAGTGGAATGGTCAAGTATTTTGCATTTTCATAGCTTTTGTCCAGATGGATAGAGAGCGAGTTTGATGGAGAAGGCGAGTGAGTGAGAGAGTGAGGTGCTGAAGAAAGAGGTGTCATTCTCTGCAGGCTTAGCGGCTCGTCACACAGCAAACATTTGTCCACTTTTTGGAGTGCCGGGGACAGGGCTGGAATGCGCGCCATGCGCCGCATTTCATCAGGAGTGAATTGCCCAGAGTGCAGTTCTGCGTCGCTGAGCGTTAAAGGGCAAACAATTGAACCCCCAATAATGGAACACCAAACCAGGGTTTTAGTTGCTCTAAAAATGCATCAGGGACCCTATGCTCTACGGAAAAATTTAACTTCCGCTTTTGTGGGCACAAACTGCAAGATGGCCCACTCGCAGGTAGCTTAGTGCTTTTGAAACCAGATAGGCTTTTTGGCCAGCCATAAATTAAGTGGACCGCAAAACAGGCTGAAGTGCATCTGCTCTTTGGTGGCACATGCCAGGCTATGGATTAAGGAGCTGTTATTGTATTTGATTGGATTTTCATGTTCCGTTTCACAGTAGACCACCTGCCCATGTATTTACATCTGATTGTTTAATTAACCCCCATTTCCCCTTCACTCACAGTCCCTAGGGCCAAAACAAGCCATTCACACACACGCACACTTCCTCACTGAACCCATGAACACACTAAACACCAAAGCATCTGCATCTCAAACCTCAAATGGCAGTAATGTCGTAATGACATGGGCATTATCTGGCGTAATCTAGCAGCAAATTCATCATAATTAATTAGGAACAACAATTCTCTATTTCCTTCATCCTTCTCCCTCAAGAGCCGAGCACGACTGCTGGCTGCTTACTCTAGTCTACAGCACTGAGCCCAGAGCTTTGGCAGGACCGCAGACATAGATACCCTCCCTTCCATTCATTCTGCATTTAAATCAGTTTCTGTAAATGTCATGCAGTTCTTTTCACAATCTTTAAAGGTATGTTAGTGGTGCTTGCCCATGCAAAAGTCATCAATATGATTCTAGGGTGGTTGCCAGTGTGTTTCCTTGCAGTTGCTAAGCTGTTCTGATTTGCTAGGGTGTTCTGAGTACTAGGGTGTTGATAGCGCGTTCTATGTGGTTGCTAGTAGTAAAGGGAGTAGTTCTAATGCATTTTATGTGGATTTGGTTTGTTCTGGGTGGCATTGATATGGGGTTACTAACATGGTCTGAGTGTTTTTTTGTACATTCTATGCAGCTGCTAGATTTTTGAGTAGTTTGGGTGTTCTGTGTGGTTACCCAGGGCATTGCTATGTGGTTGCTAAAGGGGTCTGAATAGTTTTAGTGCATTCTATGTTGTTTCTGGGACATTTTTGGTTGATCTGCATGTTTACCAGGACATTGCTATGGGGTTACTAAGGTGTTTCAAGTTGTTTTGCATTCTTTGTGATGTCTAGAGTTTTCTGGGTTTCTAGGGTAAATTGGACCAGTTAGTAAAATAATAGCACATCTCTCTGGGCTATTATGATATGGCCAAAATTTATATCACAATTAGTGCTGTCAAATGATTAATCGTGATTAATCACATCCAAAATAAAAGTTTTTGTTTACATACTCTATGTATGTTTACTGAGTATATTTATAATGCATATATAAATACAAACACATGCATGTATATATTTAAGAATAATATGTTAAGTTTATACATTTAAAATTTGTATATATGTTAATAACGCGTTAACGCAAATTTATTTTAACGGCACTCATTTTTTTAACGTGCGATTAACGCAGCGCGTATTTTCTGTTTGACCCGTGGCCTAACCCATAGTTGGAGAAATGGAGATGCACAGTGTTGCCAACTTAGCAACATTGCAGACCCCTTTAGCGACTTTTTTCCCTTCAAAAAAGCGCCCAAACCTAGTTTCTGAAAATCACCGGTACTGCCAGAGGGGAGCAGCGCTTTAATTCAGTTAAACACAGATATTATGTTGCTTCTCTAATTTTACATGCAAGTATAGCCGAAATCACAGCACAGCTATTGATTAATCGTGATTAATCGTTTGACAGCACTAATCACAATATATTTCTTAACTTCGGTCGATACGATATAATTCCGATATCGATATGAACAATATAAAAAAAGCCTCTGAAAAACTGCCAAGAATGCCCACAATGGATGTCTGTCTACAAACTTCTGAAAAATGAATTTGACAAGTCTATGAAACCTCCTCCTATAAAACTGCGTAATATTTTAGACATAAAAACAGTGCAAATAAATTAATGTTAACCTTTTATTTGTATTTAGACTTCATACAAACAAGACATGTGAAATCACCGTCAAATAAACATAAGACTCTCAAACTCACCTTATTAATATTACTATCTTTAACTTTAAACTATAACATATAGGCTGATTATTCTTATAGACTGAAACAAAAAGGCTTCAGCCAGGATAAAGAATATAAAAAAGTGCTCAGAGTTGCTGCAGAAAACAGAAAAAAAGGGTGAGCAACAAGGGGAACACATGTTGCTTGAGTGCCTTATTTGAAAATGCAAATGAATTCTGTGCCAGCAGGAGGTGCTTTTGGAGCAGCAGAAACATTGGTTTCCCCGGTAACACTGGTATTGTATGTTGAAATATTGGAAATGTTTAAAAATCATATCACAGCTATTGAAAAAAATATATATATTGTAATGTATACTGACATTGAATTATTGTCCAGCCCTAATTATAGTAACATTTATTCACCAGAACAAGGGCAAGTTTTAATATTTACTGTTAGGGGTTTGTTCTAATCACTAAACCTTTGGATGTGTAAGAGTAATAACAATGGTTGCTTTAGAAAGCACCAGTAAATATTTCATAACATGAATTCTTATTTGACTATGAGAAGGCCTCTGCCAGCTGTAAGCAAAACATTTCAACGTTTCAAACTGTAGAAAGCTCAGTTGAACAAGTCTCGCCCAAACAGCAGGGATCGGATTTCGCTGTACGTTTTAGCACACCATTTGATTAGAGTAAACTTTTCAATCGCACTCGTCACAAGTGAATGATTAATTTGAAATTGATGACATGCAACTATAGCCTTGTTAAACAAACCCGCCCCACTCTGAATAGCTAATCTGGTTAACAGGTGTTAATGATAAATGCCGCCCGAAGCGCTCACATCAAGTTACAAAGATTTAAAGTTAATCTAGTGTGAGAACGAGCCACTCATGTTACTCATCTTTTTTCAACGGAAGAGAAACTTTTGCACGTCTGGCCAGAAATTCAGTTTCTATCTTTGACTAGTCCGTTCCCTCATCCACAGCCTCTTAGATTGTCAAAGTGAGAGAAATGAGGTCAGAGTCACAATGAGGGAAATCTGAGCAGATTCCTGTTTGTTTTCGCTGGTTTCCATTTCTCTAGCAAAGACCTCCCGCATTAAATGCCGCCAAGATCTTCTCCCTGTACCAAAGAAGAAAAAGACTATAAAAGTATACGCTAATTAATGAATAAATAAATGAGGTTGGGACTGAATGCACACAGATTTGGACACAAGGTTATAATGAGCATGCTGGCAAATGCACACATCTTATGCAGGCACACATCCCTCTGAAGAGAACACACTGGAAAATTGATGCACACACACTCCCAGCGATAAGCCCAGTGAATTCGTTGCCAAGGGAATACGGCCATCCGTATCATAAAAGAATACACACGCAGGCGAGCCGGTCGCAGGGCAGAATTTTTTCCATTTTGTCACCTCGACTTTTAAATTAAAGTCAGCTGCAGAACGCATAACTTATTCAGCCATGAGACACATTTGTCATTCCTCTCTTTATATTCATCGGAGAAAGATAATGATAGGAGAGTATGGGCTTGGAAGACACAAAATTGAATTTGCACAGGTACTTTAGCTTTGAAAACTTAAACAGGTGCCTTTTTGGAAAAAAAACAAAAACATTTTATTTCTAGAATATTTCTCTGTCTAGTATTCATTCTGCTATTTCTGACAAGAAACAGAAGCTGCTAAGAGAAATGTTGACAAGACGTGGACAGGAGAAGACTAACGTGAAACGTGAAACATGAAACATTCGCTCTGGAAATCGCGTTGTTAGGCAGGAAGGCCTTTTTGATGAGTCTTCTGTGATCTGTGTGCCTTTGGAGATTTTCACTGAAGCAAAGTTTGAGCTGCCAGAGAAAGTTCTAGTGAAAAGTTCCAGTGGAAAGTTTCAGCGGCTGCCGTCTCACTCAGGTTATGGTGAGGTTGCTGCCGGCCCTCCAGCTGAAAAGATACAGCCGTCACTACCTCTTAAACCTCCTACATTTTACTGTCTTATACTGTTTGCATTTACTCTCACAGATCTGAGAAATATTTTCACGCTCCAGCTTCCTCCTGTCTTCCATCTCACAGATTGTACCTGAAGTCTTTTCTAATCATGCCATTCTCTATTATTTATTTTAAGACTTGCTTGTTTTTTTTACTGTAGCTGTAGTTTGCACATCATGTGAAGCACGCCCATCCAGAAACTATAGTGCAGGTGTGTGACTAAAATTACAATAATAAAACAGAACAAAGTCAGCACCCGAGGATGCTTGATTAGCCCAATGTTTTCACCAAAAACATGATATTTTGGTTAAAAAAAATTAAGAATTAGCGAAGTGTCTGTTTTATTGATGAGAACATGATGAACAGTGTGTTACCTATTTTGTTTGCTCTGGACATGATTGCCATGGTGTTCATGTAGGTAATGAGGGTTTGAGTTTGCCCTGCAACATGTAATTCCCCCTTCTCTATCACTAATAATCAGCCACAAAATTCCATTCAAAGCCATGTTTATTCCCTTTGCAAACTTGGAGCTGATTTAATAAACTGTGATAACTGTGCACTTTAATTTCCTATCACACACAGGCATTCAAATTAAATAAATAATTTACCCCAAAATTTAAATTTACTTACCCTCAGGCCATCCAAGATGCACGTAGATGAGTTTGCTTCTTCGTCAGAACTAGTGCTGTCAAACGATTAATCACATCCAAAATAAAAGTTTGTGTGTACTGTGTATATTTATTATTTATATATAAATACACACACATGCACGTATATATTTAAGAGAAATGTTATGTTTAAGTATTAAATATATTTATATATAATATAAATTACATGAATGTAAATATACATGTAAATATTTTCAAAATATATACTGTATATGTGTGTATTTATATATACATAATAAATATACACAGTACACACACATATTATGTAAACAAAAACTTTTATTTTTGATGTGATTAATCACAATTAATTGTTTGACAGTGCTAGTCAGAACACATTTGGAGAAATTTAGCATTACATCACTTGCTCACCACTGGATTCTCTGCAGTGAATGGGTGCCGTCAGACTGAGAGTCCTAAAAGCTGATACAAACATTACAATGATCCACAAGTAATCCACATGACTCCAGTCCATCAGTTAACATCTTTTGAAATGAAAGGCTGTGTGTTTGTAATAAACAAATCCATCTGATGTTTTTAACTTCAAACCGTTGCTAAAATACTAGTCCTCATCCATAACATTGCTTCCTCCAGTAAAAAAAAAAAATAGTCTTGTCTGATTCAGTAGAGAAATATGCACAGTTTACAAGAAAAAACTATTCTAAACAAACATGTCAGTGGACTTTTATGTGAGAGGACAACAGGGGATGGAGTTACAGAAGCGTTATGGACTAATATTTTGGACTCAGTGGACTCACATTCAATGCAGATTATTCATTGGTGAGCAAGTGATGTAATGCTCAGTTTATTTATTTATTTATTTTTCCATTTTTGGATAAACTGTTCTGTTAAAGTAACTGAAATATGTATAGAAATGCATGTCTCTCTTTCCTCAGGAGATGCTCTTGAGTGTAGCTTCTTTATATCTAAGGAATATGTCATGCATAATTGCATTTATTTGTGTGACAGTTGATCTTCCAGCAAATTTCTGGGATTATGAGGTGTATTGCACAAGCTCTCCAGAAACATACATGGCTAAAGCATATGTGCATATTTTTGAAGAGCTTGTAATGCCCTTTATAAGTAATTAAATGTGAATTTTAGCATTCCTCAATATAATCACATGGAACAGGAACACCATTAAAAAAGTGTCTCCTTTTAAATTACATTAACAGTATAAGAATATGTTTTGGTGAAGCCATATTTGCAGCTCCTTCACAGAACTGCAGTTAATTACTGCGCATTGGCCGATTTGTAAAAATGAGTCTGACAGTAACCTTGCTGCATTAATCACAGTGAATTACACAGAGGAAGGCACAGCACAGAGACTCAATTAACCTCTCAGCCTTCATCTCAATCCTGGGCTTGTCAGTGGTTATTCAGTGCAGACACCTTCTCTGGTTATGGTGTGATGGCAAATGCTTCATGAAACCAAACAAACCGCATATGATCTGGACCTAACTAACCCCATGCTGATTTTCTAGTTCTTCTGTCTGAGCATCAATTAATTGCCTTGAGACATTGCCTTGAAGATTTAGAATACGAGCTTTCAAATCTTTAGCCATCCGCCAATCTGACTCCCGCTGTTAGGCGACAGTGAGAATGGTGTGTACGGTTATCGGCGGATTGGCAATCTGCTCAGCCATCACATGTAAACCAGTATAAACGCACGCAACAGGCAGGGGTGGTCCCTGACTCATAGTGGCTGTCTTGAGGAGTATCTCGGACAAGTGAACGTAAACTCAAATGTACATCCCATGCTCAAAAGAGCAAAATAATTTTCGAGTGAAATTAGTTCACTGGTTGCTGTTCTAGTTCAATGATGGGGGTTACTTGATTGTCAAGAACCCAAAATGATGTAGTCAAGTTCATTTTTGAAGGAGGAAGACGTGCAAGAATGCAGATTTTCTGGTTGTTTGTGTGTCGGTTTGAAACTGGGATTTTTCTGATGTTTTTTTTGTATGCATCAGGGTTAAGATTTACACTAGAGTTTGTTCCACTGTATCATCATAACAAGAATGCACACAGTGAAAATAAACAGGACAGCAGTTTTTCCGTCTGAATGGTGACAGCGTCTAGCCACATATGTCATACAGGAGCCGTGGCTTGTTTCATCATATCCTTCATTTGTTTATTTGTTTTCATACATGCACACATGTACAATATTAATCAACCAAATGATAAACACATGCCAAAGCCCTATTTGAAAAGGACGAGTTTCCCTCCCAAGGAGGTCTGTATCATAAATTCATATTATATATATAGTATATTTATTTATAATTTATACATAGATTAGATTAAGTTGGCTGATTCATTGTAATACTAGGATTATAGTGACATTATTTATTATAATTATTATGACTTTTATAAATATTGTTTGTTGTATTTTTGGGCTTAAAATTTGTAAGGTGTCCTAAGGAGTGTTTTGAAAGGCACCTATAAATATAATATTTTTTATTTGTATATTTTCTTTTTAAAGCTCTCTCTTTGTTTAACTGCACATTTTTTGAGTATCGTAACTAAAGTGTACCATCATAGTGGTCAAGACATGCATATGTGGTGATAACCATAACAATATATATTTCTAAAACTTAATTGCTTGTTTTGAATTCTGCAGTTTTCAGCTTTTTACTTATTGATTTAAGCAGTCAATCATTAGGTGCCGTTCAGCTGAGGTTGGAATGCATGGCAGGGCTCCAGACTGCGACTAAAACGATCGCATTTGCGAGCAAAAATATTAATTTGCGAGTGAAGTTTTTGCTGAGTCGCCACTGGCGACTATATATATTTACATGTTATGACATAAAAATTTGCATGTAAGGACTTTTTTCCTGATTGTTTTGCGATCACATCTTTTGCTTTGTTCACGTATTAAACTTAAAATTAAAAGACAATGCGCATCAAAGTTTTAGTGGAAAAAAGTTTCAAACAGTCCTTGTCTCTGCCGCACAGCAGCGCTGACGCACACAGTCTGCTGAACACAGCTCCAGTTGTGCAGCGCGAGAGAGATTGAAATGATGGAGACGTGCAAGTGCAGAAAAGCAGTGTCTATTTCGTGCACAACTTGAACAAACTTCAACAGGTAAAGCTGTCATCTCTGTGGATACTGGCAATATTGTCAACAATTCTCATTTATAATCATTACTAATATGTCTTCTTCTTATCGAGATCTTAGTCTATATGCTGTGTTCTGTTAATGCGTGGACTTCATGTTGGTTATTTGAAGCGCACGTGCCATCCAGTAATCGCAAAAAGCTTTGTGCTTTGTTACTTTTTAATAAACAAAATATAAGCTTTAAAATGATGCCAAATTCATAACGAAATTCAAACAATACGGTTTTGGCGCTCTTTAATGCGGACCTCCAGCGTACAC
Organism: Schizothorax lantsangensis; assembly: GCA_027422415.1. NCBI lineage: Eukaryota > Metazoa > Chordata > Actinopteri > Cypriniformes > Cyprinidae > Schizothorax > Schizothorax lantsangensis. Next base: position 18,248,147 of record CM049847.1, on the reverse strand, counting down.
TTTCGGTAATATAAATACAAGTAGTCCGCGTCCACGCTGTCCGTGTATGTGTCTGGATTGCGCACGCGGAAAGTATAACACAGGCTTAATGCGGCAGGCGCGATCTCTTTAGCGCCTCAGTTAAAGCAGCAAGTGCACCCATTATATCTTTCTATGTACTACTATAGTACGAAATGAACATGATTTAACATCAAAAGGTAGGCTATTTTATAAGAGAGCCTACAGTACAACTTACTGAAATGTTTCATGTAAAAGCTCATTCAGTGTTTCAAACTGAGGAAAACGTGTAAAGCTTGTAAACATTGCATTGTAATAATACATTTATCTCAGAATAACCACTCAGTGTCCATAAGCTCACCAGTTAGCTAGAAAAATAACTATAAAGAGGAGCATTTTGCTATATTTATGCGCTATTGCATATTAATATTTTTACTTAATCTGCTGTCTACATGATTCAACTCCTATAAAATTGCATTTTACTAATGAAGAAAAACAGACTGAATGTGTGAAAGACATGACAACATTTATAGGATGCACCGAGGAGGAGCCCAAACTACACAGTTGCCAAGTGATGCTTATGGTCCATGATATTGGTACAGATTCTGTGTAACGAACAAGTCTTTGTGACTGTATATTTCAAGTTGGAAAAGACATTTAGTTCCCACTTTAAGTGAACCTTAGTTCCCAGGTCGACCTGATCATCTACAAGATGGATTAAAATGTTGATAAAGTCAAGAAAAGATGAGACATAAACACATGACAGAATGATTGAAATGTTAAAATGTAGGGAAAAATAATAAAATGATAATAATAAGATAAAACACTTTCATTCTGCGGCTACCTAAAAAAATAATTTGGCGCCTACGTTTTTCTCTTATAGGAGCCAATGGCTCCTTACTCTATTTTTTTGTCTGGAGCCCTGCATGGCTTCTTCAGCGGCCCCTGGAAAATCTCTTCCCTGTCAGTTTCCTTACTGTTCAGATTCTCAACTTGTTATCCTGTCTCTTTAAGTATCTCGTCCTGAAGTTGGCACCAAAATCCTCATCTTGTATTCCAGCCGTGTGCACCCTGTCACGAAAGGAATGTGATGGACTGGGCGACGGACCAAGGATGCTTGTTATAGGGGATATCAAATTAGTGTGTCTAAGACTGGAAGTCCCATTTCAAGTTTTATGTAGCAGTTTTGTATTGTTATTTTGGATTTACAGCATACTTTATGGACTGTGGTCTAGTTAGCAGCACAGTAGAGACTGTAAATCGACAAGCGTTTGATTGTAAACGTAGTAAAACACCACGGAAGACCTTAATGGAGATTTTCTAAAATTGAATAAACATTTTCCTTTTTCATTGCCTTTAATGTGGACGTGAACCTCAGATGGCCACGTTTCCTCCCTGGCCGCACAAGGATGTTGTATAGTGCTTCATTATAGTCATTCTCTCGCTTTTTCACATTCACCCATAAGAAAAAGGCAAGTAAATAGCAGTGCTGTAAAAAAAGAGTTTCCTGTGTGTTAGCTTTCATCCCAAAGATGGTCGCACATTCGTCTATGAGAAACAAATCACATGACCAGCTATATCACTGCTTTCTTTCAAGCTACTAAACTGAAAAATAAAAACCAACCTGTAAATTAGCAAAAACATACACTACTTTTAAAAAGTTTGGGGTCAGTAAGAATTTATTTTTGAATGAAATTTATATTTGTATTCAGCAAGAATGCATTAAATTGATAAAGTGATAGTAATGTTACAAATAATTTCAATTTCATATAAATGCTGTTCTTTTGAAATTTGTTCATCAAAGAATCTTGAAGAAAATGTATCAGCAAATGTTTTCAACATAAATAATATCAAGAAATGTTACTTGAACATCAAATCAGTGAATTAGAATGATTTTAGAAGGATCATGTGACAATGAAGAATGGAGTACTGGAGTTTGTCTTCACAGGAATAAATTGCATTGTAAAAGATATCAAGGCAAAATAGTTTTTTAAATAATTTTAAATAAATTTCTGTTTTTACCAAATAAATGCAGCCATGGTGTGCTTCAAAAATGTAAAAAAAAAAAAATCCTAATGACCGCAAACTTTTGAATGATAGTACTTGCAGTTGCATATGAATATTCACATCTACTCAAGCAGGATGCATTCAAACTTTAAACTTCATGTGGGCCAGCCATATCCCCCCCTTTGCCCAGGAACATTCGCAGTCGCCCCCACCACAGCGGTCCCAGCACACATAGGCATTCCTCTCGGATCACTGCTTTTGCCCTCTTTATTCCCATTCTGTAGCTGCTCCGACACCTGTTCCGCCACTCTCCCCCAGCTCCTCATTAACAGCATGTGATATTAATGGGAGGTGAACGCTGGTTCTTCTAAAAGTCCCGCTCAGCTCCGCGCGTCCACATGCAGGCCTGATTTGCATGCCAATCCACACATTTCTTTCCCCCATAGCTTTTCCCAGGCCACTGCCTAGCCATGCCAGTGAATTAAACCCTCTGTCCCTATCTCTCCCTGCTTTCTCTTTCTTTCCTTCTTTCTCTGTCTGTCCAGCTGACCGTGTGCACCTGGGCGTGATAAGTGTGCGCTGAATCGCTCAGTCATACTGGCCGCTTTCTGCTCTGTGCCTGTTTGCTTTTTTCTTTTTCCTCTTTTGAGCTTCATTGTAGTCAGTGGAGGGGCATACATCACTCGTCAGCTTTGTTTAGAGTCATACACAGAGCTGGTGTTCTGGCTTTTTTTTTTGCATGCGCACACACACACAAACACACACACACACACACACACACACACACACACACACACACACACACACACACACACACACACATGTGTTTAAATAGGCAAATAAAAACAGCCTCATCTCTCTGTATTTAAAGGTACCTGTTGTTTGTAATATTATTTGGAGATGACTAGAAACTAAAGAGAACACAAAAGAAGATTGCAAATTTTAAATGAGAGTGATCTTTACACTCCAGTGCTCTCTCTCTCTCTCTCTCTCACACACACACACACACACACACACAGAGAGACACAAATTTAAGTTATTTTTTTCTTGCTTGCTTCCTGTCTCTTTCAATGAATTTTGGCATTGAATAATTTCTTAAGGAATGACTACGTCTTAAAAAAGGTTGCAGAGCCATACCCCTGTGTCCTTTAGAAACAGAGAGAATGCTTCTCCACTTGTGTGGTATTGTCTGATGCTCTGTGGATATAGGAATGTGCCACAATATAGAACAATAGTCTTTTCTACTAGATTTGCCTCTCAGGTGGAGCTTGACGCATCGAGTGTTGAAAAGCCAGAGGAAAAATGGCTCTTTTTTCCATTTGTCAAGCATGTACTTAAAGGAACACTCCACTTTTTTGGAAATAGGCTCATTTTACACCTCCCCTAGAGTTAAAAAGTTGAGATTTACCATTTTTGAATCCATTCAGCCGATCTCCGGGTCTGGCGGTAGCACTTTTAGCTTAGCTTAGCATAGATCATTGAATCGGATTAGACCATTAGCATTTGGTCATCAAAAATGACCAAAGAGTTTCGATATTTTTCCTATTTAAAACTTGACACTTCTGTAGTTCCTAGCCATATCAGCCTAGAAAATCGCAGCTTTTCATTTTCCGTCGGTCTTAGTATATGATGTAACTGCAGAAGTGTCAAGTTTTAAATAGGAAAAATATTGAAACTCTTTAATTTTGTAAGTTGCCTGTACTTTTTTGAGTTATTGCTTAATAACCCAACTGCAGTTTGATTGATATTACTTGGAATGCAAAAAAATCATATTGCATATGATTTATGCAATAGCCAAAAATACATTGCATGGGTCAAAATCATCAATTTTTCTTTTATGCCAAAAATCCTTAGGATATTAAATAAAGATCATGTTCCATGAAGATATTTTTGTAAATTTTGTAAACTTAATTTTTGATTAACGATATGCATTAAGAACTTCATTTGGAGAACTTTAAAGGTGATTTTCTCAATGTTTAGATTTTTTTGCACACCAGATTTTCAATTAGTTGTATCTCGGCTATAAAATATTAAAACCCAAAATGTATGAATTTAAATGTTACTTTTTTGAAGCAAGTTCATTAAATGCTGTCCTTCCGCTAAAAAATTGTTCCTGACAGCAACAGTAATTGGCAAGAGAATGTTCCGAACATGCCTCATCTAATGGAGCTCAAATAAAAACAGAATAGTCTTATCGTCCGCTGTGTCATTTATTTTTTTAACACCATATATGATATTTTCTCACACACATACATCTGCTTATCTATCAGCATGAGAAAATGCCTGTTTTCTGTCTTTTAGTTTTAAAATAGACCGATTTGCGGCACAGCGAAGTCCAGCGAAGATGGCGCTGCTTTGTTCGGATGCCGTCCAGGTCGCTCCGCTAAGATTGTGCTTTTATTTACTTTTTACTTACTTTTGCTTTCTCCTTTTACACACATAACGTCCGCACTGATCACCTACGACAAAGGAACACTCTTGGACATTGGATATCGCTTCACTAACCTGCTTCAGGACACTTTATCCCCGAATTCATCGTGGCCTCTTGAAATTCTTCGGAACGCGGAGAACAATGGCCACAGTCGACAGAACAAGAAACAGTGGAAAAAGCGCTGGAATTCGCAACAGATTGAGGAAAAGGGCTCACAGTACTCCTCTTCCGAGCATTCTGCTCGCCAATGTCCAATACTTGGAGAATAAGATGGACGATCTTAGAGCCAGGATAAGTTTCCAACGGGACACAAGGGACTGTAACATCATTTGTTTGACTGAAACATGGCTCACGCCCTCGGTTCCGGACACTGCTGTAACGCCGTCTGACAACTTTTCTGTTTTACGGATGGACAGAACAGCCGAGGCCGGTAAATCTTTGGATTTGAAGGTGGAGGAGTGTGTTTCATGATTAACAAGAAATGGTGTGACCCTAGGAATATCTCCTCTGTCGCGTTCCTGCTCGCCTCATCTGGAACATCTATCCATTATTTGCCGCCCTTTCTATCTGCCCCGTGAGTTTTCTTCGGTCATCGTTACTGCCGTCTACATTCCACCACAAGCAGACACCGGCTTGGCTTTGTCTAAACTTCACGATGTGCTCAGCGGCTACATTAACAAACATCCTGACGCTGCCTTTATCATCGCGGGGGATTTTAACAAAGCCAACCTCAGGCAGGTCATGCCGAACTTTCACCAGCATGTATCCTGTCCAACTAGAGGACCGAATACACTGGATCATTGCTACTCTCAGTTTAAGAATGCCTACAAAGCCCGCTCACTACCGGCTTTTGGCAAATCGGACCATGCCGCCATTTTTCTCACACCGGAATATAAACAAAGGCTCGCTCAGGAACCCCCGGTGAAGAGAGAAGTGACACGCTGGTCCTCCCACTCAGAAGCTATGCTACAGGCGGCTCTTGATGACGTCGACTGGGACATGTTCCGGGCGAGTTTATCTGACGTCAGCGAGTTCACGGATGTTGCAGTGATCTTTGTAAATACGCTAACCGAGCAAGCTACAGAATCAATAACTGTAAGGACCTTCCCAAATCTCAGAAACCGTGGGTGGACAGAACAATCCGTGATGCGGTTAACAAACGCTCAGCCGCATACAACAAGGCTCTTTTGTCTGGGAATATGAGCGAGTACAAGGCATCGTGTTATGCTCTCCGACGTGCAGTAAGAGCCGCCAAATTCAGATACAGTGAGAGAATTGAGTCTCATTTTCAGCTCAATGACTCTCGACGCATGTGGCAGGGACTAAGGACCATCTGTGCCTTTGGAAACAAATCCTCCGCGGAGCTGAGAGCAGATCCATTGCTGGCCGACGAATTAAACACCTTCTACGGCCGCTTTGAATGCAATGGTGGCAACGCGGCTCTACCGAGCAGCGCGTCAGGAAGCAGCAGGCAGAGAAGCGAGAATCATGTGATCACCTTGACGGAGGACAAGGTTCGCAGGGCCCTAAAGAGAGTGAACGTAGGGAAAGCGGCCGGACCTGACGGGATTACTGGCCGTGTCCTGAGGTCCTGCGCTGATCAGCTTGCCGGTTTGTTCGCTTCAATCTTCAATGAGTCCCTTGATACCTCTGTGGTTCCCACCTCCTTTAAAAAATCCATCATCATCCCTGTGCCTAAGAACAATAAACCCTCTTGCCTGAATGACTATCGTCCAGTGGCCCTCACATCAATAGTCATGAAGGTGTTTTGAGAGACTTGTTAAGAGCCACATTAGCTCCTCCATCCCTGTTACTTTGGACCCCCTTCAGTTTGCCTATCGTCCCAATAGATCTACTGATGATGCCATCTCTCACATACTCCACTCCTCCCTCACACACATTGACAGCAGCAATGGGAACTTTGCAAGGCTGCTATTCATTGACTATAGCTCAGCTTTCAACACCATAGTCACCCCATCAAGCTGGCTTCTAAACTCACAGACCTCAGACTAAACTCTTCACTCTGTGACTGGATTCAAGATTTCCTCACCGGCAGACCTCAAGTGGTGAAAGTCGGCCAGTTCACCTCAAACTCCATCACCCTGAACGTAGGAGCCCCACAGGGTTGTGTCCTGAGTCCCCTGCTCTACTCTCTCTACACACATGACTGCGTGTCCTCTCACAGCTCCACATCTATTATCAAATTTGCTGATGATACTGTGGTTCTGGGCCTCATTTCCAACAATGATGAGACTGCATACTTGGATGAGGTGGAGAAACTTACATCATGGTGCCAGGACAACTGTCTCTCTCTGAATGTGAGCAAAACTAAAGAGCTGATTGTGGACTTCAGAAAGAGACACCTGCGGCCCTACACTCCTCTTATGATCAGTGGGACCCCTGTGGAGAGGGTAAGCAGCTTCAAGTACCTCGGTGTAAAAATCTCCGAGGACCTGACTTGGACTACACACATTCAAACACAGGTTAAGAGAGCCAGGCAAAGACTGTACCATCTGCGACAGCTGAGGAAATTCAGGGTCTCACCAACAATCCTGAAAACTTTCTATTCAGGGACCATAGAAAGTGTATTGTCTCAGTGTATTTCAGTGTGGTATGGAAACATCTCCAGTCAAGACTGCAAAGCCTTGCAGAGAGTTGTGCGCTTAGCTGAGCGCATCTCAGGGTCTGCTCTCCCCTCTCTGCAGGACATCTACCTCAAACGCTGCAGAAGCAGAGCTGTAAAAATCATCAAAGACTTAAATCACCCTGGTAACTGTCTTTTCACTCTGCTGCCATCTGGTAAGCGCTTCCACTGCCTGATGGCAAAAACTGAGAGACTCAGGAGGAGTTTCTTCCCCCAGGCCATCAGGCTCCTAAACTCAAACTCAGCCTCTTAACATCATCATGACTTCACTTATTAATCACTTACAATCAGTAAGATATTCACACTCATTATTCTCTACCTCATACTGACAGTGTCATTTGCACACATCACTTTCTGTGTTTTGGTATCTTATTTTCTTATTTATTTTTTTGAGATTGCTGCTACATGTCAACCATGCACAACCTATTTGCACATTCCTCTCTTGTACAGCCATGCTTATCTTAATATTTAAGTCTACACTATACTATCATGCACATTTATATTTTGTTCTTTATATCTTTTTTTTATTCATTTAATTTTATGTATACTTCTTTGTGTTGTTTTCTATAATATTGCACTGTCCATGGAGCGGACCTGACTCACATTTCACTGCTGGTTAATACTCTCTGTATAATCGTGTATGTGACAAATAAATCTTGAACTTGAACTTGAACTTAAACTGAACAGCGCAAGTTTGCAAGCGTCATTACAGTGTAAACTGATGGACATACAGAATCATACCTGAAACAAAAAACTAATAAATTCAGTAATATTCCCTCCTCACTTCGGAAAATATAGTCTTTCACACAGACGTGCGCCGCACACACATCATCACATCTCCGCATGAGAAGCGTTTATTCAGACAAGGGAAGGGCGGAGTCTCAAAATTAAAGATGAAAGATGCAACCTAATGCCAGCAGGGGTCACTCATACTTCATTAAATAAATAGCAAACAGTTAATTCTGCCGAAATACATAATGCATTAAACAGTTTTGATGCTATTGATTGTTTATGTTGCTAAGGGTGGTTGCTAAGGGTGTTGCTCAGTGATACACAGAACGGTTGGGTGAAGCGGTCATAGCCGTGCTGTATCGTGAATAAAACACAGCTGCTGACCAATCAGAATCGAGGAATGGAACTAACCGTTTTATAAATATATATATATATATATATATATATACATGAAGAGTTTGGTTCCAAAATGCAATAAACGCCATAAAAAAAAGAGTTTCTGCCAAAATCAGTATTGTATCTGGTCAGTTTTGAAAAGTAAATTTTTAATTTTACGCAAAATGCGATATCCGCCGTGTTATTCTGTCATGTTTTCTCCCTATCTTTCCAAACCGCGACAAACGCCAGTCTCCCTTCTCTGCTGAATGCGATACAGCCACTCAACCAATCACAGTGTGTGTATATATATACAGTATATATATATATATATGTACACACACACACACACTTTGTTATGCACTTTCTTGGATTCTCAGTGAGCTATTACTATTATATTTTTTTTAATTGAATTTGAATTGAATTGAAATGCACAGTACTCTATTCATATGTTGGCAGAAATAGCCAATTGACCTATCGGTAAGTCCCTCCCCTCAAACGCAGATGAGCCAGTGGCAGTCGAGTATCAGTTGCATGGGGAACGGAACTCGGACAGCTTTAGGTTTAAGCGCCATAGAGAAACATTGGAAGATCCAAAGCTCGCATCAGTTTGATGGTGTTTATGCTACAGAAATGGAAAAACTATGTGCTTGGGGTACTTGTAACACTGACTCCAGGTATCCTTAGAATATAATTTATTTTATTACATTTTCTAAACCCAAACAAAACATATCGGCTCCGATACTGGCATTTTCTGCGGATCGGGTATCGGTCAGACGAGGCCAATCCAAATCCGATATTGTGCGTATACTATTCTGTGATATTGTTAAGCCCCACGAAAGCACAAAAACATTATAAAGCACCATAAAGTCAAAGTCCAAGTGTTATGAAGGCGTTCCATAGTTTAATGTGAGGTACAGATCAATATTTAAGTCGTTAAACTCAAGTTCAACTTCGCTGCGGCTGTCTGTCATCCTCCATTCAGCATTCAAACTGCGTGTCACGTTCGGTTACGACAGTCAAAAGGATGAAACTCTCTCCAAGAGTGCACAGTAACTGAGGTTTACAGCTGTTAAAAGAAAAGGCTCATTAAACTATCGAACAGATTTAATACACTACGTATCGATATCTCTTCCCTTTGTACTTTTAACTTTTCTATGCGGACTCGGAGGGCTGCGCAGCCTGCGCACTGTGACTCCGTGTTGCTTCAAGTGCATCATTCTGCACACGGGATGCGCATAAGCGCTTTGTGCCGCTCTGTATTGGAGCCTTTCGTATTATACTTTTCTGCGCAATGAAAGATTATTAATAGTCTTTCTTGTTCTGTTCTATCTATCATATGTTGCTGCCTTCATTACTGGGCTATACATTTAAAAGAAATGTCTTTTAATTTTATAGTATGTATTTATATATAAATGTATTTACTTGTATTTCATGAATGCATTTTACAACAATACAAAGAGCAATGTGTAACATTTTACCAGATTTAGTTGTACACTTATTAGGGATGCATCGATCCGATACTCAGGATCGGTATCGGCTCCGATCCGGTCATTTTCTGTGGATCAGGTATCGGTGAGACGAGACCGATCCAAATCCGATATTGTGCGTATACTATTCTGTGTTATTGTTAAGCCCCGCGAAAGCACAAAAGCATTATAAAGCACCATAAAGTCAAAGTCCAAGTGTTCTGAAGCCGTTCCATAGTTTAATGTGAGGTACAGATGAATATTTAAGTCGTTAAATTCAAGTTCATGTAAACTCTTCTCTCTGCTGCGGCTGTCTGTTATCCTCCGTTCAGTGTTCAAACTGCGTGTCGCGTTCGGTTAAGACAGTCAAAACAATGAAATTCTCTTCAAGAGCGCTCAATAACTGAGATTTAAAACAGTTAAAAGAAAAGGCTCAATAAACTATCGCGCAGATTTAATAAGCTACGCATCAATATCTATTTTCTCTGTGCTTTGAACTTCTCTATGAGGAGCAGCATAAGCGCTTTATGCCGCTCTCTATTTGAGCTTTTCGTATTATAATACTTTTGCGCAATGAAATATAATTTATAGCGTTTCTTGTACTGTCCTATCAAGGCTATTAATAATCGTATGTATAGCACAGTAATGGAGGCAGCAACATATCATAGAAAGGACTCCTCTATCATATGTTGCTGCCTTCATTACTGTGCTATATATTTAAAAGAAATGTCTTTTAATTTTGTAGTTTATATTTATAAATAAATATATTTACTTGTTTTCATGAATGTATTTTACAACAATGCAAAGAGCAATGTGTAACATTTTACCTGGTTTAGTCCTTCACATATTCACTTTTATTTGTTCCCCACTAAATAATGTTATTTCACTAAATGTTTAGATTTTATGAAATTGTGCACTCATGATTTTTCTAGAATAACTTTTGCTGATAAATTATCCACTAACCTAGTTTATGATAGTATTTTTGTCATAGATTATGAATGGGCCTGTTTACACCTGGTCATTTCATGCATTTTCTCTGATCGGATATCTATCTGATTTGATTAAACGTTTCCATTTACACTTGGCCACATAAATGTGTCTTCACAAAATGTATATAAATCCGATCTTCAATTCCTGTGCTATGTTTCAATTTAATGAAGTTCACGTCTACGAAAACAAAAGCGCTGCATTTTATTAATTATCAGCTCATTTCAAGATCAAAGACCGCAATAGGAGCGCAGGCGGCATCAGCACTGGAAAGATAAGTTTGTCTTATACTTTTAATGAAGATGATTGTGTGTTGACCGTCTGTGGCTTACTTTCAGTTTCATTCATGGCAGTTTGCGCGTCTGCTTGCTGAAGAGATGCTCAGCTACTCGTCCGCGGTGATGCGTGTTGCATTAGCACAGTCATATCTGACTAAAATGTCATATAGCCTATAACACGGTCTCACACGTTTATTATTTTTACATTTTGGGAGGAGTAAAATTCACATATGTGGTTTCAACAACCAGATGCATTTACACATGTCCAGTTCGTCTGGAATGCGGCCCAGACCACCTCCTGAAGTGGTTTGAGAGATTGGATTTATATTACAAAACGCATGACCGGTGACCAGGTGTAAACAGCCCCTATATATATTTTCATGTTATTTTTCATTAAAACGAAGTTGTCTAGTAGATTGTGTTTAGTAGAACCTGCGCTAGGATCGGATCGGATCGGAATTTGCCGATACTCAGAATTTTCTTGATCGGATCTGAAAAAATGGTATCGTTGCATCCCTAACACTTATTCACTTTTATTTGTAAATAAAAATGTTTCACTAGATTTTATATAATTATTGTGCACCTGTGATTTTTCTAGAATAACTTTTGCTGCTGAATTATCCACTAACCTAGTTTATAATAGTATTTTTGTCATAGATTATGATTATATATATTTGTTGTATTTAAGTTTATATTTAAGTTGTCTATATGTAGTAGATTGTGTTTAACACACAAAAGAGTGACGATCAGGTAAACACACAGAAGTAAAGAAATTCTACATTGATTTAAAAAAAAAAACTCCACTGGTATCAGATTGGATCGGTATCGGCAGATACTCAGACGTTTTTGGTATCGGATCGGTTCTGAAAAAATGATATCATTGCATCCCTACTGTAAACACTCGCTTCGAGTTACATTTATAACCATATTTATTTTAAAATATTTTATATATCCCTCCATGGAATATTTAATTCCCACTTGAATGGTGGCCCTTCTGTGTCCAAAATTGTTCAAAAACATCTTGGGACAATGTTTTCACAATGACAGCTGTCATTGTAAGAGAGTGAGCAACTCTTGTTTGTTTGTCCGAGGGAGCAACTAACTAAGTGGGGCGGGGCTTACCGATAGGTCAATTGTCATAAACAATAACTGTAAAGTAGTTTTGGCAGTGATGCGGTTACCTATAAATCTACTATACGATAGAGCTGCACGATTAATCGTTAAAAGATCGCGATCTCGATTCAAATACCCACACGATCTAATTTCTGAATGACAACGATTCGCCCGTGTCTATTAAAACTTTGAAAAAAATCATACCGGAACATTCAAATCTGCATTCGCGCTGCTGCTGATCCAGAGAGCAGACAGTTAACATGTTTAGGTAAGAAAAAGCTTCACAAACAGTCTTTTCAACTACACAGTATTATTTCTGTCTTACAGTCATTCATAGAAATACTGGGATAAAAGTTTATAGTTCGGCTACAAACATTGATGTCTATGGTAGCGATCAAAATAGAGCCACTCATCTTTTGAAAGCAACTGGCGCTTCAAATAACGTTTGTGTCGATTGCATCATTTCGCCACTAGGTGGCGACAAGTGACTGTTAAAAAATGTATTTGTTATTGAATCATTCATTCGAGATTCGTTCAAAAACACTGATTCATCCATTAATGAAACAAGTGAGGTATGAGTGAGTCATTGAATCATTAATACAAACCAATTTTTCATAATTTTAATTCTAAAAGTTGGTGTATTAAATACACTATATTTTAAATACATATACCCCGGGTTTCACAGACAAGGCTTAAGCCTAGTCCTAGACAAAAATGTAAATCTGAGCTGTTTCAACTGAAAGAAACTCGCATTGACTGATCTTAAAATATATCAGTGCCTTTGTTTTGTCTCAAGATGCACACCAGCAGTGTTGGGGGTAACGCATTACAAGTAACTCGAGTTACGTAATAATATTACTTTATTCAAGTAACTAGTAAAGTAACGCATTACTTTTTAATTTACAAGAAAATATCTGAGTTACTTTTTCAAAAAAGTAACGGCAGTTACTTTTTTTCCCATTTATTGTTACTGTGTTCAGAGACATGTTACTGTAGTTCTAGACTAAATGTGAATGTGCATTAATTCATCTCGCTCGCAAAAGATTTAGTATTCATCAAAATGAATTAAAACAGTGAAATGCAAACTCAGAATATGAGGCAAACCTTCAATAATGAAATATGTTAAACAACACAAATGTATCTAATCCCATTTTATTAACCAATGTCTTTGCTGCTGACCGTTGACGATCCAGTTAAACCATACTAATAAGCAAAAATGACTTTAGATAAACTAACAATTGTGCTTCATTTTTTTTTATTGCTGAAGAGTGTTGAACCTTCTTCTCCTGCATTCTATTTTACAGACGTGAATTTACTTTTCCTTCAGCCTGAGGTTTATTCATTACACTTTTTGGTGTGAAAGGGCTTTTACATTTGCTATAATTAGAACTTCTTGTATTAAAAACAATCAAGCCCTGCTCATATTTAAAAAGTAACGCAAAAGTAATGTAACGCATTACTTTCCATAAAAAGTAGCTAAGTAACGCAATTAGTTACTTTTTTAGGGAGTAACGCGATATTGTAATGCATTACTTTTAAAAGTAACTTTCCTCAACACTGCACACCAGTAATGTTTTTTTCTAAGCATGTGTATAAAAATTGCTTAAATATCTTAATTGAACTATGATCTAATCCTGGCTTAGTCTAAGCCCCGTCTGTGAAACCTGGCCATACTGTATTATATATTAAAATGTTTAATAATTCATTTAAATTAAACACTTTTAAATAGACTGCAGCAATTAATATTTTGTCACACATTATTTTGTTTAGTTCAGAATCGTGGGAGAATCGTGATCTCTATTTGAGAAAAAAAATCGTGATTCTCAATTTATCCAGAATCGTGCAGCTCTACTATACGATCACCTTGGTTTTAAAGCCACACTTTATTCAGTATATGCCAACTGCAGCACATTTGATTGTGACTGTGATAAGCACTCGTTCATTTCAAACAGTACAAAAAAATTCTAACTCAGAGGAGGAAATCATAAAGCTAAATTATGTATCACAATTGCGAATAAGCTGTCATGGTTAGATTTGTTTTGAATATGCAACACTTTTTTTTTTTTTACTTTGTTTTCGCTTAATGGCAGTATTGTTTTGTGGAATGTTGTTAAACAGGTTTGAAAATGGTATCTCTTTCTTCAACTTGGCAACTGTAGCAGACTGTGTACCCAGATAGCCTCTGCTTTGTCTCTGATAAAGCACCTTATTTGATGGTGCTGCTTAGCTTTGCCAAAACAATGCTGGATGACTCTGCTAGTCATTTTTTATTGCCAGACTTTACCGACACTTTTATTATAGCCCATCTTTCATTAGCAGAAGAGGGTGTAAAAAGAAATACACTGCCCAATAAATATGCACACTGTTCCATTGCTTAATCAATGTTTGCTGGCACGTTTTTATCGTTCCATGATAGTCTTTAAAGTTAGCACAAGATTTAATAGTTAGACATTAGACTACTTGTTAGTTTAAGCGCTTAAACCATTGATGTTAACTGTAGAAATTAGTGCTGTGTTCGAAATATCGATACGACGATGTATCGTCACAGAGATTTGACGATACGAGTATCGATACAGCTGGCCCTGTATCGATATTGTGGCACGTGTGCAGCAGTGTGGACCGTGCTTAATTTGAATACAAGAACACCGTTTAAAATGTTTAACAACAATGTTTAATCTGACCGCAGAGGAACACAACTGAGTTGCCTGATATAAAGAGACGTAATCCCCGAAATAGAGCTACCCACTTGCGCTATACGGAAATATCTGCTAAGTGTGATACTTATTTTTGTCAACCTGGCAACCATGTGTATGCGCGCTCTCTCCACTGGATTAACGCACTTGCTTTCTGAAAAGACCGGCTAGCTAACAGTTTAGCGATCTCCATTTCAATATTCTATTATCAGAAAAGTGAAATTCATCAAGTGTTCACTTATGAGAGAGAGAGAGAGAGAGAAAGAGAGAGAGAGATGCTGTGTATGTATGAATTACCACCGTAACAGTGAAGCTGTGGCTTTAATTCCTTCAGAAACAATGATGTTACCAGCTCCTTGTTGAGAAATATTATGTAGCTATTGAGCAATTAAGCTATTTTATTGATAAAATTGCGGGGCAGCGCTAAAAACATTGTTGCTGAATGTCTGTGTGCGGCCGCAACGTGATCTGTGTGTGTGACTGAGCGTGCGTGTGTGTGCATGAGATACAGTGAGCATTAGTTTAGAACTATTTTAATTTTAATTTTTAAATGTAGAGAGTGTGTTAATTTGTGCAATGATAACCTACCAGCAATGTTAAGATGATTTTTTTTAATATATTAAAACGAATACATTACAATATAAATTTATTAGAAGAGTACATTATTATTTATGGGCTTAAAAACAAGATGCAAGCAATCAGAATATTTTACCTGGTAGGGAGTGCCCAATGTAAACATGAAACATATGCCATTACCTATATTGTACTGTGGTACAGTTATGGAGGCCATTCATAATGCAGAGGTCAACTGCCTGCTCTGCCTATAGTTAGCAATGGTCCTATAGTATGCAGTGTTTAATAAACAGCTGTTTTACTAAATTTTTCTGAGATGAAATTCAGTGCAGTCCCGTATCGTGATATGTATTGTATCGTGGCCTCTGTATCGTGATACGTATCGTATCGTGACTTTGCTGGTGATACACAGCACTAGTAGAAATGATGCACCTAAAGGTCTATTTACCGGTCAAAACACAGATCTCTTTATGCTTTTTGCTAGATAAGCAAACCAAACCTCTAAATCACCTTAAGTGACTGTAATCGACCGAGAGCAAATATTGAGGAATGTGAATGAGGGGCCATTGGAAATGCAAGCGTCAGAACAAAAAGAACATAGACGCCAGACGTTAAACAAGCCATCTGTCTGCACATTACACAGGTCTTAAGCAAACGTTTATGTGTGTTTTAAAGTCGAAGACTAAGTCTGTCCTGTGCTAACTCTTTTATTGGATAATTTCAGGTGACAGAGTGGCTTGACGGACAGGCTTGTGCCTGTTTCTGCTCAGGGGAAACTTCTTACCCTTGCCCTTCCTGGCGATCAATTACCCCAGTATTTTGAGCCCCTGTTTTGTTTGCATGGCTCTCTGTCAGCTTGCAATATTATATCATTTTCAAGGTTGCCTAGGCTCATGTCTGCCCTCTGAATGAGCTGTTGAGCCGTACTCCTCCAGGAGTAGAGTGAGTGAGCTCCATCCTGAAAGCCTCCATCAACTCATTCGCTTAGAAGCACTGAAATCCAAGTGCACTTGACTGACCCCTTCATCACAAGAGGTCCAGCCCACACGGATCCTGAATTATGGAGGTGTCTCTGGGCAAGATATGTTTGAGGGCTTAACTCTTGATTCATACCATTAGATAAGAAATTAGGCCCATCAGTTGTACGACTGATTAGATTCACCGATGTCTGATGGTCTTTTAACTGTCTGGGATTTGAAGATCAAGCGGCGTTCTTTTCATCTGGAAGATTTTTTCTTCATTCCCAATTCATTACCTTGTGAGTCCAAAGTAATTAAAGAAATACAAGTGTGGTTTGTGTTGGATGACGCTTCAGTGATATTGCAACATTTTTGTGAAGTTCAAATTTCACATGGTTGTCTTGCACCTCAGCTGTTAGTAATTCCGTCTGAGGGAGTTTACGGACCGAGACTCATCAGTTAAGGGCTTGCAAGGAAAGTTCCTGATAAATTTGCTGCCCTATATTGTGCTTCCCTCTCCGCAGCTGCACTGAGATCCATCCCAGAAATCTTGAACACTCATGGGCCTCTTTCTTCACTTCTGTTCCGCAAGCATTGAATTAGGGCTAGACAAGAGTCTTCAACGGGTTTAAACTCGCTGTCATTTGGCTCAACTATCTAAGTAAAATTAAAGCTAGTTTCCATCCAGAGTGGCGTAACAGGTTAATATAATGAACTGAAGCACATTTTGTCTGTCATTTTCCCAAATTGTGTTTGGGTTTGGCGTGTGATGTCTGGATGGTGCAACGGGATAGCAGACGCATAATGGTCCAGTGCATGTGGCCTGCAGTAGAGGCCGCCCCAGAGGTTCTTGTTTAAAGTTCCCAGAGGACCACAGGGAGCCATAACTCATCCTGGGATGACGAGCAAACTCATGGGCTTGGAATCTGCAGCAAGACTGCACTTTTTCTTTCCATTCGTTTTCCTTTTTCCCTTTAACGTGTAACCCCTTGGTGGGGGGATCCTGGTTAAGTGGTCACGGGTGTGAAGAGTAACGCTGCTTTTCTCCTCGGGTCAGGAAACATGATGGAGCAACAATTGATATGGTCCACCCATAAAAAGTCCCGAAAAGATAAAAACATCAGTCTGTGGTCTGGATAACAGCTGAAAGGCACTGCTTCTGTCAACTCTCAAGAATAATCGTTCCAGGCTATTGTTCTTTTCTGTAACACCGTTTCTGTTCTCTTACAGCCCCTTTAACATTTTTCTGCCACCTCATCACGCTTGTAATGCCCATATTTTCTTTATTAATGTCCTTTTATGGTTTAATAGAGTCTACTATGGATAGTAAGGAGAAGCTTTGTATTGATTATACATTGAAACCCTGGCCTACATGCTGACAAATATCAATGAAGTGTGTTTTTGGCAGACAGCTCACCATCGACTGGCAGGAGATCATCTCATCACGTCAGACCCCTTAAAACCCGCTTTCAAAGCCACTGTGCGTGTCCCTTCTCAAAGTATCGACAAGGAAATATACCCTTGTGTCTTTCATGGGTCTCACTCTAGGTCGAAAGAAACCATTACCTATTATCAAGCCTGAGAATCGACATTAACGAGGAAAAGTTGATAATCGCAGCTGCAGGTAATAAAGAGAGGCTTATGTAATGAGGCCATGGCGTTATGAACATATTGAGTGTCAGCAGCACACTCCATACTGTAGCAGATTGAATAATTTGCACTCAGGAGATGGTTATGGATTACTCAGGGGGGTAATTTGAGGGTGTGATCCAGCCCAGCAGGTCACTACTTTTAATTTTTCTTTATCGGGTGTAAAAGCTGTTGCTCTAAATGGCTTCTCATCACGCCTTCGCCGAGTCACAATGCTGATTAGCATGCAGTAATTATGCTAGGTGTTAATGTTAACTGCGGTGTCTCTGTAAACTGAACATATGTTCACAGGAAGTTTTTCTTGATTCATATTTTTAGACTCAAGCCTTGTTTGTTTGATATTTGGCTGTGGTTCTTTTTACTCCAAGGTTAGTGATGATGACCCTTTTTAAATGAAAACAGACGCTACTCACTCCATCCAAGTACGCACTGGATGTTCAAAATAATCAGTGCATGACTTCTTAATCAGCTCTACTTTGTAGTACATTGTGCTATTTTATTTTATTTTTTTGCCATGCCAAGTCATTGGACTTGGTTAAACTTAATTAATATTTTAGGTTGCTTTCTATATTCTGTTTGATAGTGTAGTTTGTGCTCTTGAAAAGTTTGGTAGTATTTTGCATCCTTAATTAACCCTCTAAGCGCCAAAGTTGCAAAATTGCGACAAGACGTCATACTGTAGTTCCTAATATGGTGTAATATCTCATTTGTATTCCCTACCACTAGATGACAGACATGTAGTACTTCGATTCTAGACCAAAATTACGTCCTGTTCCTATTCAAAGTGTTCGAGGAAACAGCAGAGCAAGTGAGCGATCGTGTCATTGATGCAGAGGCAGTTCAGCTCATAGCGTCTGAGTAAATTGTGAGATTTGTGAGAAAAAATCACCAAATGGCTAATAAAAGGGTTTACCGTGAGGATGTGTTGCAAATGTTATTCGCCGATTCTGACTCTGAAGGGGAATATTTGCCTTTTGGAAATGATGATCGGTCATCTAATGATCGCGCTTCTCCCGGTACATCTTTGCAGCACAATGGTGCCGCCATGCAAGGCGTGTTCACGAAGCACAAACAAGTGAGAGCTGTTGCTCTCTGAGCTAACTGAGCGCGACTGGCTCCGCTGTGCTGATGATTTTTTTCTGATCGCACGTGCTCAACGGGCCACCAGTACAGGTGCA
The DNA here is from genome assembly GCA_027422415.1 of Schizothorax lantsangensis. Taxonomy (NCBI): domain Eukaryota; kingdom Metazoa; phylum Chordata; class Actinopteri; order Cypriniformes; family Cyprinidae; genus Schizothorax; species Schizothorax lantsangensis. The sequence continues at coordinate 18,229,061 of CM049847.1, read as the reverse complement.
GTCAGTGTGGGGTAGGTCTACCATACTCTCAAGAACTATAAACTGTGTCACCCTAGATACCTGATTGGGCAGATAGCTGGTCAACTGATCAAAAAATAGGCACATGTATTTTACTATGGCTCAGTAATATAGTAATAATTTACTACTTTCTCCTGTTTTACTGTTGATTTCCTCTTTTCCTGATCATTTGGAATGAGGATAAAAAGACAAAAAAAAAACATGCAAATAAGTTCAAACATCCATTCAATATCTACTATTTCCTGAATATTATGACATTCAAGAGGGCCACCCCCTGATGACGTCATAATATGCAAATTAGATGAGTATATTTACACCCCACATAAACTTTCGGTCATGCCCAACATTTTTCTAATTTACAGTTGATCTCTATCTTTAAGCCCTTTCAAGCCACATCCATTTCATTTCATTTCAAGCCTTAAAAAAAAAAAAAAACCTGGCACTTTTTGGATTGTTTAAAAGGATATTTTCAGTCAACCATCAGTGATTTTCTGCGTTTAATGCAAAACATAAGTGTATTCCATAAGTAAGTAATGCAAAATAAAATCTGACTCACATTAGTTCCATTTTGTGTGTTCTTTTGGAACTATTATATTTCAAAACTCTCTGGAGCGTCATGCGTTCATGTTGAAAAAGATTGTGTTCAATTCGGTGGTTTTAATGTGAACAAGAAAGAAAGGTAATGAAGTGTACCTTCCACACACAGTTTCTCACGCACATGGCCGCTAAAAAGAAAGCCCGCAAGATATTGACTTATCTCAGGAATCGAGTAAGCTATTTCATATTAGGTCAAGTAACATGCAGTGGAGAGTGGTCAAGCATGCTCAGTGTACAAGCAAGTTGATTACATGATTTGACTGTCACTGAAGGTTCTCAGATATGTGAGACTACTGCATATGAAGAAATTAGTTATTTATTTGGCATTCATTAAACATTTACAGCTCAATATTTCTCACCTCATCAGGACAGAGCTGAAAACATCCTGTTCTTACATCCTTTACAATGAGTACTAATTGCCCTCAAATTTAAATCCTGTTCCAAATTTCCATCTGTTGAGGATTTTTGGTGGATTTTGAATCAGAGTGTTAATTATTAGCACTACAGGTTTTTTTTTAATAAAGAGATTAAATGCCTATTTCATATATATTTTTTAATTAAAAATGCAAAATGTATTTTCTTTTTTTTGTATAGAAATCATGTTTTAATGTGAAAGGTCATTGCATAATTAACACTTTTTATTTATGAAGTACTAGTTAGCATGCTTTAGATTGTCTGTGTCCACCATCTGTACCTAGCCTCAGGGTGCTGTGACATCATGACCACTCAAACAGCAAACCTCCAGGTTTGAATGGTGCTGTGTTTCCTCTCTGTCGGAGTGGAGTGTCTTCTGAGGTATCTCATTCTGCATGACGTGAAGTGTTCACTCTTAGGGCCAGTTTTACTAAACAGGGTAAATTAGCGTGAGAACGCAATTCCAAAACAGCGCCGATGGGAGGGGAAATTTCTGCAGGTGATTTACTAACAATGCGCAAATTAAAGAACACAGATGTAACATCTCATTTAGCCTACATATCGACCAACGCAATGTACCAAGTGCAGTGCAAATTAGCATAGTCGCAAATAAAGAATAAAGAAATAAAGAAGCCACAGAACTTTGAAAAGAACCGGAGGCAAAAAAAATGAAGGTTTGCTAGAAGTTTTGACAGAGCTGGTATTGCGTGACTCCTAGTTGAGGGTTCCAAGACGTCTTTTATTTCCTGAAGCAAATTAAAAATGTCATGGCTTGGCAAACGATATGTTCGCATAGTGTGTTCTTCTGGCATTCAAAATAAATTAATATGTGTGGAAAAAATACTCTCCCTTCTACCACGTGCTCTCGTTTTCTGCGGTGCCTCCTCCTAGCAACAACAAATGCAGCCATTTTAAGCGCAAAATATTTTAAGACATGCTTTTTTTGGGGCGTTGAATAATGGCGCAAATGCCATTAATTTGATGAGTGCAAACATTAGTAAAACCCGTTGCGTGATTCATTTTAATACTCTCCTCCCATAAATTTTGGGTCTGAAAAGGAAACTTCTACAACTGCATATTAAATAAAGTCAGGCGCAAAAATAACTCTGTCCATGCCTTTTCAGCACTAATTCGTCACTGTGCGTCTTTAGTAAAACCTGACAGTACAATTTTAACGGCAAAAGACAGTTTGCGCTGGTGCAAGCTGTTAGTAAAACTGGCCCTTAGTGTTTAATGATGCAGCTAAAATGCAGTGTAGGTGAGAGCAGCATCGATATTTGACCTTTACCCTCTTTATATTAATACGAGCTTGCCTCTGTCTGCCTTTTTGTCATTATAGATCCCAGACTAATCATTTTAGATTTTTATAGTATGTTTACTATGCTATCTAAGTAATTGAAAATCTGAGTGTTATATAGCAATAATTTAGCATGATCCCAAATGTCTGACAATTATTAGAGTTCTAATATGCCATTGCAGCCTCAATAATTGTTCATCTGGTACAGCATGGTGCTAGCAGATCAGACATTCTGTTTGCTGGTATTGAATGTGCTGAGAGTCACTTTGGATAAAAGCATCTGCCAAATGCATTAATGTAAATGCGTAGCAGTGTAACTCTTGTCCAGAGCTAGCAGAAGGAGATCAAACCTGATTGAGGTTAACCCTGCGAGTCTAGGAAAGCCTAGGGTCCCTTATGGCCAGATTTAAATATTCACAAGGATATCCGAGAGAGGAAACCTGTAGCCACATGTCTGCTTCACTCTTATGAATATTTATCCGTTTGCAGTTGGTTCTAGAACATAACAGGGTGTTGTAGAGCAGCGTCTGTTTCTGACAGTTCGTGAGCGGCCCATCTGTGGCTTCCACCTCCAAGAAAGCTTTTTTGGCTTGCATGGAGGACTCACAGAGGTTCCTGGGAATCCCATACCAATGAGAAGATCCCAGCACAGAATTACGCTGACTGTTAGCAAATTTTACTGATTGTTTTAAAGGCTCTTAAAGCTCATAAATTGGGTAGTAAACCATTGTTTTGGCAGGTTAATGACCAAGCAGAATTGATTGGTTCATATAATCACACTGGCAAAGAGAGGGTTTATTTGGGGATTGTCTTTGCACAACAATAAATAGGGTCATGGTTGGTTTTCATTGCAGGACACTCTGAGGAATGCATTATCTATATGTGCTCTCTGTTGGGGTTATTCAAAGTGCATGCAACTCACAACCACAAGATAAAACTGAAGAGGTAGAGATCCAACTGGAATACATTACTTTGTTCATAGGTCAACCTGAAGAAAGGTCCCCATGTGTAACTCTTTCTCCAAATGCATACAGTAGTACAATATCTCTATTCTGCTGTCATAATGTAGATTAAGTCAGAAAACAATGCATCTCTGGTCATTAGTCACCGAGACAAGAGCATACATCCCTTGTTCAGAGCGCCTACGCTGTATAAGCAGCCCAGGAGAGGCATAGCCCTACCACGCTCAGCCAGAAGAAAGGCATCATCAAAACCTCCAAACCACACAGCCGTGACAAATTGGATTCCTCTGTGTTCATGCATGCACAATGTACACATTTTTAATCGTCATTGCTTTGGTCTATGGCCTGTGGGCAAGGAGTAGGGTGCATGCAATTATCGTTTTCATCAACTCGATGTGCAATGATGTTTCTAAATCTGTCAGTTTGATGCAGATATATGCTTCTTTACCATGTTATTTCCCTCACAGGTGTTTTTGCTGTGATGCAACACCGTCAGAAGGTATTGATCTTGCAAATGAGGATGCTGTTAGAAATAGGGCTGCAAGATTTGGAACAAAAGTCATATAACGAGTGATTATGATTTGAATTATGATAAGATAAATGTTTAACATCTCGTATTGCTGCTGATTAGATATCAAGACAAAAACAAATAATGATCTGCTGCCAGTGGAAAAAGTTACTCTTTGAAGGTTTTGTATAAGAATCAAGCCATGCCTTTCTAATTGGACTCTTCATTTGAGTTAGTAATTATTTATTTGCTTATTTATTATTTATTTTAATTAATTAATTTCTGGTGGACTGAAATCCAACTGAAATCGTTACTGTTTGTATTATTATTTTATTTATTTATTTTAAAAATTAATAATTATTTAAGTGGCATTGCTTGATGTTAAATCATCCAGCTTTTATTTTTGTAGAAGTTCTTGTGTGTAGTTGGAAAAAAAATGTAATACACTTATCTGTCCACGAAAATGCTAAAACATGATTCAACTGTGGAAATAAAGTAAACCTGGCACATTCAGATTTTTTCACTCTTAATGTAAAAATCGTAGCCTTTTGCGGTATAATAATCGCAATTTCAATTTTATTTCGATTCATTGTGCAGTCGTTTTAAATCAAAATCTTCCTGCTCACATTAGTATATTTATGTAACCAAACTGTAGAATGATTCAGCTGTAATGGTTTTTAAATACGGTGTTCTTTGAAAACCAAAACACATTAGCCCTTAGCATCTCACAAGTTGGCAGCACACCATCTAGCCTCCTTAACGGCAAAAACATATTTCGATACATGGAAAGACCACAGCACTTAAACGGTTGGCAGGAAGAATAGGATTTTGTAATCCAACTTGATGTAAAGTCCAGCATTTGTGCTTTGGAATAGCGATCGGTTGGAAAGGCAGTTTGTCTGTCACCACTCTCCATCGTGTTGTCAGACACAGACAATCATCTGAAGCCGGATACTAACACAGTCAAAAAGGGTTTGAAGAAGGGAAAGAGCAAGTGCGAGTGCAACTTGCAATTACCATTTCGTGGTCCCCTTGTGAGGCACATGCAAAGTAAATAATTAAGCTTTTCACAGAAGAAACATCAACCCATTTAAACAAGCTGCTAAAGAGGCGCTGGGATTGATTTGAGGGACTGGCCTTGAGACAAACACAAATTAGAGAGTAGCCAAGGACATGTCACTTGTTTGGAGAGAGAGAGTGTGTGTGTGTGTGTGTGTGGAGCTGTCTGTCAATGTGTGTGAGTGGGAGATAAAAAGTGTGCAGTGTTTTCCCCACTTTCTATATTGCTATAACTCCTTTTCAACCCTTAGCGTCTTGAATGATGTGCTAGTCGGCTATGTAATGACGGAGAATTACTGTAGCACGTCCTGTGTTGAACCCTGGGAATTTAGAGCTACATCATTGTGTCAAGCAGTCAGGAACGCTCCGCCGACTGTGTGGTAGCATATTTCACAAGGAACCGCATGCTGCCAAAATCAGCCGCCCGCTTCCTCTTCCTCTGAAACACACACTGATACTCTCTGTTGGCTGAGTCCACTTTTTATTTCTGCCTGCCCTGCCACATCACTCCGCACTTCCCTACATCATCTTCATCATCATCATCTAACCCCTAAATTCAGCATTTAGTTGCCCAACGGTAATCCCAGAGCATTCATAAATCTTCTCGAGAGATCGAGACCTCTCGGCGGATCTATCTAAATTGCAGCAGATTCTGGTTTCTTCTTTTCAATCAAACGCTGGTGGGGTTTGTAGGGCCCTATGAAATCCGTTTTATTTTTTCCCAAATTCCGTTTTATTTTTTTCTAAATTCATTTTTTTCCGTTGGAATTTTTCTAGATTCCGGACAAATGCAATTTTATTAATCAAAAAGCATGCCTAATTAATTAAAATCATGAAACTTATACAATTTAACATTAATTTATTAAAAGTGTAACAAAAATTACATGTTTAGGGCCGTATGAAATGTTACATTTTTTTCTCACCTTATGTTTTATTGTTACCAAATTCTGTGTTTTAGCATGTCTAATTATTTGAATGCATACAAACAATTTTTATTTATTCTTACAGTAGCCTTATGAAATGTTTTTTCCCCCTCAGAAATTCTGTGTTGTGTATTTAAATTTTACTGGTTAAAAAATGAAGTTTTATTCTTTTTCAACAGTAGTAGTAGTAGTAGTAATACGTACATTATACTAAATAATAGTGATATAGCCTTTTTCTGGCACAATGTCTTTAATACAGTAAGTTAAACCAGACTTTTATTTTGACGGGTTGCCGTGAATACCTTTAAAGTTCTGTGTGTATATGATATGACGCTAGTTTTACTCAAATGAAATGGTAAAATGCTCGTGAAATGACTCTCAGATCAGTTTTGGAGATATTGTTCGTGTATTTATGTCCTCATTGAGATGGCAGACGCTGAAATCACTGTGAGCGCTGTGTATGTAACATTAGTAAACAAAACCGTGCGTCTGCTCAATTCATACAGAGACGCGCAGAACATGCAGGATTCATATTTAAATCGACTTTTGAGGCTAATGTTTACAGATACTAGTCCATATCGCGATTTGATTTAAGTGTAATGACCTACTTTTGATTAATTCATCCAAATTTTGACAAATTCCGTGACATTCCGCGTTAAACTGTAAATTCCGTTTTTATGACTGGATTCCGCGATTCCGTCCGCTTTTTCTGCATCGCGCAAATCATAGGGCCCTAGGTTTGGGTATCTGCCACCTTCCTGGATTACAGCCTCACTCTCTTTCAAGTTATGGGTGCCGTATGCTCTGGCATACGGACTCAATTACCATGTAAAGCCATTCTGTAATACGGCAGTTATGTGCGCTCCACCTAATTGACCCTTGTTGTGCTGAAAGATTTCTAGACGGCTAGGGGCACCTCAGAGCTGCGGAGCGAAGCTCACTCATAAATGCAACCATTTGTTGGTTGCATTTATGACGCTAATGTTGCATTCCAGCCGCACGGGCCTCTGCCCTTCAACGTGACATATAAACGTCATTATCACGTACACATGCCACTCGGATAAAATGGTTTCTCCGGACCCCTTCGCTAAATTGCAGCCGGATCCTATCGTTACATCGATGCTGCTTTAAATACCTCTTCTGTGGTTCCTTGTCATATATGTAAAAGTATTTGCTTAGGCTGAATAGCGGCAACAGAAATGTGGTTATCGGTCACATGCCCTAACAACTCGTTTCAAATCTAATGTGTTCCTGACCCAACTAGCTTTAATTTTTCAGGTGTGTCTTGGTGAGAACAGCGTGAGGTTACATGCCCATGAGGAACAAATGGTTGCGTAGTAGAGATGACTTCTCTAATCTGTGCTGGAGCATGTGCCTGGAGTTACAGACCTGTTTCTGTGCCAGTTCTGCTGCTGCTAATGAGAACCATTTTAATATCAAAGGATGTGCAAATCTTACACCATATTCCTCTTTATCAAGACAAACTGGTGAATAGAGTTTAATTTTCTTAATTTTAATGGTGCAGTGGGAAAATCTTCATCATTCGCCATTATTTTGTGTCAAAATAATGAGGCACATTGGGAATCAGTATGGCATTAGTCTCCAAAGTGCTTTGTAACACTTTACAATAAAGTTAATTAGTTAATATTATGGCTAAAATAAACTTACAGTAAGTATACTTTCACAGCTTTTATTCATTTTGGTTAATATTCTTTTGATTAATTTCTACACATTTTCTGCAGTTCATTATTATTATTATTATTATTATTTTAAATATTTTAACAATACATGTAAGTGTATACGCTGCCATTCAAAAGTTATTGGTTGGTAAGTATCTTATGCTCACCAAGGATTTATTTGACCAAAAATACAGTAAAAACATTAATATTGTGAAATATTATTACAGGTTAAAATAACTGTTTTCTATTTTGATATATTTTTAATTAATTTATTCTTGTGATGGCTAAGTTGAATTTTCAGCATTAATACTCCAGTCTTCAGTGTCACATGATCCTTCAGAAATCATTCTAATGATTTGCAGCTGAAGAAATTTTTTTTTTGATGATCATGTTGAAAACAGTTTTGCTGCTTAATATATTTTTTTTGTGGAAACTGTGATACATTTTTTTAGGATTCTTTGATGAACAGAAATTTCAAACAACAGCATTTATTTCAAATAGAAATGTCTTAGAAATGATTTTGATCTTTATTGCTGAATAAAAGTATTAATTTCTTAAAAAAAACAATTTTAATTTATAATCATTACTAATATGGCTTCTTCTTATTGAGATCTAAGTCTATATGCTGTGTTCTGTTAATGCGTGAACTTCATATTATTTGTAGCGCACTTGCCGTCCAGTAATCGCAAAAAGCTTTGTTACTTTTTAATAAACAAAATATCAGCTTTAAAATGATGCCAAATTCATAACGAAATTCAAACAATACGGTTTTGGCGCTCTTTAATTCGGCAGGCGCGATCTCTTTAGCGCATCAGTTCAAGCAGCAGTGAACCCATTATATCTTTCTATTTACTACTATAGTACGAAATGAACATGAATTAACATCAAAAGGTAGGCTATTTTATAAGAGAGCCTACAATACAATTTACTGAAATGTCTCATGTAAAAGCTTATTCAGTGTTTCAAACTGCGGAAAACGTGTAAAGCTTGTAAACATTGCAACTTAATAATACATTTACCTCATAATCACCACTCAGTGTCCATAAGCTCATCAGACAGCTAGAAAAAGAACTATAAAGGAGCATTTTGCTATATTTATGTTCTATTGCATATTAAAATTTGTACTTAATCTGTTGTCTACATGATTCAACTCCTCCTATAAAATTGCATTTTACTAATGAAGAAAGACAGACTGAATGTGTGAAAGACATGACGACATTTATAGAATGCATTGAGGAGGAGCCCAAACTACACTCAGTGGCCAAGTGATGCTGGTACAGATTTTGTGTAACGAACAATTCTTTGTGACTGTATATTTCAAGACATTTAGTTCCCACTTTAAGTGAACCTTAGTTCCCAGGTCGACCTGATCATCTACAAGATGGATTAAAATGCTGATAAAGTCAAGAAAAAAATAGACATAAACAGATGACAGATTGAAATGTTAAAATGTAGGGGGAAAAAAATAATAAAAATAAAACACTTTTATTCTGTGGCACCTAAAAAAAAAAATTGGCGCTAAGTTTTTTCTTATAGGAGCCAATGGCTCCTTACTCGATTTTTTTGTCTGGAGCCCTGCAATTGATTCTTTTGAACGGTGGTATGTATAATATAATTTAACATTAACCAAGATTGATAAATTCTCCAAAACCATCATTTTTGTTTTATTGTTTATTCAAGTTTATTTGCTAAAATTAACACATTGAGCCTTATTGTAAAGTGCTACCAGTGCTTCTAGATGCTGGTTGTGAGTCACTGATGTGAATTTTGGCCTATTTGGAAGCCATTGCTTGTTTGAAGCACTGCCATTTGTTATCCAAGGGCGAGGGGAGGTTTGTGAGGCATTCACTGCCAAAACATTTCAGTCAGTCTCTGCATATCCACCTCTACAAGTTTTAGAATAACGATACCTTAAGTCTTCTGTCATAACTAGCCCACCCACCACCCACGTAATTGAGTTAGAGTCAGCCTAGCCAGTTTCTCCGGAAGCATTCTCCGGAGAGTATATCAAATCAGCTGCAGACATACACAGGTATTAGAGATATTAGAGATTTTTAGGAAATAGAATTATCATCCAAATGCTTGCTATGTTTCATTCCAAGTAGACATTTCTTGATGCAAATTTGGAAACAGGCCCAGATTCAAGGTCACTGAATGTATATCTATGACTGTGTGAAGTGGGTACAGAGTCCAGTGCCTGTGCAACAACAGTGTGTGTGTGTGTGTGTGTGTGGCATTCTGCGGTCTACAGCTCAAACCCTAATCACCTCCCCAAATAAACAGACCCTCCTGTTAATGATCCATGTAGCCATTTTACACGGCAGCGTTCCCCAAATAACTTTCTGTGACCTTTTTAAAAGTAGCGATTTTAACAGGTGCCACTTTTTCTGGCTCAGGAGCATAGCTGCTGACCAATCAATTTTCCCGATGGTAATCCATGGTTTGAAAGGATCCTGTTTCCTATCAATTAACGTAGACTGGTGTTCAGAGACTGCTTTTGTTTAAAGCCTTGCAGTGAACAACTGGCCTATCTAACCTTCAAATGAAATGCCATGGTGCCCTAAAACCCAGGGAAAACAAGGGCTTGGGTTATCAATAATGCCTAATTTGAATTGGATTGGATTCTGATTCAGAAACTCTTGGTTTGATTTAGGGTTGGATATCGAAAATCGGTTCCATTTTAGATCCGGTTCCAAATTTCCAAGAACTGGGTATTCGGCGCGTGCATTTTGATTCTGTTTACTGATTCCTGTGTTCGCATTTTAAAGTGATTTAAGTACAGGAACAGAAAGAACCTGTGCCCTGTTTGCGTGGAGTGCACACATCTGAAGCGCGAGCACAGAGAACAGCGGTCTCGGTGCAGGTTCCCAGCCTGTGTCCGTTCTCAAATCGTTACGTGCATTTCCACTACAGAAAAGGTTGTTCCGGGCCGGAAGGGACTTCTTTCATATTTATCGACCAGTATGCAGAAAACTACGTCAGTATATGATCATAAACACAGCCGTTTTTGTCTTAAGTGAATGTAAACAGGTAAGAAAGAAAATGCACATGTACAATATTTTTAGATTTGCGTAAACACTGTGTTAAAGAGATGGCAGCCTAATAAATGTACTGCCTGTCATTAATGTTAATCAAAGAACAAAAGAAAACCATTCACTGATCTTCTTTACTGAATATATGTAATACCTTTAATTAAATCTATATTTTATTTATGAAAAGAAAACTATGCAGTTTTAAAAACCTTTAATTACAGTTTCTGTAATTTAAATTTGGTTCAGTTGTATTTAGTAATGCTATTGCTAATTGATTTGTTTGTTCCAATTGTATTACTGACTGTTTACTTGTCTTTAACACTTTAATATTTGAAATCTATATTAGTTTAGTTGTTTTTGCTGTTGTACTTTTGTTAAAAGCATAGGCAAATTGTAGGCCTAAGTATTCTGTAGGCTGCTGATTTTTGCTCATGTTATTCAGCTGCAACAGAATGCTTTGTAAAAAGACACAGAATAAATGTTTGACATTTAAATGTTTGTCTTCATTTTTTATATTGAATTTTATCTTATTGGAATCGAAACTAGGAATCGATAAGAATTGGAATTGATAAGCAGAATCGAAATTGGAATCGATAAAATGCAAATGATACCCAACCCTAGGATTTGTATATGATTGATTTGGATATATTTTTGATATATATTTTAACAGATATAACAAAAAATGTGAAACAATGTGCCTCATTTTAAAATAAGCGGGTATACTAGTTGCTTTGTATGTGTTTAGTTCCCTTACAAGGTTCATAAGAGTCATTTGTTTTTCAATTCTTCTGTAGTACACGTTGTTTTTTTCTTATTGCATTAAATTTTGACCACAAACTCTGGTAAAACATGAATAATATGAGCAAAAGGTCTTGAACTCCATCATAATATGAGAAGATCTCTCACTACGCTGTCAGAAAGCTCCTCCCACCATCACATATTCACACTGGGGAAATGCACGGTTCCAAAAAAATCAATCCTGTTGAAAAGCTTAAACTCACGTGTCCTCCTGGGTCTTACAATGGCTGAGATATGACTGTGCAATGACTCACGCTTATTCATAGGCCTGGGTTGGAATGAGTGTTGGTGTGAGTGTAAACACATTCAGTCCTCATGGTGCCACATCCACCACTCTCTTCAAAAAGTGCACAGGAGAATCCCGTGGAGCCGACAGACCCCTCTGGTTTACCTCATCACAGAAGATGAAGAGCTGGAAGCAAGACGTAACAGTGAAGTACGGCTGTAACTGCAGGGAGTCGTAAATCTCTAGCTTGGCTCTGCGTAAGCAGAGGCCTCTAGTTGGGAGGGTTATCCATCGCACGGTAGAGGACAGGCAGTGCATCACTCTTCCAGACTGCGAAAAGCAGGAGCTTATAAAGCACAGGTGCTTATTAAAGGGAAAGAACGGTAACCTCACTGCTTATCACGATGCTTTATAAAGAACCACATGCCCACAAGTACAGCATGAGGTTAGGAAATTTACTTAGCCACTTTTTTCAATTCCTTTGTTTATGACCTATAATTTCATTTTGATTTCTTCTGTGTACCTCTGTGTACCAACTGAAAACTGACCACCATTTTTGCTTGTTATGAATGGATATGCAGACTAAGTTTCATGAGTCTGTGTATAAATTTTAGGCTAATTAGGTAATCAACTGTAATTTAGCTTCGAGATGGAATATGTCCTTTTAAAATAAATTGGACCCACGTGTAGTTTGTTCATTAAATGCTTTGGTTTTTCCTGGAATATGATTCAGACTCACAGGGAATTTGAAGTATAGAGACATGCCCAAAAAGCTGCATTCCTCCACACAGCCTAAAACGGTACGCTTACTGTTTTCCTTCGAAATCGCTGTCGTTTTCAAGGCCTCATCTTAATTACAACCAACATTCAAAAGCACATTTAAAATGATCAAATAGCCTAATGCAAGATTAATGAAAATTCTGTAAATGAATAAGTATTTCCAATAGCTAAGACTAGTAATTATGTTGGCCTCAAGCTGAGCCTCTGAAAGATGTTTTGTACTCCGATACTTGTAAAAGGAAGTCGGAACAGCTGCATTAGACTGTGATAAAACCCAAACTTCCTCCGTTTCTATCAAGCTCCTTTATCTAATTCCTTCCAAAAGTTCAACAACTTAGTCTTACTCTAATTACTAGAGGAAATTAATTAAGCCATCAATGTGATAACATGAATTATTCGCATGGGATGACTGACGGCCAATCTGAACTGAGAACTATCATCCCGTGCCTCTGAGGACCCCAGACAGCAAAATGTGTTCTCTTTGACCCCAATTACTTGATGTTCTTTAACACCAACTAATCAGCAGAAGTAGAGTAACTGGCCTCCAGTAGCTATATTTTATCCCCAACCTAGCAGTCTTAGCACAGAAATAGTGGGTGAAAGGCTGGCTAATCTTGCTAGTTGAGGTCTGACCTGACATTGAGCAGCTTGAGTAACTGAAGTAATCGTTATTGGGCTGATTTCTGCTGAAGCAAATGGTCATCTTTCATCTGATTATAATCATTCCCTTTTCAGTGCTTCTTAAATCTGCTATTCATAAAATGTATGTCCCTATATTTCTACAAACTGTAGAATATGAATGTTTTATCTAGGTGAGAAGAGTGTATGAATTTTTGATGTGCATAGAGGGCTATTTAAGGAGCTCTGTGAGTGAGAACTGATTTAAAAGCCATTATATCCATGCTGAATATTGATAAGAGGCAGTGCTGCACCTGTTTGGCGAGTTCATAACTGCTTTTTTCCCATTATTACATTTATGTATAAAAATGTGTGGATTTAGCAGCAGCGACAAGCACACTATCTACATTTTTTTTCTAAAAAATGTCGGGAGGCAGCAGAATTGTACTTTAGGAACAATAATTGAAAACCCAACTACAATGTTTTAAACCAGCTTTCGAATTTGCATGCAATATGAGCAACCCAAATTCCCTTCAGCATGAAAATACTAACTTTTAAAGTGATTTCACATAAACTGTATACTGTGATAAGAGAAGTCAGTCTGAACACAAATTTGGCTTCTCCCATGGCTAGAACGATGCAATGTGCATATTTGTGGATATCCATACACATTCCCCTGCAGTAGCATATGAAAGTCTGTGAAAGATTAGCTTTTCCCAGTATCAATATGCTGCCATATCGTTATTGAAAATGTCTCTAGTGGTTATCTCATCATTGTCCAACTGCTAACCTACATCCTGTACCCCCATGTAACCTCTGCAGCAGTGGAGCCAGATAGTGGGCTGTTGTCTCTAAAATATCTTGGCTGAATCACACAGCAGGGAAGCAGAACCCACTATTTCCTGCTCCCTTTTTGATTTTTACAGCATTTTTCATCCTTACTACTGGAGACGGCTAAAATATCGAAAAAGATTTAAGGCTGATTCGTGTCAAATGTGTTGATAGTATTTTATGTAGCAGTTGGTTAAGTGGTATTGCAAGCCTCTATAAATGTCTTGATAAAGAATGATGTTAATGCATAAAAATGTATGAAATATTCACAGCTGCTTATACTTCCCCAGCATTTCCTTAGGCAAAGACTGAGGATAAAAAGCGATCTGAGTTTATTTGTAATTTAGGAACCTCTTGGAAATGCTGGAGACAACAGTAGCAAGTTCCCTCACTCTGTATATTGAAGATAAATGATAGATTGCTAGATGCTTTGGCTGAAATCTGTGCATGAACTCAAAGATGTTGAACATTGTACAAAACATGACCTGGACATATCCTGTTTAACCTTTTTATGTTTCCTCCTGTTTCCACAGAAATGTTGATGGACTCCACCACAGCAACCGCAGAGCTTGGCTGGACAGTATATCCAGTGTCGTCAACAGGTGACAGCAGTATAAGTGTAAGTTCTCTTTATATTAACAGATGTCTCTAGCAATTGTGACAGAAACTGGATGTGAATCCTTACCATATAGTGCCCTTAAAGACTAGGTTTCATTCATCTAGGCACACGCCTGCTCAGCACCCACTAGTCATGGAGTAATTAATCGCCTTCTCCCCCACACCGGGATCTATGTTCTTCCGAACGGATCGGGAGAAGAAAAACATATTCCTGAGTAATTTGCTGGTGTATTTCTGAAAAACCACTCCCTGTTTTATTCAATTATTTATGCTTCTGTCTGTTTTTGGGGGATGGCTTAAATTATACCATTCCATGTGTCTGGAAGCAGTAAAAAAAAAAAAAGGAAGACTGCGAGAGCGAGAGAGAGAGAGAGAGAGAGAGAGAGAGACTAAAAAAGCGGAGTAAGACAAGAGGATAGAAGGCTGACAGTGTGGTTGAGCAACTTCAAAGTTCTTCAGATATAATTTTGCTCACCATCTTCCCTTCAAACCTTAGGGCATGCAGCGATTTTTTTTTTCTGTGCTGATTTGAGCAATCAATATAAAAGAACAAAGAGGTCCGGTGTCTCTGGGTCTGAGGCTCTGGATTCAATAAGATTCACCTCTCCTTTTCCTCTATAACAAAAGAATTACACATGCTTTGCGTCACCGTATCTTTTTCATCTTTACAACTGCAAAGGTTTAACAAAACAACTGCGAACATCGAATTATTTCAATGCCACAGCTAATAGCTAGATGGAATGACTTAATGTAAAGTGTGAAATGAAATATCACATGGTTCAGATGCAAAACGCATTGCCTGTTTTGACACATTCAGAAACGTAGATGTCTAAAATGGCCTCAACATCTCTGAGGAAATGGATTCTTCAGTGAGGAATGCTGGTGATCGCTCCAACTTTCCCTCATATTCATTTTTTTTCAGTTATTCTGCTGTCTGACACCACATATTTACGAAGAGCATAAACATTTTCTTAAATGAAATGAGATATGGAGAACAGTCATAGGAAGACACAGCACACTTTAACTTTAGTCAAGGAATGGCAGTCCCTCACAGCAGCACTAAACAGGTGGGATTCTGTAAACCTTATTGAGAGAAAGGCCTTAAGTTATTGTCTTACACCCCTGCAGAGCCTAGTGGGCTTAACTAAAGTATCAGTGTCAGTCAAAATATAGAGCACTCCATCAACAGTTGGCTTTCATGCCACCGAATAGCTTTGCAAAACAAACCCCTGTTGCCGAACTGTCAAGGAGAAAAAATCCAGATGTGGTTTGTTCACTCATTCATTCTTTCATTCACTCACATTTGTGACCTGAATTTATTCTAAACCCCTTGATGTTTCATGCAGGTGGAACATACTGTATAGAGCAGTGTAATTATGGAAGTTAACACCTACATTAAAGAAATATTTATGGCAACCCTTTATCACAGCCAGGTGTGAGGAGCGCATACTTCATGTGCTTTCTGCTGTTATTATGTTTGACTGTACTTAGTACTCCACTGCATAGAGGCTTGTTTGGACCTGCACATCATTTCAGCTTTTCAAATTCTGTTATTTCAGATATTGTTTAATAATTTGAAGACTCATTGAAATCAAAGTTGGAATTTGCTCGCTTTTAATTTGGTCTGATTTTTGGCCATTTGTATAACTTGTAAAGAGGCATTCAGCAATTGATTTAAGCAGCTTAATAGAATCAGACACATTCTTCGTGTTTACTTTAAAAACAACAAGAAAGTAAGTGACAGAGAAAAGGTTAAGTTGGAGAGCAATTTCAAGCAGTGTTATGTGAACCTCCTTATTCATTCTCTTAATCTCACAGTTTAAATCAACAAAAAGCTTAAAGTATTTTCATTTTCCTCAAGGGCGCTTCATAAATGGTTATTTTATCACTTTAAAATATATAGAAACACAATTTTCAGTTGTTTTCAGCACTGGGAGCATTTTATGTAAAGACCAGTAGGACGTAAACATTTTATTTAGGATGACATATTGTTGATTTGTAACTGCTATGGTGTGTGCACATCCTCACGAGCCTGCAAATTAAGTCATTACCGGCTTAGTTAGAGAACAGCGTTGCAGGAAACATTACAAATGTGTGTAAATGTCACCATGTTCAAACTCTGTTTTGGTCATGCATCTAGACTTGGTGCTTACTGATGCAGAACATGAAAATAAGCCAGTACATTTGTGTAACGAATCGCTGTGATAGTGTGGCACTCACTAGACTGCCTCGAGGTCCAGATCAAAACTCATTAATCATCTGTGACTCTCTTTGCATGCTTATAATCTGCTACTGTCTGTTTTGCAAGTAATAATGAACAATGAAATTAACTTTGGTAAAGGGGGGAACGTGCTGACAAATGCCCTCTGATAAAGGGTTAGTTCATCCAAAACTGTAAATGGTTGTCATTTACTCACCCTCATGCCTGTTCAATCCTGTATCATTTTCTTGGAAAATTCTGAAGAATGCCTCTTTAAAATGTCAA
Source organism: Schizothorax lantsangensis (assembly GCA_027422415.1). Taxonomy (NCBI): domain Eukaryota; kingdom Metazoa; phylum Chordata; class Actinopteri; order Cypriniformes; family Cyprinidae; genus Schizothorax; species Schizothorax lantsangensis. The sequence continues at coordinate 18,212,216 of CM049847.1, read as the reverse complement.
TACAATAAAAGTCAATGGGGTCCAAAACAAAATATCCCAGGGTGGATAGTTCATCAGGGTGGGTAAACAACCCCTTTAACTTAACATAAAAATGTTGTGCTCTCATTTAAAATCATGTAGTTTAAATATTTTGGATTGGCATTGCATAAGATATTTCAACCAACACAAATCACAAATCAGAACCGCCTTAGAAAATCATTTGGTTCAAGAAATGTCCTGAAATCATTTCCATTGTGGATTGATCTATAAACCAACATTTTACCATTATTTTTCAGGCTTCCCTCATCAGGGTATCAAATCTTCGTGTGGTCACATGCCAAAATTGCATAAGCAGTCCTTTGGCAGCATGACTCTTTTGCCATGTCCTTGATTTCTATGAGATATGTAAACATGATCCACATGGATATAGATAGACACAAGGGTTAAAAGAGCAATAGGAAGCTTGTTTGTCTTTCTTCACATGTTGTGCATTACCAGTGGATAGAGGTAATTGAAGCTGACTGCCAAAGATGGCTCAGTTTGTAGGTCGCCTCTCTTTTTTGTCTCTTTCAATCACATTCTCTCCCTCTGTCAATCTTTCTAATAGTGGGGAGCTCAGTATCTCGCTTAGGGTTGTAATCCCACTGCACTTTAGCTGAAATATCCGGATGTCATTTGTCCCGCACGTCCCCTCAGGACAAATGTCACAATGCGACTCTATCTGTCAGATTTCCCACAACTGCAAATTGGGAAACTTTCCCTCAGGAGCTGTCATACATGCTCCCTTTCGCCCCTCTGTGTGAATTATTTATTTATGCAGATTTACGATGTATTTCTTTGAGTCCAAGGAGTGCTTTGCCACGAGATGTGGAGTCAGCATATTTCACAGAAGCACTCATCAGCACCGCTTGACTAGTTATAAATGCTCGAATACAAATGACAGCCCTGGGAGAGTTTTAATTGCTGGCTTCATGTAAACTTCATAAGAGTCTGACAGTTTATTTGTAAAAGATGCTGAAGTCCAAATAGAAGTTCAGAGTCATGTCATAGCGGAGCAATTAATATAACACCAAAGCTTGATCGTGGCCAACTTCTGCGTCCCCTGGAGCGAGCCTTTTTCCTATTTCAGCACAAGCTCACGCCTCCACTTTAGCCGGGAGAGCCTCTGTCTGGGGAGACCTATAGATCACAGCTCGGTTGTGAACTTTCTTTCGTCTTGGGTGGCGGGGGAGTTATCGTTTCTAAACTTCTGTCAACAAGAACATTGTGTCATTTATCACAGGGCTCCTTTTCCCAGTGCAAGTTACAAGTTTAATTCAGTTTAGTTGTGACTTACTTTTTTTTTTAATAATGATTTATTGAAATTAGTAACTTTGCTATTGTCACATGTGTGTTCTTTCATATTTTTGGGGGGGCCATATATCGTCTGCCTGGGTGGACGGGCCTAGGGCCAAGGCCACGGAGCTCCCTGATCTGCCATGGCCTCCCGAGTCCCCTGATCCGCCATGGCCACCGGAGTCCCCTGATCCTGTGGGATTTAATTGAAGTACAATAGAATAAAGAACTGAACTTCAAATTTAAGTTTGTAGTAATGAAGTAGCATTAAAATGAATAAAATTCATAGAAAATTGTAAGGTTGTATGATATGCTTTTTTGAACCAGGGAAACTTAAATTATGAACTATAATAATAGTGATGTTTGGCTTAATTTTCCCCAGCCTGCAATATCTAGTTGAACTATCACAGGACAGGAGAGTAATAGAAGAACACCGACTCTATTTAGTTTGTCTTGTCATTACTGAAAGACTGCAGATTGTAGGGCTATGTGGGGCACACAAGCCTCAGGTTGTATTCTCATCCAGCAGACCGAAGTTCAGGGTTCTGCACTAGCAGTCTCTGTGGTTCTCCTTATATTTGCTTGTGACCCTCAAAGCATAGCTCGAGCCCTTAGACTTAATGGCACCGTAATTTTGTTGGTGATTTTTGTATCTGAGTTCCAATTAATAGGGACATGAACCAGTGTAACCAGTATAAAATATTATAAAATATTCATTTTGTTCTACCAACTGAACCATTTGGATGAAATGTAATCCAGAGTTTAGAAAAAGACATTGAAGTGCTGATCTGCCATATTACAAAATATTGTCTGAGCTGAATCCCTCTTTTACATCTTAAAACACATGGTCACCCTTGAGACACACTCCCAATGAAAGTCCAGGTGAAATCCTATGGAAATGAAGATGTTTCTTTTAATTTCACACTCTGCGCTTGATCGCTTGGCTCATTATTATGGCTCATTTAGTTCTCCTCTTTGCCTCTGATGAAAGAATGGCAGAGAAGCCGAGACAGCACAAAGGGAGGCCTTCTATTTAAACGCCATTTGTTTGGAGCGTCTTTAACCCACTCCTTTCCTTGGCTCCTCCCATCACGCAGGAGAGTACTTTCTCAGTTTCTCATTAGGGACATTGCTTATTTATTAATTATTTTTAATTGGATTAGTCGAAGTGACAGACCACAAACAAGAATACACCTTGTCTCTCTCTCTTGTTCAACTACACTTCATTCTCACCCGTCTTTCTGGTTCATGGAAGAATGTGTCATCCTTAAGAAAGATGGCAAGGTCAATGGCTGGCAGTGACCCAAGAAACATCTGGCTGCTTGAAAGGACTGAACTGAAGTGATGGAAAAGTTCATTTTATACACAAAACACCGTGCAAGTGTTAATGACCACAATCCTATCCAGAATCACTTCAGTTCATATCAGCCGAATAATAGGGACATGGGAATAAAGAACAAAAGCTGCGAGGAAAGAAAGCTGTTTTAATTAGTCCAAGATCATTTGATAGAATGGAGGTCTTGGACAGGCATGACTTTCTCCCCCAGCCCGTCAAAACTCTGTCAAAATCCTTGTTAAGCAGCAACTAATTTGGGAAATTATGTCAGCTGTTAAGTGAAGAGTAAGACACTCGAGGGGAGGGTGATTTGGGGAGGGTTGAGGTGATCATACGCTTGCTGGGCTTCGAGGCCGTGGTGCGAAAAATATTTTAAGTTGAAGAAAAGGGCTTTCCCTGTTGGCCAAGGTCAAGACTTCTGTGACTGCTATTTGAGTTGTTTAGTGTTGAAAGCCTGTGGCTTGATCACAGGCAAGCTGGCTGAAAACCGCAATGGAGTCATCTGGAGTCACTTTAGGCTGAGCAGTGAAGTCCCTGGTGCATGTACCCTTCATGCTTTAGTGTATGCAATATATACTTGTACATTTTACAAGAAGTCTCTTTCACTCTATCAACTGGCTCTCCATATAATTTGATTATCTTACATTTGTAATGTTTAGTGGGATGTTTTTTTTTTTGCACTACTCTGAGTTGTTACGTTAATTATCACTAGATTAACTGAAGGTAAATTCTCTTCTCTTTTCTTTGTGTGTATAATGGAATTCAGTGTTTGCTAAACATTCATTTGGTTATCAACATTCTTCTGGTTTAAAATTAATGATGGTGAGAATTTTTGGGTAAACTATCTCTTTAATGCATTTCTTGTTGTTCTTCTTCTTCTTCTTCTTCTTCTTCTTCTTCTTCTTCTTTGCATTTTTTTCTAGTTTAACTGTTGAATCAGCATGTTTGTTTAGTTTTGCCAAACTATGCTCTGTTGTTTTCTCGTTGCAAAGTAAAGAATTTAATTATGCTAATGCTGGCTTAATTTTTAAGCTGCCTGAAGACACAAAAGAGGCAGCACAGCAAAAAATAAATTACTGTGTAAACATCAAAGTGTATCACCTTTTCTTTATCTCTATGTAAGCTATATTAATAGTATATACTTTTTATACAGCGCAAGAAAGCGAATAAGAGAGATAAAAATAAATAGAGACCAGAATCTCTCGGCATTGTCACATGGGGGTCTACAGAAAACCCAAGCCAAAGCCAGCCCTCTCTATGCCTAGTGCCAGGACCTGTTGGCAGACTAGCAGGAGAATGTTGCTCTCTTTCCCACCTCATTCCTCCTGTGCTCAGTAATTTGGCCTGTGCATATGGGGAAAGCTGCTGAAAATGTCTCAGGTGCTCGTAAAGCCCTCCAGAGATCCGATGCAGAGATACAAACGTGTCTATAACATGATATTTTCTGCTGTCAGGTCATTTTACAATCTAGCTAAATGTATAAGAAATGATTGACCGTTTGTACGACCTGTGACCAAAAGCCAGCTGTGTGGGGTAAGATGTGTCACTTTCTTCAACTGGCAGACTGTGTACCATTAGTCAAATGTCTATATATTTAAGAATTTATACAAATAGAATAATTTGGCTAATGAATTAACCATGATGATAAATAAAGCATTTTCAACAAAGTGGAAGCTGCGTATAAATTTGGTTGTGTTTTTGTTTGAAATGTAAATCGTTTTAACCATCATTTAATTTATCCTGGTCTAAAGGCCAAAGTAAATAAAAAGTTGCATTTAAAACCCATCTTTAAACATTTGCTTTTTTGTTTTCTCTCTTTATAGTGGGAAGAAGTGAGCGGCTATGATGAGAACATGAACACCATTCGTACCTATCAGGTGTGCAATGTCTTCCATGCCAACCAAAATAACTGGGTGCGCACCAAGTACATCCGAAGAAGAGGGGCTCAGCGCATTCACGTGGAGATGAAGTTCTCAGTGCGAGACTGCAGCAGCATCCCAGGAGTCCCTGGTTCCTGCAAGGAAACTTTCAACCTCTACTACTATGAATCAGACTATGACACGGCCACTAAAGTCCATCCTCCATGGATGGAAAACCCTTGGATCAAGGTGGATACCATTGCGGCAGATGAGAGTTTCTCGCAAGTAGACCTGGGTGGACGTGTGATGAAGATTAACACAGAAGTTCGCAGTTTCGGCCCCGTCTCCCGTAATGGTTTCTATCTAGCCTTCCAGGACTATGGAGGGTGCATGTCGTTAATCGCTGTGCGAGTGTTCTACCGGAAGTGCCCTCGCACTATTCGGAACGGAGCAGCATTTCAGGAGACGCATTCGGGAGCAGAGAGCACCTCACTGGTGTCGGCGAGGGGAGAGTGCATCCCTAATGCAGAGGAGGTCGACGTTCCCATTAAACTGTACTGTAATGGAGATGGAGAGTGGATGGTCCCTATTGGCCGCTGTATGTGTAAAGCAGGTCACGAGGCAGTGGAGAATGGAACTGTTTGCAGAGGTAAGCACGCTTTTCTGCTGATGTGTAGTGGTCTTGTCGTATTGCACAAAACCCTTTTCATTTTCAGGTCAAAGCTGCTCCTGACCCTGAGTACTGAGAAGCGGAAAAGTCTTTGTTTGCTTCTCTGTGTCTTTTGGATATCTGTCTTCTAAAATTATTTTTAGTAAGTATTTTAGTAAAAAAATACTAGTGCTGTCTAGGGCTGTGACGGTCACCGTGACAACCGCGTCACCGGCGGTGGTCGGTTGTCACCGCGGTTGTCTATTGCCACCGGCGGTAGTGCACGTGTCGTCACACACTTTATAACAAGCATAATTTGTATTCAAGTGTAATATAGTAACAGTTGCAAATTGTTTTATTTAGACTATACATCTATGCTAATTCACAAATTACCTCAAACGCCATACACAGCGTTTCCTTTAGATTGGCAGGTTTGAGCGCAGGAAAATACAGCTTATTCTGCATTCAGCAAATGTATTTCGTGATGAGCGATGGACCTTGTTGGGAAACCAAATACTACATCGCCGATCTGGAATCATTTCCATTCATGTCACCCATCCGCGTTTGTTCAAGTGTCATCAAGTTCACGTTGATCGCAAACGCCCGGCTGGTCAGGTTTGTGTTGGTGAGGCTTTCTCCAAACTGGCCAAATACAAACGAGACAGCGGTAAATGGAAGATGCCAACAAGAAATGTGGCAACATACGCCACGATTCCTATTCCACAGAGAGTGCGTGCAGACGAGGAGTTCACGCGCCCGCTTGCTTGGTGGAGGAACGTCTCGGGTTACTTGACAGTAACCCTGTTCCCTGAAAAAGCGGGAACGAGATGCTGCGCAAAAAGCGCTATTGGGAACACTCTTTGTTCGACCGGTTGTTGAAGCACGTGTGTCAAACACGCCAAACTTTGGCTTTAATAACCTCGGTTAGGTGACGTCACTCGATTACGAACACCTGGAGGTTATAAATAGATGTGACGCGGAAACATCCTCAGGTCAAATTTTTGTCTGAAAGGACGTCCAGTCACGCTCACAGTGCGGCATTGAGGCGCAGCATCTCGTTCCCGCTTTTTCAGGGAACAGGGTTACAGTCAAGTAACCCGAGACGTTCCCTTATCAAAAGCTATTCTCGATGCTGTGCTGAAAGCGCTATTGGGAACGAGAATACCAACGCCGCCGCACTGGAAGTGTCTGGACCAGCGTTGTGTAGTGTGTGCGCACAAACACTGAAGAGGTCTCAGACATGACTCTGGGATGACGACTCAAGGACATGTGAGCCCGGAGTAGCATGGACATCCAAACTATAGAATCTAACAAATGTGTGCGGAGAGGACCAACCTGCTGCATCACAAACTTGCTGCAAGGGGGCACCTCTTGCCAAAGCCATAGAAAATGCAACCCCCCTGGTTGAGTGGGCCCTAACTCCTAGAGGCGAAGCTTGACCACGCGCCTCATAGGCTAGGGCAATAGCATCCCTCACCCAATGCGATACAGTATGCTTCGTGGCAGCCGCCCCCCGGTTGCGGCCCCATAGCATATGAAAAGCTGCTCCGACTTACGCCACTGGCTAGTGCGGTGGACGTAGATCTGAAGAGCACGTACTGGACACAGTAAGTGAAGTCTTTCCTGCTCCGGTGTCGTGAACGGCGGAGGGCAGAAAGCTTCAAGAACGACCGGATTCATGGTCGAGAATGGAACTTTCGGAAGATAATTCGGGTGAGGATGCAAAATAACTTTGACCAGCCCAGGGGCATAGTCTAGGCAGGATGGCGAGATTGACAGAGCCTGCAAATCCCCAATTCTCTTAAGAGAAGTAATGGCCATTAAAAAAAACATCTTTATAGTCAGAAACCTGATAGGCGCTGACTCTAGTGGTTCGAAAGGGGTCATGACCAGACCCTCAAGCACAATAGCTAAATCCCACGAAGGGACTGTCGCTCTGGTGGGCGGCCTCAACCGCTTAGCTCCCCGAATGAAGCGGGCAACTAGAGGGTGCTTTCCCACAGAAACGCCGTCAATGAGAACATGGCAAGCCGAAATGGTGGCCACATAGACTCTGAGAGTACCAGGACATGTGCCTGAGGACAATTTCTCTTGCAGGAACTCCAGCACTGAAACAACTTGGCAGTGAACTGGGTCTACATGGTGTGCCATACACCATTCTCGAAAATGGCCATTTGAAAGCATAACTCCTTTAATGCACGGGCTTACCTGGGCTTAGAAAGCCCACGTCGGGCGGGCCACGGATCTCTAAGTTGGTCCCCCTCAGGGGCCACGGACTGAGGAGGGTCCAGAGCTCGGTGATGCCGGAAAATATTGTAACTGCATTTTATAATGAGTTGACCGTTCCCTTAAAATTATGCTTTCGGTTTGCTTTGAATGCACGTGCGGGCGTCTCAAGTGCTGCGCGAGAAGTTTCAGCCAATCAGAAAAGAGAAAAAATGCCAAAAATTCCGTCGATCACGGCATATTAACGCGGGGCTAGGAGAAGATGCCGATGCAGATCATGGCAGGTAGGTCATATGCTATCAGTAGTAAGATACAGTAGGCTGTTAGTCTAATAATGAACTACTTTTCCATCATAGTTGAGCTCACAGTAGTATAGCGACTACACACTACAGCTATGGAAGTGAACATGAACAGTTGTGGAAAAAATCTGATGTGTAACATAAGATTAGATTCGTGATTTAGATCTTAATATACATCACAAACAACGAAAGAAAAGAGCGAATTACTCACTGCTCTTGACTGAATAACTTTTTTCTTTATTAATTGTAATTAATACACGAAAGAATACGCAATGATTACAGCCTTCTTACATTTGAGTGTTCAATGTCTGTATTATTCTTATGATTCTGTAAATTATATGCAAAATGGAAAAAAGTAAAGGACTGTTAATTCCATTTTTCATAGGCCTATTTTGTATTTGCTCTACTGTTTTTTTAATTTGCATCTTTGTTTTTTTGTTTTTTTTAATAACAAAAATACCTTCAAAATGATATAGATTTGTTGGAATCGAACGGAAAATGACTGACAGCCGTTTGAAGTCGATGAAGTCAGCAAAGTCAATTCTGAGAAAAACAGTGTTCAGAGTTTTCTCAAGGCTCCAAAGCAAAATCGCCTAGAAACGCTGCATATTTTCCTCCAATTCTTTTCTTAATGCCCGGGGATCAGTAATATATTAATAACCACAATAAAGCTATTTTTTTTATTTTATCTTTGTTATTATAAAACAACATTTCTAAAAAAAAAAGTAGAACAAATATAAGAAAGAAACAAATGCATTACTTTTTTTCATTTTGCACCTAAACAAAGCAACAAGCATTCAAGTAAGAAAAACAAATAATCAAATGTAAAAATCACTTTTACAAATAAATGCACATTCCGACAGCACGGGTCACATATGTGATTTGGACATAAGGGCTACCGCAACAGTGGTTTTAATTTTTACTTGCCCTGCCACCAAAAATAAAATAGTTTTGTTATCATTGTTTTTGATACCAAATTTATAGATACCAGTTCAATTTTACAATACTTGATTCCAACTGAAGACAAGTGAACAGTCAGTAAGAACAAATGAACTAATTATAAGCAATAGCACAAACAAACAGAACAAAGATAAAAAATAAAATATAAAAAAAAAACGTTTTGGAGTTTGTAGATGTTCATGTACAGAAAGAATAATCAAATGTAAAATAACATCCCAGGGGGGCTCCATCCCAGTTGCTAAAAAAAAAAAAAAAAAAAAAAAATTGACTATTCCCGCTCCCGCGCCTGTGACCGCTCGCGGCTGAATTCAGATGATCATAATTGATAGACAACTATGCCCGTGAGGGAAGACATCGTTAGCAATCTGGTGCCAAGTGAAGAAAACACGGACTACAGTGGGACCCAAAATCAAAACAAAAAAGATGAAAACGAGCTTCACTTTCAGATAAGGCTACATTCATAATCCCGTGAAACTTTGGGTGTTGAGGTTAATAACGTTTTTTAATGTCGGTAATAATTTCACCATCTCCAAAGCATCTAATATTCTCTCCAAGTTTCCATGTTCACTTACGAAAGTTAGCCATGGTTTTAACACGAATTAAAAAAAAAAAAAAAATGGTTCTTGCAGCCATGTATCCGAGAATTAACCATAGTTTTGTTACATCAAATAATAATATACAAAGAAGTATTAAGATAATATTTTTTTGTCATTATAAAAACAGTAACCTAAACCAACAACAGCCTTTAAAATGACTTAAAATGCATTATATAAAAACAATGAGGCAACCCTGCTGAAAAAAACAATATCACAGAAAATTCTAATACATCACAAATAAATCACAAATACCATTACAAACCATCAACTTTTAACCATTAAAAAATGGTTTTCTGTAGTGTGTTTTGGGACATATTCCATTATTTATTGGTTTTAACAAGCCACCAATAGAAGGTGACCAATTACCAGTAGAGACCTACAGGGTACATTACAGTTTCCTTTAAAACTAATACAAGTCCCATTATAACCAGTAAAACTATTACACATTTTGTGATGGTGTCTATTGCTTTTTTCAGCATTACATGTTAGAAATGCCTGTAAAGGGAGCCTAAGGCCTGCTGTATACTTACAGTACGATCATATCCTTGTTTAATAGACTATTGACCAAACATTTCATTCAAATATCCACTTAATCTTTCATTTTTGGCCACCTTTTTGCTATAGATGACACAGCCTCTAGAATTTCTTCAACAAAAAACATGTGGACATCACAACCCTTACAAAAATGAACCATGGTTTTCGTAGTAAAACTGCTTAATTTTCTTTTGCGTGATTTCTGAATGCTTGAGACCATAAAATCAATCAGACAACTGTATTACTGCCATAGGTAACTGTCTAGAGCTACAACTGTAATTTGTAAATAATGCAATTTATTTATTTATTTACTTTTATATTTTATTAAAGTTCTATTTTGACCGTCCTATAGTAGATGCGTTTTTTTTTTTTTTTACTTCACGAACCATAATCCCCCGATTTAAGGATCTGAGGGGGCACAACAATACAATCCTGCTTAGGGCACCCATTTGGCCAGCAGCGGCCCTGAACTTGTAAGATTTTTTTTTCTGAGGTTCAAGGGTTCAAGTTCCGCGGAAAGATCTAAGGCAATTTGGGGCTTGCTGGCTGAGACGCGCGGCTCTTTTATGTGCACACAGAACATAGGCTACTGAGTGGACCTACCTTTCATGTCTTCTTGCCCTTTAATGCTTTAAACTCTCTTGAATGTTTAAGTCGGCAAGGCTTAAAACTGGCACCAGGCCATGTTCTGATCGGGCAGTCCTTATTGTCCAGCCTTTGGCCTTAATTGTAGGCCTAAATAAAAAGGCTAAAATGCAACTTTGATGGTAAACATTTAAAAACTTTGCTACTGCAGCTCGTTACAAAGGTTTCACTCATTAGTTAGTACATTAAAAATTTCAATTAGTGATTAAAAAAAAATGCGAAGATCCACAAGCGTTGAAAGACATATCTGTGAAGGTAAATCAGATAGTGCACAGACTGTTTTGTGAATCCTGTAGGCAGGCTACATTTACCTTCACTAATTTACCTTCCTGCACTGTTCCTAACTTAATGTTAGTTCATAATGAATTTAACCAACGTTAACACAATTAAATGCTACACATTTTTAGATATATCTGCCTATCTGTGTAAAATATGTCCGACTATGTGCATATGTGTAGTTCATGCAGTGATATTTGTGTATATTTTATATGACAGACCTTTAGGTTTGGATGTTTTGTTAATGGATGATGACTCGCGCTTTGTGATTATCAAGATTGAGTGAATGTAGACTGTAGTCCTCGTTGATGAAGGGCCCCTCAAGAGGTAAAGCCCAGGGGCCCCTTACGGTGTTAATGCGGCCCTGGCCATACACCAATTCTCGAAAATGTGCCATTTGAAAGCATAACTCCTTCTAGTGGAGGGAGCCCTAGCGCTTAGAATAGTCTCTACTACGTCGGGCGGAAGCCCAGCATCTCTCAGTTGGTCCCCCTCAGGGGCCAGACATGAAGGTTCCAGAGCTCGGGCCGGGGATGAAATACTGTCCCCTGTGCCTGAGATAGGAGATCTCTCCTGACCGGAATTGCCCACGGCGAGCCGCACCCCAGTCTCTCGAGGAGGGATATTAGATCTGAAAACCATATTCTGGTCAGCCAACGGGACTCTCCTTTTGTATCAGTCAAAGAGGCGAGACGGTCCTGGTTGACGGACCGGGTGGCCAGGACGTTCCCGACTCTTGGAGCAGAGCGATCGGGGGAAACCTGCATAAAGACCCCTCCTCATAGGCTTTGCCTCCCGAAACCGTATTGGCCACGGTGTTAACGGCGTCCAGACCCAAATAGGGAGCCTGGAGGAGTCAGGGAGAAGTAGATGGGGGACATTGTGCTGTCTCCTGTGAAGCAAAGAGGTCCACCTCCGCTTCGTAAAATCGGTCCCAGATTTGACTGACTACTTTGGGGTGGAGTTTCCATGCCCATGTGTCACAGCTTGTCTGAGCCACAGCAAGTCTGCTCCCACATTCATATGCCCGGGGATGTAAATCACCCTGAGGGACAGGAACTTGTCCGCCGATGGCACGGGCCGTCTGCTTGGTCGCACGGGGAGACAAATCTGTGGCCCGGCGAAGTTCTAAAAATGCCTCTTCGTCAATTGACCCGCCTGTGCTCAAATCTTTCAGCAGGTCAGCCTGGTATGCTTGCAAAACCGCCATAGTATGCAAAGCAGCACCAGCCTGACCCGCTGCTTGAAAGGCTTTCCCCACCAGTGAAGATGTTACTCTGCATGGCTTGGTGGGGAGAGTTGCTTTCTTTAATGATGATGAACTCCCAGGAGCGAGATAGCCCACGAGCGTCTCTTCAATCTGGGGCATCATCATATAGCCCCGTGCCTTTGCATCAACGATAGTCGAGTAGATCGAAGTTGATGGCACAAACACACGGGACGAATACGGTCTGTTCCATGAACGAGCAACCTCGTCATGGAGATCACCAAAGAAGGGGAGAGACCATCGCTGAGGCCCCTCCCCCTGGCCACCCGACAGATATCTGTCGTCTAACTTTGAGCATTTGGAGGTCTCTTGCTCCTGCGGCCAGTCTAGATGTAATCGATCGACTGCCCGAGTAACTACCTCGAGTAACTCCTCATAAGCTTTTTCATCACGAGAGGAGCGCACTGAGGTGGCACTTTTCACCTCCCCAGAAGCAAGAGATGAAGTTTCGTCGGCCCGTTCAGAAGAAACGCCGAAGCGCGCTTGAGAAATGGACGCGAGGGCTTCATGATCTGGCGAGAGCACGAGAGAAAGGGGTGAATCCGTCTCACGTGCCTCAGCCAGATCGACACGCGATCCCCACAAGCTTTTAAAGAAGGCGAGCCGCGCGCGAAGCACCTTGATCGAGAGGAGATCGCAGTGCTCGCACTCGCCCTCGAGCCCGCGAATCGCGTGCTCTTCCCCCAAACACTCAAAGCAGAAAGCATGGAGATCTTCATCAGAGAGCTGCCTCTGACAAGGAGGTAAACATCTCCTCTCCTGATCTGCCATAGTGAGTAGTTGTTTCTTTTTTTCCTTTTTATATATATCTACTCGCTTCCTGCTTTGCCTTTTTTCCCTTTTTCTTTTAAGCGTGCTTTTCACACACACACACAATGCGGTCCTTGAAGACAAAAAGACCTGAGGATGTTTCCGCGTCACATCTATTTATAACCTCCAGGTGTTCGTAATCGAGTGACGTCACCTAACCGAGGTTATTAAAGCCAAAGTTTGGCGTGTTTGACACACGTGCTTCAACAACCGGTCGAACAAAGAGTGTTCCCAATAGCGCTTTCAGCGCAGCATCGAGAGTAGCTTTTGATAAGGGAACAGTGAACCGTGTATAAACCGGACGCTGCGTCGCAACACAACAGGTTGAGTCTGTCTACAGGACATTTTAACTTTGTGTCAGTATGTCATAAATAGGACAAGGCAGTTTACTGTGAGGGATTTGTCGTGTTGTATCGCGCCGCATCTAGTGTAGACAGCATCACTGATTATAATGAGTTCTCGCCACGCCGCTCGCGTGAGGTTTATTTAACTTTCTTATTTAAGGCTACTTTCCTATTTAACTGAATTATTTCTTTGATATTTATTTTAGTGTTTTGCAGGCTGAGTGTTCACTGATGGAAGTGCTAAAATAAACACGCACGTTTGTTAATAGATGATTGAGCCTCATTTATTTATTTTTGCGTTTCAGAATTATATATATAAATATACACAACACCGCGCCACTGGCAGTAGTTGGTCCATTACCACCGCGGTGGTAAAAATCTGCCACCGTCACAGCCCTAGTGCTGTCAAAATTATATTGTTAATTTTTTTTTTCAGTTTAACGTGTAAAAAATATGAATCAGCTATAGGGTTGGCCACTCCACTCAAAACTGCTGCTTCTGTCTATTTTTCTTGACAAGAATTGCGTTTATTTATACGCAGTACATCTTTACGACCACATCAAACTGGAGACTTTTTAGACACGCACTCCACTTCGCCTCAGCGCCAGGCACTAGTCAAACGAGCTCAGAAACTCCGGTGATGAGGGAGCTTCAGCAGAACATCAGACAAAATGTCTGACAAAATTTATGTCAGTAAAAATGAATTTTCCTGACCTGTCAGCCGTTATACTGTGCTCGTAGTGCATGCTTTTCAATTACACAAACAAATATGGTGGCGCACTGTAGCCTGTATCATTTCATATTAAAGTGTGAATGAAACTACGAGCATGCATGTCAGATCCACGTCACACTCAGCAACGGCAGCTCTTAAAGTAATAGCAGCCAAATAAACGAATAGCCCAGCTGCTGTGATGTCTGTTAATCAAAGAACAAAACATAAGGAAATCAATAACTTTTGTAGCTTTAAGGATTCATCTATATTTAATTTAGAATTTAGTGTTTGATAACTTTATTACATTTCTGTACAGTTCCTACTTGCTGAAGGGCACAGGTAAATATGACATCTATTATAATGGGTTTATGTGAAGATTGTTTTAAGTTTACTTACATTCGAAATTGATACTTTTTATACTGTAATGCTGAATGGCTATAGTCAGTGGTTAAATATTAGGAAAAAATAACAATTTCCTAGAGATATCAAGTAGTATTGGTATCAGTGATACTTGCCTTCAGTCATAAAAAAAGATGTCATTAAACAAATATTAAAAATATACTGTCTTATGTTATTTCTACATTAATTTGAAGATTGAATGTGAAATTATTGCAAAATAAAAGTATATTTAAAAACTTTAATGAAAAAAATGTGGGATTAATTAGTTGTTTTTTTTATCGATTGACAGCACTAAAAAATAACCACCCTAATGCATTTTTTAAGCATAACGGCTTGTGATATTTAGGCTTGTTCTCGGAAAATATATTTTCATCCCACTGGCAACATTATTATTTTTTTGTTTGTTTTAAGCATAAATGTAACAAAATGTTGGATATTTATGTTATTTTAAGTGATATATTTTTTTTCAGAATTTGAAAATGAAAATTGCTTTTTAAATATATCATGCTTTAAGGCTTTTTTATTTCAACTATCCACGTGACATACTAATACCATATTGAAATTGAGTACAAACTTTACAGTTTTACAGAAAGATGTCTTATCAGCCATTGAGGGTTTTTAAATGTTTGTATTGTGAAAAATAATTTTGTACTTTGAAAAAACCTACAAGCTCCAGTTAGGGGTGTGCGATATTGAAAAAAAAAGATATCTCAATATTTTTTTGCATTTTTTCGATAACGATAATTAGACGATATTTTGCAAAGTGTGTTATTGTGCTGATATCTGACTACCGTGGACAGCTGCAGTTTTTGATATTCTTCATATTCTGTGTGGTCAGTTCACATCAGTGATTAATTAATCTTTTAATTTAAGTTTAAATTGATTTTTACCTTTAATAAAGCTATTTTTTTCTAAAAGTGTACATCTTTTGAGTCAAATTGTTACATTTAATCAGTCAATTAAGATAATACACATTTACTGTGCGTTCACACCGCAGGCGGCGAGAGCGTCAAAGTGGCCGGAAGTCATTCATTTTCAATGTGAGCCGGCGGCGAGCTCCGGCGAGAGCGGCGCGGCGCGTTTTGGACGGTGAGAGCGTCGAGGAGAGTTGAAATCAAGTCAACTTCATGGTAATGAGCTATGACGCGGTTCGGCGGCAACCAATCGGAATGTAGAAGTCCTCTGCTTGAGAGGATTCCAGAGAACGCAGTGCTGTAAACTTTGGTTCCGACCACATTAGTTCCCAAGCATTTTAGCGCTAGAACGCTTTGTTTTTTTTCAGCGGGAATGCTATTAATTTCCTCAAAACAACATGGTTGACCAATTACATTAAGACTACACTTCAACCAGGACAGTTTGGAATGTAGGCTGCGCACAAATTAACGTTAATGTTTATTAAAGACCTAGGCTAGTAAACGTCTCCTATAAACTGCATGTTGAAATTAGACTAGCACTTAACCAACAAAAAACACACCACACAAATGGCATTTATTGGTTTATTTCGTTAGCAAACATGTAACTATAATTGTTGTAACTATAAAGCTCTTTCCATTGATCAATTTCTTACTTTCACAATTAAAATATTTAATGAGGTTAACTTATACCCTACTTGTGATCAGTCTGCACAAGATAAATATGCTTGTTTCCTTTTCGGCTCCTTTAAATACAAGACCACACGTTCGATCGTCAGAGCGTCAACGAATCTTTCTACAGCGTCGTTGGCAGAGCGGCCAGAGCGAATTTTGACGCTCTCGCCGGCGGCGGTGTGAACGCACAGTTAGGCTGTTACCAAACAAATGAAACCAGTATCATCAAAATTAATCTTTGCAGAATTTGCATCTGAAGTGGCATTTAGATGTATTTACACACTATTTAATGCAGCTCAGAGGGACATGGAGTGCTTTAACCAGTTAGAAATGCATATTTTTTGACATTAAAACATTGAATACTGATATTTAAAATTATTTAAAAAATGAAAATAGACTTTAAATGTGAAATTAAAACCACCGGTAGGTGGCAGAAAGTCACTGTTAATAAGTGAGTCATTGCGACTGAACCGAATCATTTAACGGTTGATTCATTCAGGAACGAATCACTGTCATGTTGCTCAGAGACGTAAAAGAGTGCTGTAGCTGTTTGGAATTATTTTTTTGTCAGCGAAATGGAGCAAAAACAGGCAATATGGTGTCTAAAATATAATTCTTAATATTAACTTATTGTTTATTGAACTGTTGTATAAAATCAATATCACATTTGTAATCATGCTTATATTTGAAGAAAAAACAGCATGAAACGTAAATATATACATTTTCTGCCCCCATATCTTGAATTTTGTGATCATTCTTAATGCATTTTAATAGACTGAATCATGCAGTGAAAGAACACACTCTAAATGCGCACGTGCACTGTTTAACCCGCTTCATCACCATGTAGGCTAATGTAAGCGTGCACTCCTTAGGTGTTTTGTTTGTTTTTTGCAAAATACTCAATATTGTCAAATTGCACATTGTTAAAACAACAATTACGATATTATCGCAGACGATATATATCACACACCCCTAGCTCCAGTATTTTTTTCCTACCAAGCTGGAGTGCTGAAGCTCTAGAAATTGCCTGCTGTTGATGTTGTGGTTTCACTGTTATATCTCAGGCAACTCAAACATACTGATGTGGATAGTAGGGTTGTACCCCCCACCCCACCCTTTACAGTATCCCTGTGCAGCATCAATGTAATCTGGCCCTTTCACAGCGTGTGAGCGTATTGATCGTTTCTTATCCAAACCCCAGTGCTCCTCTCCTTCAGCCTACCTCACCTGTAATTCAACTCGCTCTACAGCAGGAGCTCTCGTTTCGCCCGACGGCGGGTCCCGTTCCCACGGCAACGACAGCCTGCAGACAGGCTCCACGCTGACACAGACGACACAATAAAATGCCCACCTGTGTTTCAGACTCCCCCCGCCTCTGCACCCACTCGCACAGACAGACGCGCACACACTCGCTCAGCCTCTTCGTAAGCCTGGCTGTAATTACCACACCGGCTCCCCGTCTAGGACGGGATGAGCTGTGATAATAGCCGCTCATTGCAGGCACTAGCAGGGCGGTGCTCTGCCGATATGCATTCAATGCCAGTTAATGAGTACGGTCACAATCCTTCCTCAGGAGCACCTGCCGATAAATCGTTGAGCGGTCTGCTTTAAATTAAAGACCCTGTTTAATTATACACATTTGGTTGTTTTTTACATACGTGTAATTTACTGAATGCTATGGATTTTAATATCCCAATGGTCTGCTTGGACTTGAGGTATCTCTGTGAACACCTGGGTTTAAAAACAATGTAATTGTGAGCAACTAACAGAGAGGCTCCTAGTCAAATCAACAAGCTGTAAAAAGGTGCTTGTTAAAGCCTTTTGCGTCACACTGTTAGTGTTTGCTGAAAGACTGTTACTCCTAACAGAGAGAATAACGATCCTAATCACTGAGCATTTAGCTCATATTAATAAAGCCCTAGTGAATATTAATGCATTGAGGAATATTTCATAATATTTTACGACAGCAGGACCTGATTGCAAATCTGGGTGATAGAGTTCTAATCTAATATAATTTCTCCAATATTGTATCGCCATTTATGGTCCCATGAGCCAAATAATGTTAATAAGGCACCAGTGCTGACCTTGGATCAGCACTCTTAGGGCTAGAGAAAACTATGACGAAGCGTTTGATGATTAGCACTGCCTTGATCTTTTTTGAGGCTGGATATGTTTGAAATTAAGCAGAAATAGACCAAATTATTTCCTGAAAGCTCAACCGCCTTAACTTCAGGTCGCTTGGATGGATGGATGCATAGATAGATAGATGATGTCATGAATCAACAAATGAACAACATTTTATAGTATTTTTTAGGGTAATTTTAATTTGTAAATATACAAATGATTAATATATACAGTACTATGCAAAAGTCTTAGGCCACTAGTATTTTCACCAGTTAAAAAATGGTTTAAAGTCAGTTATTTCTATCTTTTGCTGTAGTGTGTCAGTAGGAAATATCAGTTTACATTTCCAAACAATCATTTTACCATTAATTGTAATAATCCAGTGATTTGTGTTTGCACAAGGAGTCTGACAACAACAAGTGCTCCACACAGATCTGATTTCATCATCATCCAGTCTGTCTGGAATGACATGAAGAAACAGAACAAACAGAGACAGACTAAATCCAGAAGAACTGCTTCAATAAACCTATCTGAAAAACTGTGCACAAGTGCACCTAGGGCAAAAGCTGCTTTAAATGCAAAGGATGGTCACACCAAATGTTGATTTAATTTTGTTAATTGATAAAGAAAATCTATTTCTGACATTATTTTTGACAGCATCCTCATTTTACAGCATTTTCGCACAAGGGCCTAAAACATTTAACAGTAGTGTAGCTTTTTAGGTAGGTCTCTTGAAGCATGGAGACATTGCCACAGTTCTTCTGGATTTAGTCTGTCTCAGTTTGTTCTGTTTCTTCATGTCATTCCAGACAGACTGGCTGTTGTCAGACTCCTTGTGCAAACAAAAATCTCACTGGATTATCACAATAGCTTGTTTGCAATCACGTGATTCTATTGATGTGCGAAATTCAGATGGAGGGCAGGAAGTAAAAAGCAGAATGGATGAGATGTTATAGAGCAGCGATTTTTCTGAAATTGACATTTTTTAGTTTGTGAAAATACTAGTGGCCTAAGATTTTTGCACAGTATGTATAACGGATATAATAAAATATACTTCTAAATGTATTTGTTATATATAATTATTTATTTTATTTATATATTTATGCGTATGCTAAATATTATACATTAATGTATAATGCATTATGCCTCTTGTAATGTTAAGCTGTATTAATGCATATAAAATGTATCATTAACCAGGATTAATAAATTCTGCAAAAGTATTGCAAGCAAAGTTCAACCTTGTTGTAAAATGTTATTGAACTACATAAATATAGATATACTTAGATGGATATATATGTGGCCATTTCACAATTCCAATTCACACTCATTAATTTCAGGGGAGCCAATTCTTCATTTCTGAATTTTGCCCAACTCTAGTTAGAATGCAGTTCATAATATTGAATCACTTTAATAAGACTTTCAAGAGTTATGAGACCTAAAGCTATATTTAAAAGAAAAAAGTTAAAAGAAAACAATATAAAAGCATTTAAGATGAAACAAGGGTATTGATGGTGGTTTGTATATATTATACATAAGCGGTTTTGATCGAGGTCTGCCTTCAATTCATCAAGCCATTTATCTCTCTGGCAGGGGAAAGCTGATACCGCTGCGTGAGACAATGTCAGGACTGTGGTCAGTGGTCGGGGGATGGGTTGATGCAAGAAAGAGGGTTTTTTTAAACTGCTGAGAGTCGGGCGTAATGAATTGATTTGTGAAAGATGTTTTCGCCGGGATGCCGCGGTATCCGTTTACGTTTGTGGGTTGCAGGAGGTCATATGATCTGCAGATGAAAGATCTGTCTCGCAGCTACTTTCATAACTCCACTAACACTTTATGCAGACACTTCGCTACGAACGAGTGCTCAATTACGCATGTTTCAATTAAGTCTTCGGCAGCACTTGCAACAGATAACGATTCTTCGACGTGACATCTGTCAAAATATTGACAACATACCAATTTATTTATGCATGTGATGGCATTGGCTTCTTTTCAGAGAATTGAGATCGTTTTACTAACAATATTAAATTTCCTCCCAGGGAGGTGCTGTAAGTAAACGAAGCAAGCCAGGTTCCTTTAGCAGAAATGCCCTTTATAAAGGCAGATCTGATTTCATTTAGAGCTGCGTTAGATGGGGACCCTCTGGAGACACACGGGGTCTTGTTCACAGAACGTGTTCATTTAAAATGGTAGCAGAATACTCAGTAAGACATAATAGGAGGCATGTTCATGGTTAGGGGCTCTAACTCTTCAAACAATACTCGTTTTTTCCCAAATTGTAATCTGACCACACAATCTATAGAATACGGAGTTAGAAGTGTGAACTATAGGAATACATTTGTAACCATAGTAAACATATTGAATATACACTGCAAAAACATGACTTGTTTTCCTTTCAAATAATCCACAAATGATCTTAAAAAAAATAATTTGAGAAGCAGCACTGTATATTAATACTGATATTAAGAGTTGTTTCAGGGAATATGTCTTTAATATGAACATGTTTTTGTCTTCCTCCACTACATGTAAAAATGTACCTGGAAAACAAGATAAAAATATGACGCATACCCATAAGCATAAACATCAAATGAACTCAAACAAATGCAACGGCACTTGGGGACTTTGCTTGGTGAAAGTATTTTAAGCTACATAGCATTGTCGATGAAAGACAAAGTGCTTGCTTTGGCAAACCTAATTAATTGCAGACCCTCCACCTGTTGAGAAGTTCTCATGAACTTGAGTCTGATGAAAGAGAGCGAGCAGGTTTTACATTGGTAAACATTACTCATACGTTCCTCAGGAATGTGGCTGTGCGATCCAGATCCACAACAGTTTATTTATGGCTCTGCAACGATACAGCACAGTTTCCCTTCGGGTGAAATATGTGTCTTTCTGCATGAGAATTTCATTTATGGTATCCAAATTTTAGACATTATAAACGGGAAATCCCTCAAAGCTGTTAATTCTAAAATGCTACAGCAGACAACACTTGAGGAGGACAAAACGTAAATAATAATGCTATGAATAATTCGCAACCTAACTTTTGCTTCCAACCACAGCTTTGGGTTTGAATTATTTGGAGACAGTGAAGTGATGGCACATTCATAGGCAGAAGATTAAGCCCGGGGTTTGATGTAATCTCAATACCAAATTTTCAATACCAAAAAGACAACCATGGTCTGATGATATAGAAGTTGAGGAAAGTAATAAAGGACAGTGGATTCTCTTTTGGATTCCTGGTCCTGACTACCTTCCACATAGACAAGGCTTCAGCAAAGAAATCATTACAATGCACAGACACCACTGTGGCTCCTATTATTTCCCATGGCACATCTGCTTTTAATGATAGCTCTAATTGGCTAACAGAAAACGTGGGGTACTGCTATGCTTATGGTCAGCCTGAAATCCCAGGGGCTCATAAAACAAAACAAACAGTTGTCCCATAATAGCCTTTCAGCTCGCATCAAATTCAAGGTACTGATGTTTGCCTACAAGACCACAACTGGCACTGCACCAATATACCTAAACTCGCTAGTTCAAACTTATGCGCCCTCCAGAAGCTTGCGTTCTGCAAGTGAACGACGTCTTGTGGTGCCATCCCAAAGAGGTACCAAATCACTCTCACGGACCTTTTCCTGGACTGTGCCCAGCTGGTGGAATGACCTCCCGATCTCAATTCGAACAGCTGAGTCTTTAGCCATTTTCAAAAAACATCTAAAGACACATCTTTTTCGCCAGCACCTGACTAACTAATACTAACACTTACCTATTCTATTTAATAAAAAAAAACAAAACAAAAAAAACAATCCTAGCTACGTGTACTGTGCTAGACTAACTGAGACTTGTCATGGCACTTGTATACTGTTGCTCTCTCGATGGTCTGATTGCTTCTATTGTTCTCCTCATTTGTACGTCGCTTTGGATAAAAGCGTCTGCTAAATGATTAAATGTAAATGTAAATGTAAAAGCCCTCCGTGTTTAAATGAAGGGCTTTGCAGAGACCCTTTTTCCGACAATTAAACCTGTATAGAAATGTTTAACAAGGTTTTTTTCCCCATGATAATTTTGTTGTTAGCTATATATCAATGTTGTTAACATGATAATGTAAATATAAGGAGATGTCATATACCAACATTTTTTACCGCATTTACTAGGTTTTTTAAGTGTACAAATGGATAAATATATAATTAATATAGTATACTTTTTAAAATATAGTTGTATAATTTATACCACTTCAAATGTTAAAATGCATTAGTACATATAGGCCCGGTTTCACAGACAGGGCTTAGACTAAGCCAGGATTAGGCCATAGTTCAATTAGGACATTTAAGTAATTTTTATTAACATGCCTTAGAAAAAATCATTACTGGTGTGCATTTTGGGACAAAACAAAGGCACTGATATGTTTTAAAATCAGTCAGTGCAAGTTTATTTCAGTTGAAACAGCTCAGAATTACATTTTAGTCTGGGACTAGTCTTAAGCTTTGTCTGTGAAACCGGGGGATAGAAATAAACACTAACCAGGATCAGTTAAAGCTGTAAAAGTATTGTGAGCAAAGGATATTATTGTAAAATGTTGCTGATTTTCTTTTTCCCTCAAGACGATGATTATGGTGCATGTGTCTCAGATGTAAAGGACTTTGAATATTTGCTTTTTTTATTTAATTTTTTTATATCAACGTTAATATCGATGTTATGATGCAGTTGTGTTTGTTTGAGCCAATGGGTTTTTGAATTAACTTTTCTAGCTCTTTTTGAAATTATATTTGACGTCTAAACCAAATTGCAGTTAATGTGCTGAAGGTTTGAACAATAGATGAAAGACAATGTTAGACCCAGCTCTAGTGCTCAATCTGTCCCAATAAAGTATTCAGTCACAAGCATTCATGTAATCCCATGTCCATGGATTGTAGTGCTGTTCCACTGAAGTGGCCTCTTACAATACCACAGCTCCCCTTCAAAAACTTGTTCAAGCAATTTTCTGCATTATCTCATGCTGACGGACACATATACACATTTCAGAATAGCATGGCCACAGTGTAATACAAACCTCTCGACTTTCTTTTTGCCCTTATCCCTCACCTAGTGAGTGCGCACAATACAGCCTTTTTAGCAGCCATTTTCAGACGGCTTCAATCCACATGTGACCCATGGCACGCTTTTATGGCTGAGCTCCTAACTACTCTGCTCTTGCCAACCCTCCAGTCTGGGCTCTAATTGGGAAAGTAAAGAACATTAAGCAGTGAAATTAAACCCTCTCATACTGAATTGTTCACTCTAGAGCCCGACACCGGGAGTGGGAGTGTGACAAAGAGCTCAAAGTGCTCTTGGTGACAGCAGACACACGGTAAAGCCAACAAGTCGAGTCCTCAGACTCGACGCTCGCAGCCCCGTGGCCAGAAAATAAAGATTCCTCTGCGCTAGCCAAGGATTAGGATCACAAGTACCATAGGAGCTGTCTACCCACCTACCGAGACCCAGGGGAGTAGTGATACACTTTTATTTCGTGTTGCCTAGCCGTAATGGAGATCTCAGCTTGTCCAGGTGTTTTTTTCCCAGCTCTTTTTTTGCATCGCTTCTTGAAGCAGAATAGATATAATTTCTGAAAACTAAAGAAATCTCCCCACTAACTCACCCACACTTGCTCCATTGAGAAGCACTCGTCATTTTTCTCTCAGCACATTCATCACTCCCTTGAAAGTGATAACGCCTGACTGAAACGACTAGGAACGGCCCAGAGCTCAGCGAGCATTATGTGTTAACTTGTTCCACATGCATCTCCGAGCAGCCAGTCATTAGCTCACATCTCCACTGGGATTCTCCTTGTTGGAGTCCCATGATCCTCAGAGGCTGTAATCACTATTCTGTGTCATCACTGATCATTTGAGGGATTTCTCACGCCTGTCTTTCTTTCAGGACACCTTACAAGTTCTCAGAGTCGAAAATCAAAGGGTTAAGAGGTGTGGCTGATGGAACGGTTTCTTCAAGCACAACTAGGCTGAGGTGGAAAAGAGGTTAGGGGCTCGATCTCCTTTAGAAGCCAGAATGCGGATGTTTTTTCCTCTCGCAAACACGCCAAAGATCTCTTTCATCTGTTTTGATTCATGCTCTGACCACTGAAAGCCCTAGACAGGATGCAGTATCAGTTCGTCACGGTTCGAAAGAAAAGAAACAGGGCATGTGTCTTCTGAAGAGCTACAAGTCTGCGCTAACCGCTGGCAAATAACGAACAAGGGGTTACAGAAAGCGGGGCATGTTTTGTCACAAATACCATTCGATTCTGGGGAAGAAATCAGGATCAAATAGCAGTACAGCTGTTGTGCCTCTACGACAGCAACTGGTGATGGATGAATTAAATTGACATGCAAGCCAATATAAATTGCAATTCTTTAACCTTGAGTGACATTTGAGGTTAGTTCTGGGTTAGGAATTTGTTACACTTCAAGCCTTTTTCGGTAGATTTTGATAGATGGCTCTCATGCCGATGCGAGGTTAGGGCTGCTATCTGTGTCACGCTGCGACTGTCTTTGCTGTAGGATTCCAGTTGTTCGCACTCTATTGACCCCCAGCTATGCAATGAAGGGTATAGGCTACAAAGTGTGTCGGTTGACCTCACAAAGATCACTTAGACGATCTTGTTACACTGTATGTTAAGGTTCTCTAAGGTTTTACTTCATTGATGCTCTCCACATGTTGCCCAAGAGAACTTTTGAAAGGTCATGTTCTTTCATTCCAAAAGGAAAAAATTAATAAATTAGCTGGGTGGAATGCCTTTTATAAAAAAGAAATACGTATAGACATACTAATGGTTACTTTGAAAGTGATTTAACAAAAACTGTCAAGAAATATCATATTTAAACCTGAAAATCCCTATTCCCGATCTCGATTCCCTCTCTCTCCCACTTTGCTTCCTGTCTTCTCTACGTTGTCCTATCATAATAACGGCAAAAAACACCAAAAATAAATCTTAAAAAATACCAGTTATGAGTGTATTATAATCAGTGTTGGGGGTAACGCATTACAAGTAACGCGAGTTACGTAATAATATTACTTTTTTCAAGTAACTAGTAAAGTAACGCATTACTTTTTAATTTACAAGAAAATATCTGAGTTACTTTTTCAAAAAAGTAACGCGAGTTACTTTTTTCCCATTTATTGACTGATAGTTATTGAAAAACTAACTGAAATAAAATAACAATTAACAAAAATTAACAATCGTTTTCATAATCATTACGTTCTCACCCCTTGGCGGAAAAATATTTGAGTTGTGTGACAGTTTAGGGAAATACCTGTAAATGGCGCATCACACACATGGGGTTATCTGACGGAGAGATGCAAAGCAGTTTAAAGCAGAGTCCTGCACCAGTCCTGTTTGCTAAACGTGCACCAGCAGTACTTAACAGAACACCCGACCCGTTATCCCACAGCAGCACTCATTTAATTCTGTACAGGGCTCGAAATTGTGACCATTTTGGTCGCATATGCTCCCGAAATGTAATCTGTGCGACTCCAAAATATATTTGGGAGCATTTGTGCGAGTGCAAATAATTGTTGTAGTGCGACCTCTACAGTTCTCTGCTAAACGTACGCGAATTACTGCATAAAAATGTCTCCACGATCTGCTTTTGAAGAAATATTGTAGTATCGTGCTACAGCGCATTCTTTCAGTTGCAGTTCTGGTGCCGCCGTCTGTATGTACTGTACAACGCCACATCCATTCAGTGTTAACTCAGCGGTAGAGTTACACTCACGAAACACTGCACTTATTCACAATCACAAAAGTACATTATTTGCGTGTGTTTTAAAGCCTTGCCGGTTAAGCTTTTCATTCACGCGCTGGTCTGACGTGCGCTTTGTCTGAGCTTGTTCACCTGAAGCGCGCGAACTGAAAAGCCTGTCTAACAGCGCCTGATTACTGAACTAAGTTATCTTTTGAGCTAATACTGTCAAAACACACAAGGTTTACATATAGACTCAGTTAGTTATGTCTAAAATAAAAGTAAACAGCTGAGAGGAACGGATGCGTGCCTTTATATTAGAAGCGTGCAGCTCTTAAAGAGACAGAACTAAACATGCAGCCAACTGTCATTAAAGGGATAGTTCACCCTAAAATTTAATTTGTCATTATTTACTCACTCACATGATGTCCCAAACCTGTATTAATTTCTTTCATGTGCTGAACACAAAAGAAGATATTTTGAAGAATGTGGGTAACCAAACAGTTGCTGGTCCACTTGATTGTAGGAAAAAAAAAATACTATGGAAGTCACTGTGGACCAGCAACTGTTTAAATAGCATTTATGTTCAGCAGAAGAAAGAAACTCAGGTTTAAAACTAATTTTGAGTGAGTAAATGATGGTATTACTATAAAACACTGACAGAATCGACAGACAGATGACAAAAATTGTATTCTTTAATGTTAAAACAACAAAACACAAAGAGAAAGAAATAACTAACTACTCCTGACTGAAAAAAATAATAGTTACTTTAATAGGAGTCAATCTATATAGTGATTTATTTTTATATTTGTTCACTCAATTTCTTGAATGCTCCTGCTAAATACGCCTGTTGTACCTGAAAATAAAACACTGTTTATTTTATTTGTATATTATGTGTATTTGTAATGTGTATCTTTGTTCTTATTTTTTAATAACAAAGATAAAATAATGACAACGATTTTTATCTTCACCCACTTTGGCCTAAATATCCGCCATTCTTTTTTTATATTCTGTTACCTTGAAAGGTTTTGTCTTTATAATAGGGAAATTAGTCTGGCCATACTACTCAGACAAAATAGTAAAACTAGCATGACAAAGAATCGTGATAAAATCATGAAATATTGATATATTTTTGCCATATCGCCCACCCCTACTTGGAACTGACCGGTTTTGTGACCGCACTTGCACAAACTGCATTGAAATCATTTTCCAAAGTTTCATTTGTGTGGAAATATTGCCAAGTCTGTAAACAGCCATTAACGCTGAAGACGGACACAAAGAAAAGAAAATACTGTAGCAGCCTGAGCAAGCTCAACGTTCACTATGCGAAATATGGAAGGGAAATCCTAAATAATGAATTGGGAGTGGGGGTTTATATGAATGTATTGGAACTGACTGTTTTGAGAAAAGTTTAAATTACATTTTCTTCTCATCTTGCCTCTGTATATTGCATGTATAAGGATCAGGTTCAATTGATGAAGATTTTTAATCATCAGGAAGGATGTTGCCAGCCCTTCCGCTCAATTGGCAGTTGTGTTGCTCCTTAATATTCAGTGGGTGCTCCTAAAATTTTTATGGTGCTCCTAACTTCTTGAAGTTGGGAGCACCAGTGCTACCAAGTAAAAAAGTTAATTTCGAGCCCTGCTGTACCAGACCAGAACCGTTTGACATAAAGACCGCGAGTCGCGACCCGAACCGCACACGCATTAATCTACAACATCAGGTAGGCAAACTTATTCATTTTCTCATGTAACACAAGCAATCAAACCAACATTAGGCATTCTAAGTTGGTGCTTTGACGAAAAACAGACACGCAGAGCAACGTGATAATTAACAGAAAAAAAAGATGAGAACGTGCCTTTCTGTAAACAATACAGAACTTGGCCGAGCATCTCGTGATCACTCTGCCAAACTTTAGAACAAATATGCATAGGCTAAATCACATCATACACATGCTTATAATTCTTCATAAATAAAGAAAAGAACATATTCAAATATGAGCCTTTACTGCGATTGTCGTTATTATTGAATTTCATTAGTCATTAGTCATAATTCATTAGATGATTTATGCGCGGCTGTTCATGGAAAAGTGAGCAAGACACGACAATACCATGATTATGGTTAAATAAGAAAAAAGACATCTAATATAACGAAATTAGGCTACATTTATTTTCATATTAATATCTCAACACACCATTAGATTACATTATCGCAACTTGTGTAGATTTATACGTTTCAGCATGCGTTAATTTTGTGTCGCTAAACGTTTGCCTCACTAAGTTAAATTATGCCTACGTCTTTCTTTGGCCTTCGCTCTGGAAGTGATCTGTTGATTCTGCTAAACTTTAATTAAAACCGAAACTAAACTATATAAAAACTAAATAAAAATGTGTTCACAAAATAAAAACTAAACTAAAACTAACAAAAATATTAATGAAACTAATAAAAACTAAACTGAATTTTATAGCAAATTTGAAAACGATATTAAAATAAAACTATAATAACCTTGGTGTGAACATGCTGTTACTGTAGTTCTAGACTAAATGTGAATGTGCTTTAATTCATCCCACTCGCAAAAAAAACAGATTTAGTATTCATCAAAATGAATTAAAACGGTGAAATGCAAACACAGAATATGACACAAACCTGCAATAATTAAATATGTTAAACAACACACATGTATCTAATCCCATTTTATTAACCAATGTCTTTGCTGCTGACCTTTGATGATCCAGTTCAATCATACTGATAAGAAAAAAATGACTTTAGATAAACTAACAATTGTGCTTCATTGTTTTTTTTTATTGCTGAAGAGTGTTGAACTTCTTCTCCTGCGCTCTACTCTTCACACGTGAATTTACTTTTCCTTCAGCCTGAGGTTTATTCATTACACTTTTTGGTGTGAAAGGGCTTTACATTTGCTATAATTACAACTTATTGTATTAAAAACAATCAAGCCCTGCTCATATTTAAAAAGTAACGCAAAAGTAACGCAAAAGTAACGTAACGCATTACTTTCCTAAAAAAGTAACTAAGTAACGTAATTAGTTACTTTTTTAGGGAGTAACGCAATATTGTAATGCATTACTTTTAAAAGTAACTTTCCCCAACACTGATTATAATGTTTAAGTTAATAGAATATTTTAGAACAATTTATATTTTTTGTTAATTTTATTTATATTTTAATGCATTTGCATAAGCACATTGTTATTTTGTAGGGACAAACCTCAAAGTTTTTTTTTTTTATATATATATTTTATTCAAACATTTTTTTTTGCAAATTCAAATATATTTAAAATTGTATAACGTGCTTATATAATGTGCTTAATTGTAATGACAATCATTTTACAATACAAAATACAAAAACATTGTTTTTCTCAAGTGAAATATGACTGATTTATCTTTGTGAGATTATTGTGATTATTGGGTGACAATAGTGCGTATAAAGCCTGTCTTTCTAGGAGTGTCTCTAACCTTCATGGGGATAGATTTGCAGAGTAGTAATGGATTCTAAAATAAGAAACCGTTGCTGACAAAAGGTCTCCCTACATGATGTCTCCGGTCCCCTCTCTCATGGTGATTAAAGATTAAACAAGAAAGTGGGTGAAGGGTAGAAGATAAGAGCATGTGTTCACCCCTTGACTGGATCATCGGTAATGGACGCCTCACAGTTGGGGTGACGTAATGTGCTAATATCAGCTGTCAGCTCTTCAGACAATGCAGGTCTTTCCTCTTGTAGAGTGCTCTCCAAAGAGCTATTTTCCTGAACGTACAATATTTTGTTGCTTAAAGTGCAGTGTAAAAGCTTTGGGAGCAAGAGACCAAAAAATAAAAGGCCAAAATGTGAAATATAAACACAAGCTATGAACTGTTAGTTGACTTTTCAGAGTTGAATAGAGCTCACATATTTTACTCAGTTGCTGCCAAACAACATAAATGATACTAGAGAAACAAATGTTTGCCATTAGTAGGATTTATTGGTGGGATTGTTTGTTTGGTGGGCCAACACATCTACAGAGTTTTGTTTGATAACACTACATAATTTATCCAAACAATCAAAACTTTGACAGTCTAGTATTTGGGATTTGTCTCTGCCAAATTGCTGGGTTTATTACGACTTATCACTTTTAAAATTGAGCAGATTCATCTAAAATCCTTCTCAGAAACGTTTAATGTCATACATATCATCAAACCTGTTGGGATTACTGTCAGATTATTCCCTGATCATTAGCATGTACCTTACAATATCACTCTCCTCTGAAATGCACCACAGGTAGAGAGGACTTGTTGTTGTTGTTGTTGTAGTTTTAGTCTTAAATCTTCACAGGTTTGATGGGAAGAATGTCAAGACTCTTACTATTACTAGAAATGCTTCATATCCTAAATTTATCTAAAATTATTTATCTAAAACATTATTTTTCACATCAGCTATGACAATTTAATTTAGATAAGCCACATTTACCATGTTTGATGTCTATGATATCTTAGGTGCCGTAACCAAGCACAATAGTAGTTTGAGAATCAGAGCTTGAAATAGATAATAAATAATTAAACAGTCAATTGCTGGTCAAATTCCAGCCAAAATCTTCAGTTACGCAAGCTGAAGAATGTAAAATGTTAGTTGCCCCAAGCACTGCAATGCAAATTACACAATCTAATAAGCTATTCTTAGACTCTGTGATCTAGAGCCCCACGCTGTGAGATGGATATCTTCTCGCCACCTCTGTGCTAAACTTTTGTTTAGGAAAAGGAGTTCATCTAGAGGATACCGTCACATTCTCACCTGCTGTTTGCTTGAAGATTTATAAATCTAAATATGAAGTGAGTCTCCTTTAGACTCCATTTTAGAAGGGCTAAAGTAAATATACAGCAACTAATACAGGCCATAGTCTGAGCGAATTCATGCCAAGTTCAACATTCTGCGGACACTAAATTCATCCCGTCCTGAGCAACGATTTGTTTCTCACTTGTCTGTGGTTTTATTTGGCACACTCCGACCGTGTCCTCTCAAAGAGCACTTTTTTATTCACAGGAACTGTCTGTTGCCTTCATAGACGTCGAGATTTGCCTCATGCTGTGTTGTTTCTGCTGTTTTGCAATTATGAAGGCCTTGTGGTGTACTGTAGTTTAAAACATTGTTTAGTCATATACTTTCAGACAGATTTGCTTAAAACTATAATAGGCTATTGTTTGAGCCAAAAAAGAATAAGAAATATTGAATACATGTATGGACAAAATGAAATACAGAGCTGTGTGTTCCATGCAGCATGTCTCTGGAGTGCATTCTTCTGCAGCAGCACACATAATGAATAGCCTTGTGTGCCTAGTAAACTAGCATTAAATAGGTAATCCCTCTTTCAGTTCTCTTCCAGAGTAATACTAAACAAACACACTGTGCATAAATAAATGCAGCAAATCATTTCTTTTTTTTCTCTCTTTCTTTTTTATGTTTGGATTTTCAATCTCAATGGGCACATACAGAATTGAATTGAATTTCTTGGCTTGCTTGCAGACTCACTACAGTTGGCAATTCAAAGCATACATGCCGGATATCATGGAGAAAACAGATGACTCAATGATTCGCTGGCTTTTCTTCAGCATTAAAATCGTTAATATTTCGACCAGACTGAAGCCAGTCAGTCCAAGCCCTATTTGAATACACGGTATCGCTCCTTGCATGTAGGACAGAGGATAGTTAACTCTGTTCTCATGAAAAGGAACATTCCAAGACTAATACGATATTACCCGGTTTCTAATGATGGAATAGAATGTGGGGTGGTAAGTGAGGCCTGGACGATCTCCAATTATGAATAGTGGCCTTGTGGATTGTGAGGTGCTTAGAGAGCTGCAGAATATGGAACAGGAATCCTATAAGGAGGCCACATGGTGGAGATGCCAGCTTGAAAACGTTCAACAGGTACCACTGTGGAAGACAGTAATTGTGTTGATGAAATATGATAAGTATTGTACTTGGAGTTAAACGAAAACTGGATTTATTCAAGAGAAAATGCATGTTCCACAGTCCATTTATTTACCATCTCATTCATATTGGTTTTAAAAATTATAATTTTTTAAATAAATCCACCAGAACTCGCTATATATACATTAAACCCCAGAGATTTTTTTTTTCTTTTTCCCCCCAAACATAAAATCATTAATTTCAGATGGTCACTACAGGCAGTGAGCTATTCAGCATGATGCTACTATATTTCCATGCATGTGTGTGACTGTATATGTATGCATAGTCTTTTTTAGTCCAGTGTTGTCGACTCAAGGCTACTGGCACTGTAGTGGTATGTGGGGAGGTTTGGGCAGGGCGAGGAGGCGCCTGTACGTGCTAGTTGTCAAGGCGGCTCACTTTTCTCAAGCTAGTGCCAGCAGACTGTGTGGTGGCACCACAGTGGCTCACCAAACTTGCAGCTTGCTTCAGACAAGCAGGCCGGCTTTAGAATGGGAGGCCCGGCAGGAATGGATTAGAGCCTGTTATTAATGATTCTCTTTGTCCCTCTGGCATTTTGCAAGCTAAGTATGAAAATAAGGCTGCCGTAAAGGCTTTTTGGTGAAACCAAAGGGAAAGCAGAAAAAGGGAAAAAACTCATAGCTTTGGTCGAGACGAAACCAACAATGATAAATATGCCTCTAAGACCACATTGCTTTTTTCACAGTCCTGAGAAGTAGGCCTTGCTGCACGCTAACACTTTCTCAGACTGCCATTGACAGTATTTATTTCTTGATTTCCTGTATCTATCTGTCCATCTGTTGGGGTGGACAAGGCTTGGAAAGAAGTCTCATATGCTCACCAAGGCTGCAGTTATTTAATCAAAAATTGAGTAAAGTGGTAATGTTGTGAAATATTATTATAATTTAAAATAACTATCTATTTTAATATATTTTTAAAACGTCATGCATTCCTGTGATGGCAAAGCTGAATTTTCAGCAGCTATTACTCCAGTCTTCAGTGTCACATGATCCTTCAGAAATTATTCTAATATGCTGATTTGTGCCCAAGAAACATTTCTTATTATCAATGTTAAAACAGTTGTGCTGCTTAAAGGGATAGTTCACCCTAAAATGAAAATTCTGTCATTAATTACTCACCCTCATGTCTTTGCAAACCTGTAAATCCTTTTTTCATCTTCGGAACACAAATTAAGATATTTTGGATGAATTCTGAGAGCTCTCTGACCCTCCCATATACAGCAAGGATCCTAACACGATCAAGGCTCAGAAACATAGCAAGGACATCGTTAAAATAATCTGTGTGGCATCAGTGGTTCAACCGTAATTTTACGAAGGTACAAGAGTACTTTTTGTGCGCAAAGAAAACAAAAATAATGACTTTATTCAACAGTTCATCTCCTCCGCATCACCCTGTATGCTGATACGTTGTTTACGCTATGATCTGAACATAAACAAAGTATCCACGTACATACATTGCATACGTTGTTTACGTATGTGATACTCTCCAAAATAGCACTATAGGGTGATGCGGAGGAGACAAATTGTTGTATAAAGTCATTATTTGTGTTTGCTTTGTGCACAAAAAGTATTCTCATAGCTTCGTAAAATTACGGTTGAACCCCTGATGTCACATGGATTATTTTAACGATCTCCTTGCTAAATTTCTGAGCCTTGATCGTGTTAGGATCCTTGCTGTCTATGGGAGGGTCAGAGAGCTCTTAATCGCAATAAATCAAAACTATCTTAATTTGTGTTCCGAAGATGAACGAAGGTCTTATGGGTTTAGAACGACATGAGGGTGAGTAATTAATGACAGAATTTTCATTTTAGGGTGAACTATCCCTTTAATAATGTAGAAAATTAGATGCATTTTTTTCAGGATTCTTTGATAAATAGAAAGTTCACAGGACAGAATTTGTTTGAAAAATAAATATTTTGTAATCTTTGATTAATTGAGTGTCTCAGTGAATACAATTTTAATTTCTTTGCTTTGTGTTTATTTAATGTCCTTAGTTTATATTAAAATTTTCTATTTCTGTGCTTTACTGGAACAGCCCTGTAGCTGGGGTAAACTGTGCTTTGTATTGCTGTCCAGTCTAATAGGGCCATTTGATGAATGGCTTTGCTGGGTCCAGAACAACACATTAGCATTATTGACCAGCTTCTGGTGATCAAAGAGCCGCGCTGTGTGCCCTCCATTCAGGTCTTGTTTAAACTGGCTGGTGTGTTGTAGTCTTTTTAACCATTTTGATTAAGCTTGCAGAGAAGGGGGTGCATATAATACTTTTCAGATTTTTTTCTCTCTCAATCCACCATGACTATCAATAGCGAAGAATTAGATGTGATTAGTAAATGACAGTGAGCATAATAAATCATGAGCTTGAAAGGCAAGGGACATGGTTGACTTTGACACTCTGGGTGGAATTTGGCACGATCAGAAGCGACGGGAGATTTTCGCTCTCAGTGGAAAGAAGTCTTGAGACTTTTGGAAGTCATATGCAACTAAAATAAGTGCCAACTGACTGAAACTCGTAAGGCCCTGATGATGTCACTCCCTCCCAATGCAGCTATGGCAGCTCCTCCTCGTGACCCTTTTACCATAAATAGAACGTCATGTATCGATTTGGGGACAGGGTTCCTTCATGACATGTTTTCACACATTGACCTATTTTACCGACAGATCGCGTTGGCTCAATCACAAAGCCCACCAAAAAGCGATGTTCTCCAGCGTGGCAGTGGATTTGCTGCTGTACCTTTTGCATGTAGTAATGGTTGATTATGCACAACTGATCCCACTAATGAGTACACCTGTGTCGCATGACAACACTGTTCCCAGGTCCTGCCACTCCATGTTGTGAAAGTTCAACTTTTGGATGGTCTCCACTCACAGTAGCATATCAGATGACATACAAGCAGCTAAAGAGATTAATTTGCTTGAATGTGTGCTCTAAATGTGTGTAAATAAGGTAAAGAACACTTATCATATGTTCAGATACATTTGCAGAGATCTATACTGCCGTGCAAAGGCAAAAGACCGTAACTTCGATTTTTGTCGAAAATGAGTTATTGATATTTTTGGGACATTCAAGACATCCTTTATCATGTGCATAAGTATCTTGAGTCAATTTCGTTGTTTTTCCGATAAAATAATGGGTCGTCTCAACAGTAACTTCAAAAAGCCCTGGAGAAACCAAGGCAGAACACCGTATAACACCAGTAACCGCTCTTTCACGTTGTTTGGAACGCTCAAAATGAGTTACGCCGTTCTGCCTTTGTTTACCCGTGCGTCAATATGAAGTTACGGTGCCAGTATGGAGTTATACGGTGTTCTGCCTTTTTTACTGTCAATTAAAGTCTGCAGCATTTTAATTACGGTGTAGACAAACAAATTATATCGCGATCTACCAAACAGCTCCATATAACAAAGCACTGTAAAGACTAGACACCTTGGCAGCAATACATAATCAAGAATAACCGAATGCAGATTATTCACCAGGCTGTCACTTCTAGTTGGATGCATGTGTACTTTAATGTCGTTGCATGATCATTCATAAAATCAGTAGCCTAGAAGTACGGTATTAAATCCATATCCTACCTTTTCTTGTAACCCGATAAAATCAATCCATGGCGCTGAACGTCGTCGGAGATGTTTAATCCACACGCATTTCTGAGCATTATTCCTGCTTGCTGGCATTCACATAAATCCACAAGTCGTTCTTTTAGGTTAGGCTATTTCATTCAAGTCAATATAAGCAATTATGCTGTGTCTAGCATTCTTTTACGTTACTGAGCATAGCAAATAAATTGGTTGCAAAACTTGCAAAATGGTATCCACTCACATGTTTAACTTTTAGTCTGTTTATTACCACACTGCTGGTGCCACAAGGGGGCAGTGTGTCTGTAATTCTAAAATTAATACATTCACATTACTATATGCAATAGCCTATATGAGATATCACATGATAACTAGATTTTATACAGGTGTTACTATAACGATTTTGTAAATGTGATCAGCAACAAAGTATTAATCATGTGGAAGTTATTGTCTTTTGCCTTGGTGTGACTTCTCACTTTTTGCAGACAATGAAAAGGCAGAGTACAGTAACTCACTATTTTGAGTTCACTATTTTTTAATGTAGATCATTTTCATTACTAAAACATCTAATTGCCAAATTTTCAGTGTCCTACCTATAATTAATTTGGCTGGACAAGTTAAAAAAATTCTCAGTTTCACACTCTAGCGAGTTAAGGTCTTTTGCCTTTGTAGGGCAGTATATATCTATTGAATGAGGTATAAATACACTTTCTCAAACAAAGACTGCAAACATCTGGAAGTGTTAAAAGAATTGGTGACAAAGAAATTAAATTCTGTCGGCATTTACTGAAGCTCTTATAGTTCCAAATCTGCATGGCTTTCTTCTGCCAAACACAAAAGAAGATATTTTGAAGAATGTCACTTTTTTTTCTGTATGTCAGAATACACATAATGGATATTATAACTGAAATAAAACCAAATTAATCAGAACAGAATCAATTAAAATTGTAGAATTAAAATCAAATCAAATGAATCATAATTGAATTTCATGAAATTGAACTGAAATCTTGTAAAATAGAACTGAACGGAATGTAATGAAAAGCTTGTGAATAAGAATTGAATCAATTAATCATTTAATAAATTGATCATTCAAAAGCATACTGTTCATAAGTCTTCACATGAGTTTGCTCCATACAGCAGGAGGAAAATACCTCCATTTATGTTCACATACAGGCTAAAATTTCACATGTTTTGGTCTCTCATATCATCTGCACAACATTCTCTCCACTCAGTGGAATGTTCACTTGCCAGAAACAGCAAAGATTGCTGATGCTGCACTGCGCGAGTCATTTGCATAAGGTAAACATTGACCCACTGACTAGTTCAAATGAGTAGTCATGCAAGCATGTCTGAGGCCTTTCAACAAGACCTCAAACAAACTTGCCAATGTTATGTTTTGTTTTAGATGTTTCAGTCAGAGAAATGAAGGGAAATTAAACAAGTCATAGAAAATGCAACAAAGCACAAGACTAGACACTTTTTTTGATATGGCATACAGAGATTTTGGCACAGTGAATGTCCTAGTCACGAGGCAGTATTAGAGCCAAAGACTATAGAAATACAAAGACGGTTCACTCCAGTACTTATGAATGGGAGAAACTGCAACGCACAATATGGCGGAATAGTCCCACCTTCTAAATGAAAGAGCCAATCACTGACTGGTTAAGTCATTGCTTCACTGCAGCGGCCGTTAGAAGCTCCAGTTCCCATAGAAACCTGAGGCTAGACCAGCCAATGTGCATGCGCAGTCATAAGCGTGTTATAACTGTGCATATGCATTGGCTTGTCTAGACTGAAAAATAAGCTTTTTAACACTATTTGAGCATAAGAAACAACATTCATGGGGCAGTTCATTTCAGATTTTATTGCTGATTTGAAATATGTAATTTAATTGTAAGTTCATAAGGCAGTTTTTGAGATTTCAGGATTCCCCCATTCATTTAGATACTTAAGCTGCCCATATGTTTGATATGTTTGAGATGCCCATAGGCATTGCAAATATGTCCGCCCAGTGAACAGACTTTCCTTGAAAGGGACTTTGTTAGAGCTCAGTATTGATACAGATTTAAAGATTTGATTCAATTACAATTCACAGGCTTTTGATCTAATTTGTAAGTAGTCAGTTTAATTTGATTTACAATCTTTTGTTTTGATTCACTTGTGATTTTTCTGTTCTGATTAATTCATCTGGAAGTCAGACCTCACTGATTATTGATTGACAAAAAATAAATGGTTCGTAAGAGTAATTTTTCTGTAAATTTGAACTACCCTGGTAAGCTGTATATGAGGAAACCTCAATAGAAAGACATTTCTTGCCATTATTTCACATTACACAGAACCTTCTTGCTTATGTTCAGATAAGGATTGCAATTAATGAAATTATTGGTATTATTTTTACTCAGTATAATCCATTATTGTGTTGGTTACATAGTTTGACATGTGATAGAGTTTGAAGATGGTACAATATCAGCAACAAGTGTGTCACATCCAGGCAAATCAAACAACTATCCATCTTTCAACCAGTATCCCACTTCAGCCTTTCAGCATAGGCCACATTCAGGCTATTGTAGGGTTCTGCTTGTCAGTTGACGCCCTGGTTCTGTTGATATGGAGCGTGTACGCTGAAAGCAGCGGCCGCCCCATACAAAGCTGAAGTGCTGGTTAATTGAGCCTGTCTGAGCATGACCTGTAAGTTGTGCTGATAAGCAGGTATTTGACCCTTTGGGAGGCCCAGGTTGCTTCAAGCTCTTTGGAAATAGACTCAATTAGCATGTTCAGCTCCAAACACCATGTGCCTCCAGCAGCAGGCGCCTTCTTAATTGTTGCGGTTCAGCTCGGTGTCACTGGACCTTAAATAGCAGGTTCAGTCCATAAAGAACGTTGATGTCGTCACAGATTGTAAAGCATGATTGGAGGCCTCTGTGTTTATACATAGCATATGCAAAAGCCGAAGTTGGCCGGAGTCACACTCGGACATGGATCATTCATCCAAACTCCATAGCTGGGATAAAACGATCCACCCCGAATTTAAATTCCATCACATTCACACAGATTTGCTGATGCAATCTACTGAAAGCCGTTAAGTGTTCTTTGAAAGTCATTATTCGTGCTTTTTCAACCTGTCTTGTTTTTAATTATTTTTTTCTCCCTGTACTGGCAAGCAGCCTTGTGAGCGGTTCGTTCTGGCTAGCCGAATATGCCCTCGTATCGAGCAGCATCCAACTGTCATGTCTTTCTCACACCAGGGAGAAAGAACTTTGTTGTGAAGTGAGTCCATCCAACCGGACCTGTTCAGACTCTGTGGGTTAATCCTGCTAGCTCCAGAAACTTTAGACTAATCTTGCTAGTTTCACACTCACAGTCAGTCTCCAGGCTGAACCTCCGGGGGTCCCATTACGCTTCGTTTAGATTGGGTGACCTTTTGCGGTCACAATATGGGATTTTAAACTCATATTGATGCCAGTAAGTGTGCATGTACGTCCATGTGAACGTATATGTTTTACTTGGCATTTACCCAGTATTTGCTCAACTGCTCTTCCCTATGCTGAAATTCTTCTGCAGACCAATGAAATGCGAAGAAATATATGTATTTAGTCCATATATAAACACTCTTTTCTCACACAGAGTATATAAGTGACCTGGCAAACAAACCACCATAGCTCACATTACAGTAATGAACTGTCACGGGCCCAGTGTTGACTTCTGCACCGATCTGTGTGAATATAACAGGTACGTGTTTTCAAAATGTCTGATTTGTGGCTCAGTGAGTTCACCATTTGTTTGATGAATTTGCAGTTTATGATGATTGACAGTCGGACCTGTCGTAATTGGCCCATCCTAATCAGCCTCAGTTGAATTTTTAGATGTCCTTGGCCTCCACTCCCACGATCATGCACAAATCCTAATGTTTTTGAAAGTTACAGTGTTTTCAGGGAAGGATTGTGTTGATTTTTGGGGTCTGGCACATTGCGTAGTTAGAAAGTTATGGTGACAATTATGTTACATGATATGTGCACCTGTGTTTAAAGCAGCAGTGATGTACAAGTGAATTTATCCGGAAACAATTCATCTTGTGGTCTCATAAATAGGGCTGGGTATCGAGTTCGATACTTTTTAGGCACCGACCGAATTGCCTCGATACCACCGAGTATCAAAAAACGTCTTGTCATTCGGTACCAAATTTCGATACCTAAGGGGTTAATCTCATCAACGTCAGTGAGGCAATAAGCCTGCAGCACTAGGTGTGTTCGGCTAGAAGTGGCGTGGCGCTGATTGATCAGTGTTTGACATCCACGAGAGCGATTCGAAACCGTATGGAGCAGTCTGCTCTCCACATCGCGCGTTTCGCTTACTACACACAGACTGAAGCACGCTCGCGGTGATTTCAGCATCTGCCATCTAAATGAGGACATAAACACATGAACAACATCTCCAGAACTGCTCTGAGAGTCACTCCATGAGCATTTTACCATTTGATTTGAGTAAAACTAGCATCATATCATATACACACAGAACTGTAAAGGTATTCACGGCAACCCGTCAAAATAAAAGTTTGGTTTAATTTGGAAGACACTGCGGCAGAAATATATTAATATTGTTCAGCAGAGTGTACATACTGCTACTACTAGGCTACTATTAAAATTATTAAAACTTTATTTTTTAAGTACTGATCACACAACATTTATTCCATGTTTTAATTTTAATAGTAACATTTTGTTTGCCAAAATAAATAAATAAAGTTTGATTTTCAATAATTTAAAAGATAAATGAAATTAATGTTGTATGCCTTCATTTGAAAACCAGATACAGAATACAGAATTTCTGAGAAAAATAAAACATTTCATAAGGCTATTTTAAGAATAAATTTGAATAAACTAAGTAGTTTGTATGCATTCAAATAATTTGACATACTACAACACAGAATTTAATAACAATAAAACATATGGTGAAAGAAAATAAAACACGCTTAAGATTTTCAATTTCTTGAAGTCTTTAACCTAGAATATATGAATAGAAATGATGATTCTGTCTGAGCTATGCATTTTAAAACGAACACGCACTAGTGTAAACTGAAAACTATTTGAGCTTTATTAAAATTATTTGCACTGATTTATTGTGTTGGATATATTTTGTTCCTTTGTGCAGTGGCTCAGGAGATGAGGCTTTGAGTCTGTATAAATGTCAACAAGCTGAAAAAAATAAAACCAATGTTTTTTGACATAATGTAATCTTGTTAATACTGATTTCATAAAATTGGTATCGAAAAAAGTATCGTTCAGGAACCGGTATCGGTATCGATATCGAAAATTTTTGAACGATACCCAGCCCTACTCATAAATGATGATTATTGTTTTCAGGTGGGATTTTAGGAACACAATGGAGTGTGTGTGAAAATGCTACAGCAGACTTGTCATGAGATATGGTCTCCTGACAACAGTAAACCAAACACACATTATCTTTGTGGGAAAACGTCCCGCATTTCATTCCAGCGTGAACTGATTTTCAGAGGTCAGATCATGCTCTCAGTGTGTGTGGTCCAAAAAAATATAAAAACACACATAATTGTTCTTTTGGGAGCCATTGATTTGGCCTAGAAAATAACTTACTCATGGTTATATTGTTTTTGTTTTGTTTAGTTTTTTTTATTACCTGGATTGACTCATTACACTGACTCACACAACAATGTTTTTTTTAAACTGGGGTCTGCAAGGAGATGCATGGGGGTCTGTGGATATGTTTATTTTTTAATTATATTGCATATAGTGTTGTAGCACTTTTAAAGTTAATGTGGATATTAAACACATTTTTTTTTTAAATTTAACACTCTTTGTCCAAAAGCCAAAATCTTTATTTATTTGTATATCATCTAAAATGGATTTAAAAATATATACTGTCATCTTAAAAGAAAAATCTGTCATTTGCTCACCCTAATGCCAATTAATGACCTAATATATTTTTAAAAATGGCAATACAATTTTTTTGTCAATACAATGTAATTCAATGGTAACTAAAACTGTTTGGTTACCAACATGGTTCAGAGAAGTAAATGATGACAGAATTTTCATTTTTTTAATGAACGATCCCTTTAAGTGAATGTTTTGCATGATCTTACACATTTATTGTAATAATGTTTTAAATGCTTTTTTTAATTTAGTAAAACATGTCTTCATAGCACCACACTTATATAATGTATGTGTGTTTATGCATGATGATGTATATTTATTTTAGTAAGAGGGTCCCTCAAGGGGTTAAACATATTTGGGGGGCCTGTGCATCAAAAAGTTTGAAAAACTGTGCCCTATGCTTGACAAAGCATCTTTTTTATATAAATAAATCCCAATTTCTTTAACATGCTTCTACCCAGCATTTATATAATGGCTTTCCCCATGCCATGGTGATGCCATTGTTCTCAAAGGGCCAGTCGGCCAATACGAAGGAGACTACGAATAGTAGTTTGGCACCCCGTCACCATAGCAACAGAGGAGCATTGCTCATCCCCCCTGCGCACCTCGTGCTGGTCTGGCCCCTTCTCCACACAAGCAGAGCCGCTTAATTTCCCTGACCCCCAGGGTCTGCTTTTAACAGGCTCCATTGATTGGTACAAATGCTGTAGTACAGAGCCGGCCCCAGAGTCTCTGTAACAGGGTTAAGCAGACAGCGGTGAGGGGGAAGACATTTTGGGGGAGCGTACAACACCGGCAAGTGTGTTTTTCTTTCTCACTTAAAACACATAATTTATTGGGTAATTAATTGATGCGACGCACATAAAGCATATGTGCTTAAGGAGTGCAACCTCTCATCGCCTTGATGATTGACACTTATAATGTATTCCGCCCCTAAATGGCCACCATTAAACCTTTCAAATGAATTGCCGACGAACAATACCCGCCCAGGAAAATGCAGGTGTAGACGCCTTAGGGAAGCAGACACTAAACGCTGAATATTGACACGGTTTGATGCAGGTTTCTGCTTCAAGCCAAGCAACGTCTTGTGTTTGTCCTTTTGTACAAGAAAGCTTGCTTAGACCAGTGTTTTCATACACGATAGCAAAAGTAAGAATGTCTATAATGTCTATCGTCTATCTATCGTTCTATCGTTCTATCGTTCTATCATTCAATCATTCTATCATTTATTGTTCTATTGTTCTTTCTAGCATTCTTTCTTTATTCTGCTGACCATTTTACCAACTGTTCTATCATTATGTGAATTGTATGAATATATTTTAATATAATTTTATTCATCATCTTCAGTATAGATTTAATGCTACAATTGTTTTCTGTTGATACCCACTCTGCTATTTTTCTATGCAAACCTACCCACAACCATACCAAACTAACGGAACTAAACTAATGGACTTTGACTCTAATTGATTTTGCTGTAGATGATATTGATATATAAAAACAATTGTACAGTACATATGTTATGAGTAAGGTTCTGTGTGTCTGGAGGCATTATACAGCTGTTGTTTTTGCAGATTGAACAGATAATAGGTCAGACTCCCCAAAGGCTCATTAAACTTTTGGTCAGAACTGATATAATCTTACATAAATACCATCCTGGGATTTGCAAAAGAAACAAGACAGGAATCAAATGAACACTGCTAGACTCATTCTGTTTTCATTTGCGTGCGTGGGTACGTCTGCGCGCATCTGCGTTTATGTCTGTAGGAAGGGATCGTAACAGGATTGGACACCAGCTGCTCTCCCTAGATCCACTGCCCCACAGCCGTCCCCTCCTTTTCCTCTCCTGCTGTCCGCTCTGACAGGGAACACACAGCTCCTTTATGCCGCTTGCCCATCATTTCGCACCCCACCTTGAGGCCGCCACTGTCACTGGACGCCGCACAGACAGTCTCTGTCAATTAGACACTGCATCTGCCGGCCAACAATAGAGCCCTCTCGTTTCCTGTCTGTCTCACTGCCTGTCGCTCTCTCTTTGACTCTCTCAATTTCCTTAACTCTCTCTCTCTTTCATTTCTGCTTCTCATCAAGTGCCGACTCCCCACTTTGTAGCTATTATTTACCCAAGGAACAAACTGCCATCCTTTTAACGGAAGACTTATTTGTGTTTGTATTGATTTTTGTATGTTTGGCTGAGTTTAAAGCATTAAGGTGAAAAGCATTGCGATGGCATAATTTCACAAACGCCTTTCATTCTTCCAGTTTTGCCACGCAGCGACGCAAACTAGTCCTATTTCCATCTGCCTGACGGATTCTCTTTGTTTGCCTTCACACCGCTTCCTTTTTTTTCAGAACTACACCTCTTACTCCTCCAATCTCATTTTGATTCTGTTGTGAAGACACCTTGGTTTCCAGCTAGGAGAGCCCTCCCCCTTCTCCTTCCGCCCCTCCTGAAAGAGGCATCTCAAGCCTTTGACCAGAACATGGGATGCATGCACAACCAGGGAGGGCCCTGCATGGCAACGGCCGTGGTTGCCCTGGCAACTTCCCCGTCCTTGAGGAAAGGGCACGTTTGGAGTTTTGGGGCCAAGGTTCTGACAGGCGCAGTCAAAACTCATAAAGCGTCCTGACGCGTCGATCCAGCTATTATGAACATTCAAACCCAAAATAGCGTGATTCATCTGCTTGTTTATCATCCTAATAAGGGGCTTGGCCTTTGTGCCTACGGCTACAGTGGACTACTTCATCATTATGTTGAATGGCTAGTTGTATTTTTAGTAGTTAGACACAAATAAGCTGTGTCATCTTGCAGCAGTGGGCGTGGCCTATTGTAACCTGTTACCAAGGGCCCACAAAGGTAGACAAAGATCTTGAAAAATGAGACCACTTTAGTCATCACGTCTTTCATTTTCCCTCCCAAGAGGAAAGGAAAAGACAGGCGACGACAGAACCCACTCCAGTTACAAATTGTCGTAACATTGCAGACACAATAGCAGCATCCGTTCTCCAGATCAGTGTGTCAGGTGAAGCCATGTCATATCAGTAGACCATGTTTAGTTTGACCTTCTTTAAGATGATCACAGTTTTGGGCTGTTATGTATGTGATATCCAATTTTTTTCTTGTTAAATGGAAATGAGTGCACTACATTTGCAGTAAGTGAAAACATAATTAAACTAGCCAAGGGTCTGGTTGATGTTGAAAACTTGTGAATGAACCAAGTTCAGCTTTTTCCAGCGCTCTGCATGTGTGTGTGTGTGTGTGTGTGTGTGTGTGTGTCTGTTGGGCTTCCTTTTGTGACCCCCATCTGACTGCTCTGTGACTCACCCAAGATTTCCTACAGGACGTCTTTACTAATCTCTATCTCACTGGACAGCTTGCTGTGATTGACAATCCATCTTTAATGGAGATAAATGTGACTGCTGAGCTCTTCCCCTCCCCAATCTTCTGCAACAGACTCCAGAGAAGCAGCGATACAAAATGTGTGTGGCGGTGTGAGGATTTTCCGTCTACCTTAAGTGACACCTTTCCTGTGACCTTTGTCAGGCAATTCGCCTGCACGAAATGATCCTTGTCTGTCTGTTTCTTAGCAGCCTTTTCAGATTCCTGTAATT
Source organism: Schizothorax lantsangensis (assembly GCA_027422415.1). NCBI lineage: Eukaryota > Metazoa > Chordata > Actinopteri > Cypriniformes > Cyprinidae > Schizothorax > Schizothorax lantsangensis. Next base: position 18,167,497 of record CM049847.1, on the reverse strand, counting down.
CAGACTGCTGAAGATGGGAAGGAAATTGTGCTACAGATATAGCTTTAGAAATCCATTTCAATGGGTTTTCCTTTTTCCAACGTATGGATGTTTGTGATCTGATGATTGCCAGAATCCATCTTCCTTTCTAAAATACTAATTTGCCCATTGCCATTTTTTCAAATTATGGACAACAAACAAAGGAGCTAAGAGAGCAGGCTATTATCAGATGTCCTGTTTCTCGCTGTCATTACGGTAAAGGCCTATAATGCAGCTGAGGCAGCATTTCTGCTGTGTCCTCCTGCCCTCTTTGTCCTTTTACCCACTAAACATACCTTTCTGTGGCCAACCTTTTATATGGATCTATGTTTAGAACATAATTCTGTAAACTGGTGTCTTTCAGTTTGAGAAAGTGATTATTAAAATACATTTTTATATAATGTGTTTGTTAATAAATTGCACCATTTCAAGGTAAATTAATGAATTAAAAAAAATGAGTTTTTAAATTATTTAATTTTTTTATAATTTAATTTACTTATATTATGCCTTATACACTTATGTGCATACTGTACTACACTATACTGTATAAATAACTATATATTTATTCTCTTACAGAGACAGTTTCTAGAATTTTTTTTTGCAAATGCATAGAGTTGGCAACAGCTGTTGATTATTAGTTTTTTAAACATATGTATTTGTGGGCATCCGTTCTGTAGAATGACTGAAAAATGGACAAACCCACACGCAGTACAGTAGGATGTCAGTTCTGATCTATTCTAATTACAACACACATTTTCTCACTTCAGCCATCTCAATGTCTTGGGGGATGACTTCCTTTTGAGCTGGAATAGGTTTTTGCGTTTTTTCCCTTCCCTCTGTGGACGTGTTTATTGACTGCAACATGTGGGGACCATGCATCGATCTAAAATGTGAGGCATGCATGTTTGACGAATGCATACATACGCCCGCACACACACACACACACACACTCATATGCACATTCCAGCTGTTGCAGAGCTCTTTTCCCAGGTGCCACACACATTTCCCTATAATCTCTCTCCACACACACTCCACCGGTGCTCTTAATTTGTGGCGGCGGCGCCTGCTGGGCGGATTTGGGCTACAGATCCTGTCTGAAGACAGCTCTAACAACTGCAGAGGGGCTGAGATGGACACACACACTGGGATGTATCCCCTAATTTCTGATGAGAAGTGTGCACGTGTATGTCATAATTTCACGCAAATTACAGCGTTCAAACTTCTGAAAGTCTCACAGAGCTATGAGCTTGGGTTTATGAGTCACAGTCATGTGTTTATATATCCAGATACATGAAGGGTTTTTTGAATCTTGAAGTTTCCTCAGCTCCTGTGGTCTCATGGGATAGCAAAGTATCCATTGGTTGCACACTTCAGAGAACTTCATTCCTTTATTGTTTGCCTATTGTTTCATTAATGTTTAGCAGGAAAGTATGCTTATTCAGATACAAATATGTCACATTGTGTCTATGTCAAAAGACTTCATTTTCGATAGCTAACACATAACTTGATTGAAATTTTGCAGCAGTCTTTCAGTCAGAATAGATCAGCAATGCAATTGGGTGTAAAAGAAAACCTGGTTGTGATGGATAGAAGTAGCAGTCTTTTCAACATAAGCCTTAGGTCATATCTAATATTCCATAACCCATATTTATTCATAATATTCCACAGTTTTTTCATCCACGATAAATTGAAAAGTCATACTGAATGGGCTTGTAACTGATTTTGCTCTTGTCAAATTAAATATTGTGTCTACTCTGTCCTTGCTGTGGTAAGACAGCCTAGCATATGGCACTGCTTAACCTATGTCTAAGTCAACCTTTTTTGTGTTAGCAGTTACTATGACTGATGGAGCTGACAGAGTCAGAGTTGACATTGAGAGACCTTGAGAAGATCATTGATGCTCTCCTTTATTCCCAGGACCACGGCCTGGTCCCTCACTAACAGGCCGGGCAAACATGTTCCTGGCATGTAATTGCATTAGACAAGAAGACTTAGAGAGGGAAATACATTTGTAAGTTATGCCCATGTGGTAGGGTGAGCCGAATGCCAGTTATCTAATTGCTTTCACACAGTCTTGATTGAATTAGCTGGTCAGGCTTGAACCTTAATTGAATTCTGAGACCCACTGATGCTTTTCCAAACTGAGCTCGTTCTCTAACTCTCTCTCTCACTCTTGATGAGATGGTGAATGCTGAACTTTTTATTACATTTTAGTGTGTAGTTCATCACTAGGCCTGTGCGGCCACGTAATTACTTAAATCTTAAAGCAGAATTCAAAAGACCACTCTTGCATGTTTATATGGCACATCATTTGTGCATGTTCATATATTAAATATTTTGATCATGTTCTAAGCTACTAGTAAAAGTAGTATAAATCCAGTTCTATTTGTTGTTAGTCGTAATTTCTACTTGCATCCATCTATATTAGGATGCAAATTTCTGTCTGTGCTTCCATTTAATGTTATTGCATGATTTGGATATTTGCATATTGTTAAATATCCACATTATCAGTGTACCTAAAGTAAACTTGCAATAGTTCCACTTTAGCACAATCACATATACTTCAGTTTATCTTTAGTTAGACTTCAGCACTACTTCTGCACAATTAAACTGCATTAAGTACACAATTAGTTGTTCCAATTCAGCAGATTTTAAGTATACCAGTTAAGTATACTAAAAGTACAATTGCAGGGTATTTTTTATTAAATACATAAATATGTAACTGTATTTGTAGTATACTTAGCATGAAATAAATATATTTCATACATTTTAGTATTTATTTTTCACTAGGGAAATACTAGAAGAAGTGTACAGTATGAAAGTTAAAACATTATAATAAACAGTATGAACATTAGATGACAGCAAAGCTAATCTAACTTGAAAAATAGAGGAAATGAGCATGCACACTTAAATATTTGTATCATTGATATTGGATAAATTTAAAAATGCACACACTATCAAACACATATTCCTATTAATGTTGCATTTTGCAGGTTTCTAAGCACTACCAGTTTGAAACGCATTTCAAGGTTTGATTATATATAAAGCTGTTGTAAAGCACAGCTAGAGGATGTGTAACAAACACACAACCCATCTGTTTCACACACTGCTCCCCCTGGTCACAATAGGACTTCCCCCATCCATACAGAAAACCCCTCAGACTCTGCCCCATTTCCCTGCTTTCAGCACATTTTTTGCTGCACAAACAAAACCGAGCATCCCTTGGTTCTTCACTTTTCTGTTTTTCTTTTCCATGCATCTCTCTTCACATACACACACAGGCCCTCACACATATTCACACACACACACACACACACACACCCCTGGATCCCAGGTCTTTCTCTTTAATGTAGCTTTCATTAAATGTATTACTTCGAGCCAGCTATTGAGTGGCTGAATAGACAGGCAGCATAAAAAAAGGGAGGGGAGTTTGTCACTCCTACAGTCACCCCAGACAAAGAGGCCTTTTTGCTCTGGTGGGGAACGAAGGACATGTGACTCCGTGTATGGGTACACAAATGTTAATTACATATGCACGTGAGTGACCAGGTTCTGTGTGTTTTTCCTAAATATCTGTGACTCTCTGGATTAGACAGCGTGTACAGCCAGCAGCGTCTGTAGAGAATCCCGCACAACGCCCAGTCGGCCATGATGGAAATGTCCGCCCCGCGAGGCTTCGCCGTTGTTTGCACTGCTGGCTCCTGAAGTGGATGCAGCTGGAGGATCCAGCTACGCCGGTACATGTACACACACATTCCTGCCCTGCTACCAAACGGCCCAGCGCACATGCAGCCATCTGCATGTACGCCTCTTTCTTTAGCACCTACGTAAATCAGGCTGGATGAAAACGCTCTGGCAATCTTTGAAATCCCCAGTGAATTACCTGTAATAAAACATGACTAGCGTTCTGGCACCGGAGCACACGTTCACAACGGGATTTCACTCACATAGCCCACTAAGCCTGCCATTATGCCACTGCTACCTTTTCCTCGGCCTGCATGTGTTATTAGAGGCAATAAACACAAGCAAGGCAATGTTTGAAAGAGCGCCAGGCGGTTTACGTTCTCCGCTTTTCACCGAAATGCGACAACTTCGAAATGCAAAGTTCTTCACGGCAGGACTTGAACCTCTTTGATGTGATCTGGATTAGATTGACAGTTTATGGGTGTTTCTTTAACTATGGGCACTTTTGAGCCTTGTGACTTTTATAAAATAAACTTAAACTCGGTAGTTTATTTAATTTGTTAGCTAACAATGTCTAACAAGAGGAATATACATGCATCACATGAGAATTGCCTTTAAAAAAAAAGAATTATAGAATAATATTTCACAATATTACTGTTTTACTCTATTTTAGATCAAATAATTGCTGCCTTGGTGAGCATAAGAGACTTGTTTTAAAAACAACAACAAAAAATCTTATCAACCCCATAATTTTGAACATTAGTGTAATTCCCTCTAGCATCTTTTCCCACAACATCTTACTGTGTGATGTAAATGATGGTGGTGAAAATTACATTTGTAACATTTGGAGTAAAATAGACAACTAATTTTTAATTTAACTAAAGCTAAATTCATGGTTGTAAAAATCTATATAAAAAAAAAATATTAGGGGCAAAATTGTTTGGTGTGGTGGAAATAATAGCATAAGTTACTAAGATGCTGGTGTCACCACCAGTTTTCTTCTTTAGCTCAAGACTGTCTTAAGGCCTGTTCACACCAAGGACGATAATTATAAAGATAATGATGAAGACATAGTTCAAAAAATTCTCAGTATTAAAGAACAGCAGAATCCACACTACAGATATAACGATAAAGGCACAGATGAACAATATCGTTGGAATCACTTTCAGAACGATTTTTTTCCAGCTGATGAACAATAAAAACTTTGACACCCAATCAGAATCCATCCTGCTATAACGAGCTTGAGAATTTAAAGTGGCAGACGAGTGTGCACTTAGAATAAACAGACAATATCTTTCGCTGGTGTGGAAGCTAATATCGTTATCTTTATAGTTATCGTTCTTGGTGTGAACGCCCCGGGCTTTAGTCAACCAGCTTAAAAAACATACTGGTCAGGTAGACCAGCATGAACCGGCTGTTGTAAATTAATGCTGTAAATAAGCTGATTGTTTCAGCAAGAGATGTTTTTCGAAATTACTTCATCTCTTGCTCATTATAGAACCAGATTAATCACTCCTGTCAAAAAGAGACCAAAGGGTCCAGCGTGTCTCGAAAGTGTCCTTATTTGTTATTTTCTATACAAACAGATTTCAATTTTGCACAAAAAAAAACAAAGCAGCTGTATTTTTTTTTCCATGCCGAGCTTGCAGGAGAAACATTGTGATCAAACAATGCGACAGTTTCTAATCTGGATGTGAGCTGTATCAAAGCACTGATGCTCTTTAATCAGGCTTTCTATCGTCCCTGGGGCTACAGCTGACACTGTTTTTCTCTTCATCCTCAAATTGCATTCCTCCGCACAGTTGTATGCTTCAACAGCCATGTTTAGCTCAGTCCCCACATTTTCAGCACGGCTGATATTATTTCCATTGGTAGGATGGAACCATCTGGAAGCAAGTATGGAGACATGCAAGGTCATGCCCAGACAGCAAGTGGTGGAGTCATGCACAGATACTTGGTTCCTTCATCAGTGTGGCAGAGGCTAACCCTCTCTAGGATACTGGCAGAGTTTGTGGAGGGAGGCTCGGGCCCTCTTAGTTTTTGTTTTTGTAGGGAAAGTGCACAATTTTCCTTTCAACACTAGTTAGGGTATGTCAAACTACGAGATCAGGTGTTAAGACAACTGTTAAGGTCAATGATGATAAAAGAGAAATCAAATTTTTAATGTGCTAATTTCTTAGAAATGCATTCTTTGTATACATGTTAGTTTATTCTTTTAAATACCATTTTCAAAAAAAAAAAAGATATATATTTTAATAAATATCATGAATTATTAGATCATAACATGAAGTTTGTGGGGAGTCACACCACATGATGTGCAACCTGAACTAACCATCTCATAAAAAGGTCATATTATCTGACATTTTGAGATACTTATTGACCTTTGCACATAGTCATAATGGTCTACAGGGGTCCTCTTTATGATATTTTATATTTACCTTTTTTTACAAGTTGGTTAGACCACATGGTCGATCCACAGGATGTTTTTTTTTCCTAAATATTAATATGCTGTGAAGCAATTTTGTTAGAATATTTTTTTTTTTTTTAAAGAAATAATATGGTTATGCATTAACTTTTTTTTTTTATTTGACGGTTTAAAGAGTTTAATATCAGCATCACCCTGACATTTTTTACCTTTTGCCCCCAGAAATATATTAAAATGAATTAATTCAGAAATTTAAAACATGCTCATCATAAAAGAAATGTTTTCAAGTCATTGTTATGTATGAATTGCATTGTTATTGTATTTTGAATAAATTAATAGGACAAAAGCTGATTTATTTTAAGCACTCTCTTCCTACAGTTTTCCCTCTCTTCCTGTCTTCTCTCTCTTTGATCTCAGTCCATTTGGGTCCAGTCTGTTTTCCATTGCTGTTTTTGATTACCTTTCTCTCTGAGTTTCATCCTAAATCCTGAAGCTTTGCAGTTGTGCTTGTCTCTGTGACTCCAGTGACACTTGCTCTGAACACACGAGCCTCATATTTCACTTTACACATGGCTAGCTTTGCCATAAATCATTTGAAAAGAAAAACATGTCAAATCTAATATTAAACCGAGGTGCTCTATCGGTTTCACATTGTGCATTTTTTCCACCAGTCTATTTCTAAACGTTAATTATACTCTTGTTCGCTTGGGATTCTGGGATATTTAGCCATGATTTTATACTTTTATGTGTGTGTGTTGGGAAACTAGGCTGTCGGTTTCCTGCTAGAGGCTTATAGAAACCGGTCAGCTGGATTTGGGAAAGACTAAGTTTGCTTAAACTCTTAAGAGGGAGAAAGAGTGTGGGCATTTTTGGAATAAGAAAAAGAGTGTGGATGTGTTGAGTGCAAAGAAGGAAACCACTGGTCCTGTGGTTTGCCAGGGTGATGGTCAGGGGCGAGCAGGTGAGAGGAAATGGGGAATAGCAGCCTTTCTGTCTGAAACATTTCACTGAAATAACACACCCCTATCTAATGACCACTGGGCACTAGTTAACCTCTGCCCCCTGTAATTGAGCTGTAAGAATGGGATCTCACCGCCTCAGCGGATGTACAGTCCGGCTTATTTGTGTGTGTTTAAGAGCACGGCTGAACCCTGACTTGAGTTGCTTTCTCCAAATAAACCTGTCGAGAGACATTTTCCTTGGCCGGTCCGCTGCGCAAATCCTTGCCGTGATTGCCAGCTTAGACTATGGAGGCCGAAGCGTCTGCGCTTTATTGCTTTTTAGCTTCCCTAAAATGGTTTAGATATTGAAGGTGTGTTGAAATCGTTTGCCGTAGAAGCAAGGTCGCCCATTAGGAATGGGGTGACGGGGTTTTTCAAACTTGCCGATCTGAGACTCCCCTTCCAGATGTGTGTGGATGTGGGACGTTGCTGGCTGATGTCTTTTTCTCTTGCACTCAGGGTTGGGTTAGTGTAGAGGGAAACACTCCACAGAAATGTGCTATTTGTCCCGGCCAAGTGCTTGTCAGTTTTCCCACTCGTTGGAAAGTGCTTTGTTTGTTTGGTATGGAGAAGTACAACATGAAAACTCGCCAGGTCTGAAAAGTCTCATGAAAATACACTCCTGCTCTATGGTAGAGCAACTGTGAATAAAACAACAAACATAAAAATAGTCAACATGAAATCAAAAATGACCCTGTTTATCTTCTTAATACACATTCCTGGTCTTAAAGGGATACTTCACCTGAAAACGAAATGAAACCCATGTGACTGACTTCTGCTGAACATAAAATAGATAATTTAATGAATATCCACTTGGGTGAATTCAATACAAAGACATAGCGAGTCACTTTAACGCTTGGTTAACATATTAAAGGTTAACATCAATAGCAGGAAATAAGATAGATTTTAATAGAAATGTTGCCATTACATTGAGATGCTCTCAAGGGTGAACTTGACCTCCACAGTCCAAAAGCTTTTTCAAAAGTGCATGCAATCCACCTCGAACTTGCAGTGCGTTTTGGCTTAATTTTTGCTTTGGAGACCTGCTTTTTACAATCCAATCAATTCCCTATGGATAAAATCAAGTTCTGCCCTACATTTTCTCTTTCACTCAAAAGGTATAGTTGTAAATGCCATTACATGTTGATTATAAGACAATTACCTTAACAGTTCTGGGAGAAATAGAAACACATAGCGTCTGTTACCTGGAGGGAGCTCTCTTACACAGCTATTCCAGCCAGAACAGATTAAAAAACAGCACTTGACACTCTGCAGGTGCATTGAATTCTGGGAGGGATTCCAGCACCAACAGAAATGGAGGGTGTTACAGGTGAAAAGTACAAGATTTAGCAAAAGGAGAGAAGAAAGGATGAATCACGGTCAATAAGACATGAAACATACACTCATCTGTGTATTTGTATTTGCGTAGAATGTTTCTGGCCTTGTTCTCCTACCATCTTTTTACTGCCTCCTTTACTTAGTTATGTACCTATTAATTATAAAAGCGAGAACATCCATGAGCAGATGACAGGAAGTGGAATGCTATTAGCGTGTCATGCAAGAGCACCGAGTTTGAATTATTCAGTCCTATATACTGAACATGCTATGTTTACCTGACTATACTGCTTCTCTTTACATGTGTGAAATGCTTTAAAAGTGGGTTTCAGATTGACTCCAGTGGCCCATCATTTCCTAGGTGTGCTCCGGCCCTGGGCAGTCATGTAATATTGAAAAGTTCACTGTCTTCTCTTTGTCTTTTCTCATCACTTTCTCTATCTTTGTTTCAGCATGCCCTTCAGGTTTCTTCAAGACAGCACAAGGTGATGAGAAATGCCTGCAGTGTCCAATCAACAGCCGCACAACCAACAATGGAGCCACCAACTGCGTATGCCGAAATGGATATTACCGCACAGACTCGGACCCCTTAGAGATGCCCTGTACCAAGTGCGTGACTAATACATGAAAAACCTACTTTAAAACGATATTTTCCAAACTCTCAATGTGACTCATGCCTGTAATTTAACCAATAATAATAATCATTTATTATTAATAATAATAATACATTTTATTGGCATGAAAAAATTTAATGTAATAGAAAAAATATTTCATTTTAAAAGTATTTTTAAAAATCTTTTAATGTGTATCTTGCACAAATTTTAGATGAAATGTCTAATAAAAGGTGATAAAAAGTTTTTCTAGCACAAATATTTTTTAAATGAATCCCAGGTCGAATATATTCAATAATAACAATTACTTATTAATAATAACTAATTTTATTGGCATACAAATGTAAAATATAATGGAAAAAAAAATCTTTTAATATGTATCTTGCACAAATTTGAGATAAAATGTCTTATAAAAGGTGATAAAAAGTTTTTTTTTTCTAGCACAATCAAGTTTAAATGAATCACAAGTTGAATAGATTTAAATAAATTTAATTATAAATACATTTATACTCAATATAAAAAAAGACAAAACGTAATTTCTATAAATAAGTTGAAAAAATGATGACTGCAGCGTTTAATTAAATATTTTTCTACCAAAGAAAAAAATATCTTGAATAATATCTGCACATGAATGCACTGAAAAATCTATACATCCTGATTCCCTAAAATAGACAAAACACACCAATTCTACACATCAGAGAAAGTTAGGAAAATGTGATTATTGCCAAACCTCTCTGGCTCATTTTCATTCTCATTATCCCTACAGCATAGTCAACAACACACCTCTTTTTCCATCACTTTTCTGTTTATTCTCGCTGACTTCAGATCAGGCAGAGAAAAACAGACCTGTGGCACTGTTATTGAAACAGATAAGACCATGAAGACGAAGAGAGAGAGGCAGGCAGCTCCTTACGCTGTCATGAGCGGCATGTTTTTGTCTCCCCCTGAAAGAGGCGAGGTGGGGCCAGAGAAGAAGGAGAAAGAAAAGGAAGAATGAGACAGCTTTTTTTTTTTTTTTACAAAAGCCATTTGCAAAAGCTTGGGCCTGGGAGGAGAGCAGCTGTTTTGCATAAAAGAGCAGCATCATGTCGCAGAGTTGAAGCTCAGTGGGCCTTGACTTGATTAAAGAGAGGAAACGGCAGCCTTTACCGCCCACTAACCTGGGAATGGGATGTTTAGAAACAGTTTTGCGTGCGACAAAGCTGTAGTTTCAAGACAGAGGTTTGTCTTAATGGCCACGACTGTAAAAAGCAATCAATTGGAGCCTTCCAGTTTGTTTTTTTTGGCTTTTTAAAAAGGGCAAAAGGCAGTGAGTTGTTTCTTGATTACCTCATATGCCCCTAGAGGAGCACCCAGAGTAATTGGGAGCACATGCCGGCTGAAGATAAACACAGGGTATTGTTAGATTTAGTTGGGCTGTCATTCAGAAGGAGATATTGGAGGTGTGTTTGTTTGGTGTGCTCTTACTCTCCTTCAAACGCGCTGTGCATGTGCATGCGCAAACGCAAATTATGTTTACAAACACAGGAACAGTGCGGAAATAGTTTCACTAGACGCAAATAAGCCTATGATTTGTGCGATGTTATCGTAATTTCAATTAGCATGATGGAAATACACAAGAAAATACACATGGAAATGCACACAGTACATAGTTTCATTGTACTATTTAGTCCCCTCCGAAAATGAAATCCGAAGTTGACGGAGCCGTGGCTTAGTGGTAGTTCTGATACCTTTGGGCTGTATTGGGGGTTCAAATCTGACTAACATTTCCATCCTTTTCTTACCTTCATTTATTTATCACTCCAATATCCTCTCAATGAAAGTGTGATTTTAATTTTTTTTATTTAGTAAAAGCAGGATTTCAGGTTTGATTTTTTTTTTTTTTTTATTTGAACTAAAAAGAAACTTAGTTAAAAAAAAAAAATCGCATATTCCAAAAAATAATAAAAACATAAAAAAAACATTTAATTGAATGAATGTATTTATATATTAAACAAATACAATAAATAACAAATATGTTTAAAAAAAATAACTGTAGTAGTTTTTAAGTCACAAAAAAAAATTATTTGTACATATTGTTTTTTTGTCAGCTGTGTCATCGGCTCCTCAAAACGTCATCTCCAGTGTGAACGAGACATCGCTGATGCTGGAGTGGAATCCTCCGCGGGAAACTGGTGGTCGCAATGACGTTGTTTACAACATCATCTGCAAGAGCTGTGGAGGCGGCAGAGGGGGCTGCACGCGTTGTGGGGACAACGTTCAGTTCGTTCCACGCCAGCTGGGACTCACAGACACCCGGGTCTTCATAAGTGACCTGCTGGCCCACACCCAGTACACGTTTGAAGTCCAGGCTGTCAACGGAGTATCGGACCAGAGCCCTTATTCACCCCAATATGCATCAGTCAACATCACTACTAACCAGGCTGGTAAGTCCACACCTTCAGTAATTAATTATTTTTATTTTTTTGTAACCAGGTGGTTGCTTTGGAACAACAGAAAGTTGTCATGTTGGATATGCATAATCCTTTGACTCTTTCAAATTCACCTGTTCTTTTTTGTTAACTTGTTTGAACACATAATAGTTGATGATGAATTTTAATTTAATTTATTTCTATTTAAAAATGTTCTCTTTTTTTCATTATTAGCTGTAGTTTAAGTGTGCCATGCTTTAGCTGTTTGACTTTATTGTGGATTTTTTTGTTGCATTGCATTGCATTTTTTAAGAGAAAGAGTCAGCTTTTAAAGTTTCTAATTTCAAGTTTATTCTTTCTTAAGAAACCTGTCTGATCAGAGTAGGTTGAATCTGAAACCAGCCTAACTATTTAGGGCTTCTTTAAGTTAGGTAAATCACTGACTAGTTATTTTAGCAAATTTCATATCTACCACATAACTATCCTAATGTTTTCATAGTTTATTTACGCTCACATTATTAGGTGGCCAGCTATTCTAAACTCACTATGTGCAATAGAGAGTTAAACAGAATACTGTGTAACTCGCTTTGTTACCTCCAGATTACATCCTGATTACACTCTTTGGCTCACATCCCACCATGCCACCATGAGATTAGACATAATTCCCAAAAACTCAACGTGATGCACGTTGAATCGGACCCAAACCATAGTGGGACAGATTATCCGGAGCCTAGGATCTCTCCAGCCAATGATGACTTTTAATAAAAAACAGCTTCTTGCTACTGATTAGACAAACCTTTTTTTCCCCCAGTCCTGAAGCAGTGGCCATGGCTGGGAGACATCGTACAATCAGACGCTGCCATTGCAAATGCAACAGAAGACTGCTTTTTTTTCCACTCATGCCATTGTGGTTTAGATTACTGTTCCAATTATTTCAGAAGGGCTGCAGCATTGATTTGTACTTTAAGTGTCTGTATGAAACGTGCAGCTGATCGTGCCAGATCGGTACTGGGAGCTCTTAGGGGCTCAAACAGAGACAGACATTATTTTATGTTCCTCATCCCTGCTGGCTACAGACAGATCATCAAACCCATCCCCGCTTTAGCCTAGTAAAGCTCCTTGTTCTAGTGTTTGACAGTTTTTTAATTGGTTGTGACACATCGCTAACATCAAAATGCAACAATTTTTCAACATTTGCATCACTAAGGGGAGATTTTATCCAATCTGTTGTGCAAAAAGCATGTGGGAGGACATGTCTTTTGCATCCTGATGAAACCGTTGACCTATCATGCTGAGTATATTATGTTCTCATCATCACACATAACTTATATAACCAACTACATGCTCACATTACCTACTCAAACTATTTACTCTCTCCTAACTACTGTAAGTTCACTCACATTCATTCAGTCAGCTTCGGAAATCCAATTAAGACAGAAATGTGAGCATAGAGACAACATGCTAAATATTGTCACTGAAGCTCGAGTTTGAAAACATACATGTGTGCAACAGGTCTTAGAGGTCAAGGGCGGATTCAGACTCGCTCTCATAAACTGACAGGGGGATCCTGTAAAGACTTCAACTTTTTACATTCAGTCTCTCAACAGTTACACTAAGTGCACTTGAGACATTTAGTGGACTTGTGAACATATGTGAAACTGCCATGAGATCTGAATGATGAGGCTTTCACTGTTTCTTTGAACAAGAAACGACTGATAGGCTGAAAACAGAAGGATTGTTAGATTTGCTTCAACTGAGTCAGCTGAAAAGCATCTTTGAAACGAAAGCCAACTTTTTCCCCCAAGCTTTATGGGTCCACATATTCTTGGAGAACTGCCGAGAATTTGTACCATTTTACCCAAACCTTACATTTATGTTACATTACTGCTCATAAAAATCATACTGGGGCTGCAATTAAAACTTAAAAGTCTTTGTTAAATATTTCAGTGATTGTATTTGTATTTTTTATTTAATTCAACCCCATTATTTTCTTTCAGTCATTTAGGCTTTTTTTCTGCTCCAGAGATACACTTATAATAACGTATTTCTGTGATTTTAAGAAGCATTCTCATTGCTTGCAAAATGAGTAACAGCCCTGGGTGGTGTACTTTGATGCCTAGATTTCTGATCTCCTATTAGACATTTATGTATAAATATGGGCAGTCATGCTATGTGATTTTAGCTTTGTGTTGTCACTACAGTAAATGCTGTGTTTCTTCAGGCAACCTTATCTCAGAAGATCAATGTGATTTCTTATTATACTGTATGACCTATTTAAGGTCATAACTTTTACATATTTTATTCCATTTGTAGGTTTCTTTCACCAAAAACAGTAGGTTAGCATGATAATTCTCCCTCTCTCTTTGATCTTAAAATTAAACGTGCAAATGTTTGCTAGTATGAGCATGGATAGCATACAGTAGTTAGTTATTGATCTTCTGTGTAAACTGAAATCACAGCTACAGTCAGAATTATATACAGGTGCATCTCAATAAATTAGAATGTCGTGAAAAAGTTCCTTTTTTCTTGTAACTTATTTCAAAAAGTGAAACTTTCATATATTTTAGATTAATTACATGTAATGTAAAACATTTCAAATGTTTTTTTTTGTTTTAATTTTGATGATTAGAGCTTACAGCTCATGAAAGTCAAAAATCAGTATCTCAAAATATAGAATATTACATTAGAGTTTCAATAAATGACCATCCATGCAGTATAAATTCTGGGTATCTCTTGTTCTTTGAAACCACAATAATGGGGAAGACTGCTGACTTGGCAATGATCCAGAAGATGAACATTGACACCCTCCACAAAGAGGGTAAGTCACAGAAGGTCATTACTGAAAGGTGTGGCTGTTTACAGAGTGCTGTATCAAAGCATATTAAATGCAAAGTTGACTGGAAGGAAGAATTTGGGTAGGAAAAGATGCACAAGCAACAGGGATGACCGCAAGCTTGAGAATACAGTCAAGCAAAGCTGATTCACACACTTGGGAGAGCTTCACAAGGAGTGGACTGAAGCTGGAGTCAGTGCATCAAGAGTCACCATGCTCAGACGTCTTCAGGAAAAGGGCTACCAAGTCACTTCTGAACCAGAGACAACGTCAGAAGCATCTTGCTGTGGAGAAAAATAACTGGACTGTTGCTCAGTTGGAAATCAAGGTCCCAGAGTCTGGAGGAAGAGTGGAGAGGCACAGAATCCATGTTGCTTGAAGTCCAGTGTGAAGTTTCCACAGTCAGTGATGATTTGGGCTGCCATGTCATATGCTAGTGTTGGTCCACTGTGTTTTCTGAAGTCCACAGTCAACACAGCCATCTACCAGGAAATTTTAGAGCACTTCATGCTTCCTTCTGCTCACAAGCTTTATGGAGATGCTGATTTAATTTCCCAGCAGGACTTGGCACCTGCCTACACTGCCAAAGGTACCAAAAGCTGGTTCAATGACCATGGTGTTACTGTGCTTGATTGGCCAGCAAACTCACCTGACCTGAAACCCATAGAGAATCTATGGGGTATTGTCAAGAGGAAGATGAGAGACACCAGACCCAACAATGCAGATGAGCTGAAGGCCACTGTCAAAGAAACCTGGGCTTCCATACCACCTCAGCAGTGCCACAAACTGATCACCTCCATGCCACGCCGAATTGAGGCAGTAATTAAAGCAAAAGGAGCCCCTACCAAGTATTGAGTATACAGTATATGAACATACTTTCCAGAAGGCCAACAATTCACTAAAAATGTTTTTTTCTATTGGTCTTATGAAGTATTCTAATTTGTTGAGATTGAATTGGTGGGTTTTTGTTAAATGTGAGCCTAAATCATCACAATTAAAAGAACCAAAGACTTAAACTAATTCAGTCTGTGTGCATTGAATTTATTTAATACACGAGTTTCACAATTTGAGTTGAATTACTGAAATAAATGAACTTTTCCACGTCATTCTAATTTATTGAGATGCACCTGTATAAGAATCAATAGAAAATTTAAATACAGTACAAATAAATAGTTATAGAAACAAGTAAAATAATTAAGCTGTCCCATGATAATAGTGCCAGTACTGATTGGAGTATTTTGTGTTAAGCTTTAGAATAGGTCTGCTTATTACACTGAATTATTTTATTTCTAAAGAGCAAAGAAAATCCAATTTTCCATGATATGGCTCCTGTAGTACCGTTTACATAATGAATTGCTATTGCTTTTATATACATTTTTATAAAAGATTGTTCCCCATCTGTTTTCACTCAGCAGTGCCCTGCTTTAACCCCTGCTTTCTTCATTCTGGGGTCCCTCCCTGCTGTTGGGACGTCCTACCCCCGTCTGTCACATTGGATTAGCAGCTCCGGACCTCCATCAGGGGGAGCTGTGAAAGTACTCACTCCAGCTCCCTGTTAGCGGACCAGGCCCCCTGGGACAGGGCACTAGGACTGAGGGGCCTGGGTCAGGCTGTCCGGGCCTTTAATTTCCTCTGGATTGGAGGGCTTTGGGGTTACATAAACATCTTGTCACCCCTCATTAGCAAAGGCTGCCTCGAGCTTCCCCCTTCTCGTTTTGTGCTCGCAGGGAACGATTTTGTCCGTATCCATGTGCAAGCATTAATTAGACACGTTTTTAAGCCTGGCTGCTGAAGAGGAGAGGTATGTACTGCAAGAGAAACAAACAAACAAGAAAATTAGAAGTGATTACCGTAAAATCCCACATTTGTTTTTTTTAAGATCTAAAAGAGTGGCCCCCTTTAGATCTTAAGCTTGATGATGAGATTTGTCATCAATTGAAATTCATTTTTTTATCTCTCTCTGTTCTCAGGCAATTGTTTTCAGGAAGTTTCCCCACAGCTGCCGCTATCATCCTCACCTAGGCCTTTACACACTGTCTGTCATGAGCTCACACACAGTACAGTTGAAGCTTTACTTAAATGGCTGAAGGAACAGCAGACAAAGGGAGCAAAACTCTGAATGATTGTACAGTGGACAGCCTTTAAAGCACGAGTTATACTTATGGATGATACATCATTGGCTTAATCTGTCCTCGTGCACACTTATTAAGGGATGAACAATTCATAAACACTGCTATTATGGGGAGAGTGTTATGATCTTGGCCTTGGAGAGGTCTTTTCCAGATCTTGATGAATTATGACCAGACTGCCCGCTAAGTATCAGGTTGGTGGTGTTCTCTGCATTGACCCAGAATGTAGTAGTGAGTAAAGCTACAAAAAGCTGCTATGGTTCACATTCTTCATGATTCTTCGGCCATTTTTCACTGCTGAGGAATTTTTTATTTTTTTTATTTTTTTACAACGTTTTTATTATCTAGGCCAGTGGTTCTCAACCGGTGGGTTGTGACCCAAAAAGAGTATGTGATAGGGTTGTGAACGTCAAAAATAATAAATGACTAGCCATATAATTGTATATAAGTTAAATATGCTTATCATCTTTTAAAAAAGGAGAAAACACTCCACATATTATTTTACAAATACATTTGTTGGTTGTTTACATTGTGTAAATAATGATACTGCAAGATGCAAAGTGTAAATATAGAAATAATATGCTTTGTGTGCTAATGGTAACATATGAGCAATGGTGGACGATTGCCAGATTACCTGTTGGCTATTTGCACTCTAAATGTTTGTTTGTGAACACATTCATGTTAAAATATTTTAGTACTGGTAATTCACCACTTTATGTCTAGTGGAGCAAAACACTACAAAAAATGTTTTTTGATCCTGAAAAAAAACTAACTTGGACACTTTGTTTTGTAAAAAGTGAGCAAAGAACTTTTGAAACGTATTGCATAACTGACTTTATGGACAGAATGAAACTGGTCATTGTAAAACTTTGTCAAGGGTCCTTTAACCTTTTAAAGACCCTAATTTTTTTTTTCATCAGAGGATAAAATGGCAGAAAAAAATCTGCCAACCTCTTATTTCAAGGGTTTTGAGTTTAATGGATGAAATTAAATTCAGTTTGAAGTAGCCTGAATGAGTATTACTGATAAAACGGAGCCCCCCAAAAAATAAATAGGATGTACTTAAGCCACACTTAAAATTATGGACCATGTTTAATTTCTGCATTCCTTTTGTCTTTTTTTTAAAACATTATCTTGTTTTATCATTTACATATTTATTTATTGCTTTAAAACAATGACCACTTGGTTTGATAATTTGTTGTAATGCAGTAATGTGCATACATTAAACGGCTTAAGTGTCCTTATACAAATGAGTGTGATATAATCAACAACAACAGCATAAGCAGCAATCTGGATCAGTGTCCCTCAGAGGTCTAAACAGAAACAGCATGCTTTGCCTTTATTAGTTTAGTGATTTGTCTTAATTATGGCACACCAGAAAGCTTAACAAAGCCGTACTGAAGAAAGGCACAATGTTTTATTGAGGCAATTTTACAGAGGCAAACTGGAATAAAGGCCTTGAGCTCTGGGCAGCTACAGCAATAGTGCATGTCTGTGTCAGGCAGCTGGAGACACAAAGACAGCTTTTACCTTTCCCTTCTGCTTGGCTTTCCTCCCTTGTCCCCTGCAGCTCTGCATCAACAGGGCAAGCAAGGTTAATCAGTCATCAAGTAAACCCAAACTGACTCCAGGTCCTTCACTTTACTCTAACACACACATGGGAGACCGGCATTTATCAGGGCAAGGATAGAAAACGTCCCGCCCGGGTGTCCCTCTCTCTGGAAGTTTTATTAGAGCAGTGTGTGACAGATCGCCTGCAATTTGTGATTTGCCTACAGTCGGGAAGCACTTGGGAAGTGCCACTCAAGGGGTCATTTAACTTACCTCTCCCCATGAATGGAGAGAAATATAGAGCCACATGGCTCAGTCAGCTTCACTCTATACATATTTCTGTTCTTCCCCATGAAGAGATGGATGAATGGAAACTGAAAAATCAACAATTCTGTCAGCAATGTTCACTAAGCACCATGTGCTTGAGCTTTACATCATTTGCCATGTCCTGAATTCATTGCAGCACTGTATTTTGCAACAGAGAGATTGTTTAATGTTGGTTTTACAAATCAACCAAATTTGATATAATAGTTATAACAAATTAACCACGTAATAAACATATTATATTTTAAAAATAAATTCAATATAATAAATAAAATCAGTGTAGCATTTATTAATCTGGGTTAATGTTAATTAATATTTTTAAATGTTAGTTAACTTTGATAAATAAACATTATTCTAGATTAAAATGCTGTTTTTTTACATTAATTTGTTAGTTATAATACTTGCATTAACCTTATTGTTAAGTGTTACAATTCTGTTATAAACGTTTACATACGTATAATTTAAAGATTTACTGTGTGGTACATATCTTTTATGACACAAATTGCTGAAAAATTTCAGTATATTAATAGTGCACTATAATAGTGCACTTTAGCAGTATAAGTCTTTCACTTTTTATCCATTTAACACATCCTTGCTGAATAAAAGTATTAATTTCTTTAAAAAAAAAGAAAGAAAGAAAAAAAAATACTGACCCCAAACTTTTGAATAGTGTATATTGTAACACTATTTCTGTTTTGAGTAAACACTGTTCTTTTTATTTTTTTATTCATCAAGGAATCCTGAAAAAGTATCACAGGTATTTTGAAGAATCATGTGACACTGAAGACTGGAGTAATGATGCTGAAAAAGCTTCCTGCTTCACAGGAACAAAATTAACAAAAAATTTCGGTATTTTGATCAAATAGATACAGCCTTGATGAGCATAATAATAATAATAAAAAAAAAAATCTTACTGATCCCAAACTTTTGAACGGCACTGTATATATTCCATTTTGCTTAGCATGTTTCCAGTCCAACGCACTGTTTGAGCGTAACAGTTGTTGTCCATCACAGCAAACTCCTGGCAACTTTAGCTCCCGGCCATTATCTTTCTGCGTGAGAGTCTGGCACACCCAGATAAACGGCTGACCCATATGCCATTTCCGTCTGCCAGCTCACTCCGTACTCTATTGTGTCATTCAGCATTATACACTCCAGATACTGTTTGTTTATCCATTTCATTAGCCCAAGGTGAGCAGTACCACATGTGTGTCAGGCTTTGCTTAATACCTGAGGAAATGAATTGGTTCCTTATCAGATGGGGGAATCATTGTATGACCGAGTTACATTATGCAGAGTTGGGTCTAGTAATCTGGCTCGGGCGCTGTCGGGTGCCGGTGGAAGATTTATGACTTAATTATCTTCAGAATTGCTTTGGCGAACTCCTGTCGGGCCACCAGAGACAGTGATGCCACCGGCAGCCTCCCGAGAAAGTGGTGATACAGAGCTAGATGATTCTATTGCCACGTAATTGAGTAGTGCACTCTTCGAATTTTACTGTCTTGACCTTATTGCTGAGAGACGTCCATTTCGGTATTCAATATGTGCTCACCTCAATGAGGCTTTCAGATAAATGTAGATTGCCACATGTAATGTCGAAGAGCAAGCCTGTGCTCCCCCCCCCCCCACCTCGGACATGGATCTTTCCCCGAGAAGTCTGCCCTTTTCATGCCGTGCTTCACAAATATAAAGCGGGTGGCCAGTGTGGGAGCACTGTGACAGAAGGTGGCAGAGAGGGCACATATGGAAGGTGCCAGGTGGGGTCAGGGGGCAGCTGGGCAGGAGACTCCACCGGACACCTGGAACACTGGCAAAGTCCAAAATCACAGCTCCCGTCCCGTCACATGCTGTTGCATACTAATCACATCAGGTGTCATTGGAGGAAAGTAAGGGCTGTTTCATTTGCATCAGCCAGGGAAAAGGCCATCATAAGTATGCAGCGCAGGCTGGCGGAGCTGTTGACTATGCAGTGACCAGTGCATAAAATATCCATTTCATTACCGAAAAAACAATAATGTAAGTGCATATTGTTGTAAATGGGAAATCTTGCCAATTACTTAACACTTTGATGCCTGAAAACATTTTGCGCATGCAATAAATACAATACAGCAAGGATTCGGTGTTTAAATCACTGTCATTTAAGGCCAGTAATGTTTACAAAGAACAGTTTGTTATTCTGTTATATCGCAGTGACAGGTGCAAAGGCTCAATTAGACATGTTGATTTATTGCTGGAAGTGGAGAAGTTAATTGTGTTGTTCTGAAATGTTAAAAAGGCTGAGAAGCATAAACAAATGACTAGTGTAATTTGTATGAAACTGCAGTTTGATATGACCCTGAAATTCATTGAGGCTTTAAAAATGACAACAAACACCCTCTGCTTCGTTTTATTTATTTACTCTTTACTTGTGCATCGATTGCAAGGTCAAAACATCACACTACCATCTGTTTTAGGTCATTAAAAACTGCATAGGTTTCAGTTCATATACAGTCATTAACCTGTTAACATGCACCAGGACGCCAGTGCACTGAATGCTCTTTGTTTGCACATGTCATTGTTTACGAATACATTAAATGAAACGGGACAAAATTAATCTTGACAAACTATATGTCATTCTGAAGATCTAAGCCTCAAGCATTGACGATAGATTGCTGTTTTTCGATGGAAAGCTTATAAGGAATGTTTTAGTTATGTAAGCAGTACACATCAAAACATGTATAATAAAAATGCAGTACATACCAGATTCATCCTGATAATCCTGATAAATATTTTTCCTCAAACGGGGGTGGGGGGGGGACTAGACATAGTCTCAGAAAAATGGTTGCAGGAAATCTCATTTTTCATGGTATCTTGACACTCGTGAGACATGTGACTTTCAACCCATTACTTTACTGGATTGCTCCAGGACTGATTTCATGTATTTTTATATGAAATAAAAAAAAATCAGTGTGGTACAATTGTTTTCAAGGCACTTCAGTCTCTATAACTTTTTATCTTATTGAGCATTATCAACTCCTGGATGATGGATAGTAAAGCCTAAAGTGTCTTCTTTCCAAAGACACCAAACTTGTGTAGCACACTGAAGTCAGGAACTGTTACAATTTTAAGTTAGGTAGGTCATTTTCAGCTGTGAGTCCCAAAATGTCTAACAGGCAAAAAAACAAAAAACACCTCATTATACTTATGTACATTCATGCTATGACATAGTAGATAATATGTAAATATGTAAATAAAAATTGATTTGTTGGACAAAAAAAACAATATCTGTATTTTTGTATTTGATTCTGCAATTTGGTAAATAAAATTAGCATTTTTTACACCAAGGTCCAAAGCTAAAATCACGTACAGGCTTGGGCTCACATGAAGTCTTGACCCAAATAAGTCATGGCAGGATAACAAAATCGTAAGAGCTAATATAATTTGTCCTCCTCTCTGTTAACAGAAAGAACAAGAGTTGAACAGGTTCCTTTGTTTAGATGTGATGTGCCAACAGACCTCTGCTTGTCTGTGAAGATCATGAGATCTGTCAGATGGCAGTCGATATACATCGTACCCATTGTCTATGCATCTATGGATTAAAGAAGGAATGCTAATGCACGTCATTGGACAGCTGCCATTTGCAGACTTAGCCGGGTTTTCTCTAAACACCAGAGTTCCTAGAGCAGCGAAACTGTGCAGAGGGTTTCAGATTAGACTCAAACTCTCTGTAAGTGTCTGCAATCTTCTTAAGATGCTGAAGTGCCTACTTTTGATTTAGCTTATGGTGTGTATACGAGTACATTAATTCTTCAATCTTTTCCAGTGCAGATGGTTTAAAGCTTGATGAACTGAAAAGGGGGTGCGCTGCTTTATGGCACTGGAAACTCTGTGGAGACATAAAACCCTCAATCCAATACAGATGGGAAATAGGCCTGCCAGACGCACTGTTTTTCTCTGGAATATTTTTTTTTTTTTTTTTTGGAATCTAAAAGTTGCATGCAAATGTAGCGGGTTCTTCCCCTCCTTTCTGGCTCTCTCTGGACGTGAGTCTTCGTAAATAGGGGATACTCGCGGCGTATGCTCCTGCGCGGTAGAGGAACAGCAGCTGCTGTCGGATTGTGCTGGGAAAAACTTGCCTTCGGGAAGTTGTACCGTAAAAGGGGCTAGGGGAGTCGACGGGGGTGGACGAAATTTAAAAGCACTGACCTGCAAGGGCTACTTTTACCAACATTACCAAATCACTATGTCGCTCTTCCACACCACAACTCGGCTCCAAATGAGATCCACATGCCTTCCAAACCTATTATATAGACCTGTAGTGAAGAGCCAATGGGATTGAGAGAACATTCCACATCAGTCAGAGCCTTTTATTTGATGATTAAGCCGAGCTTTTGGTTACACATTCTTTGCTCGCTCAGTGTTCACCCTGTCCCTAATTATTACTCATTACACACCTATTATTAAGAACTCTGAACTAAGTCTCAGATGACGCATACTTGGACTTAATATGTAGATTTTTGTGTAGGCTTTCAAGCACACAGTGTTCGTGTTTGATGCAATAAATCAAACCAGAGGTGAATCAATCTAATGACTTTATTAACACAGGCCTCAGCACGAACTGCGCGTGAACACGCACCACAGCGTCACTACAGGATACAGGCCATATATGGCATTTCACTGTGTAACATCTCCCTTTCTGTAAAGAATTGCCACACTTCACAAAGTACCCCCTCCCTCAATTAACAACCCCAACTCCCAAGATGAACACAAAATTACTAACCAAATTTATGCTTCTTTAATACTACTAACTGAACTGCATTACTGATGCCCTAGTCTAATACCAAGTAGAACTCACAAGTCAAGTCTCTGTGGTGGCCGTGATTGACAGCCGCTGTGAGTAATGATAGGGGTTCCCAGTGGTGATGGTTTGTTTCCACAGCCTCGTGATAAAACTGTCAATAGGCTCATCCACTTCTTGCTTGCAACACCCGAACATGTACCTTTCGTAGATCACATTTTTCGCAGGCTTGAAGTAGTCTCCTAGGGCATCAAGTATGGCTTTCGGATCTTTCGTTTGTTCCTCGCTCAACACAATATTGTGACTGTATATATGTCGACATTTCGTTGCCCATTAAGCGCCGCAGTGCTGCCGCTCTCACCTCTTTGGGCTTCTCAATTAATCCCGTGTCTAGTTCATAGTCCTCGAATTCTGCTCTGAAATTGTCCCAACTTTTTGATATATCCCCGGACATCCGCATGCCCTCGGGTGCGGGAATGCTGTTCATGGCCATGTTCAGAATTTAGCGCCTACTTCTGACACCATGTTCATGTTTGATGCAATAAATCAAACCAGAGGTGAATCAATCTAATGACTTTATTAACACAGGCCTCAGCACGAACTGCGCGTGAACACGCACCACAGTGTCACCACAGGATACAGGCCATATATGGCATTTCACCGTGTAACACACAGTGCAATATTTTATTATGTAAATTAATAAATAAAATTGATCATGATCTATAAATCATAATTGCACATACACAAAAACATTAATTATGTTATTTGTGTATGTTCATATATATGCACTGCCGTTCAAAAGTTTGGGTTGGTAATTTTTTTTATTTATATATATATTTTAAATATTACAATTCAAAATAACTGTTTTCTATATTAGATATTTATTAGATTAAGCAATCACTTTTTATTTTAACATGTCCTTGCTCAATTATTCAAGTATTCATTTCTTAATAATAATAAATTGAGCATTTTATTAAGTGTTATTTAACATTAAAAATGTTTCACGATCTATGCATTTTATTGTTTGGAACTTTAGGCGTAGTATTTGTTGGAATTCTAAGAAAGAATCCAGCTTAACGTGGCTGGCTGTAGCTATAATGGCTAAAAGGCGCTTATTTACCAGCTTCGTTTGGATCAGAGCTCAAGATTTTTTTTTTTTTTTTGTGCATGCAAGACCATGCCACATTAAAGACCAATAAACTTATATGAGTGGAATTAACTCGGTAAACCCAGTATATTATTTATTATAGATCTTATAGACATTGAAGTAAAGATATACTGGCATAAAGGCAAGAATTGGGCCTCAGAAACGATTGCATAATTGTCATAGGTGTGCAAAAATCCCTGTGTCTGTCATATTAGATCCAGAAGAACAGCTCAAATAAATTTTGATGCCCAGAACTGTGATGAATAAATAACAACTGAACTGTTTGGATATGTACAATATGTATGTATAAGCTCATTATTCCATCCAACTTTTAAACATGACTGTTCCATCCCATCTGGTTGTTTTCCTTAGCGCCCACATGCAAATGTTATCTATTCCTCATGCTTATGTTATCTGCACCTCACGCACAGAGACCACGTGCAGAACATAGTGTGATCGCTCCAATGTGTCCGAACTCTCCGTCTGCCAGGAAAAAGTTAAGCACCTAGGCTTGCAGATAAATAGCCCTCATCAACTGTACCATAGAGAGTAATTGTGTGGAAACACTGGAATTCTGCAAAAGTAGAACGGAACACTTCACTAGCTGTTATAATCATAACTGTGAGTTCACTAAGAAGGTTTTTAAGTGGTCACTTTGTTACCCATCATACTAGTGTTTTCCTTTGATTTGAACTGTGATGGAAGCCTGTCATTCCGCCATGAGGAAAACATCCTCCGGTAACCGGAAAACCATAACCTTCTGCCTTCTCAGCTCTCTCAAATGAACATTTGTTCACCCCTGTGAGCTGTTGTACATGCTCTGACTGTATTTGCATTATTCCAGATTGGATTACCAGAGACAGGCTGGGCGCAATGTAAATGCAGCACACTTAGCGCATATTCAGCCTTTAATGTATATATATATATTCATTTTTAATGAGATGCCTGTATTCCCCATTGAGGAAGCCTGACTGCCTGCCTTATTAGTCCTCTGTTGATACCGCATACCAACATTAATGTTGATGAGATGCTGCCGGTCGCTTGCCTTGCATTACGCAGCTCTGGGTTGGACTGAGCATGATGGTGCATACCGACAGAGGATTCACAAGCCCTCCCGTAGTGCTCAGAGACCTGGGAAGCCATTCATTATACTCTGGCATATATTTATTAACTGGCCGGGACAGCAAGAATGCAGCTTGTTCAGCATTATGGCCTGTGTTTTCCAATAAGTATGTTTTGATAAATGAACGGCTGCTAGTCATAGGCCACTGGGCGGATTAGGACTGTAGCAATTATTATGTAATTGCCTGACCGCAATTATTTGAGATTATTGTGCACTGTAGATTACAATATTGCAAACATACAGAAATGGAATTTATTAAATTTTTATTTTATTTTAGTAATAAACAGGGGATATCTACTTTGTACAGTAGTCAGGTTGGACAAGTTGGATTTTATTTCTTTTTTTTATTATTATTTTTTTATTTGATTTGATTTAGTCACATTGAATTAATGTAAATTTTATTTATTTTTCATTTTAATTAATAAATGGGGGAATTTGTACAGAAGTCAATTTATTTATTTATTTTATTTTATTTTATTTAGCAATATACAGGGTGACGAGCTAGACTGGCACAGTGGTTAACGAGAAAAACTCAAAATGTAATTTCATGCCCAAATGGTTGCCGACCCTTGATGTTTATTAAGCCTTTGCTGCAAGTAACATAAACAAAACAAACAATTAAATCACTAACCACATTTAATTTTATGACAATTAATTAAAAGCCAAAATGTTGCTGATACCCCCAGGAAGAAAAATTGCTGAAAATGAACAGTGCTCTTCTAAGCACTGGACTCAAGACCGCCTCTATTACCTGTGCATTCAAGACAGATTTACAACTCATTCTGGGATCTGGAGAGCGGGAAATAAGCACACGAATAAGCCACCTAAGCTCTCCTTCAACCCCAGAGACTGTAAGCTCAAGCTGATAGCAACCACGGGTTTTCCCACAGAGTGCTTAGAGAAGCTGCCTGAGGAAGGCCCGTGCTGGAGACGGCAAAGGCCATAAATCCTGGCCTCTCCAAACCCCAACTGCTCCACTGTGTTCCCGAGCATCTCCATTGGTTTTTTGACCTGGTTGCCACGCTCTAATGCCTAATAGCTATTAGAACACCCTGGACTTTTATTTCAGTAATAAATGGGGGGAACTTTCTTTTGATGGAGTCAGGTTGCAAGTCCAACACAACAGAGCCTAATAAAGGGTTTGACACACTTTCCCCCGTAATTACCAAGAGAGATAAAAAATAAACTCTATAATTCACAAATTCAAAGACATAAAACCCAGTTGTGTTCACCATCTGGCACCTGTTTTATTTGTTTTCAGCACACCACAAAATTAGTCCGCCTTCCTTTTGAGGAGAATATAAAAGGATTTCAGGCTAGATAATGGCATGAGGAACCTGACCAGGCAGAGACTGAGCCTGGCCTGGAAATTCCCCTTGCCACTTGTTTATGTGGTTCAGCGCAGTGTGATTTTTTAATCACACACCAGGACTGTGCTTTAATGCCTCTTCACTATACAGGTGCTGGTCATATAATTAGAATATCATCAAAAAGTTGATTTATTTCACTAATTCATTCAAAAAGTGAAATTGTATAAGTATACATTCATTCCACACAGACTGATATATTTCAAGTGTTTATTTCTTTTAATTTTGATGATTATAACTGACAACTAATGAAAACCCCAAATCAGTATCCAGAAAATTAGAATATTACTTAAGACCAATCAAAGAAAGGATTTTTAGAAATCTTGCAACTGAAAATAGCTGAAAATTGAGCAGTACAGCACTCAAACAGTTGGGGCTCCTTTTGCCTGAATTACTGGCAATGCGGCTGGCATGGAGTCGATATCTGTGGCACTTCAGGTGTTATGAGAGCCCAGGTTGCTCTGATAGTGGCCTTCAGCTCTTCTGCATGTTGGGTCTGGCATATCGCATCTTCCTCTTCACAATACCCCATAGATTTTTTGGGGTAGGTCAGGCAGTTTGCTGGTCAATTAAGAACAGGTACCATGGTCCTTAAACAGGTACTGGTAGCTTTGGCACTGTGTGCAGGTGCCAGTCCTGTTGGAAAATGAAATCTGCATCTCCATAAAGTTGGTCAGCAGCAGGAAGCTAAGTGCTCTAAAACTTCCTGGTATACGGCTGGTGACCTTGACCTCAGAAAACACAGTGGACCAACACCAGCAGATGACATGGCACCCCAAACCATCCTGACTGTGGAAACTTTACTGGACCTCAAGCAACGTGGATTCTGTGCCTCTCCTCTCTTCCTCCAACTCTGGGACCCTGATTTCCAAAGGAAATGCAAAATTTACTTTCATCAGAACATAACTTTGGACCACTCAGCAGCAGTCCAGTCCTTTTTGTCTTTAGCCCAGGCGAACGCTTCTGACGCTGTCTGTTGTTCAAGAGTGGCTTGACACAAGGAATGCGACAGCTGAAACCCATGTCTTGCAACGTCTGTGCGTAGTGGTTCTTGAAGCACACTCCAGCTGCAGTCCACTCGTTGTGAATCTCCCCCACATTTTTGAATGGGTTTTGTTTCACATCCTCTCCAGGGTGCGGTTATCCCTATTGCTTGACACTTTTTTTACCACATCTTTTCCTTCCCTTCGCCTCCTATTAATGTGCTTGGACACAGAGCTCTGTGAACAGCCAGCCTCTTTTGCAATGACCTTTTGTGTCTTGCCCTCCTTGTGCAAGGTGTCAATGTCGTCTTTTGGACAACTTCAAGTCAGCAGTCTTCCCCATGATTTTAGCCTACAGAACAGCTGAGAGACATTTAAAGGCCTTTGCAGGTGTTTTGAGTTAATTACTGATTAAGTGTGGCACCAGGTGTCTTCAATATTGAACCTTTTCACAATATTCTAATTTTCTGAGATACTGAATTTGGGGTTTTCATTAGTTTCCTTTTGAAAGTAAATTTAGATTTCCTTTGGAATAGGGTCCCAAGTCTGGAGGAAGAGAGGAAGCACAGAATCCACGTTGCTTGAGGTCAGTGTAAAGTTTCCACAGCAGTATGGTTTGGGGTGCCATTATCTGCTGGTGTTGGTCCACTGTGTTTTCTGAGGTCCAAGGTCAACACAGCCGTTACCAGGAAGTTTTAGGCACTTCATGCTTCCTGCTGCTGACAACTTTATGGAGATGCAGATTTCATTTTCCAACAGGACTTGGCACCTGCACACAGTGCCAAAGCTACCAGACTGGTTTAAGACCATGGATCCCTGTTCTTAATTGGCCAGCAAACTCGCCTGACCTTAACCCCATAGAAAATCTATGGGGTATTGTGAAGAGGAAGATGCGATATGCCAGACCCAAAATTGCAGAAGAGCTGAAGGCCCTATCAGAGCAACCTGGGCTCTCATAACACCTGAGCAGTGCCCAGATTGTCGACTCCATGCCACGCCGCATGTGCAGTAATTCAGCAAAAGGAGCCCCAACTAAGTATTGAGTGTGTACATGCTCATACTTTTCATGTTCATACTTTTCAGTTGGCCAAATTTCTAAAAATCCTTTCTTTGTATTGGTCTTAAGTAATATTCTAATTTTCTGAGATACTGATTTGGGGTTTTCATTAGTTGTCAGTTATAATCATCAAAATTAAAAGAAATAAAACTTGAAATATATCAGTCTGTGTGGAATGAATGTATCATTATACAAGTTTCACTTTTTGAATGGAATTAGTGAAATAAATCAACTTTTTGATGATATTCTAATTATATGACCAGCACCTGTATATAAGGCATGTATAAGCTGATCCACAACTTGATTTGCATCATTCTTTAAATACTGTATATAATATGACTCTGTCTTTTTTTTCAGCTCCTTCTACAGTGTCTATCATGCATCAGGTCAGTCGCACCATTGACAGCATCACTCTCTCCTGGTCCCAGCCAGATCAGCCCAATGGGGTCATACTTGACTACGAGCTGCAGTATTATGAGAAGGTATCACATAAACACACTTGAGTAATGCGTAATGCATGTTACACACTTATAATGCGGAATGCATGCAGTGCCATTTAACATTGTCAGCATGCATTATTTATTCTGATTTTGATTTTGGTTTTGTGAGAGTATCTTATAAATGCACGAGTTAAAATTAAATTGCTGTTGTTAATGTGGTAATAATAATAATAATAATAATGTTTTTTTTACATAAATGATGTGATTTAAAAAAAAAGGGTGCAATAAATTGATAAAAAAAGATCACAGTAAAGACATAAATCAATTTCAATTGATTAAGTAAATATGGTAATTTTGAACTTTCTATTTAATGAAATAATCCTGAAAAAAAGTATTACAAAAAAAATTAAAATAAAAGTTTTCACAAAAAATATTAAGCAGCAACTGTTTTCAGTATTGATAATAACAAAAAATCTTTCTTGAGAAATGGTTTCTTCACAAATATACTGTTCTTACTGTATTTTGAACAAATAAATATTTGATAAATAAAGTAACTTCTTTCAAAAAAAATATCATTAACACTAAACTTTTGAACAGTAGCGTACGTACAGTAATGATATATTGGGCAAAAAAATGTAAATTTGAACAGATTTATATGATGACTTGTTAAAGATACAGTACTTTATATATTTTATAAATAATAAAAATAATATCACTGTAAAAAACACATAAAAAATAGTTACTATATACTTACTTTTTAATTTATTTATTTATATATATATATATATATATATATATATAACATTTTTATTTTACTATTTTACTTAATGTGATTTTTATTTAGTTTTTTTGCATTTTTATTATATTATTATTATTAATGTTGATGTATTAAAGTTCCTTTTGAAAATGATTATTCGTTTACGGTTGCTGTTTAATCGGGGGTTTTGGCAGCTGTTGGAAATGAATAGCGAACTCCTGTTCTGTCGAGGGTTATTACAAACACAGTTGTGGTTTGATCCGGATACCAGTGGCTAAAATAACAGAGATTTCACTGCAGTAAAAAAAACTATTTACAGATTCCTCTCTGTCAGCGCGGGCCTCAGAAAACACACACACGCTAACTTGTGCTTGAGAAACTCTCATGCCCACATAGTATGCCGATATTCTTTCAAGTCTCCCATTTCGCTCGCTTTGTTTCACCAGTTGACACACATATGAAAGCCACGCCCTTAAATACAACACGCATAGTTTTACAGATACTGTCTGTCTTTTCTTTCTTTGTTTGTAATACACATACACAAGCTGACGGTCCCCAGGGCTCTGCTCCTGTTCTAACTCTTTCCTCAGTATAATTCCTTTCTCAGACAGTGCTGAGGACCGCCTGTCAAAACACTCTTCTCAGACTGCAGCAAAGCTCACATCACAGAGCTCAGAAATAGAGCTGACAGGAAAAAAGCGGAGCACTCAAGAAGTACATGTATACACACACGCAGAGTCCTACATTTTCTGCTTCTCCTTCGCTATCACTCTTGCTCTTCTTCACTTACACAAACAGACACTCAAGTGGTGCGACAATGGCCACAGCTTTCAGCCCAGACTAATGAATCGTGGCTGGCCTGAAAAGTGTCAGCCAACCGTTCCTCTGCCCAGCACCCTCAGTCGAGCTCTCCTGATGGGGTTTGATGAGATAGATAGCCCTGTTAGAGAGCCATATGTACACCACAGAGTCTCTTGTGATGTGTGAAAAACTGTGACCAAAACGCCACTGGATTTGTAAAATGAATGTCTTTACCTGTTTTCTGGTCATTTCTCTGTTTCAGGACCTGACTGAGCATAACTCTTCCATAGTAAAGAGTCAAACCAACACCGCAGTCATCCGTGGCCTCAAATCTGGAGGCATCTACGTCTTCCAGGTCCGAGCACGTACGGTGGCAGGGTTTGGACGGTACAGTGGCAAGATGTACTTCCAGACCATGACTGAGGGTGAATATGGTTTATGTGTGGTTTTTTTTCATCCAAAAATCGACATCATCTCTTCAGATTTGGTTTTTATGAGAATAAATTACACGCATATGATTCAGCCCATCATTCTTACATCTCTCACTTCTTATAAGAGCAAACCTGTGTGTAATTGACTTGCTGAGGCAGATAATTCATCTACTAATCTAATTCTCTAATTATGATCCACGTTAGCGAGAAGCATCTCCAAATTATCTGTCCTCTCTCCACTTCATGTTTCTGATTAGATCTGCGGAATATACAAAAGATTTAAAGAAAAATTTGAGATTTTTTTTTATTATTATTTTGACCTACTGTTCAAAAGTGTGCGGTCAGTAACTTTTATTCAGACTTGTATTCAGCAAGGGTAAAAAAAATTGATAAAAAGCATAAAAAGGAAGAAGTCTCCGGGGAAGTCGTGGCCTAATGGTTAGAGAGACAGGACTCATAACCTAAAGGTTGCGAGTTCAAGTCTCAGGTCCGGCAGGAATTGTAGGTGGGGGAGTGAATGTACAGAGCTCTCTTCCACCTTCAATACCATGACTGAGGTGCCCTTGAGCAAGCAGGAGCACCGAACCCACAACTGCTCCCTGGGCGCCGCAGCATAAATGGCTGCCCACTGCTCCGGGTGTGTGTTCACGGTGTGTGTGTGTGTTCACTGCTGTGTATGTGCACTTTGGATGGGTTAAATGCAGAGCACAAATTCCGAGTATGGGTAACTATACTTGGCCACGTATCACATCACTTTCACTTTCAAAATTAATGACAGAGAATGTTTCAATTGATTAATGTGGTCACTTTTATCTTTCTATTTATTAAATAATTCTGTAAAAAATGTAGTTTTCACAAAAATAGTAAGCAGCAACTGTTTTCAATATTGATAATAATAAGAAATGTTTCTTGAGAAATGTTTTTTTTTTTATTCAGTTATAGTGTTTTACTGCAAAAAAACCTCTAAACTTTTGAACAGTAGTGTACATACAGTATATAAATGATATCTTCGACCAAAAGTGTAAATTTGATTATATT
This sequence comes from Schizothorax lantsangensis, assembly GCA_027422415.1. Lineage (NCBI taxonomy): Eukaryota > Metazoa > Chordata > Actinopteri > Cypriniformes > Cyprinidae > Schizothorax > Schizothorax lantsangensis. Next base: position 18,135,254 of record CM049847.1, on the reverse strand, counting down.
TATATGATGACTTGTATAGTTAGAGATACACAACGCTACATATTTTGTAAATAATAATATATATTTATATATAAACAACAACAACATTAAAAATAGTAATTATAATATATATTAAAATATATATTATATAAGTTATTCAGGCAGTTCAGGCGATCAGCTTGTGATCCGTTTTTTTTCCTTTCCCCAGAATGGCTCAGTTCAGTGAATACAGTGAACGCGTTTATTGCATGTGCTGTGAGTTTAGCGCTCGTTTAGGAATGCAAAAGCCATCAGTTATGCTTTATTTTCGCTTTATATAATCGCTTTGTATGCTTTATTTTTGTTGGGCTTCCTAAAACACCAGTGTGAGTGTAATTTAGACTTAAGCCCTATTCGGACGGTAATTGTTTCTCAGGGGGACGTAAGTGATTTTCACCATATACAGGGGGTAGTTGGTGATTTAATTGCCGTCCGAATCCAGGATGTCTGTGTTTTTCTCTCACCACCCCCGTGAAAATCCCCGGCCGAATTGCCTTCTGTTTTTTGACAAACACCGAGGTCGTGTGGTAATTTAATTGCCGTCCGAATCCACATCTCTGAGTTTACGAGAAGAAATCGATTCAAAATTCAGTGTTTAATCCATTTTTGAGCACTCACGAACACCGTAACGTTGCACTTCGGTGTAATTTACATATTATTTCTGAAATGCTGGAAAGTATTTAAAAGAACAATACTTCATGACTGCTCAACCACAACGACTGGGAGCAGAAAAAGAAGAAAAGCACATAAACTTTCAAATGGGTCTTTATTATGGCAGCAGCAGGTATGCAATACAATTTAAAAATGTGTATTATAAACAGATATATATCGCGTATATTATAAACTATAGCGTGTCTATTTTCCTATTTTTAAACAGGAGATTTAAATATCAAATAATAAATATTATAAAATATGCTTGGAATAATAAGAATACATTTTACATAATAATAAGTATGTTTAAATACATTTTACACAATAATAAGAATACATTTGTAAATAAAATTAATTTTATTTACAGCAGACAATCATGTGACTAGCCACGTGAGCAGCGCGTTCCCGGGTGCGCAGGATCACAGAACTCGCTCCTCCACTGTGAATAAATCGCCATCCGAATCCATGAGTTTTATCACTGAGGTGATATGTAAATTTATTTTTACAGACGTCCATATGAGAAACAATTACCGTCCGAATCGGGCTTTAGACAGTATACCACAACTAAAAAGAGGGTTGAGTCTCCTTTAAAGTTCAGGTACAATACTTAAAAAAAGTTTTATTAAGAACTGGAACTCTCAAAGTGCATTAGATAGAATAATTTAACTTTAAAATGTAAAAAAAATTCTTTTTTTCCCCTTCATTTGTCTTTTTTTGTCAATTATCGCAATAAATATCATTCCATGAACTTCATACCGAGGTACCGTACCATGAGATTTTGATATCGTTACATACCTAATATATATATATATATATATATATATATATATATATATAGTTTTGCTTATTAAGTAGTTAGGGCCATTTTTTTTGTTTGTTTTGTTTTGTTTTGGATTCTGTCCCGCTTCCAGAACGCTGAAGAGGAAGAATGGTATCTGAAACATGTTATTGGATGGGCGCCCATTATTTTGCCTTTCCCAGATCACCTCATTCAGACACAGCTGCCTCACTCATAACTGCTCACTCTCTAAGCCGCTTATTATGAACAGAGCGTCAGAATTAGTCTGATCAACCCTCCCAAGCTCTCTGCTGGCATGATGAGAGACAGCAACTCAGCCAGGTGATCCAAACAGGGATGTGTCATGCCAGCAGGCTGCCAAGAGGTTTAAAACAGATTAAACAGGAAGTTACAGTGCAGTTGAATTCACATAAGACCCGACAAAGTTCAGGTTTTTGTTTACTCACTACCTCAGCTTTTGGGAGCTTGGAGCAAATGTTTAAATGTGGTAAATCTGGTAGCACGCTAGCACGTACTTAGCCTCTAGGGTTGCGGAGTAAGCCTAGGGGTTTGTCTGCATTGTGAACGAATAGTCTGTAATTATAAACATAAATAGGGAAAAACGAGAAAGCTAGGCAGGAGAGGAAGGGAAAAGAAAGTTCCCCAGGCCTTTCCCAACATCCCAATCCGTCTGTCTTGCACCAGTACACACCACCCAGCACATTTCTTCCATCGCCTGCCCATATGCTGCTGGAGCTAAGCAGTCCAAGTGTACAGCCCCGTTTGCCTGAAGGTATCTCACACAGGGCTTCCTGTCCCAGATTACCCACTGCGAAAGTGAGGAAGTGAGGGTCTCTCACCTGTGTAGACATACACTGCAGGACTCCTGTGCCTCAAGGCTGTATCAGATATAGAGACACTCTGCTGGGGTTTGTCAGGAAGTGCTAACTTTTTGGATATGTGTGTGTGTGCCTACAGAGGAGTACAACACTAGTATTCAAGAGAAGCTGCCTCTCATCATTGGCTCGGCGGCTGCTGGTCTGGTCTTCCTCATTGCGGTGGTGGTCATCATCATCGTTTGCAACCGGTGAGTTCCACTTGTGGTGTTCTAAACATGTAAACCATTAGCATAGCTTCCCCCCAATTATACCAGCAACTTGTCAAAATCCCATGCTTTTGTCCTGATTTGCTTCATTAGCTGACATTTACAGAGCAGCAGAGCTTGTAAAAACTCTCTTAATGACGAGGTTGTGTTAACAAGAGGATGGTGGGCAGTAGTGAGTGTTGTTTTCATGGCTTTAGCACCTTTTTAAACAGTACAAGTAGAGCTGTTTGCCTTTGTTCGCCTGCAGACGTGGATTCGAGAGAGCAGATTCAGAATACACAGACAAGCTGCAGCACTACACCAGCGGCCACAGTGAGTACTTAGGTCTTGACTACTATACACACACTATGTATACATTTAAAATGTACACTACCAGTCAAGTTTTTGAACAGTAAGATTTTCAATGTTTTTTTTTAAAGAAGTCTCTTCTGCTCACCAAGCCTGCATTTATTTGATCCAAAGTACAGTGAAAACAGAACATTTAAAATAACTGTTTTCAATTTTAATATATTGTAAAATGTTCATTTATTCTTGTGATTTCAAAGCTAAATTTTTAGCATTGTTACTCCAGTCATATGATCCTTCAGAAATCATTCTAATATTCTGATTTGCTGCTCAAAACATTTATTGTTATTATGTTGAAAACAGCTGAGTATAATTTTTTCAGGTTTCTTTGATGAAAGAAAAGTTCAGAAGAACAACATTTATCTGAAATAGAAATCTTTTGTAACATTAGAAATTTTTAAATATATTCAAATAGAAAGCAGTTATTTTAAATAGAAAATTATTTCTGCTTTTGCTGTATTTTGGATCAAGTAAATGCAGGCTTGGTGAGCAGAATATAATTCTTTAAAAAAACATTAAAAAATCTTACTGTTCAAAAACTTTTGACTGGTAGTGTACGTTATGGTTTATGTTTTTTGATGGAAGTCTCTTATGCTTACCAAGTCAGCATTTATTTGGAAAAAAATGCTGTAACGTTATAAAATACAGTACTGTCCTCAAGACAGTAAACCATCAGCATTTTACATAATAATGCCCTCCATTTCTCCCTCTTACCCACCTCACATAAATCTTTTTAGCTACTGTATCTCTTTCACCATCAAAAACACCTTTATCTCAAAGTTGGACCTCAGTTTCTCAAGATTAATCTATGAAATATTAATCCCACAGCTTCCCACGAAATCCCATCAGAGAGTGCATTAGCTACTTCCCCTAGCAGCGATTCCGTTGTTCATCTTTGTTCTCTTGCTCAGTTCTTTTTCCATCACTTGTTTATTTTCCCATCAAAGCAGTACACAAAGCTAATGCAAAAAAGCTCAGTGCCAGGTTCTTCAAAGTTAGCAAGATCCATCAAAGATTAGTCATAAAATGAGCAATATTTTAGTAAATACCATCTTAGCCTCGGAGTGCTGTTCCATTTATAGAAATAAATCTTTAAGATTCTCTCGAGGCAATAATTTAAAGCTAAGCTCGCTCGCTTGCTCTTGCTCGCTCTGCCTCTGAGGGCTTATAGTTTATCTCTCTCTTGCTCACTGTGCTGAATGAAAATGGTCTGGCACTTTTTCTCAAGTTTTATTTTTCTTTGCCCTTCCTTATCAATTTAAACAGCTTTTATGCTGTGTAATCAGTGGTAAAGGACTGCTGTAAATGCTGTATTTATTGAAATAATTTCTGGAAGTGCATGGGGCCAGTAAAACCTGGAAAACCAAGGTCTGAATTCATCCATTAGTGCTCAAGAGCACAAAGTGCTCTCATTTTCTCCCTCTTCTCACTTTTGTCTTGTTCATTCTTTCCCTCTCTTTCCCTTGGACATTTTCTTAATCTTAAAAGCATAGTTACTAAAAATGAAAATTGTCGCCATTTGCTCAACTTCATGTCATTCCAACTCGGTATTACTGTCCTATTCTGTGAAAAAAAGGATGTTAGGCAAAATGTTCATGCTGCTCTTATCCATATCATGAAAGCGAATGGAGACATTCACGTTCATTATCTGGAAAATAGCAGTATGAACATCCTGCTAAACGCTTCCTTCTGTGCTCCACAGAGGACAGAAAGTTACATGGGTTTGGAACAACGTGAGGGTGAGTAAATGATGACAGATTTTCATCTTTGGGTGAACTATCCCTCAGAAGAACGTTCTCCAGAGTAGCACATACACTACAACCTCATGAATTTGTTATAGTTTGACATTCACAAATCCTTTGATGGTGGATGCCATTCGCTTCTCCCACTCTATTTATCTTCTTCTTGTCTGTTGCGAGAGCACATTTATCAATTCCAAAAACGTCTGCGCAGCCAAATCACCAACAGAAAACCTCTCCAGCTGCATGAAAACACAATGTCTATTAAAATGCCTTTAGATAGATTTGGAGCTGAGAGACTGAAAAAATCCCATTTAAAGCAGGAATGACTTAAGTCCTTGCACACTTAAGTTCACCTTAAGCCAATTTTCCTGAAATCAAAAGCCATTTGATTGGCAGCAGTGGAAATTGCTGATATATGGTCTCCACCAGGGACTATGACACCCCAGAGATGATACATACATTAAAGAGCCTTATCTTTCTCTTAGCGAACGCTTTTACACTCCACTGACTGTAGCCATGAGCTGTTCCAATGTCATGCTTAGAATCCAAAGCTACTGGAAAGCCAGCCATTCCCAGAGACCCCAATAACTAATATTTTCTGATATTTACACTTCTTACTCTGATGTACGGTATCTTGTGCAGCGTTTTTAAAAAGTTTTGAGTATTATAGCTGTTTTTTTATTTTTTTCAAGTGTCACCAGGAATGAAGATCTACATTGATCCATTTACATACGAAGACCCCAATGAAGCTGTGAGGGAGTTTGCTAAGGAGATTGACATCTCGTGTGTGAAAATCGAACAAGTCATTGGAGCAGGTAATCAAACTTCCAAACGTCCAACAGTGTTCTACCGTGAAATTTTAGCTTGTGCCTTGACCTAAAGAACAGTGCACTTGCCTCTATCCATAGGAGAGTTTGGAGAGGTGTGCAGTGGTAACCTAAAGCTCCCAGGAAAGAGGGAGATGTTTGTGGCCATTAAAACACTGAAGTCTGGTTACACTGAAAAGCAGAGGCGGGACTTCCTGAGTGAAGCAAGCATCATGGGCCAGTTTGATCACCCCAATGTTATCCATTTGGAGGGAGTGGTGACCAAGAGCAGCCCTGTCATGATCATCACAGAGTTTATGGAGAATGGCTCATTGGACTCTTTCCTCAGGGTGAGCATTAGTGCTTCGAGTCTTGGTGTAATAACTGTGATGCAATCTATACAACCTAATTAAAATGTAAATTAAAAAGAAAATTAGCATTTTTCATACTTTACATTATAATATTGTGGTGCCTGCATTCACATTTAAAACAGCTGATTTAATTTTTAGTGTTATATTTTTTATTTAAACAAAATAATGTGAAATTATATTATTAGCCATGAATATCACCTTATCTGTATTGGCTAGGAATTTTTAATGAATTTAAACCCAAAATGTGTAGAACAGCTATGTGTGTGAACATCTCCGGGCAATGACAAATCACTCAATCATTTTGTTTCAACTAGTTCCTTGAAACCCTCTGAATGAACTGATTCAGTATAATAATATGGATTTCCCCATGCTAACACAAGCTCAGTAATGTAAACATGACTCAAATTCCAGTTCAATCTCTCATCAGCAGGTGTGTATGCACATCAGCATGGTGAACATCAAACAAATGTTTCCTCCTAATTTCTCATGCTGTCCATCAGGTAATTCTCCACAGGGTCTCTCTTTAATACCCAGCTACCCCCCTGTAGCAAACATCTACTCTCAGTATTGATTCCAGCTGTAAGACTGTTGTAATAAGCTCAATTCTCTTCCATTCATCTCTACGGGTTGCCACGCTAACATTTGCTTTAAAGCAGTCTCTTTAAAGAAATAGTTGAATCGGTGCTCTGTGGTAAGTCATGCCCTCATTTTGCATTGGTCACACTCTCCCGGCCACGTTCTCTGCATTACAAGTATCAGATGAGCGGTGTGTCTCACAAACTGAGCCGCCATATGTGCTTCCGACCTATATCACAGAACACACATAGCGATCAGAAAATTGTGCTTGTTGTTTTAATCTGAAAATAATTGAGGCCTGTGGAAACTACTTTGTATCTCTCTCTAGTTTCCAGTAACAGCATCCATCCTGCAGATGCATTTAGATGATTGATTATCTGAGTGCAAGAATTTGCCAAAATCCTTGCTTACAGAACAAGCGTGGGGAATGAGAAGAGCTAATCGGATGACAGAAGAGCTGTCAGCTGATGACTGGCACGTGTCAATTTGATTTCAGTGCAGAGCTGATGTGGATAAATAAGGGGTCCGGATGCCTTGATCGCTGCTAATTGGGCTCTCTGTGTGTTGCGTTGAAAAAAAATACCTTTGATTTATGTAAATATGTAATCTTTGGGGAAGGAATTATTTATTTTTCTCATTAGCAAGGCTTTGCCTCTGATCTATCACGAGAGAAAACTTATTTTATCCTTGACACGTAGCTTTTCGGGGTGTTAGGCTCAGGAAGTGTAATTATCTGTAACAAGAAACCTTCATGATTGTGGCATTTAAACGAAGGCGAGTAAATAGGAACCAAACGACCAGCCATTTGTTAGTCATTTGAACTAAATTTATTTCTTCTCACCACAATCAGATCCAGCTCTCGGTAACCTCTGTAATTGTGAGGTTCTGAAGTTATTTTAGCTGTTTGGCCAGCCAGTTGTTTCGCTCGTGTTTATACTTGCACAGCCCACCCCATTACAGAACACACATGCCCTACCGTGCCATCGCGTGAAGAAATGACGGATGTCTGGTAATGTAAGTGTAAAAAAATTGCAACGAACACCTCATACATCACATTTACTCTGAGTTCAAAGCACGATGCTATATTAAAACATTTGAAAAAGACTAGCTAATGTTTTTTTGCTCTCATAATGTCAGTTTAGCGATGTGCGAAAGCTTTGAAACTCCTCAGATCTTTGTGTAGCTGCACAATTGTGTTGTTTCTTCAACACCGTCATCCATTTCTGACAGAACGCTGAATTCTTTGAAAACAAAACACCTCTGTTGTGGCACCTCACTATGACAGCGGATGACAACATTGTGTGTTAGTGCTGAAGTGCTAGAATATGAGTCTGATGGAGCTCTTGTAAGACAGGACTGTTAGAGAGGGAGACTCAACACTAACCTGTCGTTCTTGCACTGATCCAACTTCCAATGTTGTTTTGTGGCGGATTAAGAACCGAGAGAGAGCAAAAGGGAAAGAAACTCAAAAAGGTATGTTGTCGAAACTTTCAGAAAGAAGCATCAAAATGAAAAGTTAAGCACAGCCAAATAGAACCGACAGCAAAGACGTGTCTAAGAAGAAACAGCATGGATAGAATAATTCACATATAATCGGAAAAGAAAGAATGTTTGCTTCACTCAGACTGCAGATCCAAATAACTTTGAGGTGAAGAATCCCTCCAATTAAACTATAGGCAAACACTGTGAGCAGATTAGTGTGCCTGGCTGTATTTTCAAAGGATTTCAGCTTTATGAATAATGGATGCTGCTTAATTGCTGTAGAGGTTTGAGGAGAAGTTCGATCAAGTTAAGGCTTAACATGGGGGAAGGGTTTGAGTGTGACACATGCTGCTCAGAGGAGGAAGGGTTTGTATGCGACACAGAATGAAGACATCTCGTGGCTATTTCATCCAGAATCCAATGCTTTCCGTCTCTCTTCACTTGACGCGTGCGTGTCTGTCCGCACTGCGCCTGCTGGGCTCGTCTCGACTGATCAGAAGCTGAACGCTGCTTGCTTCATGGCTGTCTGTGGAGGGTCTGCAGATGGAGGCAGCTGCAAGCACAGCTGGGTCAGAAACTGCTGGACCTCCTCATGAGCAAAGGGCTTTCTGACCACCATGGTCAACAGCTGCAAGATTTGCCACGGCCCGCATTGATCATCGAATGTCTGATCTAGCATTGCGTAGCATAAACTCTACCAATCCTCACCAGAGCGTTTGCACAGCCAACCCAAGCCAGGCTTGACTCAATAAATTGTGTTCAGTCTCTACTCGTATCCGACTGGGCATACTAGACATTACCCATGATTTCTACAGCTTTATTCTTGACTTATTGCTGTTGTTTGGGATTTATATGTTAGCCAGAAGAGATATGCTGCAGTTACTTATGAGTTGATACTAGGAATGTGCAAAATACTGTTGTTGTTTTTTGTGCGCTCACACTTTACCTTTACAAAAAGCCTTTTATAAGAAGTAGGGCTGAGAATCGATTTTAATAATTAATCAGGTTTTTTGTGATTAATAGACAAACTTGTGATCGTAAATATTTAATGATTCATATTGAATCTTCAGATTAATGTAGTAACAACATAAAATAAGAATATTTTAAATAATAAATGGCAGGTTTTTAACATCAAGGCCAGAACCAATATCAATACTGAAACCTCTTTATTTTTTATGTCACTTTCTGTGAATAAAACTATAGAAGAGTAAACAATAAAGTAGTATTTTAACATTTAGTAGGCCTAAACTATCACTATTTTGTTATAATTTATTAAATGATAATTTTATATCAACTTAAATCTCATTAGATAACTTGTTATAAAAGTCATTTGGCTTTGGTTTTATTTAGTGTAAAATATCTCTAGATGATGTTTCTTTGTCAATATTTAAATTTGAATATGAGTGCTTTCTGTCTTTTTCTGCATAAATTTTCATGCTAAACAAATAATAAAATCACTACACTGTAAAAAAAAAAGTTGGGCAAACTTAAAATTTTAACTCAAAAGTCTGCTTTAGCTGGTTGACTTAAAATTTTAAGGTAGCCCAACTTTTTTTTTTTACAGTGTACTTATACCACTTATTTTTATGTCTGGACCCATTTCTATTCTGTACTTGTTTACAGCAAAATGATGGGCAGTTCACTGTAATTCAGCTGGTGGGCATGTTACGAGGGATCGGCTCTGGGATGAAGTACCTTGCAGACATGAATTACGTGCACCGGGACCTGGCCGCCCGCAACATCTTAGTTAATAGTAACCTTGTTTGCAAGGTGTCCGATTTCGGACTCTCACGCTTTTTGGAGGATGACACATCGGATCCCACCTATACCAGTGCCCTGGTGAGACATTTTGTAATATTTGATTTGAAACATCATGCAAACTTGTGCTTTGATTTGAGATGACTTGATGTTTATGATTTGGGTTTATACAGGGTGGGAAGATCCCTATTCGATGGACAGCCCCAGAGGCCATCCAATATAGGAAGTTCACCTCCGCCAGTGACGTATGGAGCTACGGGATTGTTATGTGGGAAGTAATGTCGTATGGAGAGCGGCCATATTGGGACATGACCAACCAGGACGTACGTACCTCACCACTTACATTATCGTTCAAAAATGTTAAAGGAGTCACCAAGCCTGCAATTATTTGATCAAAAATACAATAAAATTTAACATAAAACAAAATTTAAAATAAAACAGTAATGTTGTGAAATATCATTATGATTTAAAATGCCTGTTTTCTATTTGAATATATTATACATTTAATTTATTCCTGTGATGGCAAAGCTGAATTTTCAGCAGTCATTACTCGAGTCATCAATGCCACATGATTCTTTAGAAATCATTCTAAAATGCTGATTTGGTGTCAATGTTGAAAACAGTTTTGCTGCGTAATATGCTGAATTCGGCGAAAAATGTTTCATGATTAAAGTTACAAAACTCTTTTTACTTTAGTAATTTATTCAATTCTTCCAATTTTCACTCCAACCTCTTAACCTTTTCTAAGCTGCACATCCTCCATCTTTACTAAGTAAAACCACCAATTTCTTATAAAAGTTTTCCAGTAGAAACACTGTGAAATGATCATGCCAGAGGCTGTTGGTTGGTTGCCGTATGTTAGCGCATGATAGATGAATGCTGTGCAGCAATGTTGAATCAGAGGCTAAGGTAAACAGCAGAGAGCACATCGTAAATCTGTCCATGTGCTGCTCTGCTGTATGCGAGGCCAAACCTCAGACCCCAAACACTGCATGAGTGCAATCAGTCTTTGCAGAAACAGCCGCACCAATCATCACATCACATTAGCCTCAGAATGCAAGGATGACATAAGGATTGCGTCAAGAAATCACATTTTTGAGGTTTAAAAAAGAGGTTAAAACCATCTGCCAAATGACTAAATGTAAATGTATTTGTGTTTGTTTTGGAGAATGTATGCTTTTGGTGGCTACATCATGCGACTTTGAGAGCGTCTTCAAGCTATTGTCCTTGTATTGTGTCAAAGGGGATCATTTACTCTCACAAAAACTACCACAGAATTTCACCTGTACTTTATACTCCTTTCCTGGTGAACAAAAAGATGATTTCACATGCAAAGCATGAGCCACGTTAAACTGTCCCTGCCCTTGAAGAAAGCTCCCATTTCTAACATCCCTCTGGGTGGCTGGGAAAAGGCAAATTATGGGTCCAGATAATGAAAATAGTTTCAAATTGAAAGTGTGAATGCTAATGCGCTAAGAGGGAGCGCAGATCTCACCAGTTATCTTATTAGCAGTTCCAGATAGCGTCGCAGTCCTCCCATCGGGTTGGCCGTTTGAGGCGCCTGAATGAGATTAATCAGGCCTTGAATGGAGTGCCGTAATGGCTACGATAATGAGCTGGGGAACAACGGGTCTCACTCCTGCTCACGCTTTCCACTTCATGGCCTTGCATCTCGTTTCTGACCACCAGGGCTGCTTGAAGCATCCTGTTTCATTCAGATGTGACGGTACATCCATTGGCTCAGTTCTTTTAAACTCTCAGTATCTGTTTTGTGCATTTAGTGACGCTACACAGTTAATTTGCTGGAGATGTATTTAAGTTTTATTTAAGTGACATTCTTGATTTCCTGTTACAACTTGCAGCACATTTTCCAAATGTACAATTTAGTCAGCGTTTATATTACAGGCCATGTGTTAATCATGTTTAATCTGACAGATGTTGCTTGATTGGAAATGAGTAGGACGGATGGGAGCCAGACTCAGGCCGAATACTGCCAAAAAACTTAGTAACACTAAGACCGCTCTTTTTTCACATTTGCTCAGAGAGGAAACACTTGTACTGCCAAATTGTTGTTATCAGCACCTTTATAATCAAGATCTATTAGCTGATTTAGGAGGTATTTAGATAGCAGCTGACTGTGACCGCTTATTTATAGTCTGTGTGTTTGTGTGTGGTTGTGTAAGTGTGATCATGTGTGTGTTTGTGGCCAATGACAAATGGCTTCCTTGTGTCCCCCTAAGACCCAGATAATGATCACAGTGCATTTATGAAGACTGCAGATCAATCCTCTGTCTCCTGCAGTGTTACAACCCCCCCGTCAGATGCTGGCTCATATCTACTGCCACCTGCCTCGCGCCATGCCGACAGCTCCTATCAAAACAAAGTTGTATGGCAATAAATTACATTTATTTAAAGTAAATGAATTTAAATCTAAGGCATTACACATTATGTAATATTTGTATTACAATTCCAAGAATTAAACTTCTACTAATACTGATAATACATTTGGATTATCTTATAATGTTGCACATTAATGTTGCCCACAGACTAACACACACTAGTTACAGATGTTATGTTGTTGAATAGTTTAAATAGTGTGGCCGGCATGTGACATGGTGCTGCTTATACAGGAATCCTGAGTTCAAATCTGGCTTGTGTCATTTCCCAAAGCCATCCCTCCCTCTTTCCCACTATCGTTTGTCACCTGTCACTGAAACTTTTACTATACTTGGGATGCAACGAGCATATCTTTCTGCGCCCCTTTTAATAACCAGCTAGAGACCCTCACAGATCTGTGTCTCCCTCTGCAGGTCATCAATGCCATTGAGCAAGACTACCGGCTGCCCCCTCCCATGGACTGCCCCAGTGCCCTCCATCAGCTCATGCTGGACTGCTGGCAGAAAGACCGCAACAACCGGCCCAAGTTCAGCCAGATTGTCAACAACCTGGACAAGATGATCCGTAACCCCAACAGCCTGAAGGCCATGACTCCACTCTCATCAGGGTGAGTTGGAAAACAGAGTGCAGTTTGCTTGGATGATCAGAAGCGGATGAGTCAGTGGTTGTAAAACCTAGTAGACAGCATTGTATGTGAAGGGTGTTGCAAAGGAAACAATGGCAACAACTAATCAATAATAACCGATATAAACAACAATTGATACGTTTGCACACTCTGGAAAAACATCTGTAACATCACTTTACAACTTTAAAACATTGTTGTAATCAGAGTGAGTGGAAAAAAAGGGTTGGAGGAAAAAAATAATGTTTTGCGTTCTCCGCAAAACTTTTGCGTTCCCTACTTTGCGTTCTCTCGCAAAACTTTTGCGTTCCCTCGAGAAACTTTGCGTTCTCTCAACTTTTGCGTTTGCAAAACTTTTGTGCAATTGCGAGGGAACGCAAATATGCGAGAGAACGCACGTTTGCGAGAGAACACTCTCGAGGGAACGCATGCGAGAGAAAAACATTTGAAAAATATTTTTTCCTCTGAATTTTTTTCCACTCAGAATTTTTCCCACCACAATGTCCCATCACTTTACAGCAGTGAATAATGCAATTCTATTTCTAACAGTGGAGGATGCAGAGTGAGCTAGTGTGGGGGAAAAGCATGACTCAAGTTGTCCTAAACGCCATGAGTCATATTTAGTGTTTCAAACTAAAACATATAGTTAAATGCGTCTTTCCCTGTTATGTGCTTAAATGGATACGTCTACTGATTAATGCATTTTCCTCAGCACTGTTCTGTCCTTATTTGTATATGTTAGAAAGTATTTCCATTTTGCATAAAGGTTCGTGCTGACAGCAAGCAAGTCTCTGTTAGATTTCACAGAGATCACTGAACAAGCACCAGCATGTGCATGTGCATCAAACAGACATTGCACAATAAAATAACAGCATAATATTTCTTGTTTGAAATGTAAATTTAAATTCTACATGCACCACACATAATTGTATTTTTATGAGAACAGTAGTAAAAAGACTATTGTAATGGAGTATGAATGTAATGTTCAGGGGTGCGTTTCACAAAAGCAGCTATGGTCGCAAGTTCCGTTGCTACCAATAGAGTTCAATGGAACTAACGACTATAGTTAGCTAAGGATGGTTTTGGGAAAACATTTAGTTTTGTTTTTCTTGATTATCATTTTTAATTTAATGATTTTAACAATTTCTTTCAAATGGTAAAAGTCAATTAAATTGTAAATTCAATTTAATGGTAAATTAATTAATGGTAAAATCCAATTAATGGTAAAATAAAATTTTCGATTTAAATTTTAACTCCTTTTTGCACATAAAATTCATTTGCAAATAGCCTACATAGGGCCCTATGAAATCCGTTTTATTTTTTCCCAAATTCCGTTTTATTTTTTTCTAAATTCTGTTTTATTTTTTTTTCTAAATTCTGTTTTTTTCTGTTTTAATTTTTCCTGGACTCCTTTTTAATGGTCAAATTAAATTTTATTAATCAAAAAGCATGTCTAATTAATTAAAATCATGAAACTTATACAATTTAACATTAATTTATTAAAAGTGTAACAAAAATGACGTTTAGGGCCGTATGAAATGTTTAATTTTTTTTTCTCAACTCATGTTTTATTGTTACCAAATTCTGTATTTTAGCATGTCTAATTATTTGAATGCATACAAACAATTTTTATTTATTCTTACAGTAGCCTTATTAAATGTTTTTTCCCCCTCAGAAATTATGTGTTGTGTATTTATTATCAGATGAAGGCATAAAACATAGATTTAATTTATATTTTAATTAATGAAAATTAAACATTAAAATGTTGGCAAATAAAGGGGATTTACTATTAAAATAAAAATATTTTGTGATTATTTCTTAAAAACAATACAGTTTTATTATGTACATCCTACTAAATAATAGTAATATAGCCTATTTCTGGCACGATGTCTTTAATAAGTTAAACAGAACTTTTATTTTGACGGGTTGCCGTGAATACCTTTAAAGTTCTGTGTGTATATGATATGACGCTAGTTTTACTGAAATTAAATGGTAAAATGCTCGTAAAGTGACTCTCAGATCAGTTTTGGAGATATTGTTCATGTATTTATGTCCTCATTGAGACGGCAGACGCTGAAATCACCGCGAGTGCCACGCGCGCTGTGTGTGTGGTAAAAACCACGCGTCTGTTCCATTCACACAGAGACGTGCAGAACATGCAGGATTCATATTTAAATCCACTTTTGCGGCTTAATATTTACAGATACTAGTCCATATCGCGATTTGATTTAAGTGTAATGACCTACTCTTGATTAATTTATCCAAACTTTGACAAATTCCTTGACATTCCGCGTTAATCTGTAAATTCCGTTTTTATGACTGGATTCCGCGATTCCGTCCGCGTTTTCTGCATCGCGGAAGTCATAGGGCCCTAACTACATACACTATATTTGTTTTCATCGCTTTCAGATTGTACATTGTTTGGAGGACACTGGGCAGCATGTACAATAAAAATAAAAATGAATTTATTTTTATTTTTTAATTTAAATTATTTTGGGATTTTTTTTATCTGACAAATCAAATAAATAATCAACAGATGAAGAGATTATAAAAATATTCATTAGTTGCATCCCTAGAAGCAACATTACACTGCTTTCTAAGACACCTTATTTTTGTCTAAAATATAAAGCATGCGTTGGTTGCAGAATCCCAGAATGCATTGCAACAGCCTGGTTGCAGAGTATGCAATCCCAGAATGCATTGCAACAGCCTGAGTGAAAAAAATAAATCCACAATGTAGATTATTATATAAATATTTCTTCAAAATGATATGTGCTCTATGTTGGTTAATGCTTATTAGAGCCTCGTGCCAACATCAAATTCTGTTTTTTGTGCATGTCATGTGTAGAGTGTTCCAAATCAGTCTCTAGTGAGGTTTCATTTCACTTGGGCTTCTACCTAGAAGGCTGTAGACAGCAAGGCAGCTCGCTTGGCTTTGAAACAGGGCATACATTTAACACCTTGACTCATCTGACATAATTTAACTCATGCAGAGTAGTGCGCAATAGTCGTTACAATAAATCATATTTATGTAGAAAGTCACAGAGATGTTTAAACAAGTTTCTACAGTATTTAGTTTATGGAGACACATTGCCTTTTTGGAAAGCTGTGTAGACACAGACGTGAAACTTTACACTCCGGTATGCCGTGGCAGCATCAAGGGATCATAATGACGTTTTCAGTCTAACCGTTGTACATACATAATACTGTATTGTTTGGAGAGCAGTGCAGATCTGTCCGTGTTACATGATATATGTGTGGCTACAAAAACTATTTTATTACTTGCTTTGAAGTTTCTTTTTAAAGATATTTAGTACTTAGATTAGTCTGACATCCTCGCCATTACACGGAAGTGTATGTCTGTGTGCATGTGTCCTTTTGCGTGTGTGTCTCATATATTAGGGGGAATTTTCTGTGCCTGACCTTTTGCCAGACCCGACTCACTCGCATCCTTCAAGGCATGTTTACAAAACCAAATGGAATATGACCTTAATAGAAATGTCTTTAAACAGCCTTCTTCTAAATGATTCCTGCTCTGTTTTCAATCTTTGGTCAATGCCTTGGTTTTACTTCTGATACCTGTGGTGGGCTTTATTGATGCTGTGAAGTTTGTGAGTTATTTCTTTTGGCATTGGATTGCTACGTAAATAAAATCAACTAGGTTTGATAGATCAAATCATTATTAAAGGCTTTAGGCAGTCGTAAACTTGAAACAATAGTACATCTGGGAGACGAAGTAACATTGGGCAAAACTCTCATCAGTTTCTTGTGGACAAATGTAAAGTGGCCTAGTTTCTTCTGTCATCACGCTGAAGGTGAAAGGCTTGGGTTTTGCGAGCTTCTCACCAGCTCTTTTTGCCTGGAGGCTAATACGCTACAGTAGTGTTGCTAGAAAGTACAGTCATCTGGGGACATTAATTGCATTTTTTTGAAGAATTAAGCAGGGCAGAGGATATTTTGCACTTAAATTCTTCCCTAACTTCCTTTTTTCCTCTCCAGAGATTGAATTATATTGACCCATGAAATAATATAGCTCAATATTCCCAAATGTGTCACAATTGCCAAAAATATGCACAAGATTTAATTTAGTTTTTTTAGTTTTTTGCATTGATGATAATATGCCAAATAAATGTGAACCAACTGTACTTTAGGAATGTACCATGTATACTATGAGGGGATTGTAGTGTGTACTTGGTGGTTAAAAGCTATTTTTACTGCATACATTGTGACTCATCTGTCTCTCTATCTCTTTCTCATTGCCTCTCCAGTGTGCATTTGCCCTTGCTTGACCGCAGCGTGCCCGACTTCTCTAGTTTCAACACTGTGGATGATTGGCTGGACGCTATTAAGATGGGCCAGTACAAAGACAACTTCGCCAATGGCAACTTCACCAGCTTCGACCTTGTTTCCCAGATGACCATGGAGTAAGTGCTATACCTATGAGAGAGAACAGTTTGGAAAACAGCCATGCTTTGATCACTGAGTCAGTAGAACCTCTAGGGGATCTTTGACTCTAATAGCGCTGACTGTCAGTACCAAGATTTGCTCTATATTGCCCTAAGTTTCTCTGTCTATTTATTAGGGCTGCACGCTATGGTATAAAATATAATATTTTATATTAAATTATGCTACAGTTCAAAAGCTTGGGTCAGTAGGGGCCTTTTTTAATACTTTTATTCCACAAGGATGGATTAAATTGATCAAAAAGACACAATGTTGCAAAAGATCTCAAATAAATGCTGTATTTTATTTATTTTCATTGAAAAAAAATCTAAAATGTATCATGGTTTCCACAAAAATGTCAAGCCGCAGAATTGTTTTCAACATTAACAATGAATAAAGTTTCTTAGGCAGAAAATTAGCATATTAGAATGATTTCTGAATGATCATGTGACACTGAAGACTGACGTAATGGCTACTGAATATTCAGCTTTGGTATAAGGTATAAATGAACAGGTATAAATTAAATTTTAAAACGTATTAAAATAGAAAAAGTAGAAACCCTTTATTAATAAATGCTGTTAAATGTAGTTCATAACATCTAAAACATTAAATAGAGTTAAAGACTTGAACTTTATTGTAAAATTTTACCATTTATGACAGCCTTTTGAGGTATAATGATAATAATAGTTGTACTATTCAGTAGGGCTGCCCTCGACTAAAGATTTTTCTGATCGACTGTTAGTCGTTAATTTTAAACATTAGTCGACGAATCGCACGTTTATTAACAGACCATTTAAATCATAATAATGAGCCTTTAATTGCCTATATAGCCTAATAAGTGCTCAAACGCACGCATAAAGCTTGCCAGAGCACACCGGCAGAAGTAATGATTATAAATGTGTTGGAAAAAAACAGTAAGGAGGCTGCATTAACATTTTAATTAGTTATTGATAAACTAGTGTTTTCTTTGTTTTACGCTTTAGAGATTAAGTCAGCGACACTGACTTGTCATCTCTGCAGTAGTGTATGTATGCATGTTTCATACGGATGACATAATCTGAGAATATTTGTTTTCCATTTGAATTGATTCATTTGAAAGTAGATATTTCACTCTCTATAGATATTAGGGGTGGAACGGTTCGCGGAAAAAAATCTAACCTTACGGTTCTCCACACACGGCTAGGACTGCGGTTCAACCGGGTTCAACTTAAATCTGACAACGCATCTGCAATATGGTTTGTTATAAATAACACGTAAAAAAAAAACAGGGTTCGGCTAATGTATGTTTCTGTTGATGGATGCGCATTCTGGCTTCCCAGCACATTACAACAACAGCGATGTAAAGAAAAAAGTGGACAAACCATTCACTCTTGTTCAATGCGAGTGCCGTATGCTGGAATATGAGCATTTATTCCGTCATCACCCGGGTGCTGATAGCGCGCGCGCACAGGTGAGGCCTGAACAGCACACGTTGATATCTGTGTTTAAACTAAACTCATGTAAGCTTTGCTAGTTTAAACATTTTTAAGAGCCAGAGGATGCTAGCTCGCGCGCGCAGTGAGAAGATTTGTGCATGCGCTCAATCAGAAGCGTGCAAACCCACGCCTCAGAACGTGCGCAAATATTAAGCTCTCTCTGAAGTATTGTGTTTGAATGGACAAATTCACACAAAAATTATGTCAAAATGCCCATCTTGGTAAGTATCCTATAGCAGACATAGCCGGCTGAACATACAGTATCAGTGCACTGTATCAGTGCATTCTCTTAAAGTGACAGCACTTTCTTAATATTAATCAAACAGCAACAACAAAGAAATCACTCACTGCTCTTGATTGAATCGCTTTTGTAACTTTAATAAAGATTAATCTTTAATTTATACAGTCAAATATGCAATGCTGTTTTACATTTGATTACTTTATTAAATTTCTGTAGCCTACCTAAAAACTAATGCTAGACCTACCTAAAAAAAAAAAAATTAAATCACTGTTTATTTTATTTGTATCTTTACACTTTTGTATTTATTTGTGCTGTTGCTTGAAGTTAGATAGATTATTCTTATTTTCTTTATTTTTATTTTCCCTAAACATACCGAACCGCACCGAAACCGTGACTCTAAAACCGTGATACAAACCGAACCATGAAAAAGTTGAACCGTTCCACCCCTAATAGATATATTTTTCATGTTTGTAAGGCAAGTGTACACGGAAGTTCACAAAGACTGAAACGGCAGAAAGCGCATCCTGTTTACTTTCATTATTTTACAAAAGCGCAATGTTTTGTTGTTATTGGCTTTCCTGTAGCTTAAATGGTAGAGCATGGCACTAGCAACGCCAAGATCATGAGTTCGATTCCCAGGGAAAGCAAGAGCTAATAAAATGTAAAACTGTAACTTGAATGCAATGTAAGTCACTTTGGATAAAAGCGTCTGCTAAATGCATAAATGTAAATGTAAATGTATTGTGAGTGCATACACATAAACATAAGCCTCGTTCAGACTGTCAGCCCAAATCCGATCTGTGCAAATCCATTTCGAGCTACATTCGTATGTGGTTTGGAATCCTATTCAAATCGCATTTCTGGAAATCCGTTTCAGTCTAACCGGTCAGATCGAATATAGCTTAGCTTTTTCACGTCCTCACGCCACGTAAAATGTAAACACGTCAGACATTTTTGCAGAAAACATGCTGAACATCTTTGCAGAAACAAGCTTGTGTCGTTGCGAAGTGCAAGTCAAGCGGAAAAACACGTTATACTGCTAGTACACGTACCTCTTTGAGTTTTGAATGTAGCGGAGATGGCAGCACGGAATAAAGCCGCACATTCCAGCTTCCTGCGTTTCTGTTGCTGCCTCACAAGACGAAATATAATAATACAACGCAACTGCGACGGCACTTGAATAGTGCACATTTTTCTAGGTTAACATTAGATTGAGCGGCCATTTAAAGTTGCTGCTACTAACATATTTCAGATGATAAGCCATATTTGAGGTCAATGAATGATATGCAAGTGTTTGGATGTCCTGCCCGATGTTCTGTATTACCATAGACCGGCCGTTAATGATCTGTCCGTCACGGAAAGCGTGACTTCACCACTTCCTGTGTATTTTTTTTCTGCGACTAAGCAACTAATACAATTTTGGTCAGCCAAGCCTCTTCTCGTCGACCAACGGTTAATCGACTATTAGGGGGCAGCTCTACTATTCAGTCTCTTTATTATCCTCTTTGTCTTTTTTTTATTAATAATAAATTGCAGTCTGAAATGATCTCTCAGTGATTAGACACTGTATGAATTTAAATTCAAAAATAAATATAGGTATATTTTCTCATCTTTGTTGCTGACTGTTAGTCACAGTGGAAATGAGAGCCACAGAAATGTATGCTTAGATTCTTCTCCTCACCTCACCTCAGCTGTTACCTGGCCAAACCAGACACGCCATGAAAACAAAGGAAGTGTTGTTGTTTCAGAGATGCTTGGATTGTGCAACAAACAGAGGATGATAGGGATAAAATAATTTACCGGTTACTCAATCTTGAACTAACATGCTCAGTTTACTTTGGCATCATGTGATGAAGCCAGTGAATAAAAATGTGTTACTACAGCTTTATGGTATCTGCTTCTGAGTGCTCATGTTTGATCTTGCCTCTTTCTGTTTGTGTGTACATAGAGACATTCTCAGGGTCGGAGTGACACTAGCGGGTCATCAGAAGAAGATCCTCAACAGCGTTCAGATGATGAGGGCCCAGATGAACCAGATCCAATCGGTGGAGGTTTGACCACATGTCCTGATTAGACTGGGAGGAGGACAAGAGGAGGAGGCGGAGGGCCAGCGTGAAGGGATGGGGCGGCCACTACAGACCCTAAGCCTGATTTTCCTTCTGGACCACCTAGGATATCCACCTGCCCCCTCCTCCGAAACACACTCGTTCTCCATCTGTGTTATCTGAATTCCCCATTAACCCCCAGACACCCTAATGGGCTCGACTCGGGAAAGCTGTGTCTGGAAAATATGGTCACAACACATGATCGTTTAGCTTTAGCTGCCACCAATCCCAGGATGACCGATCAGTCTGCCAGCAATAGGCTCCGCCCCCTACTTCCCTTGAATTTTCCTCTTACTTTCCTTCCATTTTATTCATTTTTTGTTTTGATTTTTTGTTTTTAGTCTTAATTTTTTTTAAAGAGTTTTTGTAAAGGATTTTTACAAAAAAGGAATCTATATAAAATATATAGATTGGTGTAAAACTGCAGACTGAATATGGTGGACTGAATCAAAAGGCTACCCTTTAAAAGGGCAATGAAGAAACAGGAGATAAAAAAACCTCACCCCACAATACATGCTTCTGAGATTTTCTTTCTAATATTTTAGGAAAATCTTGAATAGAAATACTGACTGTCTGCTCAATGGATACACAGTGGACAACCTGCGGGACCTTAATCCCTCTCCCCTTGCTGACAGCCGAGGGAAAAGTATGTGAACACCATGAAATGGGACTTCCTTTTGGCAGCCAGTACTGCCTTGAAGAAAATATAAGACTTTTTTTTGCAGTTTAAACTACATCAACACAAACAAACCGACAAACGGAGAAACAAAGTCAAAATAGTTATCACAGTGTTATAGTTATCTCATTGCTAGGGGGGAGAAAAAATAAATATTTTACAGATGTCATAAGAGCCTGCCAAATAGAGCATCATCCCTTTGTACCTCGTCTTGTACATATCAGATGCACTTGTGAGGTCGTCAGAACAAGCCTGATGTAGTCCAACATTTAGTTTTAGTTTCAGTATTAGATGGATCTACATTGACATTTGATGGATTTTCTTTCATGTGCGTATATGACTTGAGGGGGTCATCTTTTATATTCTTCCTCCTTTTTGTCATGGGCTAAGATGATTTAGTTTGAAAGACGGCATAAGATATTCTCCCCCGCAAATTGTTTAGCATGTTCTTTCCTTGAACTGCTTAGAGAGAAGGACCCCGAGTGCACGTATGGTGTGGTCTTCACATCATCTACGCTCTTCTTTTATGTTTGGATCCCTGCCGTGTGTGTGTGTGTGTGTGTGTGTGTGTGTGCATGTGTGCGAATGGAGCACATGGAGCTGCGGAGCATGTATGGTCCAAAACTATGACTTCACAGGAAGCTTGGATTTGATACACTTTGCAGATCACTGTGTTGATATGCTTATATTTTTGCCACCAAAACCATTTCTTTAAAAAAAAAAATAGATGTTTTATAATAAGGTGTTTAGGGATTTTAATATCTGATAAAGTATGCAGTTAAAGGACATTTTCCTAACAGGGAAGTGATTGTTCATTGTGAAGCATAGTTTTATATGAGAATATTGTTATTGTATGACATTTTTGAACTGGTTACAGTCACCAATTGGGGCCAAGCTTAAATTTGGAGTTTCATAGGACATTTAAACAACAAATCACGAACAATATCGGCTGTAAATTAGTGTGTATAGGTTTTGTTTTATTTTTTACAGAAAATACATCCCACTGCTCTCCATGGTATGGTACTTCCACAATGCTCTCTGAGTAATTCACCTCCATAGATGTAAGAACAATAAAACTCTGTATAATAATATTCTGAAGCAGAAACTTCCCCCCTCACAGAGGTTTGTCTCAAAACTGTGATGGATTTTAGTGTACATATTTTTTTTATGTATTATTGAAACTGTATGGAGAGTCGCTATTGTCAATGTTTATTTTGGGCCTTTTCGTTTTGTACTAGGATTGGCTGAGAGATGAGAATCAGCCGTAGAGATGAATGGCATCTTCATCTATGCTGGAGTGTCTGTGTGTGAGCGAGTGTGTTTGTACGTGCTGGTACGTCCATGTACCAGCATTGAGGTCACTGTGGTTAACAATATACTGCTTTCTCAGCTGACGAGGGGCTCGCTTTATTCCATAACCTCAGGGTTGACATGCATCTGTGTTAAAAACCATGCAGTGCTGTGAGGTCAGTTCAGTGTAGGTAAGGTTCACCGGCTGAATCTCAGAGTGCTAATGAAGTTCTAATCAGATGGTATTGACCTTTCTCTGTTCTTCCCATTACATAATGCTTCCATTAGAATGAAGATTATTCCGTTCAGTGTTTGGACATTAAACAGAACGTTCAGCAGACAGGCCATCCCAGGTGTGAACTCTTGAAATACATAGCGATAAAGGCCATGTCTACTTTCCTCTGTGCCCAGAAAGATGGTAGGATTTTACTTTCCTTAGAGCTTGACATACTAAATGGCCCTTAAGTTTTAGCTCTCAGCTTTGCAGTCATTTTTGGTAATTTTTTATCACCAGCAGGAGGATACAGGGAGAAAGGAAATGAATCTGGGCTTAACACCTTGTCCTAACCAGCAACATGGAATTTGTCCTTCCACACTGAAAGCAAAAAGTCAGCGCAGCACAATCACAGCCAATGTTTAATATGCAATTACATTATCGTTCAAAAGTTTGGGGTCGGTAAAGCAAGTCTCTCAAGCTCACCTCATCAAGGCTACATTTATTTGGTCAAAAGTACAATGAAGAAGTCATGTAAAATATTACAAAAAAAAAATTTTTAATGTATTTTAAAAAATAATTTATTCCTGTGATGGTAAAGCTGAATTTTCAGCAGCCAATACTCATCTTCAGTTCACATGATCCTTCAGAAATCATTCTAATATGCTGATTTGTTGCTCAAAAAACAATTTAATTTAAAAAAACAAAAAAACAACAACTACAAAACAGTGTGTTTTTGTGTAAACCATGATAGTTTTTTTTTTACACAGTCACTTTTTATCAATTTAATGTGTGCTTGATGAATAAAATAAATAATTTTCTTCAAAAAAATAAATAAATAAAAAATAAATCTCAACCCCAAACATTAGAATTATAATGTATGTTGGTGGGGCTATCAAGCTGCTATAGAAATGAATATCAAGAAATTGACATTATGTTATGTCCCTTGCAGGACATAAAATGATTGTAAAATAAAATAGTGTAAAATAAACTAAAATCTGAATGCAAGCTAACTGAAATAACAGATGATCAAAATAAATACATTTTCAATTTTTCTGTTTTGCAATTGACAAAATATTCTTTATGAACAAAAACAATTAATACATGTAAAAATCCTACCATTTTCATGGTATGTATGTCATATGTGACACCTCAGTTGCTTTCAGCAGCTGGTTGGGACAAGGAGCGAGTCAGAGAGGTGAGAGACAGATTGAGAGTGAGGAATGTTCTCAAATCATAAACCTTGAGCAGTGATGGTGCCAGCAGCCACCTTTACCTGTCTGTCCAGCACATCCTCTCAATATTTAATGGTTTCTCAGTGTCACTGCTTCACTGTGAGACTCAGGTTCTGAATCCCTTGTCTTCCTCAGAATAACACTGCTTCTGCTTCACCCTCCTAGGACAATCGCTGTCACTCAAAGCTCCAGCACACATTCTGGGATCCACACACACTGCTGTACGTCTGCAGAAGTTTAGACACTCGTGGCAGTATAGCTCAGCAATATTTAGAGGTGCTGCCCACAAGTTACAGCGTGTTTTAAATCAGCCTTACAGCACAGGATTAACAGAGCTTTGAATGAAATCCAGTGCTGAAGGGATATCCTGTGTTCCTGATCCTCATCTTCTTTTCCTTCCAATGAAATGTGTCGTTTCATAAGTACAGTTTTGCTATTTGCAAAAAGCGCTGACGATCACATGAGTTTCTGGTACTTTGCAGTGAGAGATCCGAAGGAACATTAACGACCAATGAGCCTTTCTGTTTCTTTCTGTTTTAAGATATTGGTATGTTGAAAGATTATGACATGCTTGACATTTGCTACGTGTTTTCTTCAGCAAACCTGTATTTACATAGAAACATTTCATCACGGCGGTCTTATGTAATTCTGTTTTTCCACTGCATCTTTAACCGCTCAAGTTTGTTTCTCGGTAGGGTACTAATTACTTCATACGTCTCCCTCTCTCATTTGTCGTTTCACAGAACACTACGTAGACCACAGACAAATGAGACGTGGCGTCGAGAGAGTGTGAAAGAATGTCATGCTGAGTGATTTAAGCACTTCTTATTGTTTTTTTTCACATGGATTATCACCTTAAATGCATAGTTTCTACCACAACACAGCTCTTTTTTCATACCAAGTGCTGGGAAAGATGGTATGTGGACATTTTTTAATACTCAGCACCCTTTTGGTTCAGATGGCTTGTGAAAATAGCCAAAAAGCTGCCGTTATGTGGACATGCGAACTGCAAATGTTCCTTCTGGCAAGCAAACATGTGATCCCGTGCACCATTTAAAGCTTTTTGTTGAAAGCTGGTGACAGCAAGCTGTGAACAGCATATGCTCGCAGCTACCGCCGGAGTGTAATACCAATGCAAAACCGTTATTATGATGATTATGTGCGATTGTGAACGTAAATACAAGCTGGCTCTGGCGCGCTCTCATTGGTCCATATTTCTGCCTGCATCCTCCAAATATGGTGGGAAGTTCTTGGATAGAAAATGGCTCCCCAAACAGAACTGCAGTGCTTGTAGGGCCGCAGCACCCTCTGGTGTTAGGAAGGCAGTAGTGCATTCATCCCCATGTCTCTCAGCCCTGCTTTTCATTACAGGGCGGCAGACCTCTCTCTCTCTTGCGCGCGAGCTGAAATAGAGCACTGCCCACCTGGACCACTGTGACAGAGATGGGAGGTCCTGTTTCACTGTATAAAATGTACATTTGACTGTAACCCTGTGAATGATGTAACACTTTCATTATTTGTAATATTGTTATTGGTTTATTTTCTAAAAATTGAAAAAAGCCCAACTTGACTCTCCTCATTAAAACATGAAATGAGATACAACTGTTATACAGCGTTCATTGGTTTGTGTGTGTGTGTCAGTGTTTGTTTTGCTGATAGCACATTGCGCCTCTGCTGCCAAAGTCATGGGCTGAATTCCCAGGGAATGCATAATACTAAAAATCAATAGACTGAATACATTGTAAGTTGCTTCAGATAAAAGTGGCTACAAAATATTTAAATAAATATTCCAGGTTCAGTACATTTTTGCTCTGTTAACAGCATTTGTGGCCTAATGTTGATTACCACTTGCCCCTTATTTTATATATATTAAAAAAATAACTACTGATTCAAATAAAAGATTTGAAATTGTCTATTTAATGTAACAAAAAAAAAGTTAAATAATCAAAGTAAATTAAAGCTAAAAGTGATCATTTTCATCATGAACGATTGATCTATCTTCACATGGACCAATCATATTTCTGTTACGTGACGGGCAAAATGTCCACTCGACAGCATTTAAGGTATAATAATGATTACCACACACACAAAAAATAATTGTAAAATGACAGACTTTGCTTTTTGTTTTTTCTACACTAAAATAAAATAACCAAAAAAACAACTAATTTTGTTTAACTTTTCTGTGTAAAAAAAGGGTTGCAGTAAAGCACTTACAATTTAAGTGAATAGTGCCAATCAATAAACATTAAAGGGTTAATTCACTCAAACTTGAAAATTCTGTCATTAATTACTCACCCTCCTGTCGTTTGAAAGAAAACAAAAATAATGACTTTATTCAACGATTTCTTCTTTTCCGGGACAGTCCTCTGCCATTATCGATGCATGCGCGTGGTGCTGCTGACGTAGAACACGCATGCGCTTCACCTTGTTTACAAGCAGAGGAAATCAATGTGCATGCATCGATAATGGCGGAGGACTGTACCGGAAGAGAAGAAATCGTTGAATAAAGTCGTTATCTTTTGTTTTCTTTCACAAAATTTTCTTGTAGCTTTGTAAAATTACAGTTGAACCACTGATGTCACATGGACCATTTTAACGATGTCCTTACTACGTTTCTGTGCCTTGATCGTGGTAGGACCCTTGCTGTTTATGGAGGGTCAGAGAGCTCTCGGATGTCATCAAAATATCTTAATTTGTATTCTGAAGATGAACAAAGGTATTGTGGGTTTGGATTGACATGAGGGTGAGTAATTAATGACAGAATTTAAAAATACCTGTCACCATGACAATGCAATAAACCCTATAAAAATTATTTAATCAGCTTTAATTCTTTTAAATGCATTATCTGGATTGTAATGTAAGTTCTTGTATAAAATAATTGCTTTGGCCTCATTCACTTGTGTTGTAAGTGCCTCAACATCACCTTATTTTTTAAAAGAAAACTAGGGACAAACATTACCGAGCTTTAGTGGTAAATAAAACAAAGATGATTGTAGTACATTTTACAAGAAAACACTTTCTGCTTTCAATTTCAACAATTTCGTGCTTAATTCAACATCCTTGCTGTTTCTTTGTAATCGTTTGTGAAATTACTAGTGATTTCTGAGTGTGTACTGAACCTGGAATGTTGCTTTAAATGTTTAAAGATCCTGTTGTTTTATTTTCCCACTCATTACAGTCTTGCCAACTTGCTACACTGAGGTAAAATTACCCTGAAGACAGGAGTAAATTGAAATACCTTTTTATAAAGTTCGCATTGAAGGCATTTATACGCCCCAAATCACTCCTCACAGGACCGGCCTTTATGCTGCAGCCTTTGTGCTGATGTTCCTGTGGGGTGTTTGGGTTTGTCTGCGCTCCCCCTCCTGCTGTTCCCTCTGACCGGATCCCAGTGTCTCCTCACAGCTCGCCCCGCTTCGGAGGCGTCGTTAACGGGCCAATGTGTGAAAGCCCCACGACCTCTCGCTGACCTCGTCGAGACTGGCATGCGGAAAAAAACACAGCCCCTGCGAGGAGAAGTGGGAGTTCAGGAGTTCAGTGCGCAACCCGCTGGCAATCCAACAGTTCTTCTCGCCTAATCCCGACTGCCTTTGCTTCCCCCTCCTTTACGCCCTGTTAACCACTGCCACCACGGGCTCAGCGGGAACAGCACCAGCGCCAGACCCTCAAGAGAACACAACCAAAACCCCGACGATCATCTTTCACTGGAAACGCACATGAAAGTGACCGGACTCGACGTGAAATATCTAGATTAATAGAAATGCCCTTTGCTTTTTCGTTCATGGTCGTGATGCCGATGGTGCTTGCTAACCGGAACAGTTTGCACTCACACATCATTGCTTTTGAATCACATTTTTAAAAGATCACGCTGTGGTCATGCTAAGGAAATACAGGAAACTACAAATCTATGTAAACAGTGGCCATGTGTGCCGCCCTGCGATTCGCTTATTTGAATGGCCGCTAATGTTCATTGTTCCACATATGTGATCTGCAGATATTTAAAAGAGTATTAGGTCAATCAAAGTGCAATCAGTGAGCTTTCCAGACCGTGGCGTGTGCAGCTAACTGAAACGGGGTGATTTTGATGGCCACGTCGTACTGTGAATATCCATCTATCACAAGTAAAAGCGGATGGTTTGTTCTGGCTTTGGTCTGGTCATGTATATTTTAGTTGAATCATCCCACGCTGGGAAGACTTACTTCCACATCCCTAACATTTCTCATATTTGCACTCTGTCAGTACAAATATTATACAGTCAAATATTAGAAACGCCATTCAAATGAACCATTGCAAGGAATCGTTACAGTGTGAGCAGTTCAAAAAGAGCTCACGATGACAGCTTGTCACATCAGGAAAATATTACTCATTTCAAATCATGTTGTGTGAAAAATATAAACAGAAGTATAACCTTGATAGGAAAGTCTTACCCGTGATGTTACTTTAAGTTTTCATTTCATGCCGTAAAAGTAATAATTCATTTAAATATTGATATTTCTGTAAAAAATATCTGTAAAAATACTACAAAAATAATATGGGGTGAAATCACTTTTAAAGCTATATATAATAGAGATTTAACTAAATATATATACAGAGAGAATGATGATTTGAGAATTTGTAACATTTTAAAAATATATTTCTTAAGCATTTTTGTTGTGTTAAAATATCTACATATTCTTAAAATGTTCCTTTATTTCCTTGGCAATGTCTCGAGAACAAACCTCACTAAAGTCTTTATCTCATTCAAATTTGAATCTCAGTTAAATTGATCTTTGTTTTAAAGATTATGATTATTAGAAACGTGACAAAAATATTTTTTTGCTGTTAAATGCTTTGGGATGTTAATTTGAAAATAATATTTAATGATTCCATGACATTTCGTATTTTGTAATTATTTCTTAAAATTCAGAAATTGTTAGCTAGTATGTTCTATATAAATGATGTTTACTGTATTACTCTCCTTTGATGTTTATATAAATGATGTTAAGTGTGACCTTACTCTACTTTTCTTACTAACATTTCAACTTTTTAATTATGTTTTGAAAAAGACTTGAGCCCTTTTTAAACAGGTCACTTTCACACAGTTCTTCATCATTAGGACAGTTATGACATGAGCACTGGTCAGGTGCGGGAGTGTAGATTCAGACTGCAGGAAACGGTGTGTGAGAGCAGCTGTTACATCAGGAGACCTGAGCCGAAATTCACCAGTACTCTGAATGTTCACTTGGAGTGCGCGCTTGGGGACATTTGCCAGAAATTAAACTCATTTATATACGGTAAATTCATGAGTTAAGTTATTATTATTTTTTATGTATTATTATTTTTGTTTTACCTCCCTTGCTCTTTTTTGCTCCTCCCTTGTGAAATTTGTCCAGCATGTACAGTATATGATTTTTTAAAATCACAGTTTGTTGTACAAATTCTCAGAAATATATATATTTTTTTCTGTAAATAGATATTATTAAATATGTATTATTATGATTATTATTATTTGTTGTTGTTTTTGTGTGTACAGTGACTTTTGAAAAGCCACTGTATAAACTAATGACGACGATGTTGTTGTTGATGATTATCATTATAAAAAAATAATAATGTTTGAAAGAGCTAGAAATGCTATGTTAGAATTGCTTAACATATAAATAAAAACAAATACAACGGCAGTATGTGAAGATATAATTTAAATATTTTTAAAATTAGATTTTTCAAAGAACTTTGTATACATGCATGCGAATGTGGAAAAATAAGAATGTTTTTACCGCGGTTATTAAATATTGCAATGCTTGCATTAAAAATTTCAGCGGTGCACAAGAATTTTCCAGGCCTGCCTTTTTGCCATTAGCAGAAAGAAAATAGCTTTGCAAAAAGGTTTCCCAGTCATAATATAATTCAATGTAATATGTATTCATGTAATAATACACTATAGTGCAGTGGAACACAGTCATTATTTATGTAATATAACATTCAAAGCATAAAATATTCACAATATGTTCATTTTTGAATAGTCCGTTTAGGTGAATTATTGAGCAGTTGGATATATTTCCATAATTATTTTAGACAAAAACCAATTCCAACCACCTAGCAGATCTGTAAATGGTCAGTTCTCATTTCAGTAGCAGTAGTCGTCAACAGAAGCAGCAAACACTCTTCAGGCTTTATGTGGAACAGAGCCAAAGGGAATGTATTTGTTTGCATTTCACTGTACATCATGAACAGAATTAGGATACACACAGGCACAAATTAAGACGTATTTAAAGAGGTCTGCCGTTTGCGGTTTCAAAGCAGATTCCATTTGAGAGCCAATATTTTTAAACACTTAAATCCTGAAAGATCTTTGATGGTTCTCTGGAGCTCCTCCACCCCACAATTACCAGAGATCATCGGCACATCTCTAACTTTAACCAAAGACCTGAGCCTTTTGAAGGTCTGTGGAGGAACTTAATGCAAAACAGAGATCCGAATGCTTTGCAGATTTGTCCCAGACACGCACAATTTGCCAGCCAGAGAGAAAAGGGAGGCAGAGAGATACAGTACTGTGATGATGTTCATAATAACTGAATTATCTTTTTTTCTAAGACAGAAATGGAGAGGAATGGAAACTATACTATGAGAATGAAAATATGCCAGTGTTCAGCACATGTGAAACATTAAAAACCAAGGTAAGGGACTTATTAAAGCAATTTAAAAAGGATGGAAAGACGTCTACTGGTAATAAAGAAAACAAAGTGACTTGCTGTGTGATTTGTGTATAACTTAAGACACATATCATATATACATACATATACATTATATATATATATATATATATATATATATATATTCTAAGAAT
Source organism: Schizothorax lantsangensis (assembly GCA_027422415.1). Taxonomy (NCBI): domain Eukaryota; kingdom Metazoa; phylum Chordata; class Actinopteri; order Cypriniformes; family Cyprinidae; genus Schizothorax; species Schizothorax lantsangensis. The sequence goes on along the minus strand of CM049847.1, from coordinate 18,104,100 downwards.
TATTTCAAATGCAAATTCTAGTTCAGTGTCTGCAAGTCTATAACATTAGATTTTATGCTAGAAATGAGGGGCCACAAGGGAATGCTAGGGGGTCCGAGGAAAAACAACAACAATGAAAATAAATGTAAAAAAAAAAAAAAAGGAAAACTAGTTTTAAAGAAATATTTTTTTTAAATTATAAATATATTAATACATTTTTAAAATAGTGCTTTAAAATGATTAATTGCGATTAATCACGTCCAAAATAAAAGTCTTTGTTTACATAATATATGTGTATGTACTGTGTATATTTATTATGTCTATATAAATACACACACATACAGTATATCTTTTGAAAATATTTACATGTATATATTTATATTATTTATATTACAGATAAATATATTTAATATATAAACATAACATTTTTCTTAAATAAATACATGTATGTGTGTGTATTTATATAAACATAATAAATACACACTGTGCACACACTTATATTATGTAAACAAAAACTTTTATTTTGGTTGCGATTAATCACGATTAATCATTTGACAGCACTAGTTTAAAATAAGATTAATTAAATAAATTAAATGTTTAATTAAAAATAAGTAAAATATTTATTTTTAATAAATACTAACAGTCCAGTACTTCGGTGAGAAGGGGAAAACATAGTAATGAAATATAATATAAATAGTTTTCAATTGATATTTTACACATTCATAATATACATTTTTACAGTATAAAATAGGTCTTTACAAATGAAATAAGGGTCTGCACAGGAGTGCCAGGGGGCTCATGGAAAAGTTAAGAAAAAAACAATTGTTTAAAACAATTTAAAAAATATATAATTTTTATTTATAGATATTTAATTATTTTAAATAAACAAAATATTTATTATAAATACATTTTATTAATTGGCACTCCATCTAATGTTAATGAGTGCCGTAATTTTAAACTTTCAGTTGACAATACCCAAATATCTCCTGCCCAGGTTATTTAGGTGTGATTTTTGATGCTCAGCTGACTGATTCTTACATTAGACCCTTTCTTTCTAGGCCTGATGCTGAGAGGCTTATTCATGCCTTCATCACATCAAGGCTCGATTATTGTAATTCTCTCTTTGTGGGTTTACCAGCAAGTTCCGTTATGAGATTACAGTATATACAAAACTCAGCTGCACGGGTTTTGACTTACATATCCTCACGCCATCACATTACCCCTGTGCTCCAGCAACTTCATTGGCTCCCGGTTCAATCATGTATTGATTTTAGCCTATAAAGCAGTGCATGGGTTGGCTCCAGATTACATCTGTGACTTGGTTACTCTATCCACTCCCTGGGGGGGGGGGGGGGGGGGGGGGGGGGGGGCTTTTCCTATAATGCGCCTAAGTTATGGAACTCATTAGCTTCTTTGGATTGTTTTAAGGAAACTTAAGTTTTAAGACGCATCTTTTTAGTAGTTTTTAATTTATGATTTATACTGTGATTCTATATATTTTTTATATTATGTATTTTTGTTTAGATTTGTTATTTTGTTTTATACATGTAGTGCTTTGAGTTTGCGAAAGATGCATTACAAATAAAATGTATTGTTATTGTTCTAATTATTATTACATCTAACAGTACAGTTCTTTGGTGAGTAGGGAAACCATAATAATGTAACAATACAAATGAAATATTTTTTCAAATGACATTTTACACATTCATACTATTAATTTTTACAATATAAACTGGGTCTGTATGCATGAAATGAGGGGCTGCAAGGGAGGGCTAGGGGTCCATGGAAATGTTGAAAAAATATATTTACAACAAGTAAAATATATATTTTTTATTTATAAATGAATATTTTAAATAAACAAAATAGTTATTATTAGTAAATACATCTAACAGTACAGTACTTTGACTATGGGAAAACATTAATGTAACAATACAATGTTTTTTTTCAAATAATATTTTACACATTCAAAATATTAATTTTTACAATATAAATTGAGTCTTTGTGCATGAAATGAGTGCTAGGGGGTCAATGGAAAGGTTTAGAGAAAAACAACAAAAGAATATAATGTAATATAAATAAATAAATGGATCTAATATTACCTGAGTAGTTAAAATACTTACATTTTTATAGTATAATATGGGTCCGTATACATGAAAATATATAGCTGACTTTTAAATTTTAGCAGGGGGATGATCATATTTGGTTTAAACCCCTTAAAGGGATAGTTCACCCAAAAATGAAAATTCTGTCATCATTTACTCACCCTCAAGTAGTTCCAAACCTGTATGAATGTCTTTGTTCTGCCGAACACAAAGGAAGATATTTTGAAGAAAGTTTGTAACCAGGCTGTTTTGGGGCACCATTGACTTCCATAGGAGGAAAAAAAAATACTATGGAAGTCAATGGTGCCCCAGAACTGCTCTGTTTCCCACATTCTTCAGAATATCTTCCTTTGTGTTCAGCAGAACAAACACATTCATACAGGTTTGGAACTACTTGAGGGTGAGTAAATGATGACAGAATTTTCATTTTTGGGTGAACTATCCCTTTAACACCAGATTTCATTGCAGGCTGCTACTGCATATAAAATAACTTTACATTAATATTTATAGGTCACATGTAGAATTACACTCTTCAGAGAACAAATTCCTCCATGGTGGTGGACATGGTTGTGTGTGACCTGCTGTGACTGACCTATTTAACACTGTGAACTGTGCAGTGTGAGGTACAGGAGCATGATAGAGCGTTCCTCTAGAGGCGACAGCGTCACGTCTGACCTGCTGAGTTTGACCTACTTAACACTGTGAACTCTGGCTCGTGAACATGCGCACATTCATTCAGACTGCAGAGAGAGAGAAATCCCGACACATAGGCCTATTACAATCTTTACTGCCCTGTAGATGTATTCACAGCACACATACCCTGCAGCTTCATTAAAGTGTTCTCTGGCACTAAATTGTTTTCATTATGCCATCTGCCACCCTGAAAGAAAAATAAATAGATGGTGGAGCGAGGGGAATATTTTTTTTTTTTACAAACGACACAAAAAAAGGTACTCTGTCGCCATCTAGTGACGGTTTGTGGGAAATATATCAAGGCAAAGAAGAAGAGTAAATTGTGGTCATTTTTTTTATTTAGCTTTTTGTAGGTGAATATGTGTTTCTTTTATATACTATGTTGTAAATCAACCAATAAGACGAAGACGAATAACACGTCTTGAAGCTAAGCTGCTTTGATTTCTGCTTTGTGTGGCATTGCTTAAAACAATAAACTGTGAATGATTTATGCTATGCCTCGAAGAACATCTCTTCACTCTGTTACAATTTCTGAATGCTATAAATAGTGAAGGTTAAAAATCATATGCTCACCAAGGCTGCATTTATTTGAGTTAAAAAAAAGTTACATTTTAAAAATTACAATTTAAATAACTGTTTTTGCTGCTTAATAATCTTGCATAATCTCTGATACACTACCATTCAAAAGTTTACTTTTATTCAGCAATGATGCATTAAATTGATCGCAAAAGTGACAGTCAAGACATTTATAATGTTACAAAAGATTTCTATTTTAAGCTGTTCCTAAAACTTGCTACAAAAATTCTGAAAAAAAATGTATCACGGTTTTCGCAAATATATATTAGCAAAAACTGTTTTCAACATCAATGATAATAATAACCATTATTAATGATTGAGCACCAATAATAATTTATAATAATTGAGCAGCAAATCAGCATATTAGAATGATTTCTGTGGGATCATGTGACACTGAAGTCTGGCGTAAAGGAAAAAATACTGTTTTACTGTACTTTTTGGTCAAATAAGCCTTGGTGAGCATAATATATTTCTTTCAAAAACATTAAAAAGAAATCCTAAATATTATTGACACATTCATAGCATTTACATGTTACATCATAACAAATTGAAATGTATAATCTGTCCAACGAAATGCTGTCTCTCTCTCTCTCTGTGTGTGTGTGTGTGGTGTGTGTGAGCGTGCGTGCGTGCGTGCGTGTGTACTTGGTATTCATCACGTTATGGGGACCAAAAGTGTGCGTGCGTGCGTGTGTGTGTTTCAAAATCCAATTTAAGCCTGCGTCCCAATGTGCATGTTATCCATCCTAAATTCTATGCGATATTAGTAATTTTCAATACTATTTAGGGCAGATAGGGTGGATAGTAGTATGCACATTGGGACGCAGGGTGTGTTTGCAGTCAAAATAACAATGGCTACTTTGACCAGCAGATGGCAGTATTGTCTTCATTGTTCACTGAAAGCATCTTTGTTCTTTCCTTTCCTGACTGACAAAACTAAGATTAGTAATTGGTAGTAAAAGGTGCAGTTTTCGTCTTTAATTATCAATAACTTTAATTAATTTTCCAATTCACAATGCATATCAGTGAATTTATGATTACATAAACACCAAAAATCCTCATGCGCTCAAGGTCTCAGTAAATCCAACTCATCATCTTTTAGTAAGACCCGTCCTGCTCTGTGAATTTTCGAGTAAATCGAATCCACAGAAGAAGGGATGTTCTCTGAAGCATGGCAGAGGCATCAATCACACACAGTTTATTTTAAAGCAATACCACACAAAGCAAAAGTCTGCATCTTCTGCATTTTCAGTTTATATTTAAAATATCAATTACAGTATGCCATGAATTTCTGTAAGTTTAATACTTTGATTCTTTCATTTTTAATGCTGTGCTTCAGTTACTTTGCTGATTGGGCACAAAACCGAGGCTGTGTGTGAACACGATACCCTGAGCTGAATTGATTCCAGAAGGGTGGACTGTGTTGAGATGTGGTCTGGACGCTTCAGTCACAATCCACCCCTCATCCATCAATCCCAAAAGCTTCCATAACAGACGGAATCACTCATATACTAATCAGTTTTATGTTGATGAAAGGCAAATCCATCTGCACTCCTCTTTTAAATCATATTTTCTATATCCCTGTTTTTTGCTAGTTTGAATGATGGCCGAGTGGCTTCCGTGGAGGAATGGCCCCTGTTGGAGCCGTTATCTGTGGCATTATTCTGGCAGAGCGATGGGCTGGACCCTGGAAGGGACAGCTGAGTCATTTGGCAGAGACCAGCGAGCCAATTGGTCAGGGAAGTTATGAGGACAACACTAGATTTGTGACCACCTTACAGCTCTGTCTCCCCTCAGGAAGCACAGCCAGCGGGTCAGGAATGAATTTCAAGGCAAAAATCATTACCAGCTAATAACCTCCACCTAATATATAGCACTCTGTGTTGTTTTATAGCTAAAATAAATCACAATAAATGACAGTGTTTTCTTGTTGATTTGTAACTATATGAAGCAAAAACACAATGTTTTGTGGTTTGAGGGGGGACAAAATCATGTTTTTGTAGCTCACAGCCTCTTATTGTTTTTCTCAGGCTCATCTAATCAGGCAAGCATTGTGGATTTGAATTCCAGGTAATGTGTAAGTCACCGAAAAGCCATATTCAGAACAGCACTGAACACTTGAATCACTCCGTTTGTCAGTATTTGTCCCTGTGTTGTAGAATATTTAATGATTCTTTCATTCAGTCCACCGATTCGCTCAAAAACACAGATTTAAAAAAAAAATGTTTTATTGCGTTCAAACTTTAACAGAACAATGCAAGCTAAAATATGTGAAAACCCCTTACTGACTGACTTAGTAAATTAAAACACACTCACTACAACATTTAAGCTAAAAGAAAAACACATATGTATGACCTTCTTTATAAATTACTCATTGAATCATTCATTCAACCGACTCTTTGATTTATTAAAAACCAAAACAAGTGACTGAATCAAAATGTTTCATTCAGGAATGCCATTACTGTGTGTTGCTCGGAGATATGTGCGTTATTTGGAACTATTTTTGTTTGTGGATCAGTTAGAAATTGCAATATTGTGTCTAAAGTGTCTAAAAAGGCACTTGTTTTTTGAACTCTTATATATCACTCGATTGCCCAGGATGACTGCAGGTGTGACTGCTTAAATACAACGTAATTTCCTGTAAATTCATAATATAATTTCTCTGTAAAACTTATAGCAAAGACAAAGTTTACGTTAAAGAAATGACGTAAAAAGGAGGCTATTTCCTACAAGTTATGACTGATATAGATGAGGTTCAGATCCAAAACTGTTTGATTTAAAATGAAATCTGGAGACAGTTCTATCTGATATAAGCTTAAAACTCAGAATCGCACACTGCATCCTACTCTTGTCATCGCTGTTTCGCTGGACTTATCTGAGCACACACAGTCAGACACAGCTGTGCTCTTCGCTTCAACAGTAAAATGGCTGTCACATATCAGTGAGTTCTCGCCCTCACAGGCTGTTTCTGTGTCTTGCACTATCAGGGCCTGTTCCTACAGCTGCTGCTGCCTGAATCCACACAAACACTCACCAGAGAGACCATATGTTTGCAGGTACAGTGGCAGATCTGCATTAATTGGTGACATTGTTCAGTATAGTCACATTTATGAGTTCTGTAAAGGGTTTAATCATATAGGTGTTTTCCCTGAGAAGGTTAAGTAAATGTGTGTTTCACAGGCATAGCCTACTTTTTTTATTGTGTTCACACAATCATTCTCATGATATTAGATTACGCATAAATTATTTAATATGATAATTTACTATTTATTCATTTAAAAAACTCTGGTGTGATGTATTGATCTGAGAATATCTTGGACATTTTATATATTCACATCTATCTGTCTAGATAGATAGATAGATAAGTTTGGCCAATTGACCCTTTGCAGGGAGCTTAATTGACAGGCAATCTGACCAATTAAACCTTTTTTTTCTGATAAACAAACCAGACAGGCAAGTAGATTAACATCGGTGGACTTAAAAAAATGGTGTACTGACGTCTTTCCAAAATTGAAACAAAATACCCTCTGATGTTCATTCATGTTTATTTCATGCTATAACTAGAAAAGATGAAGAGACGATCGGTTCATGTGCCGCTTGAACTGAGGCAATACACCGATCTGTCACAACTCACGACACTTCAAATTGACACAAAACGGTATTTATTGTTTGACTTACAAAATGACAAAATTTGGGGGCAAATTGGACTGGCACTGTTAAAATTAGTAGATTCAAATTCTATTTTTATTTTAATAAACCAAAACTGGAGCCATACAATGCATTAGTGGACACATGTACGCATTTGTTTGCATTTTCTCTTGTGATTGTTATCACATTGCACTAGAATATAGTCATAGTTTGAGAGTTATGTGCTGGTGAAAATTGTTACGGGGTTGACGAGACGTGAGGCAAGCGGATCCATTTGCAAAGCTTTATTGTAATACATGGATCATATTCAGGCAGGGTCAGTAAACAGGTATGGCAGGGGCAAAACACAGAGCAGTCCGTAGAGCAAGCGTGGGTCAACGATCAGCATACAATATCCAGAGGGCTAGGCAGAGAGATAATCCAGGAGAGCGAGCAATAATCCAAGCGAGCGGCAAACAGAGTCCAAACAGGGCAAGGCAGAGAGAATAATCCAGGAGAACGGGCAGGAATCAAAACACAGGAAATCTAACTAGGAAAACAGGGAAAGCTTAATAAAGTAGCTAGGCTAAACAATACTCGGCAGAGAGCAGGAGAAAGTCCAGAGCTTATGTAGTGTGTGTGATTGGGTGATGGTGATTGTGAGATGGTTAACAGGTGCAAGCGTGATCAGTGTGAACAGCTGTGTTGGTGCAGTGGATGATGGGAAATGCAGTCTATGAGTGATCTGTAACTGTGTGGTGTGAAAGTCAATGTGATGGGTGAGTGACCTCTTGTGGTGAATGAACAGAAGTTCATGGCCAGGATTTGTGACAAAAATAAAATAAAAATTACCATGCTTTTGTTGGTTTCTGCCTTTATGTGTATGTGTTTGTTTTGCAAGTTGAAAAAATAACGCATGTGCATGTGTCTACTTAACTAGGCATTGTTGATCACTTGTGGAACACTTGAATATATATATTTTTTTAAGGTTTTTTTAATTGTATTTTTTTATTAAAAACATATATATGAATAAAAATAATAGCTCATATTTTGTTCCTTAAGGTAACCACACAAACGATCTTCTGGTTTTCTAGCCCTGAACCTTTCAGTCTGTTAATTATTTTTATGTTAAATGATAATGACTGAAAATGAGAGTCACCCGAGACTGTAGTTAGTTATCCTGTAAAAATGGCTTTCTGCTGCAGTGTAACACTGCTCCTGTCACTGGGTGGTCAAGATGTACCAAACACCACTCAAATGTCACATTTTTCATCAAGCGTACCACCGATTATTCACCATGACTGACAGTCCATCCTTTCTATCTGCTAGCTGAATGGACATCTCTAGTGTCACTGTCCCAGACGAGAGGATGTCTTTGATATAACATGGATAAAAGTCTGCGCGTGTCCTTTCTGAAAGTGTGACTGACTTGATGTGTGCGTCATGTGGCCTCTCTTCCCGCAGAGGGATTCTTTACTACCATGTAAGGAGGGAGCAGAATACTAAATTGCAGCGGTCTACGTCACATCTCGTACACGGGAGACTTATCTCCGTGGCAACCGACATGCCAGGGTGTCCTGAGGCTGATCCCAAAGCAGCCGAATTTAAGGGAGTTATTTAATGGAAACATAATTCACATTTGCCCTTTTGTAGTTGCAAGGAATTTAGAAATCATGACTTGGTTAGTCTTGAGGAATTAAAGTCCATTCAAATGCTGTGTGACCAAGGTTGTCGTGATAGATTACACACAAGTGGTATTCGGAGGTTCTGTTGAAGGAGATTTGCTTTAAATCAGTTAAATCGCTCTGGCATAGAGGAAAAGGGTCGAGAGGGTTGATAGAGAGGAGAAAAAGAGCAGGAGATTTCCATTTCTGGTTTATTTCTGGCCTGTACCCCGCAGCTCCCACCCTGTCTGCCCTCTGCCTGCTTGGCTGGTGGCGGCATGCTAATAATGCCATTCTTTCGAGCCATCTCTTCAGCTGACCTTTTGACCCTGTCAACAGCATGGAAGCAGTATTATTGAGATTTTAGAATATGATTTTTTTCCCTTTTCTATATATTTTATATGATATGACAATTTTATTTTCAGTTCTGTTACTAAAATTTGGAACATCTAAGGTGGAAATACAGATTTGTGTGAGTATGAATTAAATAAAAATAAATTATATTTTTTTATATATAATATGTAGCTATTTCATTTATATTATATAAAATATATAGTATTTTATTTTAATTATATTATTTGGATATAATTTAATGTGATGGCGCAGCTGAATTTTCAGCAAGCCATTACACCAGTCTTCCAGTCCGTTCACATGATCCCTCAAAAATGATTTTATTTTAGATCCAATTAATTTAATGTTGATGTTCAGATGATAAACACTTACTAGAAATAGATAGAAGTGGATCCTTACAAACAGCCATAGCGTGTGATGTGAGATGCCCTTTACAGCAGAGCTGACAGCCTCTCTGTCCTGCGTTAGTCTGTATGGCGGATATGCTGGCACTGTATGTAGAGGCACGTATTTCCAATGAGCCTAGGTTGGCCAGATCTCTCACAGGCAATGCAGAGCCACCGAAATCACGTGCCAGATCACTGCAAGACCGTCCAGCTTTTCTGAATTTATATTGGGCCAAAAACTCATGCTGCAGATGCCAAATCTGACTAGGAACTCATTATAGTTTATTAGACATTAGATCATAAAACAGCGAAAAATGCATTTTTAGATGATCATAAACACGTTAACTTGGTCTGTTTGTACCCATTTCTGCGATCCAGACAGATGCTGTGGTCACGCACCAACTGACACCATGGTCTTGTCTGTGGCTTGCCAATGTGCTACCTAGCACTTTGTTTTTCTACAGTCTGTTGAGACCCAGAGCTAGGGTGACCAGACGTCCTCATTTTGCTGGAGCTGTCTTTGGAAATATTTTGTACTGTGCATTCAAAACAGCTTGTGAAACAATGCTAAATGTGACACTAAAGCCTGAGCAACTGAGCCTGCAGTATATTGCCTCAGTCCTGTGGTGTATATTTTGACCAGTAGAGGGAGCTTCACACTACAGCAGCTTCAACTTTTCAGTTGCACTAGTTTTGCCATTGAAAACTAGATCATTCTGAAGTTAAATGTGGCTTTTAGCTGTCTGCCGAGCTGCTTTGCATACTGGTGGATAATAAGGACAGAGAATTCTATTTATATTTGTGAAAAGGACCTACAGTTTTGGTTTACTTTTAAGTGCTTTAGCTTACCTCATTAGATCCATGCAATAATCATTTACATAAGGAAGTCAAGCTGCACCAAGGTTAAAATTAAACAATATTAAATAAGTAAAAATTTCCAGAATCCAACACATCAATATGCTTTATATATATATATATATATATATATATATAACATATGTATATATATATATATACTCACCAGTGGTGTGCAGTGATGTTCTGGAATTAGGAGGCAAAGTCCTCAAAGTTTTTTTTTTTTAAATCAAATGTAAATTAATGTCCCAGTCACATTTTCTTGTTTAAATAAACATTACTTACACTATCTCTTACACTATCAGAAAAAAAAAATCATTAACATTTACATTAACAATGTAATCAATATTCTATTTTTAAAGCCAAGTGTGAATCTTATCAAGTTAGTGTTTTTCAGCATTTTACATTTATTCCAAAATAATAACTGAAAGCAGTAACAATTTAAATAATATACTTTATTTATGAACTTGTTCAGCTATTTTTTAAAGTTAACTTTTAAATGTTTTTGAATTTTTCGGATCATCAGTTATGAAAGTTCGGTAAACATTGGTCACAGACGTGGAGATTTACTTTATATTACACCAAGCTGATTACACACTAAAAACAACAGATTATGTTTTCATGCCATTTTATGTTTTATTTTGACGTAAAAAAACTGGTTATCTAAGTGTGTGATTTGTTTATGTAGGCTACATTTTAAAAATTAGTCTTCCTGTTAACATCATTATATTGTTTGTTCAGACTGATTTGCCAATGTGCACAAACACAAGAGGCGGGATTTATTGCATGAACCAATCACAGCCGAATATAACCAGTCATATGAAATCATATCATGATGCACACTTAGCTGGGTCTGTTAAAACTCAATGGGCTCAGGGGAGGCGAGAGAGACGTGGACTCCTGCTGTAACTTCACCTGCTGGTGTCACTGTTGGACAATGTTTCTTTAGAAAAACAAATGATTTATATACTTTTTAACATTATATTTTGTAATATTGGCGTTGTTTTATTTTTGTATACGATTATCTTTTTTTCCCATTCAGTATTTTGAGGATACACATTTATTCATCAAGTATGCATTAAACTGATAGTGAAAGTAAAGATATTTACAATATTTTTAAAGATAAATACATGTTGTTTTTTAACTTTCTATTCATCCAAAAATCTTGAACAAACAATGACAGTTTCACAAAAAAGCATATTAAGCAGCATAACTGTTTCAATATTATTAATAAAAAAATAATTCTTGATCACCAAATCAGCATATTAGAATGATTTATGAATGATCATGTGACACTGAAGACTGGAGTAATGGCTGCTGAAATTTCAGCTTTGCATCACAGGAATAAGTTATTTTAAAATAAAATATAGAAGAAAACACTTGTTTTAAAATTTGTAATTGTAATAATATTTTACAATATTACTGCTTTTATTGCATTTTGATAAAATAAATGCAGCCTTGATGCTCATAAAAGAACTTTCAAAAACTCTTGACCACCTTTTGAACTTTTGAATGGCAGTGTATAGCAAATATATTTATTGTATAAATGGATCTTTATCCATGAAAATATAGCTGCCTTTATATTTTAGAAAATGGGTCCCTGACAAAGTAATAATCATACTTGGGGGTCAGTGGCATTAAAACGTTTAAAAAAATTGATTTAGATAATGCACAAATTATCCATTGTATTTAGTTGCATAAAATAGCAAAACTGATAGCACACACTTGGTTGTGAATGCGCATTGCCATCATCATCAGTCAGTGAGCATTAAAGGGGAATAAGGCTGTCACGAGTCTTTAAGTGTGCTATCAAAGTACTGCATTCACCCAGAGCAACTAGAATCATCTTCTCAAGCAGTTTGTTTAAGTATTCCCACGTTCCTACAAAGCTGACAGTAAAGTATGTGTTGTCGAGATGATCAGGTGTGTCTTACAGGCCCATGTGGAATGATAACACAGGTGGACAGATAAAAACAGAGTGAGTGACTGCATTTCTAATGGAGCATATACAGACCTAAAGGCTTTCAAAATGTAGATGGTTAGCATCTGTCCGCTATGTAATCGTACTCTTCAGGAAGCAGGATACAGTTTGCCGCTGCTAATTACATGCCTGTTTGCTAACGTCTAATTCAGAGAGACAGCAAGAGAGAACAAAATGGAGAGACAGAGGGAAAGAGAGTGAGTTTGGGGTGGTGGAGTGAGAGCAGCTAAATGTAAAAGAACTAAAAGTGAATAATGACATGTCATGGTGCACTCACACTGCTCATGGGCAAAAAAACTCAAATCCCAGAACTAAAAGGACTGAAACAGAGACAAATTCGATTAGCCAAGTGAAGCAGCCATGCGAGTGGATGTGTGTGTGGGTACATGTGTGTAGGTCAGGTTGTGTATCAGGTCAGTATGTGGTGCTGTAGTGTGACAGAGCTGAGGTGTGGTGAGGTGCATTAGCCGTCATTGTCAGCAGATGTAGCATTCAGTATGTTATTATGTGTTAAACGTGGCATGATCCGATGTTTTGACATTCCCAGCTCAGCTCAATTACTATAATTATTTAGAACTGTACTTTTACATTTCCTGAAGAAAATGTGAGTGGTGTTTGCCTGAGCAGAACTCACGACCACGGTGCTGGAGTGTTGTGGGTGGCTGCCAAAATAGTTCAGAGTGGTTTCTAGTGTGTTGCTATGTGGTTGCTAGGTGGTTGCATACTGGCCCAAATTAAAAGAACACCAAACTCTGCTGAAAAACTACTTCATCAACACATTCTCACTCCCAACTCGTCACATATTGAAGCTTGGTCAGGATCCCTAGGGCGTCATGTTTTAACTTACTGGGTACCCCTTTGGCGTCATGTTGTAACTTGCAGGGATTCTCATAGACTTCTGACCGGAGCCCGTGGCGTTGACATTTGACGTGCAGACCGCAGTGTGTACGGGTGGACACTACGATAAATAGGAATAAAAAAGAAAAGGCTACAATAAATTGGTTATGGCAGGGCGAGTCGATTGGCGGCCCCCAGGTCATATTTAACTGATTTTTTATTTTAAAAACCACTCGTTGCCTGATATCAAAGTGCTGTCTGTGAAACAGCATTCAGCGGTGACTTTAACAACGCTCCAGCGAGCAACAGCAGTAAGTGTTTTCCTAGGTAATGCTGGTATTTTTGTCGGAGGCTTGTTGATGATGATAAACGTATTTAATGTGCTGTGATGTTTGGTTAATCAGTGATTAATCAGCGCAATGCGATGCAATCAACCTATTATTTATTTATGTATTTGTTTGTTTGTTTGTTTATTGATTGATCGATTGATTGATTATTTATTTATTATTTTTATTTATTTATTAATAACTCCATCAATCAGTAGTGCTGACGTCATCGTAAGGCGCGATCCCAAGGTCCACTGCGATTTCCCGCTAGGTAAGTAGAACAGTTAATTAATACAGATGGGAACAATCCTTAAATTTACGGAACAAAAACTGTTTAATCAGGTCAAGAAGTTGTGTTTAGAAAGGTAGCAGTTTCGTGATGCAGTACATGACAGCAGATATTATAAAAATATAACGTTCTGCACCAAATGTGTAGTAGGCTAGCTAAGTTAAGTTAGCTAATTAAATTCAAGCTTGTTTATTTTTTTTCACATATAATCATGCAAGATAATATCATAGGAGATTGTATGATGTGTGTTCAGTTATCCATATTACAGTAAGTTAGCTCGATCACAACACTAGCCATTTCTAAATGTTCAGATGAAGAACAGTGTTGCCAGATTGGTGTGTTTTCCAGTAATTGATCAAAATCCACACAAAATTATATAGTAAACACACAAATCTTACCAATAATAAACAATACAAATTAATTCATAACTACAACAATATTGTGGCTCATCATATGGCATAATACAGCAAATTAAGTGTTCTCTAAAGAAGGTTACGTTGTAAATCGTTTTCCATGTCTGTCATTTGCCTTAAAGAAATAAAAGGGTACAACAGAAATATCAAAATGCCACCTGTCCAAGCCCATTTTATTCCACGTAGTACAACTCAAAACTGCACAATCTGTCAACACTGATGAAGAAAATACTGGTCAAAATGTAAGGAGATCAATATTTTTTCTCTCTCTCTTATCAGGTCTTTCAAATTTGCCAGCTTCCAACATTCTCCTTTATTTTAACCTCCCTCCCTCCACACACACACACACACACACACAAACCAAAGGCACTTTTAAGAGCCACGTCCATCTTGTTAACCTGTACTTGTCTCTCTGTAGCTCACTGTCTCTCTCTCTCTCTCTCTCTCTCTCTCTCTCTGTGTGTGTGTGTTTACATCTCTAGTTGTCGTATCTGTCCTTCTTTGTTGTGTGTCTTTCTGTCTGTTTGTGTTTCTGCCCATCACCATGAGTGATTCAGAACTCCAAGAACAGTTTCTGAAGCTGGATAACCTGGTTGATCATCAAGAACTCAATGATGAACTCCAAAGTCTTGATGACTTGCTTGGTGAGCTGCAGGAAGAGTAGGAAGCAGCACCAGTAAAGACACCTGAACCAAGGGTGCATTGGAGAAAGAGAGACATTGATGGAAACATTGTCTATGCAAGGCCAAGATCAAGCAGGAATCAGTCAAATAAGGGTCAGTATAGTTTTTCCTTCAAGATCTATTGAATATCTACATTGATTAGGCACTTATGAATGTATCAAACAAGGAATATGTCAGGGAAACAATCAAACCAGAACCACTCATTTGATTTTTGACATGAAAATAAATTGATTACATACAGTATTTGTGTAAAGCAGTATAAACTACACTAAAATATTGGTCTTGGTAAGGCTGTGTTTGTTCTGAGTGTGTTGTCAGTAGCCAACCAGCTTGTTTCTTTTTTAAATGATCTGCTTCTACAGCAAGCATTCTTATTTGCTTTCATCATCTATATGACACCTTATAGATAACTGCAAGTAACTGTACTGTCCACATTTGGGTTTGAGAAATAAAAAGTCTGCTAGTCCTTCTCTCTAGCTAAACATTAAACAGTGAGCTTTGGCCATTTCAGGCTGGTTATACGGGAGGTAAAATTGTGCCACAAGCCTTGGGACAAGTTGAAAATGTTGTAAATGTTTTTTTTGTTTTTTAATCTGGTACAGCTGATCACATTCGGAAAACTGATCCTCCCATCAATGCTCCTGACACTAACTGTGAGGTGACCTTTGCTCCAGAGACTGTTGGTGTGTACTTCATTGTGTAAATTTACATTTTTTAAATTTGCCAGAAAACTGTCTTTTTCACAGTCAAAGGCACTACATGCAGTACACTTTAATGTATACATTAAAGTGTTGTTTTTAAATATTCCATACTATTTTAACAGAGTGTTTTCTGCAAGATCTCCAGCACTCACTGAGCAATACCTCAGATGATGAGGCTCCTCTTGGAACCTCAAGAGATCCTCTCCTAGCTTCCTCGAACTGGAGCACACGACAAAGTCTCTTTTCAGAGAGGTGGAGGGCAGAGAGACCCCGTCTGGTGAACACCGCTGCGGCACAAGAAAATGTGGCAACACACATCTGCCAACAGTGTGGGAACAATCCAGCTGTTGTCCGGTGTTGTGACTGTCGACCACGCCCCTTCTTCTGTGCTGAATGTGATGTCAGCATGCACAGCAGACATGTTCTCCATAACCGAGATGCCATGACTCCTGGATTCTACCAGCCACTGCCTCCAACAACTTTTGTTGTAGATAAGGCTCTTTCCCGTTGTGGTAAGGTCTGGTTTGTGAGTGTACAACATGCATATCATTCTGATAATCATTAGGCCTTATAAGCTTTACTATTTAAATAATGCCTTTTTGTCTCTTATTGTTTGATTTTGAATTGAAGCTTTTTGAGCATCTCTTCTATACTTTTTCAGCAATGTACTTCATTAGCATTGAACCGTTACACTGTTATATTACTCAGTCAATACAACTGCTCTTAATTCACATGTTTGATATTCTTCAGTACGGCTTGTACCTGTGGAGATTCCTGACAAAATTTGTAGTTGTTCATCAGAGTCATTGAGGGTCAACCCAGGGAAGACTGTAGCTGTGATCACAATGAATGGTAAGGGTGTGAAGATAAAAATCTATACATGCTCTACTCTCATAAGTTTGGCACAGGCCTGTATGTAAAATCTACATATGACTTCTGAGTAATGTTTAAAAAGTCTACAAAGTAATGTAAAAATTGTTTAAAGGATCCAAACCCTGATTAATCACATTAGGTTTACGTTAAAATTGATGTGTTTTTGATTTTTCCAGGACGATATGATCTAAGCATGCCTGAGTGGAGTTGTGAGGCATGCCAAGCCACTTGGGCTGCTGGAGTGGTCGACCTAAATCGAAGTGACTACTGGCCTGCGACCCTTCACTTTGCCACAATTTATGCCACAGATGTCTTTTTCTCATTTGAAGAAATGAAGATGGCAGCACCAGGACTGTCCTGCCAAGCATTTGTAAGAATGCTGGATCAGCGAACTGTCCGCTTTGGTCGTGTGAGTTTTTAATTTATTTATCCTACAGTATTGTTAATCTCTTTGTATTGTGGGATGAAACACTGTTTGATGCTAATGTATTTGTTAATGTATTTGTACATTATTAGCTGTTGGTTTCCTTAATTTTAATAGACTGGCAAGATCTCCACTGACAGTTTTCAGAAAAGTTTTTTTGAGTGGGAGGCTGTGCGATATGAGGTGGACAAAATCTGCAAGGAAGAGCCCTTCATCTGTCCTGCGTGCACCCCAGATATGCTGGCAGTTTCAGTAGATGGAAACCGCAAGCATTACCGTTTTAAGAATGCAGCTAGGTATTTCAAATTGTGTATAATATCACACTGTTGAAACAATATTAATAAGAAAAAATGTCTCTTTAATGTGCACCAAGTACAATTAGATTACAAGGTATCATAAACTTTTGTGTACCTGTTCTGTATTTTTTTTTAAATTATTATTATAATTTTTTTAGATCTGAAGAACAGGCTATCTTTGAAGACGTCTTTATAGCTAAGGATGAAGATGTGACAAGATTTGTGGACTACATTCACAAGACATCCAAACATGTAAAATCGCAGACGATTAGACTATATCCAGGACTACACTTACCTCTTACTGAAGAGTTTGTTTAGGAGAGTCTTATTTTCATCATCCATTTTCCATATTATAGGTAAGTGGAAGAGGTGTTTGTGGAGGGGAGTGGTCAGCAGCCAGAGAGACCTCCCAAAGATCTGCAAGCAAGGTAGATGAGGAGGGATTGGAGCTTGCGGTGTGTCGACACGGAGTGCTGCTCTGTGCTTTAAATATGTACAGGGGTGAAATTTTTGCCTATCCCCTGTACCTGCAAGAAAAGCTGGCCAGTAGGCAAATCACTTTTTTTTGTATGGATGTGACCTGCAAATATTGGCCCTACCTCCAAAGAGTTGCAAAAAGCTGCCCAGAGCTCCAGCACCTTCTTAACATGAAGCCCTTCCTTTCAGTATTCCATGCCAAAGCCCATGATTTTAAATGCGAGGTAGGTGAACTTTGCTATGTGATTATCAAAACTTTCTGCATCTGCAAATGAATGTCAAAATTTCTCAGCATTATTATTATTATTATTAATTTTTTTATTCCTAATCAGGTGAAATGGAGTGGGGCATATCAGGATGGGGCTGGTTTAACACTAGGGGAGGAGGTGGAACAGTGCAATGCTTTCCTGTCTAGGATTGCGGTGACCACAAAACACATGTCCAAAGCAGGTAAAATGACCACATACTGCACTAGTTACATTATTACATACATAATAAGTAGGAGGAATATGGTAACATGATATTCTCTGTGTTTGCAGGACGCACAGACATGCTGACTCTCATGGCCATGCGCTGGAATCAGCAAAAGTTCAACAATTTGGCCACCGCACTGACCCGCCGTTATCAGAAGGTAATAACATCAGTAGAATTTGTTTTAGATGTTCAGTAATGTATGTTATTAGTGTTTGAAGATGTGCATTGAACATTTGGTTCTTGTTTTTGTACTATCTGTAATTGCTTGTCATTGCAGACCACAAAAGCTCTGCAAAGCCAGTTGCAAAACCTAGAGTCTATGAAAGTCGAACTGGCAGTGACAGAGAGCCAATTGGAAGACTGGCTCAATGATGTAAAGGAGTGGGCAGACGGTGAGGAAATGACTAGTGTGTGTGTGTGTGTGTGTGTGTCTATATGTATATGTATATATATATATTAGTATGAATAATATTTATGAATATAAATTATATTAGTAATTTAGTCATGAATAATTGTAATTGTTACTGTTATTGTAATTTTTCCCACACATTTCTTCTCAGCAACAACAACAACAACAACCACAAATGATGTTGATGCCTTGGCCAGCAGAATTGAGGTGCTGGTGGCGAGTATCAAGAGACGTTCCCAGCGTCTCTATAAAGATACAGATGGCAACAAAGGTCGTGCCAGGATCCGCCGCAAGATCAGGGAGGAGAAGGGGATCCTGACATCAGTTGTAGAGAAATACAACAGAATGATTCCAAACACTGAAACTCTGTGCATGGAAACCATTTTGTCTGGTGAGACAGCTTGGCCATGGCAGCTACCACACAGTGGTATGTACACTAGTCTTCTGACAATTCTTATACATACTGACACATTACCCACAATGCTTCAAATGTCAGTCGGCAACCTCATATGATTTTAAAGATTCTTTGAAGGTTGATGTATGACATAAGTTTTTCTCATGCATTCCAGACTCAGTCGATCTAAGGACAAAGAGAAAGGCATTCGACATCATCATGTCATTAAGGAGACTTCAGGAGGAGCAGAAGATTCTTGTTGCAGAGATGGACAACCATTGGAAATATCTTTCAACTCGTGCTGATACCCTCAGAGAACTGTCCTGCTTGTTTGCCAGTGAGACACTGAAAAGTACCTATTTGTAATATATGGCACAAACTTAAGCATAGGGTTGCCCCAGACCAAAGATTTTCCTTGAAAATGGACTCACAAAATACTCAGTTCCAGTTCCAGGGCTGAGAAAGAATGTTATAAGTTCTTTGAGCCATCATAACTGTTAGACTATTTTGATTTAACTGTTAGTAAGAGTCTGATTTTTACTTAATGTCATATTCCTATAACTACATAGAGGACGTGTCCTGTCTAATCATTAAAGTAAAAAGTAGCCTAGTAATGAAAACATATTTCATTGTATCATCCATCATATGTAGCTATATGAGCCATCAATACACTTTGCCCAAATCTCTATCCACACTGTCATACGAAAAAGTTGAGGCAACTTAAAATTTTAAGGCAACCAGCTTCAGCAGATTTTTGAGTTTTCTCAACTTATTGTTTTAAGTTTATACAACAAAAAGTTGAGAATCTCTTACAAAAATAAGTTGAGAGAACTCAAAAATCTGCAAAAAGCTGGTTGCCTTAAAAATTTAAGTTGGCTCAACCTTTTTGTTTTTTTACAGTGCAATTGGTAGCTGAAAGTTGGCAATATTGCTTGGAGTTGTCCTTGAAACTCTTTCAATGTTCCAATTTTGAATTTTCTGCCCCACATAGGTAATTACTACGTAACAGGGACATATTAAATGCAAATTAATCCAACTATGACTTTTCTGAAAGACTAACATTTTTGCGTTAGTATTAGGGGGCAGCCCTATTAAACATACACAACAATGATGACTGTTTATAAAGATTCTAAGGGAGGCTTGATGTTATTTTGTTATTTCATTCTTCTTTTAAGATTCGCAATGTGGCCTAAGTGAAGAGGGTTTGAAAGGTCTGCAGAGCATCATCCACAGAAAGCAACGTAAAACCAGAGAAATGAGGGTACAAGCAAGAGACTGTTACCTGCAAGTTTTGTCTGGAGCAGAGAACCTCAACTTCTTAAACAAACTGTCAGCTGATGACTATGACAGTGACTTCGAAATGTCTGATGACGAACTGTAATCCACATGACAGTGACACCTTTTTTTTCTTGACAGTGACCTTGACCTTAACCCTGAATTTAAAGCATGTAATAAAATCTGCTGTTGATCACCTTATAAATATAACCAAAGTGTAGTGTCTGTCTTTTTTCACTTGCATAGAAATGAATGCATGCATGCCTCTACAACCAGTCAGTGGTGGACATTCAGTGCATTATTGTAAGGCTAAGTACCGTACTGTACTAAAGTATAGATTTGAGGTACTTGTCCTCTAGATGACTTGTTTCTTCTCATGCCACTGTAGTTGTGCTAGGCTACAGTTCAAAGAAAAAAAAAAAAACTTTTTACTGATCTTGCAGCTCATGAAGAGATTGTAAAATATGACATTTTGGTTTAAATAAAACTACTCAGTAGTTTATACTTACAGTATAAGTACAACCTAAATAATTAGTCAATTTGTTGATCAACTTGATCATTTTAAAGCAAACAAATTTCATGGTTCCAGCTTAGAAAATTGTAAGATTTGCATTTTTTTTTGTTGCTTATGTATTTTTTTTTAATAATTTTGAGGATTTAACTGTTCACAGTATTTGTGATATCTTTTTGGGTAATGTGAAATTTCTCACTATTTTCATAATTTTAACAAACCAAATAATCAGTTGAGTGATGGAGAAAATAATTAGCAGATTAACTCATATTGACAATGATCATTAGATACAGTTGTCTACAAAATAGTTCAAAATGAGCTCCACCTCAATCAACTACAAGACTGAATAATCATGAATAATAATAAACAAAATATGATTCCCAGGGGAAAAAGGAATTTTAGGTCTTCAGCCCTGGGCTGAGAAAAACAACTGTGACCACATGCCTGTGTCCTAGTTTAGGGTACTGTATAACAATTGAAACCTGTTTGGAGACATGGAATAAGCAGATTATAATAGGGACATAGACAAGCATGACAAAAAAAAAAAAAAATCATGATGAAGAAGTTCATTATTTCCCAACACTAAATGCAAGTTCACCCATTGCCATTTTGCTAAAGGAAAATTGATTATATATAAAGAAATAATATGTTGCCTAGACATGTTACTTTTACCCTTTTTTGTGTACATATTTTTACTGTGTTTCTGTATTCTGTTTTCAGAGTCTCACAGCACCATCAAAACCTAACATAAGCATGTTGTAAATACAGAAAAGGGCAGAAATAAATAAAAATGTTCAGGCATAAATGTGACAACAGTTTGTTGTCCATGACAAAGACAGTACATCTGTATAGGTTTTATTGCCCTTCCACCCCCAGGGGACCAGAAGTGCCCCCTGGAAGAGGAAAAAAACGGCACATTTCAAATGGCTGTAACTCAAAGTCCAATGAGCATATCAAAGGGAAAAAAAGCAGGACAACTACTTATCCTATGTTTAATAAATAATGTTGGACACAGTTTTCTCACATTTACAGAAAGTTTGTAAAAAAGTGTTTTAAAAAGTGTTCTTAGTAAAATACCAAATTTCGACCTGGCTCTCAGTAATATCGTAAAGATTTGCACAATGAACATATTTAGATATCCCTTTGTTCATTAAATATAGTATTTACTTTATTTAATTACTGAAAGGTTTTTAAACTACGTTACCCATAAGCCTTTGTCACTCTATCGATGGGACATGGCACTGTAAATTGTAGTTCCATGCTTACGCTGTAGGGTTAGGGTTGGGATTTCGGTAAATGGGTAATTTCTTGCAACATAGCAATCTGTAATTGTTCAATGACAGTATTACTGAAGTCATAATGCCAGTAAAACATAGTTTGCCACATGAAGCACCTTGTATTTTTGCCTAAAAGTTAGTCCAGGCACAGCGTGTCAAAATCCACGTCACACTTACTTGTCCAAATATGGTCATTACGGGATCTTCCAGCTGAAGGTGGGTTATACCAGAAGGTTAGTTAAATATTTGTTTCTTCTCACTAAAAATAAAAATATATTTTTTTATGGTTATAGATTCCTATCTGGGGCTAACCTAATGTAGAAACATATTAGTGAATCTCTTTTTCAAAGCAAGGGCCTATTGATTTCCATCGTATGAACCGGAGGGTAACTAACTGTGACAGCTGTGTACTGTGTAAGAAATAAATATAATAAACTATTTCAAAATGTTTAATTTGTATATATATATATATATGTATAGTATATATTTGTATAAATGTTTAATTATATATATATATATATATACAATATATATATATATATATATATATATATATATATACATGTGTGTGTGTGTGTGTGTGTGTATATATATATATACGGATATATAATCCTTTCCCAAAATGTATCAATATGTCAAACCTTAAAGACAAATGTAGACAGATGTAGTACTGTATCCTAGATACTTGATATTAAAGACATAAAAATAGCAGTTCATTATAAAATTGTACGCAAATAAAAGCAATCAGTTTTAGTGAAATATAACAATTTAAATAATCATTCTTATTAATACATTTATTATATTTTGGACAAAATAGAAACAAATATGTAACTGGGAAATATGTAACAACAAATATATTGTTATTATATTTATTTTATGGTATTTATTCATGTTTGGCATAACAGACAGTTCATGTAAACTTACCTATACAGAGATGCAAACAGGTAAAGGGGTAGAAAGGTGAGAACCGGGGACATGATCCACAAGGATTTTTTTTTAAAGATATTTGTTTTACATGCTCATATGTAGATACTTCCAGGTATTTTTTTAAATATTTGTATTACCTTATATGTCCAAACTGTAATTTTACACCAAAAAAACAAAAAACAAAACAAAAAAAAAAACATATTTTTGCAACATTTTACAAAAATCAAGATTGAATATATTTGGTCAAAATCCCATGTTATAAAAGATGAAGTGCTATGCAGGTTATTTAAGACAATATTGGATGATTAGACCTGAAATGCAAAATGTTTGCCCTCTCTCTCTTCACCATTCCCACATCTCAGACCTCAATTACATAAAATATTACCCTTTTTAGACAGTTTAGTAAAGAGTAAAGAAAATACTATACAAAACTTGCTAGCAGTTGCCAAGTGGTTATCAGCCTTACTTTTCCAATACAAATAAAACCAGTCTAGCTTTTCATAACTGAATATAAATAGTTATGACCAGTTTCATTGGATCTAAGCAAATCTCATGGGTCATCTATTTTGCTCTCAAAAAAATGAGTTGTCACATGAGGAGTTTGCATCTATGATATACTAAAATTGCACTGCAAAAATCTTTAAAAATAATATCTTTGGGCATGCCATTATAACAAACAGGATGTTTGTAGCATGTCCTCTCCATGTTACACTACCTGGCAGTTACGCAGTTCATGACAAATGCAAAAGGTGTTTAAAATGACAACTTTTTTAAAAAAATACTAAAAGAGTGTATGCACTGTGCAAAAACTTTAACGAAGAACAGCAAGCAAATCAATAACAACAACAACACACTCAGAACTGAAGTGATTGACGAGTCCAGGTGTTCATGGCGAAAGCTGGTTCGGATTTGGAGACACTGGCAAAAAATGCTGGAACTCGCTGGCAGGCTCCCATGTGTCATCCCAAGTTTTGCCACTGTAAGTATCATAAGTGAAACATATCATTAGAACACAGAACAAAAATAAAGATCATTGTTGGGTTTAATTTAATTTAGTTCACTGACATTTATTGATATTTGTCAATAAATGTGTCATTTATTAAAAAACATTCTTGGATTAGCTGGAAAGGGGCTATGACTTGCAGAATAAGTTGCAGAATACTGAACAAGTTTTAAAATTTCAGCATGTTTTCATGTTGCATTCCAAGCAGATCTGCCAGTTCTACAGACTCAGGGATAAGGATAGTGACTGTATCTTGCTCCCACTGCCATACATCATTGTTCTCCCCTTCTTCATATTTAATACTGCTCTTCTCTTTCTCATTGCCCTAATCTTCCACATGCATTTTATCACCACTACTGTCACTGTTCTATTCTTCATTGCAAGACACTACTGGAAACAATTATTGGTCCAAAACCTAAAAAAATAAGATGCAAGTTTATTAATTTGTGTCTTGATGGATGTATTGTTACATCATCTAGTACAATTGAGACCACAGATCTTGTTTGACTGCAGTCGGTCCATTGAAAATCACATGTAGAACAGCATTTTCCATCTTAGAAATATTGCTAAACTATGACAAGTTTAATGTTTCAGATGCTGAAAAATTATTTTATGCATTCATGATTCACTACTAATGCATTACTGGGTCAATGTCCTGCTCAATAAATAAGCTTCAGCTAGTTGTGTATGTAGTACTCGAGTAAAAATATGGTCACATCAGCCCCATTTTATTGTCAATACACTGGCTGCTTGTCAACTATTTTTAAAATTGTATTAATTACTTTGAAAGCACTGAATTGTCCAGCGGATGAGGCATTGTGTCCACTTCAATCACAAAATTTTGGGCTCTAACTAATAACTAAATATCTAAATCCACACAAGGAGGTAGATAATTCTCCTTTTTCTATCAAAAATAATGGTATATTCTTTCAATAATTTGAAATTCAGTCACACTCTCTGAGTTTCAGTCCAGACTACTGACCATCACCCTTTCTCTTGCCACAGACATCAATAACAGAAACTTCTATGCTGCTTGCAAGACACCATTTTAACTTAGCCTACATGGAATATTGGTCATGGAATAGACTACTTAGCATTATAATGGAATGAAAGAGTTAATAAAACACGACTTACCACACAGTGCAAGGCAACCAGTGGACTTTCAATTCTGCTTTTCCCTACACACACACACACACACAAAGTAATTATTATTTGAGCTGTTTAAGCAATTACTGGATAGGGCATAACATATTGTTTTATTATCTTTAAAGGCCAGAATCAGTCACTGAGACAAGCAAGTAGCCTAATAAAAGACATTTTACCTCATTTATTCTTTCCCCAGTTATTTTATCAAATAGGAAGATCTTCTGCCTACTACATTTTCGGCAACCTTAATGATCAAAAAACAAGGAAAG
Organism: Schizothorax lantsangensis; assembly: GCA_027422415.1. Taxonomy (NCBI): domain Eukaryota; kingdom Metazoa; phylum Chordata; class Actinopteri; order Cypriniformes; family Cyprinidae; genus Schizothorax; species Schizothorax lantsangensis. The sequence continues at coordinate 18,078,882 of CM049847.1, read as the reverse complement.
TTTATTAAGCAATGAGTGTCATGCTTTGTAGTTGAATCTCAAGTTAATAGTTATCATTTCATTTGTGAGGTGATCTGTGGTCCTGTACACTTGTGTCCAAGTGACTTTGTCCTTGATTTTTGTGGATCAAGCAAAATGTAGTGGGCTGGGTATCCAAAAGCCCTCCTACCTTAAAGGTGCAATAGGTGATTGTCTTCAGAAATAATTTTTGTTATGCTGGTTGAAAGTCTCTTCACATCCTGATAGCAATCATTACGTTAAGTGGTCTAAATGTATTTACTATGTATTTATATATTCTGTGGAAGGCGTAGGCCCAATAAATGTATATCCAATCAAAACGCTCGTTCCAAGCGTTTCTATTGGCTTTCCTACCTGCCTGTCTACATGTATTTGCATACCTCTGCGCACCCTGTTCACGCAGACAGGATACGTCATCAGCGCATTCACGTGCGCTACGCAGACAGAGCGAGAATGGCAAGCAAACAACCTGACCTTCCTTCCTGGTATTGTAGTACTTTTACTAACTGTATTATGAAGTTTTCTCACCGGTTAATGACATGTGATGTATTGTAGTAATGTTGTCTCTGATCGTCTGATCTGTGTGCGTTCATGTGTTCGAGGGGGGGGTGTGGCTTTGGACGGCGATTTGCAGAGAGGGTGGTACGTTCGCTTTCAGTGCTATCAGGCTAAAGTTAGCATTTTCCAAGATCTCCTATTGCACCTTTAAGTCAATGATTGACATTAACCACAGCCCTTGGACACTGTCCACTTAAACACCGCTAAATAACTAAAGAACAAAATACTGTGAATTGGCTATGGCTACCAATGACCTGATGACCAAAATAAATTTAATTTGCCTAAAGTCAACTTTGTCTGAGAGCAAATTTATTAATAGTGTGTATTACGGTATACCATGGCAAACAAAACTTACCCTTTCTTTTCTTCTTCACATTTGGCCCCTCCTGACTCAAGGACTGGGAGATGGAAGAGGCAGCAGGTGGAGGACAAGAGTGTGGAAGGGAGAGATCTGTGGGGATAAGAGATGGAGGAGAGACGGAGGTGGCAGAAGGTGCTGGTGAAAAGATTGAGGTTTTTGTCCTTTTCTTCCTCTGTCGCAAAGACTTAGAGCATGGCAGTGGAGGTGGAGGTGGAGGAGGAGAAGACTGTGGAGTAAGAACAGCTGTAAAAGTAGTAGAAGATGGAGGAGAGAGAGAAGTTGGAGAGTGTGGGGAAGACAGAGAAACAAGGTTGAGTATAAATACAGTCTCAGACTCCTTTGTGAGATTCTTCGGCTGCTCCTCAATGAGGCTCTCCTGTTTCAAGGTGAGGCTCTCCGGCTGCTCCACGGTGAGGCTCTCCGGCTGCTCCACGATGAGGCTCTCCGGCTGCTCCACGGTGAGGCTCTCCGGCTGCTCCACGATGAGGCTCTCCGGCTGCTCCACGATGAGGCTCTCCGGCTGCTCCACGATGAGGCACTCCGGCTGCTCCACGATGAGGCACTCCGGCTGCTCCACGATGAGGCTCTCCGGCTCCAAAATGGAACCACTGCACTGCTCCTGACTGGGGCTGTTGTGCTGCTCTGCTATGGGGATGTCACTGTCCAGCTGCTGTGCTGTGGAGGTTGCTTTAATAAAAGTTTACATTCATTTCAAATCTGTATTATATTAACAAAGAAAAATACATGTATTTTAAATAATAATTATTTCTGAACACAAATCTTGCTCTTACCCTTAGTCAAGATAAATTCATAAGCCCTTCGCATCTTCTCCAAAAAATTTCTTGTGACAGGAGTGGGGTGCAGATGGGTAATTATGTCTGCAACCCACTTATTTGAAGTCTTTTTATTTTGTTTTCCAATAAATAAAATGGGCTTGTAACCCACTGCCTCAAGTTTCCGCACCTGAAATGAACAAAAGCAGTTACTACACATTACTTAAACCCACTGAATTATTAGATACATTAGTACTGTATAAAGCTATTTTATTTTAAGGTCATTTAATGGAGTTTAAATTTAATCTCTCATTATTTGACAGAGAACACAACTTATTGTTTCTCTTTAGCAAAATTTAAAGACAAAGAGTCTTCCTTGTATGAAATAAGACTTAAGTTTATAAAGGCCACATAATACATTTAACAGTCTATGATATTCACTATGTGACAAACATGGGCTTTCAGTTACACTTCAAATAACACTTATGAAAAATTGCATTTTACTTACTGCAATACGGGCAGAATCAATTATGCGCCCAACATTTCTGCTTTTCTTGACAGATTGCCCCCACTGGCTATCCAGTGACACCACTTTGTCATTTATTTTTTGTTTAGTGGACAGACTTCCAAAACAGGCATAACAACTTTTCCTGCTTGCCTGATTGGGAGTCTGGCAAGATGGGCAGGGCCGGAATTTGGGCCTCGTCATAACTTGACAAGAAATATAAAGTAGAAATATACACAAAAACAAAAAACAGACAGACAAGGTGTTAAAATAGTTTTTGTAGGACCTATTGAGAGAAACAGAAAGATGGACAGATACAACAATGTAAATAGAGAGAGAGACAGTGAGCTACAGAGAGACAAGTACAGGTTAACAAGATGGACGTGGCTCTTAAAAGTGCCTTTGGTTTGTGTGTGTGTGTGTGTGTGTGGAGGGAGGGAGGTTAAAATAAAGGAGAATGTTGGAAGCTGGCAAATTTGAAAGACCTGATAAGAGAGAGAGAAAAAATATTAAACTCCTTACATTTTGACCAGTATTTTCTTCATCAGTGTTGACAGATTGTGCAGTTTTGAGTTGTACTACGTGGAATAAAATGGGCTTGGACAGGTGGCATTTTGATATTTCTGTTGTACCCTTTTATTTCTTTAAGGCAAATGATTATTGGTAAGATTTGTGTGTTTACTATATAATTTTGTGTGGATTTTGATCAATTACTGGAAAACACACCAATCTGGCAACACTGTTCTTCATCTGAACATTTAGAAACGGCTAGTGTTGTGATCGAGCTAATTTACTGTAATATGGATAACTGAACACACATCATACAATCTCCTATGATATTATCTTGCATGATTATATGTGAAAAAAAATAAACAAGCTTGAATTTAATTAGCTAACTTAACTTAGCTAGCCTACTACACATTTGGTGCAGAACGTTATATTTTTATAATATCTGCTGTCATGTACTGCATCACGAAACTGCTACCTTTCTAAACACAACTTCTTGACCTGATTAAACAGTTTTTGTTCCGTAAATTTAAGGATTGTTCCCATCTGTATTAATTAACTGTTCTACTTACCTAGCGGGAAATCGCAGTGGACCTTGGGATTCGCGCCTTACGATGACGTCAGCACTACTGATTGATGGAGTTATTAATAAATAAATAAAAATAATAAATAAATAATCAATCAATCGATCAATCAATAAACAAACAAACAAACAAATACATAAATAAATAATAGGTTGATTGCATCGCATTGCGCTGATTAATCACTGATTAACCAAACATCACAGCACATTAAATACGTTTATCATCATCAACAAGCCTCCGACAAAAATACCAGCATTACCTAGGAAAACACTTACTGCTGTTGCTCGCTGGAGTGTTGTTAAAGTCACCGCTGAATGCTGTTTCACAGACAGCACTTTGATATCAGGCAACGAGTGGTTTTTAAAATAAAAAATCAGTTAAATATGACCTGGGGGCCGCCAATCGACTCGCCCTGCCATAACCAATTTATTGTAGCCTTTTCTTTTTTATTCCTATTTATCGTAGTGTCCACCCGTACACACTGCGGTCTGCACGTCAAATGTCAACGCCACGGGCTCCGGTCAGAAGTCTATGAGAATCCCTGCAAGTTACAACATGACGCCAAAGGGGTACCCAGTAAGTTAAAACATGACGCCCTAGGGATCCTGACCAAGCTTCAATATGTGACGAGTTGGGAGTGAGAATGTGTTGACTTCATCCAGCCTAAGCTGGTTTGCAGTTATTAGCTAGTCTGGGGTGTGCTTCCCTATGCTCACAATGATTAATGATAGGGTTGGGTGAAATGACCAAAATCTTATATCACGATAGGAGTAATTTTATTTCATGGTAACGATATATATCACAATATAGTTAATTTTGCTTTAAATAAGGTCTTTAAAAAATGTTGATACCATAGAAATTTCATAATTCTTGTCACCAGTGTCAATAACTAACACACACACACACACACACACACACACACACACACACACACACACACACACACAAGCTCACTAAACACAAGCAAACAGTCAGTGATTGAATAAGAATTACAAGACAAAAAACTGCAGTAGAGCAAATAAATAAGAAATGCTACATACATTGTATAAAGTAATCAAATGCATAAAACGCTGCATATGTTTCACGGTGTAAATTAAATATATATTTCTTCTTATTTACATTTACATTTACATTTATGCATTTAGCAGACGCTTTTATCCAAAGCGACTTACATTGCATTTATTCTTATAAAGTTACAAAAGTGATTGTCAAGAGCAGTGAGAGATTTTCTTTATTTTGTTGTTTGAATCTGACCATGTGCGCATATAGCGAAATAAGTTCTCTTTTGCTGCTGATTGTGTTTTCGTGACCACGTACCACAGCAACGTCACATGAGCATTTAACTGTGATAGAGACGATAGTCCAAAATCTCTACTGGTTGACAAATTTCTACTGTTGATCGTGTCTCTTTCCACTTGAATGATCATATAGACCACTATCCCATTGGTTTTGATCCATTCCATATGACTGTAAAATAATATTTTTATTTTTATTATTTTTAAATAAAATAATAAACAAAATATGTAGTATACTGCAATAATATTGAGTATTATAAGTATTTAATATAAACAAAAATTGTATTGTAGAACTGTACAATTACAATTCTAATTCTAACTTAAATTTACTTTTTATTTGTTTCATTTCCAAATGCTAAACATCAGAATTTTATTTTGATGGTTTGCCAGCAAATAAATTAATGCATTAAAAATGCTTAGAAATGAACACAATGAAAAAGTGCATTTTGACAGCCTTTTTTCCTGCAGTAAAACTCACTCCCACACTGCTAGGGTGTTTTGGGTTGTTGCCCAATGTCAGCACTGGAACAACAACATATAAATTGTGACAATGATCTCAGGTATGATAATATGTGCTTTAAGATTATGTGCTTATTTAATGTTAGAAGTGTTTAATGTGTAGAGTGTTTTTTTTGTTCTGGGTGGCTGCAGGGGTTTTCTGCAGTTGCTGCATTAGCAATAAAGGTCTCTTTCCAGGCACATCCTGGAATAACTGTAACTGTAACTGTAATAACTGTAAGGACCTTCCCAAATCAGAAACCGTGGGTGGACAGAACAATCCGTGATGCGGTTAACAAACGCACTGCCGCATACAACGAGGCTCTTTTGTCTGGGAATATGAGCGTGTACAAAGCATCGTGTTATGCTCTCAGACGAGCTGTAAGTGCCGCCAAACATCGATACAAAGAGAGAATTGAGTCTCATTTTCAGCTCAATGACTCTCGACGCATGTGGCAGGGACTAAGGACCATCTGTGCCATTGGGAACAAATCCTCCGCGGAGGTGAGTGCAGATCCGTCGCTGGCCGAAGAATTAAACACCTTCTACGGCCGATTTGAAAGCAATGGCAGCAGCGCGGCTCTGCCGAGCAGCGCGTCAGGAAGCAGCAGGCAGAGAAGCGAGGATTATGTGATCACCGTGACGGAGGACGAGGTTCGGAGGGCACTAAAGGGAGTGAACATCAGGAAAGCGGCTGGACCTGACGGGATCACAGGCCGGGTTCTGAGGTCCTGCGCTGATCAGCTTGCTGGTTTGTTCACTTCTATCTTCAACGAGTCCCTTGCTACCTCTGTAGTTCCCACCTCCTTTAAAAAATCCATCATCATCCCTGTGCCTAAGAACAATAAACCCTCTTGCCTGAATGACTATCGTCCAGTGGCCCTCACATCTATAGTCATGAAGGTTTTTGAGAGACTTGTTAAGAGCCACATTAGCTCATCCATCCCTGTTACTTTGGACCCTCTTCAGTTTGCCTATCGTCCCAACAGATCAACTGATGATGCCATCTCTCACATTCTCCACTCCTCCCTCACACACATTGACAGCAGCAATGGTAACTATGCAAGGCTGCTATTTATAGACTATAGCTCAGCTTTCAACACCATAGTCCCCATCAAGCTGACTAATAAACTCACAGGCCTCGGCCTAAACACTACACTCTGTGACTGGATTCAAGACTTCCTCACCGGCAGACCTCAAGTGGTGAAGCTAGGCCAGTACACCTCAAACTCCATCACCCTGAATGTAGGAGCCCCGCAGGGCTGCGTTCTGAGTCCCCTGCTCTACTCTCTCTACACACACGACTGCGTGTCCTCTCACAGCTCCACATCTATTATCAAATTTGCTGATGATACTGTGGTTCTGGGCCTCATTTCCAACAATGATGAGACCGCATACTTGGATGAGGTAGAGAGACTAACATCATGGTGCCAGGACAACTGTCTCTCTCTGAATGTGAGCAAAACTAAAGAGCTGATTGTAGACTTCAGAAAGAAACACCTGCTGCCCTACACTCCTCTTGTGATCAGCGGGACCCCTGTGGAGAGAGTAAGCAGCTTCAAGTACCTCGGTGTAAACATCTCCGAGGACCTGACTTGGACTACACACATCCAAACACAGGTTAAGAAAGCCAGGCAAAGACTGTACCATCTGCGACAGCTGAGGAAATTCAGGGTCTCACCATCAATCCTGAAAACTTTCTATGCAGGGACCATAGAAAGTATATTGACTCAGTGCATCTCAGTGTGGTATGGAAACAGCTCCAGTCAGGACTGCAAGGCCCTGCAGAGAGTTGTGCGCTTAGCTGAGCGTATCTCTGGGTCTGCTCTCCCCTCTCTGCAGGACATCTACATCAAACGCTGCAGAAGCAGAGCTGTCAAAATCACCAAGGACTCAAATCACCCTGGAAACTGTCTCTTCACTATGCTGCCATCTGGTAAGCGCTTCCGCAGCCTGATGGCAAAAACTGAGAGACTCAGGAGGAGCTTCTTCCCCCAGGCCATCAGGCTCCTGAATTCAAACTGAACTGAACCCAGCCTCTTAACATCAACATGACTCCACTTACTAATCACTCACAATCAGTAATATACTCACACTCATTATCATCTACCTCATACTGACAGTGTCATTTGCACACAATACTGTCATTTGCACACAACACTTTCTGTATCTTGATATCTTATCATATTTTATATTTATTCTTTTTGTGATTGCTGCTTATGTCACCATGTCCTACCTGTTTGCACATCCCCCCCCCCACTCAGTCATGCTTATCTTAATATTTAATTCTACAGCATACTGTCATGCACATTCTCTTATACTTTATATTTTATATTCTGTGCTTTATATCTTATTTGTTATTCATTTTATTTTATGCATACTTCCCTTGTTGTATTCTACAATATTTGCACTGTCCATGGAGCGGACCTGATTCACATTTCACTGCTGGTTATACAATCTCTGTATAGTCGTGTATGTGACAAATAAATAAAACTTGAAAACTTGAAACTTGAACATCCAAGTATTGACTTGAAAACTTGTTAAACATACCACAGTTCTTTAACCATTATGTCACATATAATGTCCTTAAAACAGCCATCGCTAGCAGCTAGAGCAGGCACATCCATCAGCGGCTACCTCAGTTACCGCCTCAGGAGACACAGTGCTGACCCAGACGGGTGTGGGCTTACTGCAGAGGTTCATGGGAAATGTGCACTTGTGTACTAGCTGTTACATGCTCCTCTGACTCTCAACAGTCTCCTCTGTTGTGTCACATTAATGTGACCATCAGTTGTTAACTCTTTAAGGCTTTCCATACCTTGAATGACCGTCTCGAAAATCCTCTGAATCCAAAGGTGTCTGTTTCCCCATTTCACGCTCCGTCGCTTCAGCTTTCAGCCACACGGCTATTAACAGGAACAAGCCTGTATTTCATGACCTTTTATCTTTGACTATATGAAATAAAACTGCTGAAATCACTGCTATCATAATGAAGTATAATATACTATTTATCCTTTGCAGCTGACATTTAAAAGAGGGGAGGAGCACCTTTATGCCCTTTGGCCTTGATGGAAAATGAGCTGCTCTGAATCTATCACCTTCTGCTGACAAGGCTAATACCAGACTAATTGGGCTCTATAGGTAGAGAAGGAGATTTTGCAGTTTGTGACGGTGCAGAGATGCTATCTGCTCAGCACTGAACTGAAGATGTGCTTGTGATGGTAGGGGATCTTGACAGTCAGAATATGTTGTATGACGCTTTATGTATTCATTTCAGATACAATGTGCCCTTCAGACACTCCTCAGCAGACAAATCTGTTAATTTAATGGGGAATGACTTGTCACAAGGATGTAGATGAAAATTGCAAGGGGTTTGTTAAAAGCGATGCTCAGTCGTGCAACCAAATGCCATAGCACACTTGGCATAGGCATTTGTTGTAGTTAAGAGAGGCAGGTCCAGTTTTGCTTTTTGTACTAAAACTAAAATAGTAAAAATGTCTTTAAAATTTGTAAATGTAAAAATTTAAAAATAAAATAACTAAAACTAAAATAATAAAAAATTATTTAAGGATATTATATATATAATATAGATATATTTATTTATTTTATTTTTTTGGTGAAAAACTTCTTCAAAAAGAAAAGAAAATTAGAATTGTTGCCTTGGCAAAGAATTGTATTTTAGTCTCTTTTTAATAATGCAATTCTATTTAACCCAGTCAATATAGTATAAGTACCTAGTAGTATAGACGAAACCAAAATTTTCTTTTAGCCAAACCCATTTCAAACAAGGAAATGGGAGAAGGAGGTAAGCCGCTCCTGATATATTTTATTTTAACAGTTTTAATTAAATGCTATACTAATTAAATTGTATACAGATGAGAACATGCTTACCTCCTTCTGCCATCCTCAACCGTTGCTCACCACTTTGCTTGTTCTGAACCGCGTGCGTGTGACGTCACATGGGGCGGGGCAGCGCGACACGTCACACTCCACCTGAGTCTGTTTCGCCCAATGACCTTTTGTCTGACGCCTTTTAATCTGAGTCCGTTTCGCCCGATTACTTTTTGGCTGATGCCTTTTAATCTGAGTCCGTTTAGGCTGATGCCTTTTAATCTGAGTCCGTCTTTGGCTGATGCCTAATTGTACGAGACCTGACACCTGACGTTGTTTTTCCTGAGACTGAAGCCTTTCAGTCTGAGTCACGATGCCGTTTTGTCCATTGACTGAAGCCTTTTTGTCTGAGGCACGACGCCTTTTCATTTAATGACTGAGGTCTGAGGATGTCCTAAAATGTACACCGTACGTGGGTTGTTTTTCATGTCCGCGGGTTGAAGCGACCCCAATAACGTGATATTTAGCCCCTGGAATGCGAACTTTACCGGGGAACCCCCCTCGAAATGTGATTGGGCTAGTTTTGAGTAGCAATTGGGCGGGTTTTGTTGAGAAAACCTGGCAACACTGATGTCAGCCCCTGAAGTGAGACACAGGAAACGCGACAAAACGAGACGAAATAACGTTATAACATTTAGTTTCGTCTCGTTTTGGTCAACGAAAATTAAGAGACATTTTAGCATAGTTTTTATTTTGTAAACCGCATTTAGTCTCGTTTTTATTCGTCAACGATATTGCATTATACATTTAATTATAGTCATCGTCACATGACCAGCATTTACGTTGCGTCTCGTCTCGTTTTCGTCACGTGATAAAGGTTCGTTGACGACGATATTTCGTCATAATTTTCATTGACGAAAGCAACACTACATAACACCATCCAAATTACAATTATGCCTGTTAACATTCTCAAACAGGTTGGGGTTTAAACAATCAAACATTTTTTTCACACAATGCTGTCATCCTACAATAGTCATGGCCTTAAAATCCCTCTTTAAAAAAAGCAAAGTACAGTGGCACCGAAGAACTTGACATCTGCTGAAGCCGAGAATAACAGAGCCAATCCTCCCTATACGCAGAATACGCAAGCTGCGTAGGGCCCCTGAAACACCAGGGGGCCCCCTTGCTCTCAAAGATGTTTTAATTTGAGTTTCGTTTTTGATTTTGACCAACGGTTATGAAAACATGAATGCTCATTTATTTTAATGCGGTGCGCTGTCACGCTCTCTACGTAAAAATCAGCCAAATCATGTAACGTGAATGTCATACTGTCTCTTGCTCTTACTTAAAAAAAAAAAAACGAGTTGAAAGCGGAAGATATACTGTTTCTCGAGCGCTTTCCGCAAGCGCGATTCGAGACGGAGTGAAAAAGGACAAATGCGTCACAGTTTTGCGTAGGGCCCCCAGAAGTCTAGGATTGGCACTGGAGAAAAACATAGAGCTCACTTTGATAACCCCGTCATCATTTGGCTGTCACGCTCACATAAACGCCTCCTGTAATAGCACGGGTGTAAAGGATGCTGAGATGTTGCTCGAGCAATACGACGTTAATGCCGTCGACTAGCAAACCTCAGCCAGACAGAGAGATGAGGATGCTCACGGGACGGGCGACGGGGGCAGGTCACAAACAACGTGATGAGGGAATGAGAAACTAAATGGATGTCACCTCCAGCTTGCCCTGTTTGTTTTATCTTTTTTTTTTTACTTTTCCTCTCAAGGCAGGTTATGTCATTCTCGCCTCACGGTGTTCTTGTGGTGGAGGGAGGCGAGTGATTCGCACCCATTCCCCCTGCTGAGACGTGACACAGTTAAAGAGAGTGAGACAGTGTGTTCCCCCCATGAGGATATCGATGTGGTACCGTAACAATCTATACTTTTAATTTCCTATCACTGTATGACACCAGAACAAGACTTCACTTTCTGCTTGACGCTGCTGACGAAGACTCACAACAAGACTCTTAACAAGACTCACACAGTCAACAAAAATACATGCATTGGCTTCAGACATAACCAATTTAGATGCCAGTCTTAAAGGCATAGTTCATACTAAAATGAAAATTCTGCCATCATTTACTCACCCCCATGGTGTTCCAAATCTGTATGACTTTAATTTTCTTTGGAATGTAAAATGAGAAATTAAGAATTCTGCTGGTTGCCGTTAAGGGGAATGAAACTTTCAAGCTTCAAAAATGATGCAAAAACACCACTAAATTAGTCTAAAGGAGTCTACTAAAGCCTAAAATAGAATTGTGTGATGCCATCTGCTCTGCTTGACATGTTGATCCTGTTCACAAAATTGTTCACAAATCAGACTGATTTGGTTTTCAAGTTAATCTCTCTTTGAGATAGAGATAGTAGTTGCAGTAGAGGCAACTACTGAATTTTAATCACAATCCAAACAAAGATGCTACATACATGCAACATGATCAGTTTTTAATTTAAATGAGATTTTATAATTACCAACTTTGAAGCAAAAACAAAATGGTCTGACTTTAGCTTTGTGAAATCATGCTACATGAAATCTGCACGAAACAAAAAACAGCAGACGGGCTGCATGAGACTCCAATTCAGTCTCTGACAGCAGGTGGTGCTTATGGAACAGCAGCAATACAGTGTTTCCTTTGTTACTACTGTAAACAAAACAGCGCTGCGCTTATAAACACTACTTCATTAGGCATTATAAGGTGGTAAGATGAAAAGAAAATACCATCTAAACTTTTCTGAAGACAGTCGGTTCCCCTCAGAGATACATTTATATAAACTCCCACCCCCAATTGTACTGTGATTCGACTTGAATTGTCACATATGCTTATCGATTTTCAACCAGCTCGGGGTGCATCATTGCATCCCTATTTAAAATGGTTTAATATTTATGAATTAGATTATGTACTTATCTGTTTCGTTGTGAGTGAAGTGCACTTGTGGTAACAGCCCGCCCACATGCTCTTTTGATTGGTTGTGTTTTTTGATTGATTTTGTTGTCGCGTAACCGTGCCACAAATAATTGCTTGTCGCCGGAATCTTATTGCATCACGTCTAATAAGAATAAGAAATGGTGTTACTGATCTGGTCACATATGTGTTAACAGTTCATGGTATTTTAAGATAATCAGTAAATAACAACTTCAAACAAGAAATTAATACTTTTATACGGTGGCCCAGTAGTGCACAACCCAACGAAATCTTCAAAACACAACAACATCTCCACATTTTGTTGTGTTGTGGCTTGTTTCCATTGTGTTGTGCTTATCTTGTTGTGTTGTGGCTTGTTTCCATTGAGTTGTGCTAATTTTGTTGTGTTGCGGCTTGTTTCCATTGTGTTGTGACTTGTTTCAATTGTGTTGTGCTAGTTTTATTGTGTTGTGGCTTGTTTCCATTGTGTTGCGACTTGTTTCCATTGCGTTGTGCTAATTTCGTTGTATTGCGGCTTGTTTCCGTTGTGTTGTGCTAGTTTCATTATCTTGTGGCTTGTTTCCATTGTGTTGCGACTTGTTTCCATTGTGTGGCGACTTGTTTCCATTGTGTTGCGACTTGTTTCCACTGTGTTGTGCTAATTTCGTTGTGTTGCGACTTGTTTCCATTGTGTGGCGACTTGTTTCCATTGTGTTGCGACTTGTTTCCATTGTGTGGCGACTTGTTTCCATTGTGTGGCGACTTGTTTCCATTGTGTTGCGACTTGTTTCCACTGTGTTGTGCTAATTTCGTTGTGTTGCGACTTGTTTCCATTGGTTTGTGCTAATTTCATTGTGTTGCGACTTGTTTCCATTGTGTTGTGCTAATTTATTTGTGTTGCGGCTTGTTTCCATTGCGTTGTGCTAATTTCGTTGTGTTGCGACTTGTTTCCATTGTGTTGTGCTAATTTTGTTGCGTTGTGGCTTGTTTCCGTTGAGTTGCAAATTGCTTCCATTGTGTTGTGCTAATTTCGTTGTAATGGGGCTTGTTTCCATTGTGTTGTGCTAATTTCGTTGTATTGGGGCTTGTTTCCATTGCGTTGTGCTAATTTCGTTGTGTTGCGACTTGTTTCCATTGTGTTGTGCTAATTTTGTTGCGTTGTGGCTTGTTTCCGTTGAGTTGCAAATTGCTTCCATTGTGTTGTGCTAATTTCGTTGTAATGGGGCTTGTTTCCATTGTGTTGTGCTAGTTTCATTATGTTGTGGCTTGTTTCCATTGTGTTGTGCTAATTTCGTTGTGTTGCGGCTTGTTTCCATTGTGTTGTGCTAATTTCGTTGTGTTGCGGCTTGTTTCCATTGCGTTGTGCTAATTTTGTTGTGTTGCAACTTGTTTCCATTGTGTTGTGCTAATTTCATTGTGTTGCAGGTTGTTTCCGTTGTGTTGTGCTAATTTAGTTGTGTTGTGGCTTGTTTCCGTTGAGTTGCGAATTGTTTCTATTGTGTTGTGCTAATTTTGTTGTGTTGTGGCTTGTTTCCATTGTGTTGTGCTAATTTCGTTTTGTTGCGACTTGTTTCCATTGTGTTGTGCTAATTTCGTTTTGTTGTGGCTTGTTTCCATTATGTTGCGACTTGTTTCCATTGTGTTGTGCTAATTTCGTTGTGTTGCGGCTTGTTTCTGTTGTGTTGTGCTAATTTCGTTGTTGTGGCTTGTTTCAATTGTGTTGTGGCTTGTTTCCATTGTGTTGTGCTAATTTCGTTGTGTTGCAGTTTGTTTCCATTGTGTTGTGATAATTTCATTATGTTGTGGCTTGTTTCCATTGTGTTGTGCTAATTTCATTGTGTTGTAGCTTGTTTCCGTTGTGTTGTGCTAATTAAATTGATCAAAAGTGACAGTAAATACTTTATATTGTTAAGTAAAATGCCTCAAATCTAACTGCATAGAAACAAACGAACAGTACATCTCTCCCTTTGTGCTCTATGGAATAAATAAGGTCATACTGATTTGGAACAACATGAGGCTGAGAAATGATGACACAGTTGTCATTTCTGGGTGCACTATTCCTTTAAGTAGGCGGCTCACTGACAATTCTACTAAAACTCACTGCAAGAACATCTGCTCTGAAGCATTTTATCAGGAATTTTTTTTTTTTTCTCTTTGCATCTGCTTCTGTCTGTGCTCATTTGCACAATGCACAGCTGACCTTGAGACAGAACCCTTCTGAGAGCTTTCAAGAACAAGGCCCCTGCAAACTCAGTAAATCGTATAGTTATATTACACATGATGTAATATCTTTAAGTCATTAGGTTATTGCTGTTATGTATTCATAGTGAGTACAAGGAGAACGCTAATGGACTGCCAGAGAATGGACGAGATTGTTTATGAAGCTCTATACACATGCAATCTCAGTGCATGACATGCATCTTGTGAGGCATTCACACAAAAATGTCAAAATTATTTTTAGAAGCTCTCAATTTTGCTAGTTGATATATCTTTTGTTTATAGTATGTAACTGCAGAGTTATCTAAAATAATCATTAAGAAGGCACACTTGTGCGAATCATCATTATTGTGGCTCAGGATCAGATGTGTTCGCTTCCGTCACCTGCTCTTCTACGCGATAACAAATTCATCACTGATATCCCGACTTGGCGCAGACTTGGCCTCTTTTCACTCTGTCCACAGCTTTAGTCTCGACAGAGCGTTTTGAATGTCCACCCCATTCTGAGATCGGCTCAAAGGGAGGTGACATTTCAAGTATTTCCAAAGCCTCCGTTTCCCTCCTCTGGGAAAAACTTGCCCTTTTGCTCTGTTCCAGGACCAGCTATCTCTGTCCAGATGCTTATCGTTAACAATTGTGAGATAACTCTTGCAACAGAATAAAAGGGCAACATTAGCCAACACCTGTTGTTTCTATGTTACCCCCACCCTCCAGCCCGTCCTGCACTGGACATGTGCCTCCACGGGCCACCAGCACCCTGCCGAGCCAAACAACATGCTGCACTTGACATTCATTACTTATTGATGTGCAGGGCTTTAATTGCATCTGGGGAGCTTTCAGCCTGTTTCCTCCCAGTAGCTTGGCTCTCCCATACCGACCCAAACCAGCTCATTCATCGTCTCATGCTGGGCAGTGCTAGTTGTCTTGCCC
The DNA here is from genome assembly GCA_027422415.1 of Schizothorax lantsangensis. Lineage (NCBI taxonomy): Eukaryota > Metazoa > Chordata > Actinopteri > Cypriniformes > Cyprinidae > Schizothorax > Schizothorax lantsangensis. The sequence continues at coordinate 18,063,854 of CM049847.1, read as the reverse complement.
TTTAGCAATGCATAAACACTACAAAGGGTCTGCTGAGTTAGTGCTTTATTTTCAATGATTATTCTTTGTTTTCTTTAGAAAAAAAGAAAAAAGAAAATTGGGGCTTGGTAATTCTTGTAATGAAGTGTAAATGATAATTTTTTATATTTTTTTATTAATTTCTTTTATCGGATAATGTACATTTGGCTTCTAACTTCTGCTTTTTTAAAGATTTATTTTTGCCATTTTTGCCTTTATTATGATAGGACAGATCAGAACTGACAGGAAGCAAAGTGGGAGAGAGAAATAGGGGCAGGACTGGGAAAGGTCCTTGAGTTGGGATTTGAACTCGGGACGCCCATAGCGCAGCGGTGCTATATGTCAGCATGCTGCCCACAAGGCTATCGGCACCGAACATATAGGATAAATGTTATTGTAGAATAAATGTAATGTCCTAGTTAACATCTGATGATGGTTAACCGGTGATTTTAATGTAGTATACTTTTTACTTTCCTATACACTTTTTAAACAGTTGACAGTTTTTCAGTTGCATTAGCAGTGTCTGGCACTAAATCCACCCACAAAGCGTAGCACATCAGTTCCAGAGCCAAAATATAAGGTATATGTGGCCACTGAGAATTATAAAACCAGCCCTGACCTCTCAGAACGACAGAGCTTGATTGTGCTTGATTTTTTTTTGTTGCAAAAAATAAAACTAAAGAAAGATCATCTTCTTTGGTACTTCATGAAATCTTACCTGCAGCCTACAACATGTGGTTCCCTCTCTGCACACCTGAGCAGATTTCTTCTTAATATAGATCAAGCAGTGTCAATCAAAATAAATATTTATTTTGCAGTCTTGACCTTAAAAGATGAAAGAAAAATAATATACATTGGTTTTCTTTGTACTCTGTATAGTCTTTTCTTATCAGTTCTTTCATAATTATAATATATTGCTGCATCTGTAATGCCCCATTTGGGGTTAATGTTTTATCAAGCTTAGCATTTTATTACTTCATTTTCAGCCAAATTATAGTAACTTTCATTTGCACTTTATTTAGAAGTTTTGCCATGCTTGCTTTTTTTAAGTTTCATTGTCTTGTTGGTTTTAATATGTGTTTTAATACAGTTGTTTGCTTAGTGCATTTAGTTCGGTACATGAGCTGTGATGTTAAATGCAACAAAAAGGAAGTCCATTATTGTGTTTGGAAAGTCTGTGTTCTTGTAGTTCATTGTGCAATACAAATTACATAACTATAAAACTTTACTTAATTAAATTGGACTTGTTTACCTTACGTGGCAAAAATACCAATTGCAGCATAAATCAATAATGAGAAAAATAATTATTTAGTTTCTACTCTGACATGGTCCTAATATGAAAATATCCTTCCAGCTAAATGCATTTTTTTAACGTGGCCTGTCTTGAATAAGAGTTTGTTTGTTTGTTTGTCCCATATTAAGTATAGTATTTATTCCCAGGGAATGGAAAGTCATAATTGCAATCCCCTGTCACAGACACGCATGCCCCCTACACATTTTCCATGTGCATCTCATTAATTGTGCAGTTTTATGGTAATATGGCCTCATTCCAAAGATAATTTGAGGGATCCTTCAAAGGCTTCCGTTCTTGGACCGGGTCTGAGGTCTTTGGGGATGGACCGGGAGGAGACTTAATTTTACACATGCAAAGTTAACTATGGTACTTCAATAGAGAACTTTACCTTTGGGAGTGTGCACTATTATAAAGACATGAGTGATGTTCTAGATACATCTTTGCTTTCCTTGTATTGCATTGATCCTTAGATCCTGTCTGTATTTCCAGGAAGGCATAGGAGGGGTTATAGGTAAGCTGCTGAATGCTGTAGTATATACATTAATGTTTACTAATTTTCCAAAAGCTTTTATCCAAAGTGAAACCATGAAAATGAAATTTGCATACAATAGTCAACGTCTCACAAATTTACTTTGAAAAAGGATCATGCCACTATTAATTGTGAATACCTAATTGAATCGGTCACAACCACAGGATGTTGAATTGGAATGACAGGAAGTGCAATTCTAAGAAATTTAGCAGTCACACAATCTAAATTTTGTGATGTATCAAATATTATTTCCTGGTCCAAGTTTCCTTTTTTGCCTCTTTTCAAGTTAGAATACTATCTCAACGGCTGTTTTTTTAGCACTGTTTATTTATAGAACACTTTTAAGGTAAGCTTTTAAAAGTTGTGGGGCCTCATTTATAAAATGTTGCGCAGAAACTATCCTAAATTTGATCTTACGATCATTTCTAAGATATGCATAAGTGCGATTCATAGAATGAACGTACGAACAGAAAACGCGTGTACGCGTCTCTTTCAGATGTGAAATCTATGAATTGCAAATGATCTTGAACTTGCGTGCAACTGAATGGTTTCAGCTCTCTGCCTTGTAAACGACTCCCAATTAATGTCATTAACAAATAAAAGATCACCAATCATAATTTAGAACAGCAAGCTGCAAGAACAGCTTATATTTTAAAAAAAACTGCAATACTCCGACAATAAAAAGTGCGTACGTCTGCTCAGACCCTGACGTGACGCTAAGCACTTTTCCACGTCAAAGACCGTTTTTATAAATATGAACGTTGGCGTGGATTTAAGCGTACGCACACTCTAAGATCAAATCTGAGCGTACGCACGCTTTATAAATGAGGCCCCACGTCTCAAGGTGTTGACGACAGTCTCTGGCTCACGCCATCCTGTACACCAATATTTTAATGATTCATAAAAAATGAATCGCTGTCTGGCCATCTGAGATTTCAGCATGGAGATAAATGTTAGGATTATTAGCACCATTTTTTGTTTGCTTCTCTTAGCACCATTTTTTGCTTTTGGAATCTAATGGAGTGATGATGGAGTATATACTGTATATGAATTGAAGAAAGACAATTACTTTTTTTCAATATGACAAATTCAATTTATTTGAAACTTTATGTGAAAGTTGCTAAGATCATTGTCTTCAAGAGGGAGGTTGGCACACACAGAGAATATCCTTCTGCAAGATGTTTTAAAGCCTGCCTTTATTCTGGATGAGTGCACTAATCAGTGAGCTATAAATTACAGTATTCACTCTAAGTCACGACTCTTTCAAATACCCTATTAGATTGCAGACTGATAGCTTTGTGACCCCATCATGCCATGTTTCACCTTATAGTTCATGTCATTTTCTGGTTTTCTTTGTGTTGTGACCAAAATTTGCTTTCCTAATTCCATTTACCTGTCTGGAGACACTGAAGGAGCTGTGTGAGCGTCTGACGCTGTCTAGTTCCTCCCTGCTGTCCTTTACTAAGCGGCAATGATTGAGTGAACTGCCTGGTGATAGCTAAATGAATGAAGACCTGCCCTTTGCTTCCAGAAACGTCCCTAATTAACTGTGGCACTGAAGTCTGCTTAGTGAAATACAATAAAACAGGGCTGGGTCTGTGTGTGCCTCACTTCTGAAAAACTCTGGGAATCGATTTATGTCGTATGAAGGTCAAGCCGAGAGAATTACTAGAATCTCTTATGTGCTTTTCTCATTTCTTGACACAGAATAGATTTTCATAAAGTGGAATAGGCTAATAAAGGCTGATAAAAGAGCACAAAAACATGAACGCATGCAAAATCTGTTGGGACTGTTTATCTCACAAGGAAATGACATCACGTGTTGAGTGCATGGTCGCCTCATCCCTCCATATTAAACAGCAAAGACAACACAGGACAAAAGCAGTGGAGTCCATGAGCCAGCATGCTGATAGACTTCCCCCGTTCCCCACGCCGGTGTCTAATCTGCATGCAGACAAATTCTTTGTGGATATTTGGATTTCCTCACCATAGCAACAGAGCTGCAAAACCGTGCTGTACAACCTCTCATCAGACACAGTCGTGCCTAGGCATCGCACGGCACGCGGGAGCCAGATGAAAGGGAGATAAGAAGAGGAAAACGAGAGGGGGGAAGAGGACACCGCTGCCTCACACCTAATTCTCTGTGGGAATTCTCCTCATTAGGACCATGACAGCTCAGTTACAATGGCTCCGAAGTGCCAAGGATCATGTTCACAGCCACCGGTCGAGCAGTCATTCCTGCGCTCAGCTGAGGGACAAATGGAGGGATGCAACAATTTCACTCTTTGCTCACCATGACAGAGCCTCTCTTTGCTGAATCCTTTTGTGTCAGACCGCCAGGCTTCGATCAAGCGTGGATTAATTGCGAGAGAGTGGCTGGAAGATCCCCCCTCCTCTTCCACACTGCCAATCTGTTCGTGCCTCTGATTTTCCACTCATTCTGCTCTCTGGTCTCTGTTTACCTCTGTCTGCTGCTTTCTCCACCCCTTTCCCTCAGTCTCTCATGCTTTCATGCTCCCTCCCACAGCTTGCTATCTCTCCTCCCCTCGTGCCTTCAAAGCCAGCAGTCTGCTCGTCACTCCAGGGTTGCTTGCTACATGATCTCTCGGAAAACAGCGTCCGCGTCTTGCTCGAGCCGCTCCATGCCTTAAGATTTCTTGCCCAGGAAGGCAGGATGCTCCTGCGCTGGCACTGATTCTCTGCTCGATTTTCCCTTCCCCTCCCCTTTCCTAATCTCCTGCCCTCTGACCCTCATCCCTCTACCCCTGACCCTATTCCCTATCTTTTCCCCCTCTTTCTTGACAATGTTGCTATGTGTCTACCGGCTCCAGCCTGTCCTCGCCTTGCTCTTCTTCACTTTGTTCACTCAAGGGGAAAACTGTCCAGCAACCTGCCTTTGCCCGGACCCTCACACTGTGGACTGTAGCGGGCGCGGACTTACCCATCTTCCAGACGAGATCCCCTTGGACGTGCGGAGGCTTCTGTTGGCAAACAACTGGATCCCACGGATTCCTTCGGATTTCCTCGTGCTCTACAGCGACCTGGTCTACCTGGACCTCCGCAACAACTCACTCTCGCACATCGAGCCAGGCACCCTTAGCACTTCCTCCAGGCTGGTTTTCCTGGACCTCGGTTGCAATAACCTGACCGAGATCCCCAAAGGGACTTTTGGGGAGTCGAGGAGCTTAATTAAGTTGCGCTTGGGCAACAACCCTCATTTGAGCATGGTCAACGAAGATGCTTTCAATGGTCTTACCTCCTTGCGTGAACTAGAACTAGAACGCAATGCCCTGTCTGGGCTACAGGTGGGTGCCCTGAGCCAGCTCACCTCTCTCAGGATGGTAAGGTTAGAGGGCAACCCTTGGGTGTGCAACTGCAACTTTGCCAACCTGTTCACCTGGCTGGTGGAAAACAATCACAAGCTTCCCAATGGTGAGTCTTTGAATCTGGCATCAACTATTGTAGCTTGTTGAACCTTCTCTCACTGTTGCATAAACGTTACTGTATGACAGGATTATTTGCTATTTATATTACTCCAGATGAAACAAGGGACCTCTTCCTCTGATCTAAATTTAGCTCTCTCTCCCACCCCCACAATGACTACAAGGGATTTCCAGAGTAATGACAGATAAATGAGGACAGCGCGGAAACATTGTGCGACCCCTTCAAGTATGCAGTGATGCCCTTATCCTCAACAGAGCTCACGTTTTGCCTTCCATATGGAAATATTGTTTGTGATCATTATACATGTTGTGCATGCCAAACACCTGCTTACATCTCGCATCTGCAAACACCTCGGGTGTGATATACCAGCCGGTTGTGGACATGCTATTTATATGGGAACTTTCTTACTGCGCTGCTGTTCTGTTGTTCTTTGGGGTTACAGTGATGGAAATAACCTGTTTATGCTGATCTGTGATTAGTTTGTGGTAGAGTTCACAGAGGTTAAAGGGATAGTGCACTCCAGAATATAAATTCTGTCATCATTTACTCAACTTCATAACTTGCTAAATCTGTATGACATTCTCTCCTCTAAGGAACATAAAATAATGAGAATTTTGAAGAATGTCTCAGTGATTTTTTTCCATACAGTGGAAGTCAGTGGGGTCCAATATTGTTTTAGACCCTACTGACTTTCACATAATGGACAAGAACAGTTAAACACTTTTGAAAATATCTTCTTTTATTTTCCTCACAAGAAAGAGGTTTGGAACAACACGAATGTGAGTAATGATGACAGAATTTTATTTTTTGGCATTTAATTATGATGTACTGATGAGTACTGTGGTTACACCATGTTTTGGTTTGTTTTCACCAAAATTGTACCATAACAATACCATGACACATACAGTATATATGGTAATCATCGTGTCATAATATATCATAGGAACATAATACTACCCTCACTGTGGTTGCAGTACTTTTTTGTAAGGGTAGTTTAGTATAAAAAAATCTGCTGGTTGGTTCTAAAAGCAAAGAAAAAGCATATATAATCTCTAGTCTCAGACATAGTTATAAAAACATTTGGTGAGACTGAGAGAGAGACAAAATCAAAGAGCATCATTCTCAGGAGAAGTGTTACTATGGGAAAGAAATCAGCTTATACAGAGATTCAGTTCACTGTCTGACAAATAAAGATGATGGTGGAGATGGGAGCTGGGAAATTTCCTCTGGACACTTTATTTAATGTTCATCGGCATAGCAAATATATATATATATAAAAGCATTTTTACTTTCTGTGGATGCTTGTCTTTATATTGCTGAAAGCTGAATAGTAACAACATATTAGATATACTGTATATTTCTTACAAATAAAATAGGTAAAATAAAATACAAAAATAGAGCACAAACATTCAGTCATCATCATCTGTTTATTTATTTTTTTCAGTAGAAAGTTTACAGCATTTCCACTGAAGCTGTGTTGCATTCTGTTCAAATAAATATTTTAATAATGTCGCAAACCTACAAGCAGCGTAAACTCATAAATCAGACAGTGAATAAAATTATATTATCTCCCTCTATCTATCTACATGCTAGATTTTTCCGCAAGAGGACGGGGAAATTTACAACTTGAAATTGTATATACAATCCTAGTCATCTTTTCTCTGTGGATAAAATGGAAAATAGATAACTCTGAACAAACATTATATCTAATGGGCAAACACAATGCTGCCCCAGAGCTCCATTATGTGTCATTTAGCTGAGCTGCTAGCGCTGTTTGTTTACATACGAACATGACCTTACTTTAGTGCGAGAAGTTAAGAGCTGCTAGTGGGGAGTAAACATGCAAGGGCTAATAAAAGACAGTCCCCATGAGTCTCATGAAACGTATAGGCCCTAGTCTTTAATAAAAGTTTCTGATGATTCAACCACAGTGATCAGAAAATCATCTTGATTACCATATCACTGGGCCATTTTCATTGCATTCACATTTGCTATGCTAATGCACATTTTGATTCGGTCCTTGAAAAGATGTTTGTGCACTGGGTAAAATATGAGATCCCTCAGTGGCTCTGACAAATAAATGTATCATGGGCTTTCAAAGCAGTCATTAGAGGGTCATAATGAATTGTACGAGAGAAGGAAGCCAAGCTCACATCAGCATCAGTGTCAGCAGCAGACGGTAAGCCAAAAGCAAAGCCAAGCCTCCGGCGTACCCGCCAACAGGCCTGCCGTAGATGCACTCTGAAATTCAGTTAGGAGCACACATCTCACCTCATGTTTTCCACTTATTTCTGCATCACTGGTCTCTTATGACTTGAGGAAGTCCGAGAGCAGCTGGCTATAACTACAAACAGCCTAGAATGACCTTTGGAGCGAACATAAACAGATGACCGGACTGTGCATGGACAACAAGTCCTAACAGGCTATTTATCTGCCTGAAGATGGACTTCACTTATGTTGATATGATGAATGAGAGCATCACACTAATGCATTCAGATTGATAACTGATGTGTCGTGATCTAATCAACTACTGCTGCAATTATTGATTTGAATACAGCAGATTATACTTGGTGCATTGCATTTCTAGTCTAAGATATATGATAGTAAATTCTCCAGAGAAAGAGAGTAGCTTCTAGAGAAACTGTATATGCTGCCTTAGGGTTTAGAAAAATGGAGTTTTAAATCAAATAAACATTAGCTCCTCTCCACATATCAGAGGAATAGTTTATTACCCTCTTGAACTCCTCAGTCTCACCCGAGATGCTTTGTGTTGGTCAGAAATGCAATTCGCAAATGCATATCTGCAGCATCAGAGCTCACCGTGGATTATCCCCTTAATGAGAAGATGCATTTCCCAGCAGCTGGAACTATCAGTTCTTCTATTTCTAGCTGCATGAGAAAAATGATAAGGGAAAGAAACTGTTGGATTAGAAGCTGAAAATATTACTGTAGATTATCCTCTCACCGTTCCTCAGGCTATGTTACATTGTTTGAACTGATCTCACCAAATTAACACCCAAAGATGAGTTATTCACTAGCATTTTTCTTAAATCATCTGCTGGTTTGGATTATGATGGTACAGTAAGGGCCTATGTAAGGGTCATTTCTAGGTCTTTTTTTATTGTCAAACATTTAAAAAACAATTATCAAGTTAATTACATGATGCACATTATATAAATTAATCAAATCACAATTAATTGAACCCACATATCAATATTTACTGAGAGATGTTTTCAAATTTTTAATAATATTGATAATTATTATTATTATTGATAATTCAAGGTAATTATTAGTGGTACATTAATTTGACAAACATTTTATTTAATTCCAAAAAGAGGCTTTAGAAGTCAATATATTGTTTGTTTTATTTTCATATCTTTGAGCATAAGACTATCACTAGCCTACATTTTTCAGTGGGACATTTGTACAGAACACATTCCTTCTAGTAATTTCTAAAATGGAATTTGCATAGTTGTTGTAATTTACATTTAGCTATGTCCTGCATTACCTGGCTGAAGGAAGATTCTTGATCAGTTCCAATCAAATCTCCCAGAGCTGCTGAAAATAAATTATAATCTATCCAAAGATCAGTTGATTTGTCCCTGTTTAAAATTGGTTTCTGTAATGGGCTTTGGACTTTGTCTTACCCAGATATTCAAATAATGATATTCATTAGAAACATTTCGGAATCCCTGAAGAATGACCATTTTATTCTCAACCTCTCTGCTAACATTCATGTTTCAGATGCAATTGTCTACTGCATACAAACTGATATGTTCAGATGAAATGTTAAGTATGCACTTAGGTTCAAGAGCATATGTGATTTGTATGCATGTGTTCAATACATAAATACGTGGCATCACAATGTTTGACAGATGGAGACTCGTTTTGGAGAATGAGGGTGTCTAAACATAAGAATATTACATTAAGAATAAATGAGAGCCCATTACAGTCAATCACTGCCAAGCCTGGTTTGTATCACCAAAGATCTAATCGTTTGAGCTAATGGTCTTTATTCATCAATATAGCAGTTGCAACGTTTATTACATCACTAAAATTAAATATAATTTTAAAATATTAGATAGATAGATATATAGATAGATACAGATGAATGGCTCTGCTATTAAAGTCTTTTATTCTACGCTTATCGTGGCTGGTGTGTAACCAGTGCAGACTTGCTCTGTGCTTGTTTGTGCTGGTGCTCTCTTTCACACATTTTGATTTCCCATGTGATCATATGCCCTGAGCACAGACTAAGCAGCCTGGCAGAGTGGGCTGCACTGGATAATGGCTGATGTAATGATATAATGGATGGATAGGCCCTTTACTCTGTGACCTTTGAACTATGTCTGGTGGATAAAGGCAAAAAGCTGGCCAGTAGGGGTGTCTTTTAATGGATGGATAAATAAATATATGGTGAAGTTAAATATTAATCCGATCAAAAAGCGAGCAGGTGATATCCACTCGCCTTAAAGTAATTTAACATCTAATCAAATATATACAGGTCTAAATTATATATATATATATATATATATATAATAGATGACAGGCATATAATAATAATAATAATTATTATTATTATTAATATTCATTGTTAGAAATATAATGTAATTATTATATAATTATTCACATATTCCTCAACATTTCTTTACATTTCTCCTCGACTAGATGTAAAAAGTGGCATAGTTTACTCCATTCTCCCCCCATCTCAGGAAACTTTATTTGCATTTATTGGTTGTGAGAACTTGAATTCCCTGTTTAGATTCACCCTGTGAATTCCCTGTGAAAATGTTGTGAAACATGAGAATGATTTTAAGAAAATTACTTGACTCTTTGCTCACAAAGTGTCCTCAGGGGAGGATGTGCTCAGTGGACTTTCTCAGCCTACCAGCAGCCTCCACCATGAATCTTTTACGAGGGAATCAAGTGTAAACATGATCCATGGCTGTCATCACTGCTCTTGGTTAAGACAGAACAAAGCACATCTATAATTAACATCACCTGTGACCTCAGACTGCCCTGACCAGCGTAACAGGAGTCTGAAGGGACTCATTTTAACTGATTTACAACCAGCTCTTTCCACCCAAGACGTGTTAACTGAAACCTTATGAACTGACCTCAGTTTAAGATGAACATGTCTTTAAACCTAAATATGTCTTTTGGCTATATGTATGTTGCTGTTTTTCAAAACAACTTACAGTTTAGTCAAGGTAAACATTTTATCAGTATGTTTCCTGGGAACAGAACCCATGACCCAAGGCTTATTGGTTTGCACTCAATGTTGTATAACACACCTTTTGAACAAAAGGAGTCATATGACTTCAAATTTTGTCAGCTTTTTATCAGGTCTAGCCTATTCTATACTGTCCAGTCTTTTATCACATTAAGAAAATATGAACTAAACAGGTGGACATACATGCCCAAATAAATAGATAATTTAAATTAAATTAACTTCCACCATCTGGCATGTCTAAGCCTGTATATAGTCTGGCTGCTGTATTTTTGCATATATCCTCATTATGTAATAGAGATCAAATAAATCCTCAGCACATAGTATGTTTTCAGAGGCATGCATTATGTTTTGCCCCCACTTTGTTTGTAATAAAACTCTGGATCCTGTCTGTTATGTGGCTACTGGCATGTTTCCGTAAGTGCGATAGCGTGTATTTTTTGCATGCTTAAAATAATCCACCGTATGGTCTACTTCATCCCGCAAATGGCATCCAGAGTATGTCTAAATGCACCACTGAGAGCAGTCCCATGTGTCTGTGACATCACCAAATCCCCCATATGAGGGAAACCCCTCCTGATTAGAATGAGTCATGCACAGCTCTTGCTGACACAGGACCGAGTGCTTCTTTACTATAATATGAGTCTCTCTCGCTTACTAATTCTCTACCTCCCCTTGACCTTTCTGTGAGCTCAATCTTTTACACTGATTTTGTGTTTAAATGCAAATGCATGCAAAACAGCACCGTTTTCTGAGCTCAGTCAAACAGCTCATACTTGTACCCTCAAAGAGAGCCCTTGAGTACCTGTGCAGTGTATTACAAGTTAGAGAGCAAAGCTAGAGTTAAGCTGAGGTCAGGCAAGGTTGTCAATACGCTGAAATGCACACCAGCTATTCATGCGTCTGCAGTCAATGGCCTGAATGGAGTTAGAGATGGGGACGATGCCAGACTCCAATATCAGGCTCACGTCGGCCAGGTAAATCAATCACTGGCAAGAGTGTGTTACACCGGAGCATTCATTCCTCTTACAGACGCTAATTTTGAATGTAATCCATCAAGTGCAGACATCACCTTGACGACATCCAAGTCACTTCGAATCGTTCGGTCGCCACTATTCCTAATATACTGAATGCTGCATTGTTCACTAGATGGGGAAGAATGAATGGTGAATTTCAGTGTGGACATAAATACCAACTACGTTACATCTTGTAGCATTTAATCATAGCATATAGCGTTTGATTAAAAAATAATGCTAATACATTTGTGGTGTCATGATAAGTATTATGATATTACAAAAGTCTCTTATGCTCAAAAAAGAAATTACAATAAAATCAGTAATATTGTGAAATATTACAATAGAAATGAGTTTTTTTAAATGTAAAATTTCTTTTAAAAATTTAATTTATTCCTGTGATGGCCAAGCTCTCTTCAGTGTCACTTGATCCTTCAGAAATAATTTTAGTACATAGATTTGGTGCTCAAGAAACATTTCTTAATATTATCAATGTTGAAAACAGTTGTGCGGCTTAATATTTTTGTGGAAACCATGATATACACACGCAAACGTCCAAAGTTCTGTCGTGAAACTCTAGATGGTGCAGTCCGATAGGTCAAACTCAATCTGACATAATGACATCATCACATGGCGCAGCGGATTGGTTATTTTTGTATAAGCAGTCAATGAGCTCGCTGCTCAACATTCAAATGCTTGGCTAGTGCTTGCTGTAGCAGTTGCAGTGCACTTCAGAAACCCTCCACCTTCCCCAGCTCCACCTGTATAGATCCAGGGATTAAAGTTTTCCGTCACTACGATGGATTTCCATCAATTGGAAAAAATTAGGGGAAAAGAAACATGTAGCGCCATGACGTAACATGTCGCAACATTCCCAGTCGGGTTAATAGCAGAGAACACAGAACAGAACTTGAATTTCGGCGCGGGATTGTGGGTATTAATAATAATTCTACTCATTCCCACAGGTTCCGCGCTTATAACACGATTACAGATGACAGAATGTATAATTTGCACATGCTTTTGAGTCTTGCTTATTTAAAGTGAATGAGAACTCACTTGCGAGCTCTCTTATAGACCATTTTCTGTAAGCCCACAGATCGCGATCAACTAAGGAGAGTGACAGCTTTTAAATATTGTTATGAGAGTTTGCAAATGTGATATTGATTTAATACAACAGTTCAATATACAAGAAGTTAATATTTAGTGACTTACGTTGTCTGAATATAACACTACTGCCTGATTTTACTCTATTTTATCAATGAAAATAGTTCAGTCACAGCTCAGCCACTGCGCATCTCTAAAAGCAAACACAGCGGAGTCAGTGATTCATGATTACCCATTCATAAAGACAGTCACTTGCATGAATTAATCAGCTGTTCGAATGAATCAATTGAATGAATGATTCAGTGATAAAATCAGTTTAATGTTTAACTTATAATTTCAGTTATTTAAATAATTTAATATTTCTATATTCAAAATGTTATATTTAAAACATTATTCTCAACATGAATTTATGAATTGAATTGTACTCATGCCACCTCTGAGCCTCATTAAACGTCTGAAAATGTACCTACAAGCTACTTTTGTGTTCTTCTGTGTCACCTCTGTAGTACAAATTATTTTTTTATTAATACTAATTTCATATGATTGGTAACTTATTTGTCTTATTCTACTTCTTATTATATTGTTTAATTATTGATCAGAAGGTGCTCCTAATTATATATATATTTTTTTTATTAGGAGGACAAGCGCTCCTAAGAAAAAGAACTGCTCTATAACTGGGTGTGTGACAGGTATATCTGTGGAATGGGGCTTGGCCAAGGAAAAAATTTCAGTCAAAAGATTTTTTTCTGCTTTAACCCCTGTAGATCTGCTACAATGTGATTCATGTATGCTATATGGGGGTTATTTCATAGCCGATCCTCCCTATGTGCAGCATACGCAGTATTGCTTACATAGGGCCCCGAAACACAGGGGGCCCCCTTGCTCTCAAAGATGTTGTGGATGTATTGGCTGTAGCATTAGATTTTGGAATTACTGCAGCAGTGTGAAAAGCATGAATGATCATTTATTTTATGCGGTCGATGTCACGCTCCTATGTACCAAGACATCTTGTAACGTGAACTGTCATGTACAGTCTCTTGTTTGAAAAAAAAAAAAAAAACCAGTTGAAAGCGTACCCAAAGAATCTGTTTCGCGAGCGCGATTCGAGACGGAGTGAAACATGATACAAATGCGTTTCATCCATTCCTCAAATATTTCAAGAGTTCGCACTTACATATAATCCGATTGAGCAAATAGTAAGCATTTAGTAAGCAGAGCGGGTGACATTCATCCTCTAATTCATGTTTGACAATAACACATTGATTTAGGGAGTAAAATATGGATGTAAGCAAGAGAGGAACAATTTTGGCCCTCCAAAATACCTTTGTCAAAGAACGAGCTTTGACAAAGGATAACAGTGTGATCTTCTGTGTGGCTCATAAAAGCCGGCCATGCTGACAATTGAAAGTGGAGTATTATCAGATTTGAAGCAACACTGCTCAGGTGTATAGCAGGGTCATATTAAATGTTAAAACTGACAGAATTAGACTTACTCCCTGTAGCAAAAACTTATTTAGGTTGAAAGGTCAGAGAAAATCTGCGTGATTAATCTCGGCTATCCCGAACCCATGTTAGACATAGGACTATATTTTGGCACTCACGAGAGAGAGCCTGACACCATCTAGGCACAGCTTGTCTCAGATCTTCTCATTAAAAGAGAGCGAGTGTGATAGTTTTCCTCTGGGCCTCTTAGCACTATCCGGGAATCTGACCGGTTTGAGTGTTCACAGTTCTGCTTTCACAGCCGAGGGTGTGAAAAGACCTAGTCTATTTTACGGACTTTGCAGCGTTAACATGTACCTGAAATAGCATGTGAGATGCAAAGTTTTGAAACAAGTAATTTAGCCTAAATGTGACCCATGCTGGCAAACTGTGTCAGAATGAGCACATTTTCAAAAATTAGTTCTATTTATTTTCACATTCTACATTAAAATACCTTCGAAATGATATATGACTTGTTGGAATCATACCAACAATGACAGAGCTTGAAGGCCAGTCAGCAGAGTTGATTTTGAGAAAAATCGAGTGAAAGTTTTCTGAAGATTCCAAAGCAAAATCACCAAGCAACGTTCCATATTTTCCTCCAATTCTTTTCTCAATAATAATTACTATATTATTAATCACAATAGGGCATTTTTTATCTTTGTTATTAAAAATAAGATAAAAGAAAATAAACATTCCGTCTTTTCTTTTAATGGTTGATTAGCATTGAGACAGATCTATATTAAAGGGATAGTTCACCCAAAAATGAAAATTTGATGTTTATCTGCTTACCCCCAGGGCATCCAAGATGTAGGTGACTTTGTTTAAAAAAAAAATATTAAACCCAATTGTTTCGTGTCTTAAGACCTCAATGTATCGTCACGAGCCGCAGGGTTTAATTTGGTTTTGTCTGTGTATATTTCTTTGTGACTCTCAAAGCCGTGGGTCCCATTGACTGCCATTATATGACTGACAGACTGCAACGGTTTTGAAAATCTTTGTTTGTGTTCTACTGAAGAAACAAAGTCACCTACATCTTGGATGCCCTGGGGGTAAGCAGATAAACATCAAATTTTCATTTTTGGGTGAACTATCCCTTTAAGACCTACTGTAATGCATGGATCTAATGTAATATCTAATCTTATCTATAGAACTGTTATGATGGCTGTTGTTGTTCATTAAATATTATAATTCAATAAATAATATTTTATATAAATAATAGTAGTATTTAATAATAGTATTTATTATTAGGAAACAGTGTGTGTGTGTGTTTGTGATGGTGATTTTAGTTACATTATTCTGCTATTAGATGGCGACAAGTGACAGTTAGCAGTAAATACTTTTATATTGAAAGAGACTGAAACAGGGGTCTAAACTAGGAAGTAATTTTTTACTAAATAATTTTTACTGTAACAACACCTTGTAAGATGTAGCCAACAAATGCACTGAGCAGCGCTGTCATCGGAAATCTTATTAGACAAAGATATCGCTTCCCTCAGCGGACATTGAAACTAATGAGATTGAGCTGAAGAATGAATGCTGTATCAGACGCAGGTAATCACACTCGTTTAGTCCATCTCTCTCATAGTACTCTACAGTGAGCTTTAAAAACAGTAATTACAATAAGTTTTCAATGAAGCAACTCAAAGTTCCTTCATTACTAGTGGTACAGAGATGTTTTCGAAATAGTAACGGAGGCTTGAACTCAGCTGTTAAACTGTAAAATTGAGATTTGAATCCGTGGCAGAAGGAAGTAGTTCACACAAAAGAGGGTTTTCAAAGACACTCTGGCCTCGTGCCAATCACAGCCGTGCTGATATACAACAATATCGCACGGCTACTCGTGTGCTATTGCTCATTTATCTAATTCTGTAAAAGTCAGCATGTAGTATTTTACATTTCAAATGTTTTGCCTTTAAAATGTTCTGACTCATTCTTCCCCTTTAAATGTTATAAAAATCAAACACTCCCCTTTAAGAGCTCTGAATAATATTAGCTGCTCCACTTTTCAGCTTACTTTTTTTATGGTAGGGGAACATACTGACACCACAGTATCAATCAGAGCATCCTTAGTAGAACAGTTCCTTTAAATAAACTTGAAATTTAACTTTCAGAATACAAACATATTGGACATTTCCTCAGGCTCTTCAGGACATGCTGCTTTTGCCTGTTTTTGTCCTCCATCAACACAACATATAAATTTCAAACAGTGTTTAAAATCTCCTTGAACCGTGACACATGCAGTGCACCCGAGGACACATAAATATGATTGAAATTTCAGAAACCTCATTTCCACGAAATGTAGCAGGCTGCCATATAGCAGGCTGCCCGGGCCACTCGTTCAATTACAGTAACCTGTGATGGAAATAAATCATTTGCCAACCTTAACAAGTCACGATGCGCTGAGGTCAAGAATATTTCCTGCCACACTGAGTATTGATTAATTTCTCTCTATGAACACAGCCTGTGCTATCCATTCCCTAAGAGCGAAAATAGAAGAAAAAATTACATCTTGAGCAGGTATTTGTGAAGTCTTAAGCAACATTAATCAACCTGAAGAGACAGGTAGGGGGTCACATGATCAGAGAGAATAGCCTCTTAATGTGCCAGAGGCCACTGTCTGAAGTTAGCAGAGTGGTGAGTATATGACGAAGCTATGTGAATATAAATACAGGCAATTTATCTCCTTCATGCTCCAGCGAGTTATCCTGACGCTAAGGCACATATGGACTCTCCAAGCTCACATTTCAGACTTGCTCTTGAATCTGACTTGAAAATCAATACGCAGATACATAGACTCTTACTTAAAAATTGAAGAGAAATTCATATGTAAATATTGTGAGGTCACTGGGGACATTACAAAGTAAAACAGTTTACAGTGGGAGATGTGTTGCAGCAAATGAGACATTGTGCTCAAGCAGGTGATATGAGTTTTGAGTCCGGCTTGAATCACACCCTCTTCCTTCTTGGAAATAAAATATGAAACACACATTAATAAAAAAAATAAAGAAATCAAATCCTATATGCTTTGATTAGTAGCTAGAAAAATGTTTAGACAGAGAAACTATGTATATTTTGTGAGAGAGAGAATGTAGAACCTATGTCGGCCTATTTTTGTTCATTATGTGTATTTTAATAACCAATTTGATGATTATTTGATCAAAAAATAAGAGAAATGTTTAGACGTACATGTAGAAACGATTGCATTTTGTATATATTTTGAAGTTATTTTAAGATTACTGCCTGGGGGGGCGGGGGGAATAAAAAAAAATAGGATAAATATTTAGACATAAACTATGTATGTTTTGTGTACTACATTTTAATAATCTAAAGATAATATGCAGCACTCCAGTGCTTGAGGTTTTCCATTACATTTATCTCCAGCAGCGTCCACCCACCTGCTCTGAGCTCGGCTTCCCCCGGTACTTCCACCTTTGTGTTAATCATATCATCATTTTATGCCTGACACCTGCAGGGAATTTGATCCCACAAAATGTATTTATCTTGGAAGCCAGTCATTTTAATGCAAAAAACACACTCCAGTTTCTGTGGAAGTATTAACAATGTAATGTTCCCTGCTAAATATCTGTCAACAGCTCCACAAAAGTTGTTAATCTCATGACCTGTGACGATGGTGCTCTATTGCAGTGGACAGATGTCACGTTAGACATCATAGAGACAGGTCAGGAATAGTCGTGGCTGTCATGGAGGACTGGTGACTAATGCCACGAGATATCGAACTAACATTGTTCTGTGAATAACATCCTGACAACCTCAAGGTCTGCAGAGTGTATCAGTTTACAACTGTCTATGATTAGCCAACATGCTTCCGTCTTCAGCTGGTAATTTGTGAACATTTCCTCTGCACTGACTTGCCAGAAACTAACATGAGTTTCAGTGCGTAATAAAAGCACAAGGCTTGCTGGTGTCTGGACTGAGGCCGAGGCCATGACTGCAACAACCCATAATTAAAATGTCTTCATAGGCTTTAATTGTTACATCAAGTCCTTATAAATGAAATTACACGTCAGTTTAATGCACACTGTAAAACATCTGACTGTGAATGTGACAGCAAATTACTGGCTACTACTTATCATACTGTTATATATCATAAAATCACAGTATCTCATCGAAATGGAATTCATTTCAGAACTATTATGGTAAACTGCTGTTAAATTCTCATTTGTGAGTCAGCAAATTCTTCATCATTTGTCCCAGGGGATTAAATGTGGGTGAAAAAATAAAAATGAAGAATTTTTAAGATATATACATTTTTATACAGTTATGCATTATTTTAAATTGTATTCCCCTAATGAGTTAAAATGACCTTGTATGCACTGATTTCATAGTAAAATTCTGAGTACGGTAATTTACTGTAAAATATGAGTTAAACCATGTAAAATGCTTGCAGCGTTTTACATTACAGAGCAAGTGAAAATGAAAGAAGCTAGATTCACACCTCTGTCGTCTTCTGCCTTTGTGCAGATATCCCACACAAACTGTGAGTTAGCTCTGGATATAGTTACATCTCCCACACAGAGCCTCACGCTGCATCAGATGACCTGGCTGTTAAAAGCAATGAAAGCAAACATGTCATCACTCCCATTCTTCTGTGAGACTGCACGTTCTGACTGCGAGAGAGAGAGAGAGAGACGAGTGAAAAGCCCGTTGCTTGTTTTATCATCTTTGGATCTCATGATATGCTCCTGCTGTTTTATTTCTTGTGTCTAAGCAATCAGCCATAGAAGAAAACAAGCCTGCCTTGATATGCTCTTCAGAACTCATTTACTTTTCTTTCTTATTTCTTTTTGTTTTCCGCTCATTTAGACGAAGATGCATTTTTCTCTGTTAAATTCCTCTATGTAAACTCTAATAACACTCTTATTAACATCTACTCGCATACACAAATATATAATTTACATTTATATAATGCGAGTTGATTATATTTCTCTGTGCAGCTGAAAGCTGTTGTCGGATATTCCTCTCTGTGGATTTCATGATTATGTGCTGTCGACGTGCCCAAGTCTTATATGCCCTTGATTCAGTCTCATTAACACGCAGCAGTGAATCAGCGGGGACATGCTGTGTGTGTGTGTGTGTTGTTTTAAATGAGTGAGTGCTGACAATCTGACTCCTGTCCTGGTCAAATAGTGGCATAAATAAACATGAGAGCTATTTTAGGCCATCTCGCAAGCCCCCTGCTATTTCGTTTCCATCTATAAGATTTCTTGAAATGAGTCCAGGGATTCCATTTGTGTCAGATGAATCTGATCTAAATGGCCATACAGAACAATTGTCCAGTCCTTGGATGTTAACTAATAAAGCTGTACTATTACGGTCATTATGTTATCATTATGTTATATATCGGTTGTGTATTTAGTCTAATGAGATCATTATTAAAATATGAGATATTCAGACAATATGCATGTTTATATATCAGGGTTCAGAGTTTAAGAATTGGTTCCCTTTTAGTTCAATGAGTTTGAATCAGAAATGAAATGATCACACTAGACAGGAAACTGCATTGGAATGACAGAAAGAAAATATTTACCTGAATTGAATTATTGAATTATTGAAAAATAAAAATAAAATCGAAACGGCAAGGTTTGGGGTCAGTACAATTTTTTTTATGTTTTTGAAAGAAGTCTCTTAGCTTACCAAAGCTGCATTTATTAGATCAAAAATACAGCAAAACAGTAATATTGTGAATACTGTTACAATTTAAAATAACTGTTTTCTATTCGAATATATTTTAAATATAATTTATTCACGTGATGTCAAAGCTGAATTTTCAGCATCATTACTCCAGTCCTCAGTGTCACATGATCCTTCAGAAAATCATTCTAATATGCTGATTTGCTGCTCAAGAAACATTTATTTTTATAATCAATGCTCAAAACAGTTGTACTGATTAATGTTTTTGTTGTTACTGTGATGCATTTTTTTCAGTATTCTTTGATGAATAGAAATTCAAAAGAACAACATCTGTTTGAAATATAAATCTTTTGTAACATTATAAATATCTCTACTGTCACTTTTCATTAATTTAATACATCTTTACTGAATGAAGTATTAATTACACACCTTCAAATTTCAAAGCTTTTTTGTCTCGCAATGCACAACACCGGAAACCATATCATTTTAAACATTATCATTGTATCTATATTTTGCCGACCTCACACTCTAATGCAGACTATTACCCAAAAGACCATGCAGTAAAACATATAGTCAGAAGAAGACTGCAAGAGTTTTTAGACCTAAGCAACTGTTCATAAAAATGCTATATACAACCATATACAATGACCATTGTAATGTAGAGTCGTACACAAAATCACATGTACTTATGATTTTAATACAAATATCAGATCTTACTCTAACTAAAAACTATAATTTATTATACTGTTTTTGTGCTGTTTATACAGGTATAGAGGGTATGGAGTGTTCCTTGCCCACCGACGGACGCCGTGTGCCTCTCAGCCAGCTCTCCCAGGACAGTTTTCGGGAGTGCCAGATCACCCTCACCCTCACTGATTTCCTCATCATCATCTTCTCGGGCATCTCCGTCTCAGTGGCTGCCATCATGGCCAGCTTCTTCCTGGCGTCCACCGTCCACTGTTTTCAGCGCTGGAGCAAGGGCACTAAAGGAGACGAGGAGGAGAGTGAAGAATGAGGAGGGGGTTTAGGGCTGAATGACCTTCAGTCTGATTCAGAGCTGCCAGTTCCTGACAGAGTTCAAACAAACAGCGTGACTGAACAGACACCAGGTAGAACTCGAGCAGAAATAACCTGATTGATAGTGTCAGCACTAATAAAGTGACTAGTATGGACGCAGTGCCCTCAGAATCGAAGGATATTTGGTATGAAAGCAAGCCTTAGTATGCAAACTTCCAGGGATTTACTTGTTAAAGGTAATTCTTTGAGATCTTGTCCTGCAGTAGAGTTTCAGTGTTGTTGAATACTTGTGTCTGTAGAGTTTGCCTTCATGTAGTCAATATAAAGTTAGCAAAATACAACTGTGCTACTTGTTGATTGTGCCAAATTAGCACAGGTAGACAGCAATGTTTAGACAAGCACTGATGATCCATGGTGAGGAATTATCACTATAGAAAGTCATGCAAGGTAATGTTGCAGCTTTATACAGCCAAGTATACATGATAGAAGCCATTTTCCTTCAAGTTTGAAAGCATGGGGAAAATAACTTAGACCTTAGAGAGATTTCAGAAAGCATTACCTGTAATTGAAAGTATAGCGCTTAATGTGAATAGTCGTGTCAAATACCGCACTTTAAAATGGTCCTACCTGACATTGTCCCTCAAACCACCAGGTACACTGGTTCAGCCCAGATCTGCCAAAGAATGCTTTGACTGAGGGACTGAAGTTAATGTGTTTTGAAATATAGATTTATTTTTCTTTAAAGAAAGTTTGTGATCTTAGCAAGATTACATTTATTTAGCGTATATCCTTAATGTGACTAAAGACAATATTTATGAGATGGAGATACGTTTATTCTACAAATGTCATTGTATTATTCAATTATTAATGTCTTAAAATTATATTTATAAAGGCATACAATGGGCCCAAAACGTATTTCAATAGATTCAGACATTGCAATATGTAACAAAATACTGAACCAAGCAAAAGATGCCTGTTTGGTTTAAATAAAAAACTATTAATTATATGATATTATCAAAAATGTAAATTGAATTAAATATATACACAACGGAAAAAAAAGGTAAAATGAAATTGCAAAACAGTCCCAGAAAAGTGACATTTGGACTGACAAAAGGTTCTGCATTCTTCATTTGCTGATGTCACACACACACACACACACACACACACACACACACACACACATATACGTATATATATATATATATATATTATAACAAAATGATTTTCACACATTTTTAGGTGTCACTTAAGTGTCTAAATATGTTTTGAGGCCACTGTATGTTCACATGTCTACAGATTGCTGTCTAGTGTCGACTAATAATAATACAGTGTGTAACTAACTGGCATACATTTCTGTTCATAATGTCAATTCCATCAATTCCAAGAAAATTATTTTGCAATAGAATTCGAATGTCAGAAAAAGACATTTGATTGTTTGTGTTTTCCTTTATGAATATTTCTATCAGTCTTGCTTCTTTCATATCCTTATTTGAAAGGCCTTCATATAGAATTAGGTTAATGTCTTTTGCAAATAAAAATAATTATATTCTGCTCACACAACCTCAGCCATCATATTGTGTTGGATGTAAGAAGCACGAATGCATATTCATGTAATGTAAATATTCTGGTGTCAGGACACGGTTGACCCATATGCACAAACTTTCAAAGCTAGACTGTAGCATGATATCATCAGCAGAACTCAAACCTGCAGCTATAAAATTATCATATTGAATGTTTGTTTTTTTCACATATATTTTGAAACAGCTGTTCAGTCAACCAGTAAAAAAAAAAAAAGTTGTATTTGCAAGTGAAATGAGGCATTATTGTAAAAAAAATAATAATTGTAAACAAATATTATAGACATTTACTATGCCATGGCAATAGAGCTGTTCAGTCATGACCTCGGCATGGCTTCCCGTTAGAATTTCGAATTGTTTTTTTGAATTGCGTTATGAATAAAACAAGAAATATAAAGTAATAACAGAGAGTAAACTATATGAATAGACATCAGTGTTTACAGTCAAATGTGAAATTTGTAAAAAAAAGAAAGCAAAGGTTGATTTAAGGAGAATCAGTTGTAAATTAAGCATCTCATTTTAAATTATATTTAAAATTGTCAACTCGTAAATCAAAAACTGCTAACTTATTTGAAATTCCTGAAAGTTTTTATTGCTACAAACAGAACAGTAGCTGATTTTACACGGATCGGTTGAATAATGACATTTGCAATGACAAAATGCATCAAATTTCTATAATCAATACTTTCCTTCATTGTCTACAACAGCTAGTAAAACATGGTGTGTTCATTGCTGTATCGTCTGTTTCTGAATTCAGTATGTGTCGTTTGAAAAGAGCCCAGAGCTCCCAGCATCAGTCATATCCTGTGTCATAACTGTCACACTGAGCGATGTAGTAAAGATGTGTGTTGCATCATAACGTGGAGTATATTTGTTCTCCGTCTTGAACACCACATATACCTAGAAAACCAACTACTATGTAGTTACAGTACAAAGAAAGGGAAACATTTTAATGATTTTATTTTTCCTGCATAACCCAATGGCGACATCATCCAGTACTTTGTTTTTTTTTCATATGGCAGTGCACTGTTGATGAAATACAATATCATATTAAACAGTAAACCATTTTTGACTGATCTTTTATTTCTTTACATTGATTTTGTTCATTTTTCTTACCAATCCTTTTAGTAGCAATGTCCAGCTCTGTAAAACAGACATGTTTGAGTGTTACTTTTCCACATATGCCTAAAGCTTGACTAGACATGAATCTAATGGATTTTGTCATTTTACGGACTATGAATGTGGAAATGGGTTCTAAACACTAAGGAGACACCACACTGACTAATTCCACGCCCTAGTATTAATGCTTTTGACGTCATTCCACGGGTGATAATTAACTGTCAGGTCATGTCTGCAATCTGTCAGGACCACAGATAACTTCTCAGGGGCTTAAGCTCTAGATGCCCTCAGCAATCAATAACAGCATGTTTGGACAGATATTTTTGTAGATCTGCAGAATAAAATGATGAAAACAATGCATAGTTAAGCTATAATCTCTCTCTCTGACTGTCAAATATTCACCCATCACTTTAAGGCAATTGATAGGTGTTGAAATGCTATTGATTCCAATATTTGTGCAATTCTCGAAAAATCGTTCACTCACCATGTTGTTCCAAATCTGTATGCATTTTTTTTCTTCTGAGAAACTCGAAACTAGATATATAAAAAAATATATATAAATATCTATCTGATTTGAAGAGGGCAGAATGTTAGAACTAACGAGCCGTAACTGACAAAAATTACTGTCATTTTACCCATTCGGTCAAATATTGTGCTGCAAAGAGCAATACTAGTTTTAACTTGTATATAACTTGGCAAATGACCATGGAAAAAGTAGGATAATCAACGGCTTGCCATGCAGAATCTTCATACAATGGCCAAAAAATATATGGCTTCAGAAGACGAAATATTGCATTTAGATTTGAAACAAAATGAAAGTGAGTATATTTCACTATTCCTTTCATTATCTATAGAACCTAAATATAAAATCTTCTGAAACATATTCATTTTGTCAATGTAAACCGAGCAGATCACAACCATGAAAACAAAGTGTTCATGCACAAATGGATTAACGTCATACTTCAGTTTACCTCCAAGTCAGTGTTTGCATTCACAAATTATGCTTTTTGATACAGATTACAGCTGTGGAGACTAAGCCTGGTCCAGTTCATGTGACACAGGTGTTTGCCCACATTGCTGTTTTATAATGGAGCAGATGGCCAGCCCCTGATTTCACGGATTGGATTTTTCCACATGACTATTTAATGACTCCAAAAAGCAACATAAAGTAATGGGTGGACAGTGACGCAAGTGTGATTACCCTTTCAAGAGAAGCACCAAAGCTATTCTCCTTAAATTTGCTGTTAAAAACAAGGTATGGTGAGAACATTAGGCAATGACGGATGGAAAAAGAGAACCCTCCTTCAAGCATTTACTTCATTTGGTTACCATGGCTACAGGGCCAGAGGCTTGCACGGTGGGATGCCGAGGCGTGAGCTAGGAGGGAGAGGCGGGAACAGCCTTTTTCACTAAAAGGAACTGCCATATTCGGGAGATTCGTGTCATCAGGTCCTGTCTCCTGATTCTATATTCAGTGCTATAGCAGGTAGGGGCTTCACAGGGTCACTTTCAGCTTGGAGCCCAGTCTCTTCTGATTAGATATGGTTCACGTAATGGCACTACAGAGAAGTCTCTTCAGATTAAGATGTTGCTGACCTCTAGTTTTCACATGCACATGCACACTCACGCTCAAACTCTCTCCAGTGTAGGCCTAATACTCCCAGGATTTTATGCACAAGAGTAGCCAGAGACATGATATGCAGATTAAATCCGATTCTCTCTGTGTACAGTGGCACAGTGAGCATTTTTTTCTCCCATAACAATTAATACACTAAGCCTTTTGGAGGGATATTACTGTCTGTTTACAGTAACGTTCCCCACTTTGCAACAACAAAGTTTTTTTAGTTATTCACTTTAGCATATTTGTGAACCACTGCAATATAGACAGCAAATTTTACATTGCACAATATCTTTGAACAAACCAAAAATAAAACATAACAAAAGCCTTTACTTTACCTATATATATATATATATGTGTGTGTGTGTGTGTGTGTGTGTGTGTGTGTGTGTGTGTGTGTGTGTATGTATTTATGCACAACAGTTTTCCCTTAGCAAACATTGTGAAGTGAATTAAAAGTAAGATGGCCTAGAAACCCTTGAGAGAGAAACAGTGAGGAATACTGATGAAAGAAACGGACACCTCTAGAGAGATCTCTGTGCAAAGGCTCGCTGATCTTAGCTTAAACTTGAGGTAAAGTAGGTTTCTCAGGTTACTGGACTGCAGCCTCTGGGGCCTAAACTTGTACTTCCATCCTCATTTACAGTCCAGAATGCTTAAATATGGTAAGATTGTTTTCCCCCAGTTGTCACATTTATTTGCACTACCGTTCAGAGTTTTGGGGACTTTTCTTCTGCAAGGATGCATTCAATTGTTACAAAGGGTTTATGTTGTGAAAAAAAAAAAAATGTTTCCTGGTTTCCAAAAAATATCAAGCAGCACAATTCTTTTCAACATTGATAATAAGAAAAATGTTTCTTGAACACCAAATTAGTATATTTCATTTGATTTCTGAAGGATCATGTGACACTGATGACCAGAGTAACGACTGCTAAAAATTTAGCTTTGCAAATCACAGGAATAAATTACATTTTAAAATATATTAAAATAGAATGCTTTACTTTAAATTATAGTAATATTTCATAATATTACTGTTTTGTATATTTTATCAAACAAATACTGCCTTGAGCATATGGGGATTTCTTTTAATATCATTAAAAATATATATCTTACCAACCCAAACTTTTTATTCATACTACTTTCCTTAAAAATACAACAACAAAAAAAGAAAAAAGAATAGTTTAGATTACAACTCCTCCAAAGCAAATATTGTTGAGGAATGCTATGAATTAATGAATATTGATCATGAACTCTTGTCAGAGTATTAGGCTGAAGGGTGTTTCATTAGATACACACAGGAACGGACGACTGCTGGGGAAAAAAACTGAGAAAAATAAGGAAGAGGATGCTACACAAACCAGTGAATCAATGGCTATTTAGGTCTGGCAGTTCAAGAGCAGTGTGTGTGTGTGTTACAATGGGTGTGTACAGTGGGGTCTATAGAGCTACAGACCACCAGATATGCCCAAAATGTAGTGCAGAAGGACATCTTTAATTGACACCAAACCCATAGGTTACCTGATCACACACAGTACCACTGAAACATCGCACCAAAAAACTAGACAGGCAGTATTTCACATGAACACATGCTCTCAGCAGTTGCCATCTGTGTACATATCACACACACTGACAACAAGGACAGCAGAATTATGTATACAGTGACTCCTTGTGAATAATAACCTAAAGTCTACTTTCATAACATTTGTTGTATGATATCCTCACATTTGCATGGAGAAGATGGATTACAGATGTCTAGCAGCACCAGAGAGCTGACCTCCCATTCGCTCCTGACAGATTGAGGGCCTATGGACAGCTTTATTATGATGCAAAAACCGCATTTGACCTGAATCGTGTGCGTGGGCAGAAGTTGGCACGCATCTTTCAACAAACTGGCTTTTTGACCCCTGACAAACCTGACATTTGAAGGGATACAAAGAAAGAATCAATCAGCACATACATCACACACGTTTAGGAAACAAAGCTTGTACAAACAACATCGGGCAGATTGTGGGTAATCATCAGAATTTAATTTTCGCATCTGGTTTTTGCTGTAATCATCCATCAAGGCTTGACAATATTGTGTCTGGCTTGTAAATGGTGGATGTGGCCTTGTACAATGTGAATGAGTTTTAATAGGATATTCTTCCGAGGCCACATCCCTCTAATGTGATTGATGTCTGCTCGTCTTTCTCAGATTAATTCAGCGTGGCAAAACTGATTGGATGGAGGAAAACAGGGATGGAGACGGACAGGAAGACAGAGAGAGGGAGACAAACCACATTTCACAATGAGTATTGTCATTCTTAATGAGGTCGATCTATTAGCCATTCATCAAAAGCATGTCCTTTAACAAGACTTCTGCTCAATCACAGAGAACATATTGAATAAAAAGATGTTACGGCCATTGGATTCAGATAAACTGGGGTGACTTTTAAAAATTAGATTGTTGCTTAAAAGTGCTACATCTGAACACTCCCATCACCTGCTATTGGTCAGAACCAACAAATAGTCCCAACCCAGACTCAATCCATTGGTTGAGCCTGTGTTGCTGTTGTCGGGCTGGTCTGCTCAAACAGAAATGCTTACACTTTTTCAGGGAATAAACATACAAATAGCATACTCATAGATGACTCTGAAATCACTTCTACATTGTTATGTACTGCACACTATAAAGTACAAGCAAACTTGTTAGTGTGTGCAAGCAAACAGCTTTGATTCCCAAAGCATTTGAAAATAGAGCATGGATCCATATGGCCTATTTAAGCTCAGTTAAGAAGTGTTGAGTCTGCAGTAAAGTACAGGTAAATGGAACGTTGCGAATTGGTCAGAACCTCATGTTCTTACAACCTGTCTAATGACTTTTCTTTCAGAAATTACCCTCACTCAATGAGCTATGAGACTAATCACCACTATACATTTTAACGTGTTACACTAATCAGTGATTTAATCATTCAGCAAAGTAATTATGTGCTATTAAAGATGCTTAAATATGTGAATACACATTTACAGAGGTTGTCATATGAAATTAAACAGAGCAACTGCATAATGAAGACAGGTGTTGATATCAAAAGCCTGGAACTGTACAGCAAGAGTCTTCAGCAGGTGGTCTGATCAACTAATTATGGTGAAAATTGTATATTAAAAGAATGGTTCACCAGTTATAGAAAATGTGCTCACTCTCAGTGGATGAATGTTTCTTTATCATTAAATTTAGCATTACATCACTTGCTCACCAATGGATCCTCTGCAGTATATGGGTGCTGAATGAGATTTCACAATAATCCACGAATAAACCAACACCAGATATTTTCAAAGTCACAAAGTATATGTAAATACATTAATCTGATACTATGCATATCATTATAAGTTAAGGGCAGGTTGGTCGACCATCTAAACCAGCTGATCTTTTTTAGCTCTAAATAACTCAGTATCTAAGATGTACTGTAACTGCTTACACAATCTGTGTAGACAGACATCCAAACAAAGTACTTGCTGTTCTATTGAAGATCTAATATCATCTACACCTCTTTACTCTCTTCCCCTGAGCATTACAATAAGTTGCAAAGCACTTTAAGAAGTGCATATACCTGAAAAGGTCAACTTTGTTTTTGCTCACCTCACTGCACACAAATCTAATGTAATTAGGACTCTGCTACAGTGGCCCAGGGCAAGGGAAAGGAATGATGGGTAAATACAAAATAAATGTAAATAACAAACAGTGGGCGGGCGGCGCAAACATGCTTCAAAGAGAGAGGAGAATAAACCATATTAACTGAGAATGAAATAACTTCATGCAGTTAACGTGCCATGTCCTGAAGTCCTTTAGGCTACAAGCCAAATACATACATGAACTGTACAACTGGATATATTAGGACTAATTTGCTATTTTGATGTTCTCTGATGAGATTTTCAGTGGATGCAATCTTTGTTCTCTGTTAGCTGCCCTGAACAAGGTGCTCTTATTTGATGGAGAAAATAAACATTTAGTTAGAGCATAACAGGATTCTGAATGAATTCGCACCTCACTTTTATTTAGTTCTGAATACACAATATGACAATGTGCAAAGATGTTTCTAAAAAAGTGAGGCTTTATGGAATTTTTATACCATGCAAACACTGTGTGAAAAGATGCATTAATTTAAATGTGAAAATATTTAAATGCAATCATCACAATGCTAGCAGAAAACCATTAGGCTGTGCAAAAATTTTATGCTACATTTGTTTGATTTGCATTGCATTTGGAGTAAAAACTACAGATCGGTGAGTGGCCTGGCTTTGGCTGTCCTCCTGTCTCACTCAGCATTTCTCTGGCACCCTTCAGAGGCCTGTCTGAGCTAATTAGCACATGGTGCAAAGTCGCATGTCCCCTCTGAGTGTATCTATAAGAGTGTGTAAGAAAAGTAGGAAGAGACAGAAATAGGTTGAGCTTCAAAGTATAACTACAGTAGGACTTGGGATACACTTTAACTAGTTATTAAGGGTGCAAAGACTTTCCCCCCAACATTTAATACTGTTTTGATTTTATTTACTTCGCTTTGACTGTTTTCTCATCTGAACATGTATTCACTGTCAGGCCATCCATGATATGAGTTTGTTCCTTCATTGGAATTGATGAGGAAAAATATAACTTTCAGATTGAGAGTCCAAACAGCTGATAAAAACAAACACATAATCATTCCATAATTTAACATTTTGTGAAGTGAAAAGTTGCATTTTTGTAAGAAACAAATCCATCATTAGGACATTTTTTAACTTCAAACCTTTGCTTCGGGCTAAAATACGACTCGTCTGTTCATAATATTGTATTCTCCAGTGAAAAAGTTGTCTCATCTGAATCAGGAGAGAAATATGCACTGATCAAGTATTGTGTACAAGTGAAAACCAGTCCAAACCAGTTCTAAACAGTTCTTCAGTTTGGTGTGAGAGGACAACAGGGAGGGGGGGACTTTTCACATTGTGATGCTTTTATCATACAAGTTTTTCTTACAAATTTTCTTTTTTGAGTGAACTGTTAATTTAATAATGAACAGATCTGATTTGCTCATTTCCTGACCCACAATAATTAAATCAGACCGCCAGTGTCATTAAGCAGGAAGTCCTCTTGTTGATTGGGTCTTTTGAACTTCATTATATGAACAGAGGTTTGATGCTGAAAAACATTTTCCACAGTAAAATATGGTTTTTTTTGTTGTTGTTTTTTTCATATTCATTTGTAGTGACACTAAAATGGTTAGAAATGTGCTAGAGTCCAATTTAACCTAGAGAAATCATGTTGCTGGCTCTTTTCTATTAGATGTAGAATCAGAATAGGTGAGTGTCACACCACATGGGGACTATGGGGACAAAACCCTGAATCAGCCTAGCTGTCAATCAAACTGACAGATCACTGTACCACAGAGCTGTTAGAGCTGAGGGAGAAATGGCTTACACTTTTACATTGTATAGTATGTTTTCACGTAGCTTTATAAATAACTACAATGATACACTAACAAGAATTTGACCATTACTTTAATTTGACCATTAATGAAATGCTTGGCTGTAAATAATGAAGGTCACATGCACCTCATTAAACCTGGGAAATGCACTTTTGATTTAACCCAACTGAGTGGTCACTAAAACCTAGCTCATTCACATTGTTTAATGCTGTATTTCATAGTATTTTATATGTTTTATTGTTGTACTGCCCATTATTTTCTCATGTAATTTCAGGAGGCAATGTTCCCCTGAAATATACCGCGGCGCAACTACCTTATAAGTGCTAAGCACAGCATATTTGGAGATCAAATAAACAAGCGTAATCCATAACAAAACACTGCATATATATGTGTAAATGATAATGTGTGTACGTGCCAAAGAAAGACGGACTTATGCTTAGTCAGACTATGTACGAGAGCTTAATCACATCTGCCAGAGCGCACCATTATAGCAAGCCCGAGGTCTTATAAACCCACAGCAATCTCAGCCTTGGTAAAAATCACATCCATTTACACCAATAGCCATGCAAGAAGCAATGGTCAATCAACACACCGGCCTTGTGCTGAGAAAATGTATTCAGGGACTACAGATTTAACCAAAGGTTCTGTGAGGAATGAGCATGAAGGAAGATCTGTGCCAAAAACTGTTTAAGAACATTCTGAAATTTTATTACACGAATAATAAGAGATATGAGAGTGCAGGTGTTGTGTTTTGAGTAAACGACATCTCAGCAGTAATACCTCAAACATATTTCATAATTTGGTTTACATGAGGTCCAAATAATGGGATTTTAACACTATCACAAATGTATCTTGAATCCTAATGTGCTAGTAACAGGTGCATATGGGGTCAGAGCAGTTAGCAGATTAACTGTTACTTACTAATAAATAAATAAATAAATAAACAACAACAACAAAAACCGTTTTGAGCCAGTGAGATTTTTTTTCATTAATTTGTGCTTTAAAATTATTATTTAATTGTTTAATCTTGAAATTAGCTGGATGGATTGTTTTATGTTAGGCTGCCACCTTGTGGTGTGATGCACCAAATGAACTGAAGTCATATGACGGCACCTTGTGGCAGCACTGTGAGAGTAAACCTGCAAAGCAAACAATCAATAGGTTTAGTGGGTCTGGGTCATATTACAAATGAAAACAATCAAACTCTCATTTTAGAATCACGGGAATATTTGCAACAACAACACTGTATTCAAACCCCATGTAGGCTACTTCAAGGTGCTTAGAAAGGTAATAATTCTGAAAACGAGTACAGATCAAAACTTACATATTTTTTTATCTTTATATTATTCGTTATTTCGCTTTATCTTTTTATATTAGGCTATATCAGTTTATACCTTTATAGCCTATTACATATTTTTATATATTTAAAAATATTTTTTATTGGTTTTAGAACCAATTTTAGATTTACAAAAACAGGGGAGCCACATTAAGATAAACAGGAAAAAAATAGAACAGAACTTAACATAAAAACAATATATATACAGTATATATATAATTTTTTTGGTACATTAGAATATATCGTCAAAGGTATCACGTCTGCCAAAGCGCGCCAATATTACGTCATCGACTTGGCTTCATCACGCGGATTCGCAAGGTTTGTTTATGTGTTTGTTGTGTGTCATTAATTAGATAATACTGCTAGGTCGTGATTTCTTTCCTATTTCCTGGCGTTTAAATATTATAACAATAACACATGTAGCTTGTTGAATCCGAATGTGCTAGTAACAGGTGCACGAGGTCAGAACACTTATCACAGGTAAGCTATTAAAGACCAGCACGATTTTAAAACATTTACTGCAGTTCTGTATCACAATCGTCATTCGCATTTAATCGTTGGCTTTACATGGATAAACAAGTTATCCTTGGAACAGAGTTCTGGTATCACCGTGCTTTGGTCCCTCAGCTGACAGGACTACATTTCTGATCGTTTATTCAGTTTGATAGTATTTTGCTGAGGGTCGGGTGATAGTGCGAAACCTAATGTCACCAGAAGGTGGCAGTAAAGCACGAGACGTTTCGGTTCATGACCTGTGTGAGCAAAAACGACTCAACTGGTGCCTAAGAAAGTTATCTGTGCTCTTATACCCCTTGGTGTGCATATACATTTTAATTTCACTTGCTCGGCTGGTGCAGGGCCCTTAGTTCACTTCATTTGAAAACCTGTCGATTATTGTTATTATTAATATTAATAATTCAGCTGTAGCGACATCTAACAGGAACATCTGAAAGTGTGGATGTAATAATAACAATAAAATAATAAACAAGTAAACTAATTACATTTGAACTCTATTATTTATAGGCTATACATGTTTCTGGTAATCAGTTTCAAAGCCTCATTTAGGGGCTCCATTTTGGTTAAAGAGGTCAAGTGTAGGCTAACGATTTACACATTTTTTGTTGTAGATATGTTAGCCACACACTTTACCACATAATTTTGTCTCATTGTTCTCATTAGTTCTCATTTCAGAAATACCCAATCACATAGGAGAATCAGAATCTGCTGAATCAAGCTGGTGTTTAAGACAGTTTAAGTCTTCTGTCTTCCTTATACTGCTTTATAGAGAAATGCTAATGGACAAAATGATGTGTAAATTCAAGTGTTAGGCTACATAAATTCTGTATGAAATATCTATTGATCTGTCAGTGGACATTTAATTGCTACATTCTTGTAATAATTTTGTCTACTCTTATCCACTGTATGTATTGAGTCTCTTGCTGCTGTTATACTGAGATGTTTTCCATTACTGTGATGTTTAATAGCAATGTCTGATCTGCTTTAAATTAACGACAGCCATAAGGTTAATATTGTGAAAATACTCTAATTTACACCTATTATGAGCACTAGACTTTTCTAATGGCAGGAAAAGCACATATTGGCTGCCAAGACATTGGTCTTTACCTTGTTAAAATTCCTTACTACGGTACTTAATGGAAATCCAATTTTCATAAGGGCCATTTTAAGATATATTAATTCACTCTGCAGCGCTTTAGTCTGGGTGAAGGTAACGTCTCGGTTACGTATGTAACCCTCGATCCCTGAAGGAGGGAACGGAGACGTCACGTCGGATGACCGACGAAATTGGGATCTCGCCAGAGAGACCAATCCACTTCGAGTGTAACTAAACGAGCCAATGGACATTGGCATGCGATCATTGCATCCAGCTGCCGCTGATCACCGCGTGAGTATAAGAGGCAGCAGGTGCACCGCATTAATTCATGCTTTCGCTGAGGAGCCGAGCCGGTGACCCGGCAGCTCAGCGGTGGTACAGCGACTGTGGCGACGGGACGTGACGTCTCCGTTCCCTCCTTCAGGGAACGAGGGTTACATACGTAACCGAGACGTAATACGTAACTGAGGCGTGCTGTCTGGTTGACCGAATCCAACTCCATGCCGAGAAAAGAGATCCTCTGCGTTGGCACGAGTTTGCTCTTTTCCCAGTTGACCCGAAGGCCCAACTGGCTGAGGTGCCTGAGCACCAGGTCCCTGTGTGCGCACAACTGCTCGCGAGACTGTGCAAGTATGAGCCAGTCGTCGAGGTAGTTGAGGATGCGCACACCCCGTTCTCTCATGGGAACAAGGGCCGCCTCCGCGACTTTGGTGAAGACACGAGGCGAAAGGGACAGCCCGAAGGGCAGGACCTTGTACTGATATGCCCGACCCTCGAACGCGAATCGCAGGAATGGCCTGTGTCGCGGAAGGATCGAGACATGAAAGTACGCGTCCTTCAGGTCGATCGCTGCAAACCAATCTAGATGACGGACGCACTCGAAAATGCGTTTCTGCGTCAACATCTTGAACGGCAGCTTGTGAAGTGCACGGTTCAAAACTCGCAGATCCAAGATCGGTCGTAACCCACCGCTTTTCTTGGGCACAATGAAGTAAGGGCTGTAAAACCCCGACCTCATATCGGCTGGAGGAACCGGTTCTATCGCATCCTTCGCCAGCAGGACTGCGATTTCCACACACAGAACAGGGGCATCGACAGCTTTCACTGAAGTGAAGTGGACACCCCTGAATTTGGGGGGACGCCGGGCGAACTGAATCGCGTAGCCAAGTCTGATGGTCCGCCGGAGCCACCGAGACGGACCGGGGAGCGCTAACCAGGCTCCGAGAGACCGTGCCAGTGGAACCAACGGGGCCACAGACGTACCCGCGGTGGGGCAGCGTGGTGGAACACAGGGACCCGGCCCAGGGCCTGTGATGGCCTGGCCTGTGATGGCAGGGGGCGGGGTCTGGGTGTGTAGTGTAACACTCACCTGATTCCTCCTCGTGTGGAAGGAAACACAGGAACCCAGCTTGAGGCTTGTGACAGCCCGGCGTGTGACGACTTGAAGCGGGGACTGGAGTGCTACCACCCTTACCTGGTTCCACGAATGGACAGGAGGGGTGCTCTTGGACAACCACTTGCCGCCTGGCGAGAGAGGAGGAGGGAAGCGATCCCGTGATGCACGGTTCACCACTCTCCTCCTCTTGAGACCCAGAGATTGAGGAAACCGCTCTTTTATTGATGTTTTGGGTACCGCTGGCTGCTGGGCCAGCGGCGGAACAGAAACAAAACGAAACAAAAGATTCTCCACCCGGCCCTCCTCCGGGGGAGGGAGTGGTGCAGTCACCATCTCCCGATGAGCAGTCTCCTCCATCTCTGAGTCGCCCGTCTCAGGGCCTCTTGCACTTGCGCTTACCGCCAGGTTTGGCGGGGGCCTGGACGGGCTGGGCGGCCTGTCTGCGACCGGCTCCACGACGCTGCCTGGTGGAAGGCTGCTGCGGCTGCGCGGGAGCGGGGGCGGCCGCAGAGGGGCGCCCACGGCGACGAGCAGGCTGAGGGGCTGCAGCCGGGGAGGAAGCAGCAGGTTTCCTCCGGCGCATGATGTGTTTGATCGCCTCAGTCTGCTTCTGTGCTGCCGAGAACTGCTGGGCAAAGCTCTCGACCGCGTCGCCGAAAAGGCCGGTCTGCGACACGGGAGCATTCAGGAACTGCACCTTTTCCTGCTCCTTCATGTCAGCGAGACACAGCCAGAGATGGCGCTCCTGGACCACTAATGTGGACATTGCACGACCCAGAGACTGTGCGGTCACCTTCGTCGCTCGAAGCGCGAGGTCCGTCGCAGCACGCAGCTCATGTAGAACCGCTAGGTCGTGACCACCCTCGTGCAGATCTTTCAGGGATTTGGCCTGGTGGACCTGCAGTAACGCCATGGCGTGGAGGGCAGAAGCCGCCTCCCCACAGGCTCTATAAGCACTGCCAGTTAGACCTGACGAATACTTTCAGGCCCGTGAGGGGAGACATGGGTCACCCCGCAGAGTGGAAGCAGCTGTTGGACACAGTTGCATGGCCACAGACCGTTCCACCGAGGGGATGCCCGTGTACCCCAAAGCGGCCCCACCATCGAGGGTGGTGAGGGCGGAGGAGCCGCAAGATTTGTTTCGGGCAGTGAAAGGTGCCTTCCACGATCTTGTAAGCTCCTCATGCACTTCCGGAAAGAATGGCACTGGAGGGGGGCGCTGAGAACCAGCGCGACCCCCACCGAGAAACCACTCGTCCAGCCTCGAAGGATCGGGACGCGGTGGAGGATTCCACACGAGCCCGACATTCTTGGCGGCCCGGGAAAGCATAGCCGTCATCTCTGGGTCTGGCTCGGACAACGCTACCACACCCGAAGGGGGCAACGCAGCCGAGTCGTCATCCCCGGAGAGAGAGAGCTCACCGTCCGATGCAGCGATCGACATCTGGTCGTCAGGGGGCGCACCGAAGGAAACGGGTGGTGTACCCCGCTCTGCAGAGGTCCCAGCCCGCTCCAACGGCACCCCCACCGGCTGCGGAGCGCTTGAGGGGTGAGGAACTCCTCTTGGGGAAGCCCTCACCGTAATCCTCAGATCACCTCTGACTCCACCGGATGCAGCGGCGCCCCGTTTTTTGCCGGGACGAACGCCGGATCGCGGCAGAGGCAGAGGGACTCCGCCATGTTTGACATAACGGAGTCTATTCCGCAACTCCGAGATGGTCATGTCCCCACAAGGAGAACATGAACCATCCACGAAAGCTTCCTCAGCGTGCTGAATGCCCAGGCACGTGAGGCAGCGATCGTGACCGTCCTGAGGCGCCAGGAAGCGACCACACCCAGAAACGCACGGGTGATAAGACATCTTTAAAAAGACGCGATCACCCGTGTTACTCTTTTAGAGAATTGCTCTTTTAGTGCTGAAGCACGCAGGGGAGCTGGCCACCGCACACTCCTGGTGTGACTGTCAGCAGAAGAAAAATTATCTCCCGCACAACGTGACCACCGCTGCTGCGCCGTAACGCCCGCACTCGTTCGCTGAACACTCTCTGTAGAAGGGCGAGCAGTAGGTCCAACTACCGCTTGGCTCCGAAGCGAAAGGATGAATTAATGCGGTGCACCTGCTGCCTCTTATACTCACGCGGTGATCAGCGGCAGCTGGATGCAATGATCGCATGCCAATGTCCATTGGCTCGTTTAGTTACACTCGAAGTGGATTGGTCTCTCTGGCGAGATCCCAATTTCGTCGGTCATCCGACGTGACTCGGAGTGACCGACTGAAAGGGAACTAAAATATCCTTTCCCTTGCCTATATTCTTCTCTCTGAGAGGTTAAATTTTGAAGGACTCTTGGGGAGAATGTTCTTGCTTCGCCATGGAAGTCCATTCTCTGGGACTGTTCCTACCAGGCCTTGCTTTGTGATTGGTCTTTTATGAGCTAATTGGAAAAGTCTGCAGCATTAG
Source organism: Schizothorax lantsangensis (assembly GCA_027422415.1). Classification (NCBI taxonomy): domain Eukaryota; kingdom Metazoa; phylum Chordata; class Actinopteri; order Cypriniformes; family Cyprinidae; genus Schizothorax; species Schizothorax lantsangensis. The sequence continues at coordinate 18,026,516 of CM049847.1, read as the reverse complement.
GCTCTGGCCGTTCGCTTGGCACTCTCTGTTAATGGCATTCCCAGGTCTCGGCAGGCACTTATGGCTCTGTCTTTAATAACCATAGCCCACAACCTCATCTGAGCGAGAGGAACACAGAATGTGGCTGTGGCTTCCCTTACTGCAGCATCATCTGCTAATGGTCTCTCTTATGTGGATCATACTTCAGATTTTCAAAGTGATTTGCCACAGATTTCTCATATCGATTTTAAAAAGAGCTAAGAAAGTGTTTCTTTAAAGACACATGCGCAGATGTTTAAGAGCAGGGGTCTCCAACCTTTTTTACATGGCGGACCGGTTACAGTTTGGAAAAAATCTTCCAGACCGGTTTGGACAATTCGTCGCCCCCCCCCCCCCCCCCCCCCCCCCCCAATTTGTCTCTTGTCTCTTGTCTCTGAGAAAATATGCGCTGTTAATGCAGCATTAGAAATCTCCATCAGTTTTTTTTACTTTCACTTTCTGTATGACTGAAGTTAAGACGTTCACCGGCACAACTATTGCGCAAAGTTTGCACGTTGATTTTGTGATATCCATTGGCTCGCCTTCATGGTTTAAAACAGAAATATTTCCAGTATTGAGATGTAACCGCAAACCTCCATGCATATGTATCTTAAACGCAGGGATACATGAAAGAGGAATCAAATCAGTATGCTGCAGCTGTCTGAAACACGTCTCTGTGCTTGTGCGCGCTTCGGGTGTGTGCGAGAACAGCGCGCAAGTAACGAATTGAGTTCTGTTTCGTTTCTTCTTGTGGTTTTAAATAGCTTGAACGTGTAAATTGGCAAATTAATCTGCGAATCACATGCCGAACGGTGGGGTCTGGAGCTGGACCTGGTCTGTATATCACGGATCAACTGCAATCCGTTTAAAGCCCTAGCCATGACAGATCATCAGAGCAATCTTTTATTTACTAATTTAACATGAAATCGTCAAATTGCTACTCGATATCAATACAACGAAAATACAGAATAATTAGAAAAATCATTTACGCACAATAATTAACAGAGCGTCATATCTATACACATTTTCCCCAGAACTTTCTCGCGACCCGGTAGGAATTCTTCCACGGCCCGGTAGTGGGTCGCGACCCGGTGGTTGGGGGCCACTGTTTAAGAGGGCACCAACAGATGCTTAAAGCAATATCCTGGGTTCAAAAGAAGTTAAACTGCATTGACAGCATTTGTAGCATAATATATATATATGTGTGTGTATATTTTAACCAAATTCATTATACTGCAGTTAAAAGACTGGACATAACATAAATTGATACTTTTATTAAGCAAGGGTGCACTAATTTTGTTATTTGTTATATATCTAATTTATATATATATATATATATATATAGCCTATGGCAAAACTGAAAATTAATCTGATAATAATAATAATATTTTATATATATATATATATATATATATATATATGTGTGTATATGTATGTGTTTTTTTTTTTTACAAAAGTTATTTTCAATTGTAATTTTAATTTACAATATTAATGTTGTTACTGTATTTGATGCTGTAATGTGGCCTTGATGATATAAGAGACTCTTATATTTATAATTAAAATATTAACAAATCTTATGACACATGAACCCAAAACATTCTTTTAACATGTAGTTCTTTTAACATTTTCAGCTAATTTCCTTTTGAGAAATATTTTATAGTTCTTATTTGAGTAAACCCTCTGATATCTCTCTTTGGTATGATGAAAAAAGCTTTGCAAACGGGTAACTTGAACCATGTGTACAGAATGCTGAAAGAGAGAAGTTCCTCTCAGATGACTCTTGATTTTCCAGCCTTTGCCCTTCTTTTAATGAGGTGCAAATGCTCGCGCCCATGCGGAGCACTGACACAGAGGTTTTTGCTGACAGAAGTGCATGTATGCATGCATGCCAGCTCTGACAAGAACACTATTATGTACATGTGTCAATACTGGAGGAGGATCACTGGTGTCATAGGGGTGTGGTAAGCACGTTACATCTCATCCTCCTGTCAGACGGAGTGGCTACAAAGTGGGTGATAGCATTTAGATGGGTGGGGGTTAGAGTGATAGTGGTGGGGTGGAGCGGGCTGTTCTCTATGCAGATGTCTATTGAATGCAACTCTAAGACCAAAGGAAATAGGAAATTCAAGGAATGATAGCGGGGCTGTGGGAAGGACGGGAGGGTAAACGGTGCAGTGGCCTTTAGATGACCCCAAAGGGGACTTCGTTCAGCAGGGTCATCTCAAGTTCAGGTCTTTCCCTGACTGACCGGGGGGGGGGACATGAGACCTGGAAAGGGAGCCCCAGGGCCCTGTAATGTAAACATCTTATCATAGAACTCCTGGATAGGGAATGCTGGGAAAGCTATTTAAGAATTAATTTAAAACCATTTGGATAAAAGTTGTGCCATATTTGACCTTTTCAAGAGCTGTATTTTCCACAGCATGACATTTATAGTACAGCTTGTTTGGACAGCTCTAGCAGTTAAATGTAATGTTTAGCAAATAAATGTTGATAATTCTATACATTATGTTGTGATGTTAAAATTATCTAGTAGCATTTAAATGGATTTAAAATATTTAGAATTAAATGTTTAATTATTTACTTGCACAGTTTTAATTGAATATTGCTTGTTTCACAGCTAGCCATATTTGTTGTTATGATAATACTTTTTAAGCAAATACATTTTATTGTTTTCACAATAAACAGATTATAAGTCATTTGAATAAATGCATTTTCAAAACATGATTATTTAAATAAAATTAATAAGATGCAAATAGTTAATAATAAACTGTCATGCTTTTTTTTCTATTTAATTTATGTATGACTGACAAATATGCATCATAGTAATTTAATTTTTTATTTGTTAAAATTGTGTAGTCCAAAACCATGTAATTCCCCAAAATAAATTTTATGTTCAATTAAATGAACATAAAATGCATACAACTTTAAATTAGGCCTACGCATTTTAAAGTTATTTTTTATTTTTACCTAGATGAAATTACATATTTATTTATCAGTAATGTGAAATTCATTTTAATATTGGTGGAATCCCTAGATACCCAAACTTATAAATTACCAACCGTCTCGCCTCAAACGAGAACAAATTAACCCTGAGCAGCTTCTTATGGCACATCATTAAAGCACAGTCTGTGACATGATATTAAAAGGTTGTCGATTCCAGGTGAGAGTCTGTTTGACCATATGGTGATGGAGACAGATATTGCCCTGGGTTCAGACTGAGAGGTGACAGTCAGTCACTGGATGCTTCAGGAGTCGGGGTGGCCTCAGTTCTCTGACACTTTGCACAGACAGCACCAGCAGGAGTCTTTTGATTGAATAAGTAGACCGTACCATTATGTCACGCCCGGGACAGTAATGGAGGGTGTTGGCTGGGAGATAATGAGATGAGGAGTTGGCTTACACAGTGAAGTGAGTTAATGTAGTGACACTGCGAATGAAACTCATGTTTCTGAAGTGAGCAGGTGTTTGTTGACAAAGACTGAACCCTGGGGTTTAGGACTAGATTTTTTTTATGAGCTGTGGGGGACTTACAGTAAAACCCACACTGTAAGGTACAGTAAAACCACCCCTACAGTAAAAGTTACTCGTCTTTTTTAACCTATATTTTGTAGTTTACAAATAGTAATAGCTAAGGTTTTGACATGCTGTATTTTCTGTATGTTTTACAACAAAACAGTGAAATGTGGTGACAGATTCTGTTATCTTGATCTCTACAGTTAGAGTTAGACTTTTTTATCATAGAATTATAATAGAATTTGTGATAGAATTTCATATATACTGTATATATATATATTTTTTTTTTTTTTTTTTGTCGTTTAAGCTAAGTGTTTGAGGAAGACAGATTGTCCTGATGTTATAAAGTGCAAACTCACAAGTCATCAATCAGGATGTGGGTGGTGAAGTTTAGCTGCCTTGCTGTTTTATTTGCCATTAGTGTGTAGAACCCAGATGTGCAGTGATGTTGTGGTTGATTTATGTGCTGGCTGGTATTACAGGGAGTTTTAACTTCGAAGGTTGAGCTAAAAGTGGTGTCACTTCATCTAGATTTTCATTCATGCAGATGGGACAATGAGTTTGGTCTTGATTTTGAAACTCAAACTTTCACTTTTCTATTGAATCAGAATCAGAATGAGCTTTATTGGCCAGGCATGTTTACACAAACAAGGAATTTGTTATAGTGACAATTGCCAGCATTGTAATCCGATTTGATACTTCAGTCTTTTCCGATTTAAATTAAGATTTGACCTGAGTGACGTAATACACGCTTCAAACGGAAAGCTCAACCCTGAAATATTAAAAGAAAAAAAGTTTAAACTGCAATGCCTCTCTTAATTACAGATGCTGAGGTGCCTGTCTTAAATGTTTTTTACTTGCTTTTGTATTAAAAGTTAATCTTTGAGGCTTTCTGGTGACTCATTTTCAAATTGCTTGTATCTCCATATTGCCAAGAAAAATAAGACACTAATAAATGGTTCACGGATAACCACAAAATTAATTCATTTATAGCTGTATACACTGAATTGCTAAAATGAAGGTCAAGGTTTTATTTTTTTTCTCCTATCCATTTATAGAAAGCCAAGCCTTTGAAATATGTTGATATTATTGCACAAGTACATCCTGGACTAAAATGTAATGTAATGTGTATGCAAATGTTGCACTTCAGCTGACATCTAAACTTTCGTTGAACCCGCTTTTTCCCAGCAAGAGTTTGTGTTACCAGTATGTCTGGTATGCAAAACAAATTGTTTTACATTTGTGTCGATATTTAAAAGGCTCAACAAAGACAGATTCCCATCTCCTTGGCTTGGCAAACAGAAGTGGGGAGAAGTGGAACTGAAGAGCAGGGCAGAGGGTAGAGTAGGGCATAATGGAGGGGTAGCACAGGGGGTTGATGGGACTGGTGTGCATGAACAGGGGACCTCTTGGTGAACTGCGTAGTCGCGAGCCGGGTCATTGGGGTGAGGTTGTCAGAGCGTGCCTGAAACAGTAACCCAGGGGTTCAGCCAGAGTTCACACACAAAATGTGCAGGATCCATGTCCTCTGCTGGCTCAACCGCACCAGCACATTCTGTCCTGCAAATACCTACAGCCCTGTCACCAAAGAGCTCAAGAAACAAACTTCCTTTAAACGTATTTTTACTGTCAACCTGAATTACAATTACAATAATAAGTGTCAAACTGATATCATGGGAAAAAATCAGCAGAAAATATGTACGTCTTTTAAAGAAGAATAATGTATATGAGATGCACATATATTAGATAACTTGAGTTTCAGATAATACAATTATTAGTATTCTAAATTTATGGTTAGACTAGGTACGATTTTTTTTTTTTTTTTTTGAAAAGTCGTTTGATTAAAAATAGAGTAAAACAGTATTGAGAAATACAGTTTTAATTTTAAATACCTGTTTTTTATTTTACTACTGCTGCTTTGGTGCTCAATAAACAAATATTAATTTATTATTATTATTTACAAATTATATTAATACATAACTTTTATATTAATGTTGAAATCAGTTGTGCTGCTTAACATTTTTGTGGAAACAGTTATACATTTCTCCCAGGATTCTTTGAATAGAAAGTTCAAATAAACAACAATAGATTTTTTTATTTTTATTACAATAGATGTAAATTGATGTAAATGTCTTTGCTGCCTCTTTTGACCAATTTAATGCATTCTTATTGAATAAAAGTATTAATGAAAATATTGTTTTTTAGGTATTTCTAAAAAAAAAAAATACTGATTAAGAATTTTTTTTTTTTTTAAATGAGATGTGCTTTTTAAGAAAATGAGCACTTGCTAGACAGCTCAAATTACATTAGCCATTCAATGACAAATAATTTGAAATCAGATATGAGATTTGTTTGTTTTCCCCTGAATGGACACGCAGCCCTTGTTAAGAAAGGGCACAGCCAAATGGAAGCTGCAAAGGTCTACAGAGAGAAAGAATGCTGAGATCTCCATTGGTATGCGAGGCTGAAACAGGAAAGGCCACTAAGCTAAGTCCCCTCTGAGTGTGTGTGAGGACCCTATGGGAAAACTGCCTGCTCCGATCCGATTCAAGACTGGTTGGCCCATTGTCAAGCAAAGAGCTTGACCTGAAGTTGAACCCAATTGTCAGCCCTGCAATGCACTGCAGAAAAACAGGGGAGGATGGGTCTGAAGAGGTGGAATGTACCAGAGCAATGGAACTTGGTCTAAGCCCCACAAAACAGTTGCTCTCCATGAAATCCGTTCAGTTTTTGGAACATCACAACCGTCGTAAATCAAAGTGGGGTGGACATCTAGAAAATAACTTGATGTTACAGTCTTTTTTGACAGTAACTGCTGGAATGGTCTATAAGAGCTTGGTGTCCCCATTGAGTGGGCTGTGCTCATCTCCTCCCTGTCTCCAGTCCTTGTGGGGCTGAGGCTGCGTCTGCGAAAAGCAGCCCCAGCTGTGGTCACCGGCGCCAGTACTGACTGGAGAAGAAAAGCCCTGAGCCTTCAGAACAATCCAGCCTTTGTGGAACTACTGGAAGCCATCAGCCAAAAATCAAATGACCATAAGCCACAGATATAAGCCAGATGTGGGGATTCCAAGACTTCGTTCCAGTGAGCCCCAGCCCAGCTACGCTCATCCCAGCCTGGCTGTGGCAGCCAGGGGAATGGGGTCATGCAGCGGGTATTGTGTTGCTCCAGCAAATGACATGCTTGTCTTCATCTTCAGTTCACATCACTCGAATAATGACAGCTCGGAAAGATGGAAGCATGAGCTGCCAAGAGCTGTGGCCCTTGTAGGCCAGAGTAAGGTAATCGTTTCAGGGCTCTTTTTGGTTTACAGGTCCTTGCTTTGATGCACTTTTGTACACTTTCCAAAAGTCATTTCCTTCTATCGTTTTAAGTGCAGTAAATTCAGAAATATTGCAAAGAAGCCAGACACTCCACCCCAACGTGTAGCTTTATATTTGATTCCGATGAAAACCGACGGCTAAAAGATTACAGCAGTGTTAGGAAACCATCGTGCTGTCAACTGAATTAAGGGGAGTTTCAAAATACACTCAATCATTGTGCCATTTACTTCATTTAGTTTCTCTTGGACTGTTGTTCAAACATAATTTTGGCTTAATAGGTCAAAATCTGATGGAATTTCTGTTTTTAAAAAATCCAAACAAGTCCAATATCATCATGATGTCATGACTTAAGATCTCAAGAGATCTCAAAGGCTTCTTGCTAAACAGTTATTATCTTTAAAACCAATTCAATTAATACTGTATAGCTTCAATGACAAGAAAATGCTAATTTGCTTTATTCTCCAACAGAATTAGAAGCTTGCCATCATTTCTGATCATCATCTGTGTATCTCTACCAAGAACTCAAGATATAGCATGTATGGTCACAAGGCATTATGTTTATGCATCTGACAACCCTTTCACCCTAAGCAACTTAAAATGCATAAGATGTATATTTTATCAGTTTATGCATTCCATGAGAATTGAATCCATTGCATTGACGGTGTTAGTACCACACTCTGCTGTTTGAGCTACAGGAACAAGGATATATGATTAGATTGCAGATTACTAGTAATATTTAGGATTTACGCAGTCTGGTCTGCCTGTAGTCTGTAAGCTTTTTTTTTTTTTTTTTAAGAATGGTGTAGTGGTGTAGTAATTTGTGCAAGACATTCTTATTTTTGGCCTGGTTTCTTGAACATCCAGTGCTTTAATTTGCAAATTGTTTATTGAGATCTCTAGCTGCAAATTGATGTAAATGCTGCCCTTTAAAATCCCTTAATTTCACCTTCTCGGTTCAGTTTCATAACCAATGGTCTAACTTGTGCTGTATTCAGAGCATCTCTCTCGTAACATCTCTATCTTCCTTTGCAAGCCCATCCTCAGACGACTTGATTACCAGAGCTGCCATACATCCTCGCATGTCAAGCCAGATATCTCAAAGTGATTGTTAGTGAAGAATTCTTTCCCAAAGGATCAATGATGTCTGATCTGACAGATTTATTGATCTGGCAAGTGCAACCGTGAGTGAGAACTCTGTCACTTTTTCAGATTTAGTTCCCACACGGGTCCTCACATTGACATCAAATGGCCCAATAAATCCAACGGGAGCAAACACAGTGCAACAGGTCACAGAAAGGTAACTCTCTTTGTCTCCTCTGGAAGACCTCTGAGTCGGTATTTATGAATGGCCAAAGGCATTCAGACACATCTGGTCTCTCACTTAGTCATGACTCGATCTGTGTGTTGAAAGTGTGCATAAGCTCTATAAGCTGTTTCCCTCATTAGCTCGGGGTGCTATGAAGAACTTGTATCCTTTTCATGACCCACTAATGGTCTTAGCTTGATTAACTCCGGACTCTGGCAGTAAGGGGAACTTTTCATTTTTTTTCCTGGTACAACGCCTGAGAATGGAGCATAGTTGCATAACTGACAAGGAAGTGGCCTGGGTCATAAATGATGTGCACGAAATGATCCATCTGGGAACAGCACTTTCAGTGGAGGCTCCAAATTTGTGGCCTGGTGGCCTTTAAACAGACCCCAGAATACATTGCCAAATCCTAAACTGTGTTTAACCCATGCACCCCACTCCCACTGTCTGTTTGCATTTTCTTCTGGCTTTCATTCTGTTTCCAAGCATGTAGGATGTCTCTTTCTTTGTGTCAGCCGGCTAAACTCATGGGTTTGATAAAATAGAGGCCCCTGAAGCACCATAATGGATGCATTTCACCCCAAAATGGAAATGGTCATAATTTACACACTCTCATGTTGTTCCAAACCTGTATGCATTTTTTGCTTTTGTAAAACACAAAAGAAGACTTGTATTTTTTTTTCTTTTGGTTCATACAATGAAAGTAATTGGGGTCCAATACTGTTTTGGACTCACAAAATCAGTGTCTTTTGTACATTGCATAAGTCATACAGGATTGAAATGACATATATGAGTAAATTGGCAGAAATTAAATTTTTGGATGCATTCAGTGTTGCCAAATCTGAGGTTTTTCTGTGGAATTAAGCTATGTATACACTGTTGCAGCTGGATGTTTTTTAGTCTGCAGGTTAAAGCAATCTACCCGGAATGTGATTATGACAGACGAGGAAAACTGCAGAAAAAAAATGCAATTGGGGTACTTTTGATTAACAATTGGGATGGTTTTGTTTCACAGACCTGGCAACCCTGGATGAACTAACTATCCCTTTAACTAATTCCCACAACACACATTCCATGAAAAGTGAGCACATGCAGAGATCAATGTAAAGAATCATTGCAAAGTCTTTGTTTTTGTCTCCATTGTAATCTCGATAGGAGAGGTGTAGGCCCTTGCCGCTAGATGAAAGCTTGAGTGTAATAAACAGCCCGGCCATAAAGACGAGCTGATCTGGCACGGCTGCAGCCCTTATGTAATTTCTCGCCTGGCTGTGATGATCGCGGTTCTGTTGTTGTTCCTGCTTTGATCTACTACAGTGATAACAGTGTTCCAGAAAGTGATGCTAATGAAAAAAGATATAGCGGGAGTGGAAGTTCACCACAGCTCACAGGAAAGATGCTTGCTGATAAGAACACTGCTCTTCTGTACGCTTCATCTGTAGAGGAAGCATTAGAAGAGCATTGTGCACTCTGATAGAACCAGGTGTCTGATATGGAAACTATATGTAACTGTTCATTCTTTGCTAAGACCACACATGTCAGGGTATAAATTAGCAATATTCATCATAAAAGGATAGTTTGCCCAAAAATGAAAATTATGTCATTACTTCATAACTTACTTGCTCTTTTCCTTACAATCCCAGTTATTACTGAGGCTCTCAAGCATCAAAAAGACAAAAAAGCACCACTAAAGTATATAAATGCATCATCATTCATACATCCAAAGTCTTCTGAAGCCATACATAAGAGACTAAACCATAAACCGTTATTTTAAAAAAATCTTGACATCTGTCGTCTTGGCATGTCCATGAAAGTTCAGAAAGATTTGTGAATAAATCATTCTTTTTAGTCAGATCTTTGAATAGGTAAACTATTTTCCAATTCTCGAAAATAGTCTGAAGAATTTGTTCACAAATCAAACTTGATCAAATTTGATTCTGGAATGAATAAATTATTTGTTCGCAGTTGTTAACAGCACTTTGATGAAAAAATTAGTTGTTATTGTCAATGATTTTGGTCCATTTGTCACATAAAGCTTTAGAAAACATAAATATGCACATAATTTCACTCAAACATGCCTTTAATAAATGTTGGGTTTGGTAGATTCAGCTGTAAATAAAAACTCAACTTTTCTGTCTTGGCATAAGAACACTGACTATGCATGACCTTTAACCTCATACATCAGTTGCCCATAATTCTCAGCAGACAGGGCAACTGAGGCATGAGGTTCAGCCCCTTGCTGGGGGTCAGCAAAGTCTCATTTTGTCAGATCAGCTGCTGAATGATGGATGAACAGCTTGTCGAACTAGCAACAGTGCTAATCAGGAGCATAGTAACACTACAGGAATATGCCCAAACTCATTCACGGTGAATTCCATCCAAATCCAGGCATCAATAACAGGCTAATGTAAGCTAATAGGATTAACCATAATTACCAAATACAATGAATATGATCATTACAACTAAAAAGTTGTAATTTTATTTATTTGCTTTTGGAATATTTTAAGACGGTTTGAAAGTTAGCATGCAGGAGAAAAAAGGTAATATTTAAAGCTTGTTGAGTTTCAGATATTTGCCGTGATAATTTATGTTGTTTTCTCTTATTCCATCAACGATTGCCCTTTCAGAGTGCATTTTTTAGGATTTCTGTGGCTTTTTGAATTTCCTCATAAGCCTTCTTGATCCATGAGCCAGGAAATATGGATTGAAAGAAAAAGGATTACAGACTAATATGGAAAACAGATTCGGCAGAATAAAGTACAGACGTCATAAATGCATAACCACAGACCTGCAACATTAAGATTCCCACTCATGAATCCGCAGGGACTGAGTGAATCGGAGGCATCATGATACGCTCTGAATTAAATCATCAATATTCTTGCTCTCACTCTGATGCTTTACAAGGTTTCTCAGAAGGAGATACACATAGGAGGAGTAATTAATAAGCAATGTGTTTTATGAAGAATGTCTCATCTGTGTTTGGGAATAATAAATCCTGCTCCGGGTGGGGAAAAGTCATTGTCTTTTTTGTTGTTTTGTTTTTCTGTTCCACATATGTCTTTTTTCAGCTCATAGGGACTCTGATCAAAGTCTGATCACTGAGGATGGATTGCAAACATGGTTTAATGAATGCAGTCAGAACTGTATGAGAGGTCTATGATTTATGTTTGACTAACCCTGGTCTGAACCTACCCTCTGGGGTCTGAACCCTTCTTTTCTTTTGCATACGTACAACTCCCCAATTTCATGACCCTCGGGCGACTTTACGTTCTTCTTGCAGCATTTCAAATGGCCCACTCTGGGGCAATGAAAACCAGTCCCCACAAGAGACTCGTATTTTTCCTTTAACTGAGCATGTGTTAATTTATTTTCTTCTCAAACTCAGGATGTGCATAGCTGTAATTGTTGAAGAAGGTGCTTGTGGTTTACTGTGATTCATATTATTCTTATGTGGTTTATCTGGCTACCAGAGGTCAGACAGATCCCACATTTTTATTTATTCTTCATCGTTAGGACTTGCCCAGAGGGTTGAACTTGGTTTTTGCACTTCAGAAGTTCAGATATGCATGTTTGCACAGTACATGGTCCGAAGCGTTGAGATATATTTTGGCAATAGCTTTTATTTTTTAGAATTTAATTTTAATTTTAGTTTGTTTTAGTCATTTATGGGCTTTTGTCATTTTATTAGTTTTCATTAATTATTCATTAGCTTTTTAAATAAATATTTCTAATTTGTTTTCAGTTCATTTTTAGTTTTAGTATTATTAGTACGTAAGTTTATTATTTCAGTTGGCAATTTTTTTTTTTTTTACGTTTTTAAGTGTCAGTTTCTCATCTTCTTTAATTTTATTTCAGCATTATTTCAATTAATAAAAATTATTTGTAATAGTTTAACAACACTGGTCAATCAAAAAAAAAAACTGAATTAGATTTATCACATTAATACAATTAATATATTTAAATATTTTAATTTAAATATCTAAATAAATACATAATAATGATTAAATTGTGGATACTTTTTATTAATTAGTTGTTTTAAATCAACATGTTAAATTGACAGCCATTTTGAGAGCTTTAATGTTACACAGGGTAAAAAAAAATGTAATTGAAATGTTTTTAAATCAACAGCTTTAGTAAATGGCCTCAAATCACATCAAGAGAGTTGTACTATACTTTTACTGCAGGAGTAATCTTAGAAAGGCACACGTGTATTTTAAAAAAAAACAGCAGTGGTTGGATGGATCTGTGGTTAAATATTTCCAGCTTGCCATAAAGAAAATCACAAGAAAGCACAGTATTTTCCCTGGTCTCCCTGTAACTTTGTTCTCAGAACAAAGTACACGCTTTTGAAAGCACAGTTACAATTGAACCAAACCTTCAACACAAAGTTAAAAAAGTAACTCGACCCTGCCTTGAAAATAAACCAAGCTCACATCTTTGTTGTATCTTTTCAAAAGAAAAGAGACCAAGAAAAATGACACAAAAAAGATCTGACTTATTTTTTTCTACCAGCAGCACAGTGAAGGTATCTGACAGGAGGTATGAGTCAACCCACGTGCTGGAGCAGCAGGTCAAGCTTGTTGTGCTGGTGAGTATGAAGTGCTGAAGAGGCATTTATTGCTGTCGGCCCCCGTGGGACAACACAGACTTTCCAACCGTATGATGCCCTGGGCAAGTCCAACCACAGCTTTACTTTGTGAGCCTGGATTTGAAAACATCCCGATAGAAGGTTTTTCTCTTTAAAACTGCTTTTTATTCAGATGCTGAATTTACAGTGACAGTAGTTAAAAATGGGATTGTTAAAAACTTTAAAGTAAACATACAGTACAGCGGTCGATTGATTTTTTGCTTTTTTTTATGTCCATTCTGTGTTTGTCCAACACTGCAACACAGAAGTCAGTGGTGACCTGCAAAGGGTCCTAGAAATGAGGCACCATGTGCTCTGGCATGCTGTCTTTTTCTTCTAACTCGCTGCTTCTGGCATACTCCATAACACTTGTTCAAACATGGAACAGTTTTCTTAAAAAAAAAAAAAAACATTTGAAACTCCATTGTCGTTTCTAGACCTCTCATGTCCGTCCCTTGAAAGTATTCATGCAGGTGTAGCTTCCTGAGAACTTGTGGATTTCTTCAAGGGCACTCTGCGGTAGCATACTGTTTCAAGTGTAAAAAAGTATATAATCAGTGAGGGTTTATTTGCTGAAATAATTTATATTCGTAAATAGTATCAGGCTATACCTTTTGAGGATAACGAGCGCATGCATGGTCCAGGGTAAGTAAATAAAGGCTGTATTGGTCCTAACAGCATCCACTGTTTTTTGGGCTACCACCTCAGGCTTTAGAGGAGGGAAGAGTTGGGGGAACCTGCAGAGAAAATCAGTTGTTTTTATTGACTTACAAATATGCACCATTGTGAAATGGTAAACAAAGAAAGTCAAATGTGAGATTGCTAAAAGAAGCGATTTGGCTATTATAATTATAAAAACAAGTCTGTGTGGTGTGACGTCAACAGAAAAGTAAAGTTGTTTCAGCTGAAAACCAAGTTGTTGCATTCTGATTAAAGATTATGAAGAAAATAGTTTTTTTGGAATAATGTGTACTGATGAATCATTCAAAATATGACCACAACCATGCATTAACAAAGTACATAGGGTCCATTTTGATTTGATGTTCACATAAAAGTACTTAAAAAAAAGTACTTCAGCATTTTGCTTCCTTAATGTGACTAACTGCCAGTTGAAATGGGATAATCAAAAGGAAAGGTAAGACTGAACTGATTTTATCCATCAATTATTTGCTGGATTTTGAAAAAGCTGTCTATATGAGTGGAATTTTTTAATTATTAATTTGTGCTGTACCCATCAGCTCACCTTACTCTCATGCCTTGAAACATTTCAGTGTTGGTGTGGAACGGGAGGACAGTGGTACAGCCCACCCCCGGGCAGTCCAGCATCCCCAGAGTGAGGCTTTCCATGAAGGCTAGTGATGATGCTTTAGAAGTGCAGTAGTCTATAGCACCAGGGATGGGCGAAAGAGACAGGATGGAGTTGACACACACAACATGACCGATTTGCAGTTCCAGCATACGAGGCAAGAAGGCTTTTGTGGTCTGTGGATGAAAGGATTATTAAAAGGTAAATTAAACCCCTGGAAGTATAGGAATTTGGAAGGCAGGTGGTAAAAATGTTAGATGTTACATAACCTAATACGTAAATGATGTTATTAACTTAAAATACTTTCTCATAACTCATTTTAATGTGTTCTGTGGTGCTTTTACAACATTGCATTATTTGTTTTAGTCTAACATAGCAACATTAACCAGTGGTGCGCGTTTGGTCTGTTTGTTTAACCAATAGCAAATTGGGGATGGTTTTTTGGGGGGATTTTGGAACAAAAATTACACTTTAGCTTCTCCAAACCCATAAGACCTTCGTTCATCTTCAGAATACTAATTAAGATATTTTTGATGAAATGAGCTTTCTGACCCTACATAGACAGCAACACAACTACCACGTTCAAGGCCCAGAAATGTAGTAAGGACATTGTTAAAATAGTCCACAGAGAATACTTTTTGTGCGCAAAGAAAACAAAAATAATGCATTTATTCAACAATTCTTCTGTTCTATATCAGTCTCCGCAGCACATTCACGAGAGTACCACAACGCATAGGTGTGCATTCCTCTATTTGTAAACAAGCCACAGCATATCAGGGTTCTACATCAGAACGCTGGCTCCTGCGTCAGCAGCATCACACGCATGCGTGATACTCTTGTGAACGTGCGGCAGAGACTGACACGAAAGAGAAGAATTGTTGAATAAATTTGTTATTTTGGTTTTCTTTGCACACAAAAAGTATTTGCATAGCTTCATAAAAGTACGGCTGAACCACTGATGTGACATGGACTATTTTAAAGATGTCCTTACTACCTTTCTGGGCCTTGAAGGTCAGAAAGTCTTGGATTTCATCAAAAATATCTTAATTTGTGTCCTGAAGATGAACAAATGTCTTACGGGTTTGGAATAACTTAATGGTAAGTAATTAATGTCAGAATTTTAATTGTAGAGTGAACTATAAGCCTACCTGATAATCAGTCAAACCAGAAATAACCAGATGCCTCAGTTTAGGGTAAGCTCTGCCAATGTCAGTTTGGTATTATTTATATACTATTATAGAATTAATTTAGGTTTTGAATTAGCTTTTATATCTTAATTTTATTCATTTGTTTTAGTAATTCTAAAAACAAGTTTTTATTTTAGTATTTATTTTAGTTTTAGCAATTTTATAATTTAAATTAAACTTATTTCCATTTATTTGACGAGGCAACATTTACAATTGTAACATTTAAGTTTACATTTATGCATTTGGCAGATAAGAGCCAACAATATTCATAATATACAATACCAGGTTTATTAAACTATTTGGAATAAGTTGACCAGACGTGCCATTTCCCGGGGACACGTTCTGCCCAGGATTTCTAAATTGCCTAAAATAACCAGGTGTTGGTTGTTTTTGCTGCGCCGATTGATCGTTGTATGACATCAAAGTACTGCGAGAGTGATTATAAAGCATAAGGAGCCATCTGCTTTGCTCTCTATAGCTCTCGCGGTACTTTGATGTCAAGTGGCACGTCTGGTCACCTTAATTTGGAAGCAAACTAGAAAAGACAAGAAAGTGTTACATTTAGATTAATGCAATTTTAATAGTTTGTTTTAGTTTTGACAACATTGAAACCCATCCTATCTTATCCTTTCCCATCTCATTTACATACTTACCCAAAACTGCCCCATTGTGTTGATGTGCTGTGACTTCAGAAGAGCATCATCATCACTGTCCAGCAAACTCTTCCCATGCACCACTGCAGCATTATTCATTAGAATGGTAACATCTCCCACCTACCATAAGAAAAAAAAGACCCACTGTGAGATATTCTTTCCAAAAATGTGCTTTTGTTCTCTTTCATGGCTAGTTAGCTCTGCCATACTGCTGGGCCTTATCTAACCCAGACATTTCAGGCGAAGTGTAATCTCTATCCAGGCTACGGGGGTGGAAGGCAACAGAGCTGAGACAAAGCCAGCACTGGGGTTATTAGAGCCAACCAGTTTGAACTAATCTTGTTATGATCTTAATTAAGAAACTCCTCAGGGTATGATATTATGGGGCATACCTTTTCTCTGACAACCTTGGCTTGCTTGTAAACCTCTTCTCTGTTGGCCACATCGCAAACAAAATAATGGCACTCCGTCCCCATGAGGGAGATCTCCTCGCATGCCTCCTTCAGACATTTTTCTGTCCGGCCCCACAGGATTAGCTGTTAAGAGATAGGAGCCACATGTCAAAGGTGGACCAGAGCAGAAAACTGACAAGAAATATAAAGGTTTACGAAGCATGAGGTGATTTGTAATATTGACCATAAATCATCTTTCTGAAAGCAAAACTATACGCATCACTGCTCAATAGCACAGATAAGTACTTAGTCACATGAATTCACATTTCAAAGTAGATTTAATTTGCTTGAAAGAATTTCATGTTGTCAGTTGTTGGGCTTTAACAGTGTCTTACCTAATTTATAATGACTTGGGTTCTTCAATGTGGGTGTTTACTAGTAAACACGAGGATATGTGGCTTATAATTCATGCCAAAACTTTTGACACAGAAAGCATGAGTCAAGATGACAATCTGTTATTGTATTTCAGTATGTCCTTTTTAAATTAAAACCACATTTACTTGGAACTCTATATGAGGACTAGGAGAAATATGGTATTCTACAATGGTATTCCATGGAAAAAAATAATAATAATGTATTTCAAATTTAATTTATGCCACAAGGTTCATACCACAATTTTTACAACAAAAGCTTTTTCCATTTGTTAGGAATACAGTATATACCACACCAACATATGAAACACAGTAGTTGGGTATGGTATAAACAGAAGAGTCCCATTCATTGAAGGAACAATGGAGCTATTTTTCATGGCCACTATTAGTTTGGAGAAGGATTAAGAGAGAAGCCTATGCGAATGGATTGACTGGGACAGGGAACATAGGGGAGCAGTGATTGGTCAATTAGATTTGTCAGTCTGAGAGGTCAAGGAAAGGTAATGAAATCAGTGATGCTGCCTCATCATCTCTCACAGACAATTATCATAGAGATTGCACAGCATGCTGGGCATACTGACCCAGCCATTTTCTGCTTCACAACCTTATAATTGTGTGTGTGTGTGTGTGTGTGTACCTGTTATTTATCATGTTATGGGGACCAAATGTCCCCACAAGGATAGTAATACCACAAAATCTTGGCCTTGTTGGGACATTTTTAGGTCCCCATGAGGAAACAAGCTTATAAATCATACTGAATTAAGTTTTTTGAAAATCTAAAATCGCAGAAAGTTTCCTGTGAGGGGTAGGTCTAGGTGTAGGGTTGGTGTAGTGCGATAGAAAACATGGAAACACAATGTGTGTGTGTGTGTGTGTGTGCGCGCGTGCACACATTGGTTAACTGTCCTTTTGGGACAAATTTTGTTGCAGACATTAGCTAAGATGACAAAATCTTCCTCATTTGAAAAAATATGAATATAAAAATCTATTTTATTTACTTACTAACTAACTCTGTTATGGTTAGTCTACAGCAGTATTACAGTATATACAGTACTATGAATTGGCTTCTATTGGTTTGCTTTCTATTGTTTTTTTATAGTTTTCATTTTAATTTTAGTAATTTTATGTGCTTTTGTAATTGTGTGTGTGTGTGTGTGTGTTTACATTTTTCATTTAATATTTATATTTAATTTTGTTTCGGCTTTACTTCAATTATTGAAAACAATTTTTAATTAACAATAACAACACTGGTCTTTACTGGTCAACACTTTTAATTACAGTAACACTATAGTTAACTTAATATAAAAACTCTATTCTATTGTATATGTCCTGATTTCTGAAATAAATATGTGTGAATATGTCCATCACAAACTAGTGGAGAGCTACTATTATGATATTTTATAATGATGGCCTGTGAAAGGGACTTACCCTTGCCCTCCATTAACATTCAGTTTTATTGGAACCAAAATACTGTTGTCAGCTAAACCCAGGGTCTGGTTTGAGGTTTTTACTTTCACAAAGCTTTGCTTTTAATGGCAAGAACTGAATATTGAAGTGTACAGTTACCTTTTTCACACTGCTGGCTAGTTGACACTGAAAAATGGTTCACATTTATTCGCCATGGTTGCCTGTAATTGGTCTAACTCTGTTTTTCTCTTTTCGAGAAAGGGTTTGTGGAAATTTCCTCTAAACATGTGGTGTGTTCTTTTCGATATGTATTTCAGCCGACTCCTAAATGGAAAAATGGAGCTATTACTAGGGTCAATCTGAAATGTGAAGAAACATTACTCACCAAAAATGTAAGACCATTTTACTCTGTTTTTCTAGCTAAATTAATTCTAACCAGATAACGATTTAATGTTAGCCATCCTAATTAACCTGGAACAATCTCTGTAGTCCCTATCAGTGATGTTTGCTGATGAATTAAGCCAAAGGTGGTCTGATCTGTAGGTGGTTTCACCTCTTTGGCCTAATGCACGTTTATTTGATAAACCTGTCTGTGTGTTCTTGTATGGGTCTGCTTTATATGCATGGCCTTTGAGCTAATTAATGGGAAGGTCTTGATTAAGCTTATAATAGGATTTCACAACAATCTTGATATTTTTGTCAGAGAACAAGAGCTCACAAGGTGGTCTCCCTTACAATCCCACTATGAGCTTCATCTGTATACATCACATTAGCAATTCTTATCACTAAAGTCCTTAGAGTAGCAATGGCTGAGTGCATATAATATGCGGAAATAAGGAGCAAACAAACCGTGCTTAATCCAGTCCTGTGAGGACACACATTGTGTTTCCTTAAAGATGAACACAAATGATGAGTGCTCTGTGTTTGAAGCCCTCATGAAGGAGCATTTAAGCTGGTTTATGGTGAAAGGCATGATAACGTCAGCATTTCACCATCCACTTTGCACCCTATGGAATGGATTTGAATGTGGACGGGGGCACAAGGAGTTCAGGAGGCAGTCGCCTGCCGCTGTCTAATTAGTGTGGAGACAGAAGGGTCAGCCACAGGGCACTGCCCAGCTGGGAGCTGTATGGTCCCTGCCACCCTCCCCCCAGCCCATGCACATACAGAAAGCAATTTACATAGGGCTCACTTCCTTCACACTTCCTTTAGCCATTAGCCATGGGACCACATGGATGGCCACAGATGATGGTGCTTCTGTACACAAGTTCCAAAAGAAGGTTTTGGGAGAAGAATCTTTTGCTGAAAAGTTATATATCTTTCTTAGTGCAAACAATATTTAAATAATCTGATTTTCCACTACCTTTTGTGCAATGGAAAGGTTCCATGAATATTAAAGGTCTTTGGCTTTATGGATCTATAGATGCCAATAAAGAACCTTTATTTTTAAGAGCTCCAGTATTTTTGCTCTTGTTTTTTTATTTTTCTTGGTTCTTCAAATCATCATTTAGGGTTTGGTTAGTGGGCGCTGACATAAATTTTGCTAAATATTTCCAGTGTTGAATTACCATGCAGTGAGTACTTGCTGACCTCTTGGACGGCATAATAAATGGCTGCTTTCTGGAAAATTTCATCCCCCACCTAGTGGTCAAGTTAAATTTGAGCCCGTGCATTTATGATTCATGCCTTTTTAGCATTCCTTAAGAATGGGCTAACTGTGAAGATAGCCACTGAGGGTGTCTCTTCCAAAGCCTTCACACCTTGACAATGGCTAACAACGGGGTGTTGACAAGCACAGTGGCTTCCTTTAACGTACTGCTGCAAAGCTGCTTCTTTCAAAGACCTTTTCCCTGGGACGTTGAGCATGTCGGTGAGCATTCAGGGATCTAAGGTCTCAGAATTGTTTAAAGTTTGTGCTGCGACTTTTATGATGGATTTTTATTTAGCCGTATACACACAAGCTTCTCTGGAGGGGAAATGTGTATAAATCAAAGTAAAGCCATGGGTGTAACGCCGCCAAGCATGTCACAGTTACAGAAGTTATTAAGCTCTGTTTATTACAGTTGGGCCACTGGGTCTATTTATAATGCAATGTCTTGGGTGGGTGAGGCAGCTGAGACATTTCTTCCCAGCTCTTGACTTTCAGCACACAGTCCTGTTTCATTAGACTGTGCTTTGCAATCTCACTGCTGGGACACAAAAACATTACACTACTGCCAATGTGAAAGATTTAATTAAGCCATTAAATACTCCAGATAGAGCTCGTAATAGAGTAAAAATGCATATGAAAAGTCAGAAGCTTAATCATCTAAGTGTTTAGTCAAGGTCAAAGGCACCATGAACCTCTTGGCCACTGGCCTCTCTAGTGGGACCGATGTAATAATCTGAACATGAAAGCTGTCAAAGTTTGAAAGAAGGATGTTTTCCTCAAAATAGCTGTTTGTTAGTTGACCCAGTTTGTATTACAAGTTGAACCAGACATTGGGTTCCAGCTCTACATTTTGATTGGTCTGTTGACCATAGGGGTTATGACCTATGCACCGTTGAGACAATGGGTTTATGAAGAGGACATTTAATGTCCCTAGGGAGAGGAGTAGCCCATACAGACTGATACTTTGCAAAACAAAACAAACGCATCCATTACTAGGCTAATGATTTGTGTTAATGTGGATTAACTTACAAAATATGCCATAATAACCACAGTTTTCACATACATAATATGGTTTCAACATTTATGATTATTACAGTACAGCTATACTGTACAAATGTTTTAATCATTATTAAAACAACTTTACATGAATTAGCCTATTATTCAAATCAGTATTCTTCCTCAGTGTAATTAAACAGTGGTTAAGGAGGTGCAGTGAACCATTTAAATTACAGCTAGATTCTGAAAGCTTCTGACACTGAAAATATATATTTATTTTTTTATTGTATTTTGGTGGAAACTGATACTTTTTTGTAAGGGAAAGACAGTCATGGAATATAAATAAATTTGTTTCTTGATAGTAACATTGCATCATTATAGCTAAATTATTTTTATATTAATAGCAGTTATGTCGATAATTGTGTTTTCTATGCCAAATAGCGCTATGTATAGTGTAATGAAACTGTTGAGTAATCTGACTGATAATTTTGATTTATAGTTAGCAATCAGAATAATGAGAAAGAAAGAGGGAGACCACCTGGAATTCAAACTATGCGGCTATACTAACACTATACACCCGTGGAAAGTTTTGAATAGAAATATTACGCAGAATGACCAAGCCATAACCAACAGTAATAATACATCATATTTACCTTTTTAGCTCCACGCACAGCGAACTCCTTAGCCAGGTGACGGCCGATGCCCCGTCCGCCACCCGTGATAAGCACCACGTCTCCGGTCAGATCTCTCCGCCTGCTCGGTAAGAACCAGCACACGGTCGCCTTGACAATATAGTAGAATATCTGAATAGGTAAGAACACCACGCAGCCCAGCGCCTTGAGATCCATTTCACTCCGTCTCAGTATCCGCTTATCTCACTTCTCGCCTGAAACAATTGCTGAACTAATTGAATCCTTGCTCGGAGCGATCACCTTTACTCCTATTTTACAGGAGTGGTTAAGGCAATTTCGCCTTATTTTACAAAATTGACGGAAAACGAAATAGAGTGAAATGCATCTATCTACCACAATCCAACGCAGTTTATGTGCGCCCCGGCGGAATATCTGTCATTTTGCGCACCTTTATTCCACACAAACTCTTTATCCACGGAGCTCTTGCTGCGACAAGTGTGCGCTGCTGCTTTGCACCGTCCTGTCGCTACTGTCAGCGGCCAGAATCCATCTATGACGATACCTCGGATCTGATAGGGGTTTTAAAGAGACCATTTATCTTGATTGACAGCTAGAGGACTGACAGAAGTATTGCTTTATCAAACGATGGTGTGAGGGTTTCTTTATGACGGCTATGTCCCCTCCCCCAGAAGTGGTGCCACAGGCAATTTCGTTGTATTTCAACCTGCGCTTATTGTAACTAGTGGTGGGGATTTTTGCTTCATTCCAGTGATTCGAATCTTTTGAATCGGCTCACTAAAATGATTCGCTTAGTGAGCATTATTCTACAGTCCTTTAATTATTCACTTCATTAATCATTCGATTCGAATCGTACACACACACACACACACACACACACAAAACGCCAAGTAGAAACATGTCCTCTATTAATAAAATTGCATACAGATATATTTTTTTCCACAAATGACAAGGCAGTCTTATTATAATTCCCAATATTTTGTCAGCTACTGGGCATAACTTTAATCAAGCTGTAGAAAAAAAGAAAAAATAATGAGTCATTTTAATTTTGTATGCTCAGTCATTTTGACACATTCATTCTGAGACTTTCTCTTCTTGTTGTGAACGAGATTAAATCGATGTTTAATTGAGGAACTGGACAAAAGGCTCGTTCAGTCGGTCAGCAGATTCTTGTAAACAAACGAGATAATTCAGTTAAGTTCGTTCATGTTAAGTCTCGTTCAGTGCCGCTTGGTCAGACTCGAACAACAAAACCGTGTTCAGGTTGTTCAGTGAAATGATATCGTCACATAAAAGGTCAAAACAGATTCGAATCGTTCACGAACGAAACACCAGTTATTTTGCACGATATGCGTTTCGTATTGGTTACGTTTGCATGTGGTTGAATGAATCACTGGATTGACGTTTTTCGGTTTAACAACCTAGTTTAGTGACGAATTTGACACAGTTACAGGTAAGACTGATAAAAGCTGCCAGCTAACACAAGTGTCAACACTACAGAGAATTTGTTTAACTGACGAGGAAAAATTAACCGGTTTGACAAGACACATTTGTATTAACAGAACATAGGCTATATTTAAGTGTTAGTATATATACAATAGGCTAATAAAAAGGCATTTTATGACCTTATAATGTCTGTTTTGAATAGCAGGCCTACCTTTGTTTTGTTCTGCATAGGATAGTAGGCTAAACAAGTGGGCAAGCTTGTTTACAATATTTTTTTCGAGGTAATGCTACATTATGTTATAGTGGATTGTAATGTATTTGTTAAATCAAAAGAAGAATGGTCCTATAAACTCGATCTAGGCATCGTTTTTGCCAGGTTTCTGTACAAAACAGACAAACAACAACAAAATTGCATTACCTTCAGACAGAAAGCTTTCTCAATATCCCTGTCATGTATTTTAAGTTTATTTATTATGATTAGGCCTAGTTATTTTCCATGTCAAATTTTCAATGTGTGATGTATGCGTGTAAACATGCATGTGGTTTGCTCTAAATGTTGTTACACTTGGGTATCATCTTGTTCTTTTCAGCCCACAGTGCTCAGACTCAGGTAGAGGAAGGATTCCTGCAGACCAGTGCAGAACATGGAGACCTTAGTAAATGGCTCTTAAACTCATGCAGTAAACCCAGGAGCCGTTGTGGAGATTTCAGTCTGTGATTTTTGTCCTGGCCTCTGCTTCTACTGCTTAAAGCTGAATGGAGGGCTTCTCAGACCGGACTGGGTCAAAATGCAGCCTCACAAAGACTGCTTTGTGCTATGCTGTGCCTCTTAGTAATGGCCCAGCAACTCTCAGAAGGTTTAATGGTTTAATGGTGGGTGGAAAAAAAGCATGTTTCACTTGAATTTGACCATTTCTGGATCTGTTGATCAAAAACAGGCCCAACATCACAGATGCTGACTTAATTTTCTTATGTTGCACAATATTATACCATTATTCTCTGTTTTTATTTGATGGCTTTATTGTATCTTGCATATTTCGTTGTGGAGATATAACAGCATGATGATGCTGAACAAAAATACTTTCTCTTTTCAGTTAGAGTGTCACTGCCATCTGCAGATCAACAGTGAAAGTTCACTAAATCTGATGTATTCTCAGTGGTAGCCATAGTGTAAACATTGTCTGCCATGGAAGATAGTTTTATCATTTGCATTTGCATAGTAATAGGATTAAAGTAACTTAATTAGTTTCCAGTTGATTAATATGAGTGTTTTGTCCTCACTAAAGCTGTGCCACCATCAGTTATCTCTTATGTAAACATTCAGCCAACATATTTTCATGTGCAATGTTGAAATACTAATTAGCTTTTCTGGTCAGTTAGAACATACCTAGTGGGCATTAGTCAGGGTTGGCAGATTTCATTTGTACTGTGGTCAGACTTTTCATCTACTTGGATAGTATAAATTCATACAGTGCCAATGCCATATGCTTTTACTAGGGCTGTTACCAGCATTGGGGAGTAACTGGTTACATGTAACTGTGCTATGTAATTTAATTACAAAATAAATAATAAATGTAACTGTAGTCCTTTACAGTTACTGAGAAAAAAATGTGTAATTAAATGACAGTTACTTATGAAAAATGTAATATTTCCTATTTGGGTCTATGTACTGTATATGCTTCAAATTTTCTCTTTTTTTTTAGATTAACTATTTTTTTCCAAGGCATTGTTTTCTGTCTATGGAAATATTTGATTTCAAAAACAGTATCAAAGCTATTAAACTATTTCTTGTTATGATTTTAAATCTGCATTTAACTTCAGAATGATCTCAAAGTAAAAAAAAAGAGGTGATAAGACTTAAAAAATAAAATTTTGTGGTGGCTGTGCTTTAAAATTAAATTAATATAATCTTAATTTAAGTGATGAACAATTTTGTAATTCTGACAGTAATCAGTGTTGAATACTACTGTAAGGTTAACCCTGCCTGGTTTAAATGTTTGGAAATAATTAACAGTTGAAAACATTTGTTAGAAATGTAGTCACAAATTAATAAAATGTAACCAGTTACATTACTTTAATAAACTGAAATAGTTACACTACTTATTACATTTTAAATAGGGTAACTTGTAATCTGTAACCTATTACATTTCCAAAGTAACCTTCCCAACACTGGCCGACACTATTTTGTGAACGTTGTTCTGTATTGCAATTGAAACAAAATCTGTTTGGCTGAAAATACATTAAAATTTATAGCTGTCGTCTGAAAAAAAAAAAAAAAAATCAACACATGGTGTGAAACCAGTAGACCTGGCAACCCTGACACACCTTGACCTTGTACCTACACTATAAAGGGGAGGGAACATGTATTTGAACATGTCTTTTGCTGTGAATGCAATACATTGAACCAGCCATGCACAGCGAAATCACAATACTGCTCATTGCATTTGCAGCTCTTTTTTCTTTTTGTTTATTGGTAGTTGTCCCAGTGTACTTAGAGCTAAGATATGTAAATATTCCTCCTGGAGTTGCTAATCCTTGGAAACTACGCGTGACTCATTGTGTGTATGTGGGGATAAGCGTTGTTGTGAGTGTTTATGCTATTTGTGTTGCGTTTGCTTGCAAATCCAATCATATATTCTGATTTCTTGTTAAATTCTCATTTATACTGCAGACTAAACATGTTTTTCTGTAAGCTCTAGCTCGATATTCTCTCAAGGACATGATAAGGAGATATGAGCTGTTCTTCTTATCTCAGAATTTAAATGGCTAAGCGGACTTCTTTACCCACTGAGTGGCATATTTAATAGCACAGTGAGTATTATGAATTGGCCAATCATTGTCAACGAGTCAGTTTTGTATTCAACCCACTTTTAGGGCCAAATTATGGGGCGATTGGGGCTGTGCCATCAGATGAATTTTATACGAAGGCTCAGATGTTTTATCATGGCCCGCAAAAGGCCAGTGCCCTCTGGGCTTCGTATTAAGGACTTGACCTTCAGTGGAGTTCCAGTGAGGGTGTATGAGTCTACTGCTGCCTCAGGAGAGAAGAAAAGGGGCCTGGTGTACTTTCATGGTGGCGGATGGGTGTTTGGCTGCATTGGTAATATATACTCAAAGAAACAGTGAAATACTGTTGTGTCGATAGTTTCACATGTTTTCATTGTTTGATCTTCCACAGATGATTATGATGAAGTGTGTCAGTATATTTCACTGGAGAGTGACACCACAGTTGTGTCTGTTGAGTAAGGTGACTTTTTGCATACTCATTTGATGTAAAAATCAAGTACAATTTTGGCTGGTTTCATTTTCCCTCTTGTTTTCCTTCTCTGTTTCCCATGTTTAGTTACCGTCTGGCCCCTGAGCACAGGTACCCTGCCCACCTAGATGACTGTGAGGTCGTGACTCGCCACTTCCTGTCAATAGCGGCAACCGATTTCGGGGTGGACCCACGCAGGGTGGCAGTTGGTGGGGACAGTGCAGGGGCGAACCTGGCAGCCGCTCTCTGCCAGAGGCTGTCGAAGACACAGGATGGTCATCTGCCATCTCCCTGTGCCCAGGTTCTCATCTACCCGGCACTACAGATGGCAGATTTCCACCTGCCCTCATACCAGCAGAACCACTCTGTGCCCATATTGTTCAGAGGCCGAGTGGTGTTCTATTTCCTCCAGTACCTCAACGGGAATACGTCTGTGAGCCAGCAGATTCTGGAAGGCAAGCATGTTGCACTCACAATGTTCTTATTATTCCTTGTTATTTTGCACATTTCTCTGATATTTTGCACATTCCCTTGCAAATTTCTACCTCAGGATGCCGTTAAGGTCATTGGCCATATATAAACATATGCTATTTACATACCTCACTGTATAATGCACCTTCTGTTTATTCTCACTGTATAATGCAACGTCTGTTATACTCGCTGTATAATGCACCTTCTGTTTATACTTCCTTGCAACCTAAGTTGTATGTACAGTCATTTGCACTGAGCTAGTCTCTCCCCCTCTACCTCATAACTTGCACTATATGTCATATAGTCACAAGTTTAATGTACAGTATATACACATATTTTATATTATTGATATACTTTGTTATTTGCACTTCTGGTTAGATGCTAACTGCATTTCATTGGCTCTGTACTTGTACTCTGCACAGTGACAATAAAGTTGAATCTAATCTAATAAAAAAAAAATATTCCTGTCGAGCTAAAACTTCACTATAAGAAATGGCTTGATCCAGAAAATCTTCCACCTCAGTTTAGAAAGGGAGTAAGAAGTCCGCAGGTTATCACAAGCCATGATGCTGATGTCTATCACATCATCAAAAAGGGGCTGGATCCAGAGATCTCCCCTTTACTATTCGATGATGATGTTCTTTGCCTTGTGCCTCCCACCTTCATCCTGACCTGTGAGTTTGATGTGCTGAGGGATGCTGGCATTCCTTAAGCGACTGAAGGATGTAGGAGTGGAAGTCACATGTGAACATCTAACTGATGGCTTCCATGGAATCATCAGTTTCTTCAACCAGAGCTGGTTGACATTTCAGTCTTCTCAGAAGGGTATGGACAGCATTGTGCGATATGTAAAGACTCTCTGACTGAGAAGTCAAAAGATTTGGCAGTAAGATTCAAAATGTGGGCTGTTAGAGTTTGTTTGTTTTTTGTGAAAAAATGGGAATGAACAAAAATGCTCCATAGAAAAATGTAACTAAAACCGATAAAGAAGAGTTATAGGGTTGTTAAACTTTCAAGCACCACTGTGTGTGTGTGTGTGTATGTATATGTGTGTATGTATATATATATATATATATATATATATACACACATACATATACGTATACATACATACATACATACAGGGTGCGATTTGTGAAAAAAAGGGGCGGATCCTTTTTAAAAAAAAAATCTCTCCTATAGCCTAGAATGACGCACATCATAAACCCGTCTTTTTAGGCAAGTGTATGGGTGTCATGTCATGAAATGTTTTTAATACGACGGAAACACAGTCAATCAACAGCAGTTCAGAGTATGAAAAGACAATGCAGAAAAGCTGAGCGGATGTGGTGGAAGACAAAACTTGAAATTCACTATAGCATCTATAAGACAGCCTTCATGCTTTCAATGTGGAACTAGCCACAGCTAGACAGATGTTCTTCTCAAACCTTATAAACAGTAACTTAAACAACACTCACACTCTTTTTGCATTGCTGTGGCGCGAAATGCAGCAGGAGGGCAGGAAGTGATTTTTCTCCATAGGAATCAGTAGCAGAAACTCAAGATGCCTGTGTTTTGCGATGTTTATGAATGCTCAAATCGGTCAAATTTTATCATGTACGAAAATGTGTTGTTCATAGGGGGGGGGGGGGGAATTGAAGAAAAATTGACTGAAAAACGCAGGAAAAAGTTGCTTGTAAACCTGCTTCTGCGGTCGGGAGGAGCCGATCGGATAATGCTTGCATGTGCAAATGGTTAATATAAGTTATAATATTAAGATATTAATACCGATATAAATAGATAATCGAGGGCTGCCACCTCTCAAGCATCCAGCGTGAGGCAGTCAGAATTCACTCAATGCTAAACGTCACACATAGACACGATGTAAATAAGATATTATTTGCAGTTTAGAGAGCTTCATTGATTATAATGGAACATTGTGAGATTGCAATAAATTGAAGTGAGTGACAGCTTTTTAGTGATTATATAGAAGTGCTATTTACTCGCTTTCTGGGCTGTAAACAATTCAGAATTTGAATAAAAGTTTTGCTTTACGTGCTGCTAGGACCAACGTACACAAACCCTGTATGCAGCAATGTGTCAGAGTGACTGAAAAAATATGAACGGAGATGGAGGAAAGTCCGTAGCCTACTGTATTGGTTTATGCGCTATTACAAGAGAAAGGTATAAACAGAAAAACACAATGTTACGTGATCCTTATGTTATAAAGAGGAGTGATTTTTGAACTAAATTGAAATACTTGCATGCCATTGAAGTGGTGGATATAGGCTAAGCAACTTACCCTGACTGCAAACAAGCTATTTCGAGTGAATCCCGTATTTATACGAGAGATGTGGGATATATGTCACTCCTGAAACTTTGCTGCATACAGGGTTTGTGGCTGTGGGTCCTGTTAGCAGCACGAAAATAACTTTTATTTAAATTCTGATTTGATTATAGCCTAGAAAACGAGCAAATAGCACTTTCATGTAATCACTAATGCTGTTTATCGCAATCTCACGGTTCCTTATAATCAATGAAGCTCTCTGAACTGCAAATAATATCTTATTTACATCGTGTCTACGTGTGGCGTTTAGCATTGAGTGAATTCGGACTGGGTCACTTTGTATCTATTTATAGATACAAGCATAGACAAGCATTATCCGATCGGCTCCTGCCGACAGCAGATGCAGGTTAACAAGCAACTTTTTCCAGCATTTTTCAGTCAATTTCTTGACTTTTCCCCCCTTATGAACAACACACTTTAGTACACGATACAGTCTCCTTGTGCTTTCTCCGGTTGATCGATTTGAGCATTCATAAACATCGCAAAACACAGGCATTTTTAGTTTCTGCTACTGATTCCTATGGAGAAAATCACGCGTTTGCAAACAACCTATTGCCTATCACAGCTATGCGGATGATATCCAGATTTACCTAGCCTTATCTCCAAATGACTATAGCCCCATTGACTCCCTCTGCCAATGCATTGATGAAATTAACAGTTGGATGTGCCAGAACTTTCTTCAGTTAAACAAGGATAAAACTGAAGTCTTGCATTTGGAAACAAGGATGAAGTTCTCAAGGTGAATGCATACCTTGACTCTAGGGGTCAAACAACAAAAAAATCAATGTGCTAAAACATTAGCCACATTTAAATCCAGACTCAAAACTCATCTGTTTAGCTGTGCATTTGTTGAATGAGCCCTGTG
Organism: Schizothorax lantsangensis; assembly: GCA_027422415.1. Taxonomy (NCBI): domain Eukaryota; kingdom Metazoa; phylum Chordata; class Actinopteri; order Cypriniformes; family Cyprinidae; genus Schizothorax; species Schizothorax lantsangensis. Next base: position 17,996,691 of record CM049847.1, on the reverse strand, counting down.
CTACGTCCGAACTGATTGCACTGTATTTTATGTATAATCATTTTCTATTTTAACTGTTTTAAATTTCATTTTAAATCAATTTCTATATCATTTTAAAATTCCTTGTTTTTATTATTTTTAATTCCTTGTTTTTATTGCTGTGAATGACTAATTCACTTTCTGTTATGTAAAGCACTTTGAATTACCACTGTGTATGAAATGTGCTATATAAATTAACTTGCCTTGCCTTGCCTATTAAAAACATTGTAAGTTAGGCCTATTAATTGATTTCATTTCCACTGTTATTCAAGCAACGAATAAATCATTTCTTCCCTGGTGGTCTAGTGGTTAGGATTTGGCGTTCTCTCCGCCACGGCCCGGGTTCGATTCCCGGTCAGGGAATGTTATTCACCTACGTTTTACTACTGATTATACCCTGGATGATTGTGTATGTGACAAATAATAAAGAACCTAAAGAACCTTGATCATATAGCCTAGAGAAAGCGAGCAAAGAACACCGTATCAACTGAGCTTTTTGAAAACAAATTGATAAATATAATGTGACTATTTTCTTGCTAGATTTAGTCATAGAATATTGCTGAATGACAAAGATTATTTAAGGAAAAAATCGTAACAGTTTTCCAGAAGTATTTTTTTTTTCTATTCTTTTTTCCCATAGTTTTTTTTTTTAAGTCTTTAAAAATTATAAGCTATGAACCAAACCAATCAGCTATGAGGTGAATCACAAACTTTGATATTTGATTATAGCAAAAAAAAAAAAAAGTATTTGAAAATTAAGAAAAAAAAACATAACTTCAATCCCATGATGCATTGTGAATGTATTAATCTAACTGTAATCTATAAAACTATTTATCTATTGATTTAGTAAATATTGATTATAGGCCTATATTCAGAAATAACATATTTTAAAGGGATAGTTCACCCAAAAATTAAAATGATGTCATTAATTACTCACCATCATGCCATTACAAACCTGTAAGACCTTTGTTCATCTTTGGAACACAAATTAAGATATTTTTGATGAATTCCGAGAGCTCTCTGACCCTTCAATTTGTTTTTGATTGGTGTGTTAAACTATTTTTGTAATGTACAAACAATGCTCAATTTGTCCATTGATTCATGAATGAAATTCCAGTGTGTGACACTTAAAATTCCTCCCATGTCCCTTGTACAGCCTCATTTGTATGAGACTGCGGTCTTTCCTTCAGTGCTACAAGTGAAACTAATTATCATCATTCAGAGTGTTAGTCAGCATTTGCGTGGTGCGTTTAAAGGAATCTGATGAAACTTTTATACAGGTTTATACAGGTTTTATCTCAATAAATTAGAATGTCGTGGAAAAGTTCATTTATTTCAGTAATTCAACTCAAATTGTGAAACTCGTGTATTAAATAAATTCAATGCACACAGACTGAAGTAGTTTAAGTCTTTGGTTCTTTTAATTGTGATGATTTAGGCTCACATTTAACAAAACCCCACCAATTCACTATCTCAACAAATTAGAATACTTAAGTCCAATTAAAAAAAAACATTTTTAGTGAATTGTTGGCCTTCTGGAAAGTATGTTCATTTACTGTATATATACTCAATACTTGGTAGGGGCTCCTTTTGCTTTAATTACTGCCTCAATTCGGTGTGGCATGGAGGTGATCAGATTGTGGCGCTGCTGAGGTGGTATGGAAGCCCAGGTTTCTTTGACAGTGGCCTTCAGCTCATCTGCATTGTTGGGTCTGGTGTCTCTCATCTTCCTCTTGACAATACCCCATAGATTATCTATGGGGTTCAGGTCAGGCGAGTTTGCTGGCCAATCAAGCACAGTAACAACATGGTCATTGAACCAGCTTTTGGTACCTTTGGCAGTGTGGGCAGGTGCCAAATGCTGCTGAAAAATGAAATCAGCATCTCCATAAAGCTTGTCAGCAGAAGGAAGCATGAAGTGCTCTAAAATTTCCTGGTAGATGGCTGCGTTGACTGAGGACTTCAGAAAACACAGTGGACCAACACCAGCAGATGACATGGCAGCCCAAATCATCACTGACTGTGGAAATTTCACACTGGACTTCAAGCAAAATGGATTCTGTGACTCTCCACTCTTCATCCAGACCTTGATTTCCAAATGAAATGCAAAATTTACTTTCATCTGAACAGAGGACTTTGGACCACTGAGCAACAGTCCAGTTATTTTTCTCCACAGCCCAGGTAAGATGCTTCTGACGTTGTCTCTGGTTCAGAAGTGGCTTGGTAGCCCTTTTCCTGAAGACGTCTGAGCGTGGTGACTCTTGATGCACTGACTCCAGCTTCAGTCCACTCCTTGTGAAGCTCTCCCAAGTGTTTGAATCAGCTTTGCTTGACTGTATTCTCAAGCTTGCGGTCATCCCTGTTGCTTGTGCACATTTTCCTTCCCAAATTCTTCCTTCCAGTCAACTTTGCATTTAATATGCTTTGATACAGCACTCTGTAAACAGCCATGACCCTCTGTGACTTACCATCTTTGTGGAGGGTGTCAATGTTCGTCTTCTGGGCCATTGCCAAGTCAGCAGTCTTCCCCATTATTGTGGTTTCAAAGAACAAGAGATACCCAGAATTTATACTGTATGGATGGTCATTTATTGAAACTCAAATGTAAATATTCTAATATTTTGAGATACTGATTTTTGACTTTTATGAGCTGTAAGCTCTAATCATCAAAATTAAAACAAAAAAAAACTTTTGAAATGTTTTACTTTACATGTAATGAATATAAAATATATGAAAGTTTCACTTTTTGAAATAAGTTACAAGAAAAAATGAACTTTTTCACGACATTCTAATTTATTGAGATGCACCTGTAGTTACAACCAACAGCTTTAATTTAATTATTTCTCAATTTTTTTATTAGATTAATGCCATTTGTCATGCTTCATGGGATTAGTTCTTTCCCTCACTAAAGGTATTAAGTAGGCTACACATGGTGTGTTTCAAATGGCTTACTGTCTGAGGTACTAGGCTACATTTGAATTTAAACTTACTTAAAAGGTATGTTTTATATAGTATGAATGAAATTCGGACATAATAGGCTTGATCGAGATGAACTAGCCTGCCACTGGCTGGCAAGAATAGCCGCTTGCAGTCGGGGCAGAATTAAAAGCGGAGATGTCAAATTGGACACTTTCTGCTCCCGGTAGTGGCACTCTCACAGTGTTTCAATACTCTTACCGCCTCTGGCTTGCTTAGTTGGGGACACTTCATTTCCAGCAATATCGTCAACTTGATTGAACAGAAACTTTTTGAACTGAACTGAGCTGGACGATGCCATCACTGATTTCTATAATGAAATGCCTTTAACTGAAAATTGAGTGTTTAATCTTGTTATTTTACATTATTGACACTATTTTCCCATTTTGATATTGTGCAGTTGCTTTGACACAATTTGTATTGTTAAAAGCGCTATATAAATAAAAAATAAAGGTGACAGATACAGTGAATTAAATGCAATATTTGTCAAATACAAAACGTTTTTATGAGCAACAGAAACACTTTTTATATACTGCTTAATACAGCGCCATCTGTTCATGAATAAAGTTCAACATAAACATATACTATTTAAATACCAATAAAGTGGGGATATATATGCTTTTATCAGTGTTTTTGATTTAAAAAAATGACTAAAAGTGCGACTACACTAAAAAAAAAGCTTTTACTGTTATAAAAACACAGATTTACATTTACATTTTTACATTTAATCATTTAGCAGACGCTTTTATCCAAAGTGACGTACAAATGAGGAGAACAATAGAAGCAATCAGACCATCGAGAGAGCAACAGTATACAAGTGCCATGACAAGTCTCAGTTAGTCTAGCACAGTAGCTACACATAGCTAGGATTTTTTTTATTTTTTTTTATTAAAGAGTAGGTAAGTGTTAGTATTAGTTAGTCAGGTGCTGGCGAAAAAGATGTGTCTTTAGATGTTTTTTGAAAATGGCTAAAGACTCAGCTGTTCGAAGTTGTGATTTGTGAGCATTATTGGAATTTAATTGTTAGAATAAACACGCAACACACCTCGTGCTTGTCATCACAGAATCTGACCAATGAGAATAAAGTGTGTCGTCATCAAGGCTCTCGCAGACGATTTTGAGCAACTGCAGCTCGGCGGCTGGTCTCTTTTTGCTCTCGCGGTACTTGTGATTTTAAGGCGGCTGCAGCGCCAATCAAAGTCGGGCAAATGTTCTAACCAGAATGCATTGGTTTTGTCAGGCGGCAGCCGATGTTTGCAGTGCCGCATGAAGTCGAACAAGCCTATTACATTCACAATTTTGTTAATGTCACATGACCAGTGTAAGTTGCTTCACTGGCATTCATAAGTAGGCTACTCTCCCCTGGCCTCATGGGATAGTGCAGTGTCAATCAAATGCAAAACTCAAATTGCCTATTTGTTGACTGAAATTGACTGAAAAACGCAGGGAAACAATGCGGTCGGGAGGAGGAGCCAGTGAATGGTTAATAAATTAAGATATAATAATATATTACACAACTTGAAAATTAATTTCCCTTTCTTTTTCCTTTATTTCCTGTCAACACTTCGTCCTTCACCATTTCTGACAGTATTTGTTCCTAATTCTTTATCATCACTTTGTCTGCTTCTCATTTGTTTTCTCATTCTGCGGCACTACCAGACATCGTTACTCAGGACAGCAATGAAGGCCAAAGTATACTTCGGCCGTCCGCGTCCGCACACAATCCGCATTACGTCATTTCCATCATCAGGAGGGCTCGCGGACAGCCGCGCACCCCGTCCGCGTGCAGTCAATTTTTTGAGACCGTGCGGATGGTGCACATACAACAGCGCTTGCATGAGGTGAATGTTAAGAGAGAGCGCATAAAGCAGGTGGTGCTGTGCATGTGTCGAGCGTATACTTCACTTTCCATGTTCCGTTCCGTCTTGCGCACAGCTTTCAAAGTATCCACCTTTTTCTTGCCGTAAAAATGGGCGCGACCATTTGTAAATTCTATCCCTGTATCCCAGTGTGCATACTATCCACTCTATCTGCCCTAAATAGTATTGAAAATTACTACTATCACGTAGAACTTAGGATGGATAGTATGCACATTGGGATGCAGGGCTTGAATCAGAAAACTTGAATCAGAAAAAAAAAGCTATTTAGTCTTTTCTACATTTAGTCATTTAGCAGACGCTTTTATCCAAAGTGACTTACAAATGAGGACAATAGAAGCCATCAAAACCAACAATAGAGCATTTGAGAAGAATAATATTCCCTGAGCACATTAAAACAATAAAAAGAACGCACACTCAATATACTTTAACTTGCATAGTAACAAAAACATTTGCTCATACTGTCTAACTCCTTTGACATGTATTTCAATGCCATCAAGTAAACAAAACAGCTGAATCAAGAGAAAACATGAAAATAAACACGCAAGACCTCTCCTTGTTGTGCCCAAGCAGGACAGAAATGCCATGGAGAACTGCAGTGTGTTGAAGAGTAACCTCAGTTTCCTGAAACAAGGGAAGAGTATATAAAATGAGATTCCATGTTATTCTGTATGTGTAAAGAATGTCTTATTTATTGTTTTTAATTTGCTGACAATCCATTTAATTTAACAACCCAGGCTGATTGGAAATACGTGTCTCTACATACATTTCTGCAACACCGTAATTATGTACCTTGCAGCACGTTTCGTGGCAGTTTCAAAGTGAAATGTCCAGAGAGTGGTGCTAAAACACGTTTACGTTGGTACAGGCACGTATTGCAGTGTTTTCATTATACTGCTTGAGGTATGTTTTGCGGCCATTCATAATTCAAATATCCAGTGAGTGTCGCTAAAGATTAAGCTCTATGAAGTTGGAAGTATCCCCTACACCAAACCCAAACCTAAACCTACCTGAAAGTGTTAACAAATGCAAAAGTAATATAAAAACGTGTTCGCTGATGCAGCCATGCTATTTTAACTTCCTTATGCAGATTTGAGCTGTTTTGTTGAACTGTAGTTTGACGGGATTCATACTGGAGCTCTTCTTTACCCAAGTGCAACGCTGTATCGCGTGAGCTACCGAGTAAACTTACGGAGTTAGTACACTCATACATATGAAGCTGTATATGTGACGACAAATGTCCTACATTTCACTACTGATTATACCCTGTATGATTGTGTATGTGACAAATAATAAAGAACCTAGAACGTTCAAAAGTATCAGTTTTCAAATCGTGCAGGATGTTAAAATTGTTTTAAAGCCATAACGTACCATTCTGCAAGTAACTGTGAGAAAATAATCAAAACTGTTCCTGTAATTCACACTTTGTGTGAAAAGGAATAAAAGTTGTCAGAGTTTTACTGCCTCTAGTGTTGATTTCAACTGGAAACTGCAGTGAATCGTACATATAGGTACGTTTTTTCAGTTTTGCAGAAATGTATGTAGAGACATGTATTTCCAATGAGCCTAGGTTGTATTTTAATGAGGTAGTCCTTCTAAAAATTACAATTCTCTTATCATTTATCACCCTCATGCTAACTAGGGCTGTTGCGATTCATCGATTTTAGTCGACTAGTCGATTTTTAAAAAGCATCGACTTCATTTTGCTCCTGTCACTAACCGGCAACATACCGGAAGTGGCGCATTTCAGGGATGAGAATCCATAAAACACATTAGACTGTTTTCCAAGGCTGCATGATATATTAAACCCATTTAAAAAACATAATTGTGAATTCACAAACGCTATTATTTAAAGGGGTGGTTGATTGCGATTTCACTTTTTTAACATTAGTTAGTGTGTAATGTTGCTGTTTGAGCATAAACAATATCTGCAGAGTTGTGGCGCTGAAAGTTCAATGCAAACGGAGATATCTTCTTTTAAAATTCTGGCAGTTTAATGCCTACAAAAACGACAGGTAAGGGACTACAACGAGTTACTTCCCGGGTCTGATACGTCACAGACCCAGATAAACCCCGCCCCCAGGAACACGCAGCAAAGGGGGCGAGGCGCTGCTTTAGAGAAGAGGAAGAGAAAACTAGGGGTGTACGAAAAAATCTATTCATATGAATCGCGATTCTGTCTTCTAACGATTCTAATGGATTCTCAAGTTTCAAAATCATTAAAGCAGCGGTTCTTAATACTGTTACTCGTGTCGCCCTGCTCTGCATCTCTCTCTCTCTCTCTCTCTCTCTCTCTCTCTCATTCAGATCGTCAGATCAGCTCCAACAAACTGTTCCAATTATACACTTATTTTCACACAGCAATGAGAAGCATTATAAATGGACACGCGTGCGGTTGCTGTGCTGTATTAAAGCTTTAATCAGGATAAAACCGTATATTAAAAGCTAACAGAAGCAGTAGCACTTACAAATAGCAGCGTATTTAAAAGTATGAGACAACAACAACCAAGCATACCATTAAGAGCCGTGCTTGCACAGGTTCTGCACGATCCTCTTCACTAATATCCTCTGGGTCTCAATCGGGCTCAAATTGATAAGCATTATAGACAACGCCACTGTTTACAATTCAACCAGAGCGCATGCCGCTGAGGAGAGGGGCGGGACGTTTAGATGTGCTCTAGAGGCGGTTTAGCCAATCACAACACACTGAGCCAGCTAACCAATCTCAGCCCATCGAGGGAGGGGCTTCATAAAACCAGGAAATAAATCGAGGCCTTTGTCAGAGAAGGGACAGAGAGGTGTGGAATAAAAGTAAATTATGTGAAAAATAATGCGTTTTTAAAAAAAACAAGCATGAACACATGCTAGACTGCACCCCATAAACACAATCAAGCCTAGAAAAAAAACAGTCAACCACCCCTTTAACCTTTAACAAAAGAGTTTTGAATCTCGCTGGCTCTATCGCGAGAAGTGAATCACACTTGCTCTGTGTTGTGATTGGCTGTTTGCCACTGATGTCATACATTCATGTGCACGCACTCCATTAACTCAGGATCAAGCCTGAGTTGACAGAGAAAGTTGATGATCAGCTGTACCTTTTATGGTTATTAGAACATTAAAACATTACAATCTAAAATGGCTCTTTAAAGCATTAAAGCATTAAAAACACTAAATCAAAAGTTAAAATCACTGAATTAAAAATTTAAATAAATAATAGAAATCAGACTTAATTTTAACTGATAAGAGGAACACATTTAACTCATTTGAGCTGGTATGGCTGTATTAGCCAGCTTACATTTGATTTACAGTTACTGCTATCATAAAAATACACTTGTATGTAGGATTAAAATTCTATGTATCACATTTAATGTCCAACATCAAATATTTTAGCAGTATATTTTATTCTGAATTCTTGTGCTGTTATTCTATTCTGCTCCGTAGCGCTCTTCACTCACGTAAGCCTCGCCCACTCCTGACAGCAAAATGTATATATTTGCAAGACTTTCTAACGTTTACAGATGAAAAATATACCTGTGACGTGTCAGTTATGCACTGAGGAAAACAGTGTCTCAAATGCATTAAACAGCACAAATATTCGCTGTTTGCCATGGTGGATCGATTTGATCCATGATCGACATTAAGGGCTGCTTAAGAATAAGCGTGCACATCATAATATTCTGGCTCATTGAACCTGGATCGAATTAGTGAGATTGCGTGAACTTGAATTGTCATTTATCAAACCGCTTTAGTCCCGATTGATTTGTTAGGTTATTTCAAGTCAGGTTTTAGACTTTAATCCCTGCTTTTATTAGCTTCTTTTATGAAACAGCCCCCTGGTGTTTGGTGCGTTTTGGGTATCTTAACATTTAGAAAATCAAACACTGTTTTTAAAAGAATTTTTGGTGTAATCATGGGAGTTGTTAAAAATGATTATAATCAAGCTCAGGCAAATAAATTTAACCATTTATGAAAATAAATCTGAATTGGGGGACCAAAAATGTCCACCCTGTTAGAAACAAATGAACAACAGTTTAAAAGACTTATTCTTATCTGGTGATAATTTTTATTTATTTATTTTCATATACAATTGTATAAAATACGTTTTTGCTTGCTTTTTCTATACTATAAATAAAATTGATTGACACTGAATTGTTAGTATTTGTTAACAATATGGACAAAAAAAAGATGTTTCTACCTATTTTTTTATTTGTTTTCATATTTTCCATAATAGAGTGGACATATTGAGGTTGACCATATCAGATAAAATTAACAAAAATAGATTTCGCTCATTATCAAGTTGTTTTCCCTTCAATGCAGTGATTACATACAGAAGTATATAACAATGCACAATCTACCAAATTTGAACATTTTTAATCACAGTAACCATTATTCTGATAACAATAAAGTAGATACAATACTATAACAGTTTGTACGCTCTTCTTCTTTTGCCATAGGATCTGAGACTGCCACTACCTCTGCAGCTGACACAGTCTCTGAGACTGACATTGCACCTGAGACCGTCATCGTCCCTAAGACTGAAATTGTGCCTGAGACTGGGACTGTCCCTGAGAATGACATCATCCCTGAGACTAACACTGTCTCTGAGACTAACATTGTCCCTGAGTCTTTCTCTGTCTCCGAGACTGATGTTGTGCCTGAGGCCATCATTGTCCCTGAGACTGACAGTTCACCTGAGAATGGCATCTTCCCTGAGGCAAAACGCCCCATGGGTGGGGTAAAATGCCCCCCAGTATGACAAAGAAATTTGCTTTAAACATTTACAGCAAAATCAGAGTACATGCAGTTTTAGTTTAAAATAAAAAAAAAAAAAATAATAATATAATCAATAATTATGAATTACAAAATTATAATAGTCTATTTGAAAAAAAAAAAAGGTTAGCTGATGATAACTGGCTAACTAACTAGCTACCTGATGCTAACTTGAGGTATTTTTTAAATATAAAGTCCAAATATTTTTATTCAACCAACTTAGAATTAATTTGATGGAAAAACAAAGGATTTGATGTTCAGAACACATAGGGGCTTTTACCCCACACACTATGTTTGAGAAAAAAAATCATGTCATTCTGAAAATATAATGATATTTTTATTAAATAACATGTACTCCCTATCTACAGGCCCTACTGTTCTCATATCATATATAACTGTGATGTTCTACTAAACAACAAGTGTCTTTTCAGCGCCAATTCTCCACTGCGCATCTTTAGTAAAACCTGACAGTACAATTTTAATGCCAAAAGATGGTTTACGCTTTCGCAAGCTGTTAGTAAAACTGGCCCCAAATGTTAGATGCTAACACCTTGCAAGTTAAGTACATTGTTGAATAATATATTAATTATATGGTATTCAATTATGTTATCAATATTTAATTTGCCCAGTGCAGTATTGACTATTTAAGCAGATTCCATATCAAGGTTGTATCAAATTAGCTCAAAGGGCAGAATCAATAGTATAATCAACTAATCTATGTGTCCAGTGAATATTCAGTGTAATTTCATATCAACTCTAAGAAATGTTATTTTCATCACCACAGAAAATAATGTGTTAGAAATGGCATTTAGAGCATGTAGCAAGATCGGCTCATTAAAGGGACTTCAACTGTGAATTCAGACATACTCTTTACATACTGTTTTCGCCTAATATATAGTAGGTAAGTGATTTCAGATGCAGCCTGTATTTTGAAGGAATTGATTAACTAAATGACTCAGTTATTCACTCATAAAGACGGTTGTTTCTTTTCTGATTGAATCAGTGGTTGCAACCAAATACGCCCGCTTCCTTATTATATAGTGGGCAATAAATGATAATAATAATAAAAACAGTATGTCTAGTAGCACACATAAATAATATGTAATTGCTATTCAAAAGAAGTACTTATTCAGAGAGTAGCCTATGCAGTTTTGGAAGCAGCCAGTCACTTGATTCATTCCTGAATGAATCGGTGTTTTGAATGAATCGGTTGACTGATTGATTCAATGATTCACTCATAAAGACAGTCACTTGTTGCCATCCACTGGCGTAACGACATGGTATACTATGCTGCATGTCCTTGTAATTGGCAATTACATACAAATACATTATAAGATCTAAATGTAAAAAAAAAAAAAAAAAAGGTTTTCCCCACTTTAAACCACGAGAGAGAGAGTAGTAAATTCTAATTAATAAACCTTACTTACTTTAAAAAGCATGCAAACCGATTGACTTGGGGGGGGGGGGGGTGTATTGCAGTTAATCAATACACATAGTGTATTGATTAACTGCAATACACTATGTGCATAGCCTATTTCAAACAACTCATTTAAGTTGAGCTACCTCATGTAAAATTTCCTGCAACTTGGAATTTCTTCGTTGTTTTTACTTGAGCAGTAATTAAATTTCCTTGCTAAAACCATGCAAACCGATTGCCTTAAAAAAAATAAGAAGTAAGCATTACTCCAGTAACTCAAAGCTGCAGTCCATAACTTTTGTCGCTCTAGCAGTTAATAAACAGAACTGCGTGCGTCTGCGTGCGGAAGAACATTGTAGCTGGAGCTACTTCTCTCTATTTCTTCTCTCTATCTCTATTTATTTATTTATTATCTTTGACGAATCATGCAGGTACCGGGCTACTCCGCAGTGGTACCTACCTGAACCAGTCTGAAATAGTCCGAGTATAAACACTTATTAGGTGTACCAATGCTATCTCACGACCAATTTGTTCATATTTTACGAGGTGGCTAATTCGTATGAATTTGTACGACCTCAATCTACGATTTTGTATGATTTGTCTAACCCCAGTGACGGGTAGATTTAGGGGCGGGGTTAGGTGTAGGTCATTCGTACGGATTGGCAACTCGTAAAAAATATGTACAATTTAGCAAAAATCATATGAATTTGTACGAGTGAGGTCGTACGAATTAGCCACCTCGTAAAATATGTACAAATTGCCGTGAGATCGGGCTGGGTGTACCGTAGTGATTCAGGACAAGCCAAAAACACGGTTGGGAAAATAGATTCATGGTGTACTCGCTTATTATATAAATTTTGAACACAAAAAAGCACTGGGTTGGCCGCACAAGTTGCCAAAGTTTTTTTATTTTTATTTTTTTTCTGTCCCAAGTCAAGCATCTCACTGTAAGTGATTCTAATGGCATTAGGGTAATCCAAATGTAGCAGTAATCCAAACGTAGCACATGGCAGTCCAGAAGCAAATGGTTGAGGTAGATTCTGGAGACTGTTCTTTACAGTACTATGAACAATGATGGCAGAAGACACAGGGTCAAGGTAGAGAAGATTTGGAGAAGTACTTCATCTTCAATGATAGTCAGCAACCCAAAAGATACTAATGCCCAGACTGCATCAACATCAGACACCTGTATAAAACCAAACAAAAACAATATTAGTATGGAAATGTGGGTGATTAGTTGTCAGTTTTGTGTTCTGCCTACACTGCCATGCCATTGGGTTAGTTCACCCAAACTTGAAATTTATGTAATTTACTCACCCATGAGTTTTGTTTATTTTCTGAACACAAATGAAGGCATTTTCAATGAAATCAGAGAAATTTCTGTCCTTCAACTGAATGTCTATTTACCCAAAACTTTAGACAGTTGATCATATATAGCGATCAGGTCTCTTTAGAAGACTTGAGACGCTTTTCCACCATAGGGCCAAACCATTCTCGTTGCTTAACCATTCCATTCTGTGCTGATCCGGCTCAAGTATGTGGTTTCATTTTTCACTGTTGGGCTGTTAACAGAGCTCTTTGGAATGCAACACAATGTGTCAGTCGTTGCCTTGGTAATGCAAGAGTTAAGATATGGTATACCAGATGTAAATAGCACCCATGTTATGAAGGATGAAATATTTATTTTAATTTTACTATTAACTTGTATACTTCGCTCAAATAGCACGCTTGGCCAACTACAGAGCTACTGGTGGCTAGGCAAAAGACAAATGACCAAACCTGAGCAGCAACTACATTCTAAAGCACGGTTCAGCATGTTTGGCTAAGAATTCCAGATCAAGAATGGTTTGTAATCAGACCATGCCTAACCAAGTTCAAGTGGAAATATAACTGAAACCGCTCCTTACCATTCATAGAACAGTTTGACCTAAAAGAAGATTAAACAACACTATCCATATGGATTTATTTTATGGTTTCTTTAGGAACATTTTGAAGTGTCAGAGTTTTGGGTTAAATATCTTCATTCGTGTCATGAAGATGCACACTTTTTTATGGGATGGAATGACAGGAGGGAGATTAATAAATGGCAGTTTTCATTTTTGAGTGAACTAGGTATATAATCAACATTAATCTTTATACAAGTATCTAAGTAATATACCAGCAAATACACAGGAAATTTTCCCACAATTATGTGCTTCTTTAAGGTTTAAATAGGCTATGAGAACTTACAATGTGGTTTAGCAGTAGAAGTATCTGCGGTAATCGCAAATTAAAACGGGTAGGTCTCAAATGGGTATGCAGTTATGTAAAATCTGGGTTCTAGAAGTAAAAAAAAGAAAAGCAAATAAAGTTTAAGGCATTCAAAAATGACAGTAGCCTACAAATATGTAAAGAAGTAAAGAAGAAATAAAGAAGTCATTGGCACTTATTTTAAAATATTGAAACAATTAAGGTAGCAACATACATTTTTAGGGGTTGTAGGGTGAGAAGTGTCTTAGACCTGAAAAAAAACGGGGGTTAGAGGTATTTGCAAGAAATTATTGATTAATATTTAATAATTATAAGATGACAAATAATTCTTCAATTTATTGCCCTTCGAAGGGAGTAGGAAGTATGGCATAGTGATCATGCTCACGTAAGTTTGAAATTCTCCCCTAGTGTTTGGTGTATCCACGGCAACAGAACTCTACACGATCACTTGCATCGACGGCTCTGCTGCTTCAGGATGAGTCAGCCTTATACATACAGCAAAAAAGTACTCATTGGTAATTGGGCAGAGGAGAGATTACATGTAGGTATATGTGGTGCTTTATCAAGATTAATGAAATTTCGTATCCATAGTTTATAGATAGAATTGTGTTGTGTGGATTTCTCGACTTCATTTACTTGTGATCTCGACATAACAAAAGTTGTTTTATAGCACGACTTAATTTTCTCGTGATTTCGACATAAAAGTTGTTTTATTCTTAAAACTACTTAATTTCCTCGTGATTATACGACAAACGTAACAAAAGTTGTTTTCTTTCCACAATTATTATTGTTTGATTTTTATAACAAAATGCACGCAAATCTGATCGACAGACGCTATCTTATTAAACATGTTTATATATATAATATTGTGGATATTTCGGCAAAACGTTTTTGTTCGCTTAATAATAAAGTCTACAATAAATACATAAATATAGTCTAATCAATGCTGATTTCAAGAAGCAGTGGAATACAACGGTGTTTGACTTTATTCTCTTTTAAACCACTAACGTTAGGTGGCACAAAAAATAACGTGATAATAAATAGCTGGCCACTTTGCCATTTGTTGACATGACATGGTTAGATGGTAAATATCATATTTAGCCTATTATTCATATCATAAAATAAAATATTGTATTGACTGTACTGTAAAGTTATATTCAATTATTGTGGTAGGCCTATCTCCTGTGCTTTCAGAATGTTTACTTAATAATTTTGTTTCTGTATTTTTTAAATTAATATATTTTGATTCGTATTCTAAACTGATACTAACTGAAGCTAAATGTCATTATGCACTTTTCCTGCTATAATTTTATTATATATATATATATAAATATATATATATATTTTATTATATAAATTTACAAAATTCAATATTGTAGACCCAGGAACAGTGCTTAAGTTTATTGCCTTTGGCCATACTACTTTGAAGTCAGCATGAAATGAAAGTTGATTTTCATTTGTATTGTAAGATATAGTTATTTCGAATAAAAGGCTTCTTGAATAAGAAACAAAAATGTAGGGCTCAAATATTGTTCAGTGGGATCTGTCTGAATTGCTCTAAAAACTTTAAAATGTATTAACTATTAATTAATTAATATATTAAATATACTGGAAATACTCATATTTGGAATCCACATTGTCAGGTCCTCGCATTTGCTTGTAAAAGGTTTGGTAAATCTGATAACCTATTGGCTCAAAAAAATCATAATAATATAGGCTAGTAAATCCTGAGACCAATAATTTTGTTTCTGTATCCAACATACTGAATTCAAAGTTGCTGATTTATTTCAATATTGCATTAAAAATGTTTTTAGCTTCTGATATATATTGGTGATTATTATTTATAGACAGTCTCTAATCATTCTTGTTTCGAGTAGTTATCTCACTACTTAAGCACTTGTCAGTATGCAATGTGTAAACCCTGAAAGGGGTGCAGTTCCTCAGACAGTGCTCAGATCCATGCAAAAGTGATTAGCACTGCTGATCAGCCTGGTCAGCACACACTTGAGGCAGACAAATGGGACTGACGCAAGTCGTTCTGCAGTCCCTAGACAGGAACAGACCTGAGAGAGTACATCTACGATCAATAAGGGACCGCAAGCTCTGCTGAGCGTGGGATTTGTTTGCTGAGTGTTTCTGTCTTTCTTATGTGTGTGTGGTGAGACAGTTTACTCGGGACTGCGAGACGGCGAACAGCAGCTACGGGATGGACTACATGCCCCACATGTCACACAGGCCCGATGCTGTCATGTGCCAAAGGGCTTTTCGCAGATCAGAGGTTTGGGACAAATTCATCAGTTCATGCATCATTTACCAAACATCACAAACACAACAGTGAGCAAATCACATTCGGTTTTGATGCCGGTCGACAGGCGTACATAGACGTGAAACGTGTTATTAAACTGCAAAATAACAGTCCTTTGCATCTTCTAGGAGTTCTGAACTGTCATTGTAAAATGCTGAATAATAATTGTGATACTTTATTGTTTTGCAACCTATCTCTTCAAGTGTTTAAAAGTAAAAATGAATTTTGACTTTCAAACTAAGTTCCAAAAACTTTGGTAGTAGAGGGAGACAATTCTTTGCATGCTAATGCGTATTTCACTTTAATATAATAATAATAATGATATATAATTTGACTTACATATAATTACTCAGCACTCTGGGAAACTCGATTTTGATTGCGTTTTATTTTAGACCACTCATCTGGGTAAAAAAAAAAACAGTGCTGCTTTGCAGTTAGCACCATTTTGCTTATTATTTATCGATTGTAGCGATAATTAAGAATACTAAATATTAATTTTAATACATACTGTAATATTGGTACAGTGTTCAACTTGTTGTTAGGTGAATTGTTTTGTACATTGTAATGGGCTATTTTTTTTTCTTTGCAGATGTTTTAAGATAATATGCAAGTAAAATTATAAAATAATTTAAACTAACAATCAGTATTGTCCACATATATATATATATATTTTTTTTTATTAGGTTACTTTTGTATAATGCTGAGTGAATGCTGCAGGGATGACACATTTTTGTGGTTCCCTCAACAAAACCCTAAAGGGTTTTGAATTGGTCTTTGGATTATTGCAGAAAATAAGCTCTGTGAGCAACAAAAGTTTATGATTCTTGCATGCTCTTAAACCCATTCAAACAATCTAGTCATTTCAGGATGATAGAACTGAAAGTGCAAAACTTGAACAAAACTCAGGTTTTGTCTACAAAAATTCATCCCTGCAGTGTGATTATGTACAGTCAGTCAAATAACAGATTAATTTGAAGTATGCTTTTTTTTAAATAATATAATCTCTATCAAACATTCCATATTATAAGCAATGTATATTTAGTTTGCATTGTGAATGATCCATTCTGTCCTTCACTGATCTGATAAACCATGTCTGCGGGTTTAATTCAGGGTCTTCCCTTAAGGCAGTTGTTTTCTCATCATGACGTCCCCTCCTCCCACTGCCTGGTGTCACAGTATGATGAGTCGTATGGGCGGCAGGCCTCCTCCTCTCTGCCCACACTGCACTCCTGGAACTCTTTCAAACTGGCCAGGGTCCCAGAGAGGTCAGATCACCCAATCCAAGGTATTAAGCATTCCTTTGACTCCAGATGGGTTTTAATGCAGTTCAGTCTGCGTTTTGAATTAATGTTGGAAAACATCCCTGTAAATGGTTATGGACATCAGTTATATTACACACTGGCTTTTATTTTATTTAATGTATTTTTTTATTAGAGCATAGACAAAAATAACAAATGTGGCAATAAATGAGAAACAGATGTCTGTTATTTGTCAGTGTGTAATTTAAATGAATAGTTCACTCAAAATTAAATTATCACATGCATGTTGTTCCAAACCCTTATGATTTCATTTGTTTTCAAGTTTAAACAGATGGAAATACCCTAAACGTGATTCTCATGACTCACACTATAGCTTTTTGTGAGGAAAATCGAAGGTGATTCATTCAAAGCAACATCTGTTCTCATAAAAGTTCATTAGAAAAGTAGTGATGTTTGATTGATCATTTTCTTGATGCTGCATCCCAATTTGCCTACTTATACTATGCCCTAAAAGTATGTACACTCTTTTTGAAGAAAAAGTACATACTTGTTTTGAGTGTGTAGCATAATATTAGGCAAGGTTTGGGATATAATACTTCATCATAACTCTGTCGCTTAGTTATGTGCATCCTGTCATCCTTTAAGCTGTCCTGTAAATCATCTTATCTCAGTTAACATCCCTTCACATTTCATTTCCTACCATATTGGAGAGAAATGGAGAGGCACATTGATATGCCAGTCACGTGTCTTTAATGCCAAGAACTTTCTTCATGTGCTTGCATAACGATGTGTTTAAAAGTTAATGACCAAACAAATTTCGCAATGTTGTTGCAGATGAAATATAACATTGGTAACATTCATTATTATTATTTTTAACCAGGTTAGATACTGATTAATAATGGCTCAAACCCCTTTCTCTACTTAATCGTTCATCTGACATACTGTATATGCCATGTTTGTAGTTTTTAAACACTTTTCATTTAAGTTTGTAGTTGTAATTGCATCCTCATCCAACATGCAGTGGTGTGGGCAATATTAGACGTTAGGGTGTGCATGGATCTGCACTTCAAACTCAAACTATTGCTAATTTTGAATACTATTTAGGATGGATAATATGCAAATTGGGACACAGCAAGAATTTGTCTGACTTGAATGAATCAATTGATCCAGTACACAAAACATCTCTGAATGATTTGTTTAACTGGTCAAGTTCAAGTTACTGATTTGATCCAGTTTCAGTGATTAACAGCTCACCTTTAAAAGTAACTATTCATTTAACACTGTGTTTGCATTCTTTAAAAAACTAAGTAAGCCATTCATAGGCTGTATATTATTTATATTCTGTTGTAGTTTTATTAATATTTTCAGTAATTTTGCACTTCTTTCATTGAATTTTAAAGGTTTAGTGTATTTTTCTTTCAGTTGTATTTCATATATAGGTAGTAATTTTAGTGCTGCAGTGCAGTTTTTTCTTTTCTAATTTTGCTAATTATCTTTTAATTTTCATTTAATATTTATATTTTATTACAGCTTTATTTTGTTGAACAATTTTTTTTAAAATCGTTCTCGCTAGTGATAACCCTGTTATTTCTGTGGTCTTTTCAATGTTGCTCTTTTTGTTGAATCATTACTGTTTCAACACTAGTGGCACAGAAACTACACACAGTCTGTTTGAACATGTTCCTCTTTGTGATGTGTCTCTTTTTTCCCTCTCTGCCTCCCTTTGTTTCTTACACACAGGCCCCCTACTAATTTTGGCTTGGCGGCTTCTTGGCGGGCTCGCATGGAACAACAGCAAGCAGTTGTGCCCACACTAAGCGAGTATAGGGCTTCATACCCTCTGCACCCCATCAGCGCCTTCTGTTATTCTCACCACGTCAGCATGCCCAAGCGCTTCTCCAGCAGTCAGCTCCCTGCCAACCTCAGCAACGAGGACCTGGCACTGAAACACAAACCCTGCAGGCAGGTCTCCAGTAATCCAACCAGCCTGCTGTGACCCTTACCCCACCTTCAGCCCTCCAGTACCACACAGACTGGCCCCAACCTGGAGAGAGGGCTTGGAATACCTTGTTTTATTGATTAATGACACTTAAAACCAAAGAAACAGGAGCATTTTGCTGTGTTTGCACAAAGACAAATAAAAGATATACACTGCAGTGTGGTCCAAAAGTTACTTTTAGTATTTAATGCATAAGTTTTATATTACATTAATTATCAGCACTTTTATGTATTAAATTGAAAAGTTGAACTGACAGCAGCACTCGAGCTGCATGAACTCCACAAGTGTGTGTAAAAATTATGTTCTTCAGCATGATTTGAGATGACCCAAACAGCAGCTTGTGCTTTAGTTGGAGAACCAAATGTTTGAATCCCACTGAAATAATAATGGTCATCAGTATTTAAGAGCTTTACAAGTGTTGCCGTGTTTTTTTTTTCAGGTCTATTTTCATGCACACAGTAGTGAGTGACAGAACCCAGCTGTGTTAACCAAAAAATAACCTGCAAAGCTCTTTCTTTTTGACATGCTTCATTATTGCACTAAAATAGCATTGAATCAACAGTTAATTTGGACCACAGTGCTAGTTCAGATAGCCGAGTCATTCATCGACATACTCTAAGGGGACTTTCCTAACTCCCATCCCATTAAGTGTTTAATTATGTTGAATCAAAGTGTTTAATTACAAGGAATCGGATGCTATATTTTACGTACAACCATCTGTTCACACTTCTCCTACTGTGTAGGTTTTATCCCACTGTGTTCTTCTGCTAGCCTGTGGAACATTCCAACTATGTGTCTTTTTGCATATGTGTCACTGAATTAGTTCTGTAGAGATTCCATCAGACCTTGAGATCTCCCCCACATGATGGTGCTAGAGTTACACACACAGAGAGCAATACGACGTCACAGGGAACTGCATGACAGCACACACTCCTTTGCATCCCTGCTTGCTTTGATCTCATATGCATACGCGATTGTCACGGTGTTTGTATTGTATACTTTCATTAACATAAATTGATTATGTGATTGCTTTGCTTTTGACAGCATAATTGCATTTAAATTTAATTAAGATCCTGGTCACACAAACGCCTCTTGCTGCAACACACATTTTGTCAGAACTCATTATATATTGAAGTCTAACACAAGAACCAAGACTCACTTATAATAGATGAGAGAATTTTTTTCCCTGTTCTTCAGAAGATAGAAACAGAAAAGTGCATTGAAGAGGCAAAGCATTAGATTATTCCTTCCTTACCCATTAAGTCATTAGTTCTCTCTATATTGTTTAATGGAATACACAAAGATAAACAGTTCTTCTGGGCTCCCCAAAGTGCTTGTGATGTTAAACTGTCTTTGCAAAGAGTGTTGACATAAAATGCTTTAAGAAATTAAAGATTCTTCATGAGTAAAGCCATTGACCTGTAAGAAAGGCCCTGACAAATGACAAATTGAGACAATTTTTTGTAGAAATGTCATGGAAAAAAAATACATCACAAAATATGATACAATATATAGATTTACATTTTATATAAAAACATGCGGTATCATGTAAGATTAATCTTATGATATGCAGAAAGGAAAGGAAAAAAAAAAGCTATGAATATAACTAGAGCTTACATAATTGTACTAATGGCAGCCATGGATGTTGTTTATGATGCCAGCTCCGCAATTGCAGTGGGGCTTTATTCTACACACAGTATTGATTGATAAATTATGTGTTTAAAAGTGGTATATTTACTGAAACATTTTAAGCACTTGCACAAGACATTTCCAGGAATTAAAGGTTGATTTAGACATCAGAGTGGTTTGAAGGCCCAAACAAACAAATAGTATCTATAGTATCTTCTGCTGCGACAGCGGATTTATTTATCATTAAGTGCTGGGTAATTGTGATCTAGCTGTACAATAATTGCATGTAATAGCCTTGATATTTTATCTTAGTTGCCACTAATTCAAAAAAGTGCATTCCTTTAACATGTTCATAATATGGTCCTGAGTGTTTATTCTTACCAGACAACCTCCTACTTGAAATATCTGACCTTTTTTAAACACAAGTTTGTTGTGTGGTCCTGTCGGGTAGCACAAGGACGAACGGAAACAAAATACCTTTAGTTGGAGATAGCACTTTCAAATCTGTGCAACAAAGCTTGGAGATACCTCATCTGCAAGGAACCTCAAGGTAAATTGACGGCTCACACAGTAGATAATATTGTCCATAGTCACACACTGAAAGGCTGTGCAATGTGGGAGGCGTATCGAAGAGCATTCGTACCACAGTCGGGCCACTGCGTGAAAGCGATACACGCTAATGCCCAGGGGACTGATGTCAAAGCGGTACAAGAAGTTCCTGACCGCCACTATTTCTGTGGTCTTGTCCTTACTGCCCACTATCATGCTCTCTCGCCATGTGTTGGTCTTGGGATTATAGCGCAAGAGGGTGTATCTCAACGTGCCCCCTGCAACAAACAGTTCACTGTTGCAAGCTGTGGCCTTGTGAGCTACGGCGAATGTCTCATTAGGAAGAGGTGCCACAAAGGTCCACCGGTTTGTCCTGGGGTCGTAGCGCTCAACCGTTGATAGGCATTCGCCTCCAATGGCATACAGATGGCCCTGCAGAGCCACGAGTTTGCAGTGAGGCCTTGCCTCATTCATGGGGCTTATTTCGCTCCAAATGGAAGTCATTGGGTTGTAACAGTACACTGTCTTCGAAGGGGTCGCTTCACGGTCTGGGCCTTGGAAACCCACAGCGATAAATAGATAATTATCCATGGTGCACATGGCGCAACCTTTAGATAACACCTTCTGGGGAATGTGGGTATGAAGGTGCCACGTGTCCTTATAATCATCGTAGTAATAAATACTGCTGGATGACTTAACTGATTCAGACTCTAAATCCGTCGACTGTGACGGACGTCTACTCCAAACCGGGAATCCATATCTGCGACCACTAACCACTTCCTTCCTCTCATGCGTCGTGTTTGGATGTGATCACGCTCCCCTGCTTTCAGCCTGCCAAAGAGGCCTGGGTCTCTGAGAACCTGAAGGTAATTATCAGACATGACACGGAGAGCAGCTTGCTGAAGGGCAGTGTGACCGTGTTTTTTTGCAAGTGTTAAAGCCTCCAAGCAGTTGCCTAAATCGAGCTTCCCTGCTAGACTCTCTAGTTCTGCATTTCCCATGTTCTCTGGAAAGTGTAAGAATTTTGCTCGGCAACAGTTTCAACTTGTGGTTCCTCTGGCGCAT
Source organism: Schizothorax lantsangensis (assembly GCA_027422415.1). Taxonomy (NCBI): domain Eukaryota; kingdom Metazoa; phylum Chordata; class Actinopteri; order Cypriniformes; family Cyprinidae; genus Schizothorax; species Schizothorax lantsangensis. The sequence goes on along the minus strand of CM049847.1, from coordinate 17,974,577 downwards.
CCAGGTTTGCTATATCAGAGTCTAGTGGGCTTGAAGGGATGTCATTGTGTTGTGCTGGAGAACAGCTGTGAGGTGTTAAAGCCCTCTGTGTAGGCAAGGGGATTGGAAAATCTGAGTCACTGGCAGCAGTAAGATAGCTGTCCTGACGGATGACTACTTGCCTGCTGTACCTCACAGTCGGTCTGAATGTCGAGGGAGGCTTGTTAGCAATTCGTGGAGCAATTTGGAGGTTTCGCCTTATGAAACTAGAAGGTTGTGGACTTGGCGATCGAGAGCGGTCCTTAAAACTGGGTAAATCCAATGATTGCGATTTAAACAAAGTGCTGTTTTCGTTTTGACCATAAACTGGACTGACAGACGGGGTGGGGCTTAAATCTGAAATGAAATGAGAAGAGGACTCCACGTAGTACTCATAGATCTTTCCATGGACGCCTGTTCTACAATTCCCTGGCTCGTCCAAGATAAGGTCAGCATTCTCTACTTTGATTTCTGCCTTTGACTGAAAACTTGAGAACATGCCCTGGTGACCAACGTCTTGTATCAGCTGCCTGCCAACACCCGTGCCACCATCCAGCTTCTTCATTAGGACTGGGGATCGGCGACCACTTGGACTTCCTGGACCTTTTTCAGTCACACCAGGAAGTCGTAAGGTCAACTTTGGTTTGTCACTCTTCACCTCATTTGCATCTTCAAATGCGTTTATTTTACTTGCAGGTTCCTCCTTTGCACAACTGTCCAAGTCCATAGTTTCAGGCTGAACCCTTTTCAAGGCAGAATTGTCATTTTTAAGGCTTTCTTGCAACGGTTTCTCTGAAGATTGTTGAAAACGATTTTCCCTGTCAGACTCCTCCTTTGCAGCTCTACTCTGTGGTTCTTGCACAGTATTGCAGGCGCTGTAGCTTGTTTGGGTTGCTTGCACACCCCTTCTTTCACTTCCTCGCCGTCTGTTTCGTGCCCTGGAGTTGTAGAATCTGAAAACCAAGGAGACAAATAGAATGGTGGCCACGGATAGAGTCAGTTTGCCCAGGAGCTGCATGTCAAAGTGCACTCCAAGCAATTCTGCAATTTGCATCTCTGTAGTGAAATCTATGGTGGTCCACTGGACATTGGATTTTATTTGAAGCTTGTTCTCTAGTATATTCCAGCCAGTGTTGTATGTTGTAGTTTAGTATCTGCAAGCAGAAGCACACTGTCAGCTGTCTCTCCTCACACAGAATGACTAAAAACCTGATATGTACAACAAGAGCATTTGCATCCTGTGTTCTCAGAGGGCGGGGACCAGTATCATTCCACTTGGTGCAGGTGATCACTATGAAAACACACTACACCAGGGCTTCAGAGGTTAATCTAACCCTTTAGTTTCCTCAAATAACTAATGTTTTATTGACGATAAATACACATTTTAGCAGTTAGCTTACATTTTGCAATATATAAAGATTACATTTCTCCAGTGCAGAGAAAGTGCAACCCAATGAAACAAAACAAGACATGTAAATTACATGGTAAATGGAGTGATGACTATGTGTTTTATGCCAGATTTATCTTGTTTTAATGGATGATATGTCTCTTTGATTATGAAAATAGCTAACATACCCTGGCTATTACAAACATAATCGGTGAGAATGCTGAATGCAATTTACTTAAGAGGTGGAGATGGCTGATAGACTATTTAAATTACAAACACAAGACTATATGACCAGGATGCTGCTGTTTGCACAGCAAATGCTGAGGATCAAAGTTCTTTCCCATGAACACATGATAACAGTGTTGTTGATTAGCAAGGCTTTGAGAGATGATATAAGGCAGCTTTGCATTTGCCAAAGGCATTATTTGCATACCCTTAAAAAAAACACTGTTTTAAATGTAAGGTATCATAACCTGCAATGATACCAACTGTAATATGATCGACTTACCAACATAGAAAATGATCAGAATAGCCATAAACACTTTGCTAGACTGAATGGTGTCCTTTTTTGACACAGACATTGTTTTGCTATGTGATAGCCATCTTGTAGCTGCACTAAGGAAACCTAAACTAGCAAGCATGCTTACTACTGAATAATTGACGGATGTGTCGCAAAGTCTACTAGCCCTCTGCCCTCCTATCATGTGTCAGGTGAAAAGAGACGGATCTGGAGAAACAATGGATTTGGCAACATGCTGTGGAAAAAGAATTGTGAAATTAATAATAGACTGGAAACTCGTGGTGAATGTCAAAGTAACAAGTTAATGTCACACGACACTCAAGAGAGCTACTTTCTTTGCTTTCTAAAGCACAGCTAATGCAACCTAAACATATGAATTACAGAAGATATAATAGACTACGTCAAGCCTCTGTATTGGATTCCTGGAAATTAAATTTTCCAAGGGATCCAAACAAAGTAAATCACCGCTATTGCCTTCTGATAAGATAACAGGCTGTTTTGGCACTTATATAATTAGGTTTTCTACACTTCTGGTTACTTATCACTGGTAAAATCTGCAAGGACACTTTATTATTAAAGTCATTAAATGAGTATATTAGAAGTAAAATCTGAAAACACCTTTAAATATTTGTAATGGATGTTTAAACATTGATTTAACTTTCTCACAACATGAGAATGCATTGTTCATGAAAATACAGTTATTAAAAAAGTTTATACACTTTACATTAGTGTAACTGACATATTCATTATTCATTTTTGAACCAAGGAAATAGCTAGAAATTCCTGAAAACCGTCAATTATTTGTCCATATTTTCCCCTTTGAGTTTGGGAAGTAAGACCTGAAAGGGCAAGGGGCCTATCTTTCTGATTTTATTAAGCCCATAAAACCACATCTCCCACCTAGGCTTTAGACCTAATCCTTTAATACATGGTGTGTCTAGAAAAGCTTAAATTGCAATTCATGTGAATGTAAAAATGAAAAGAGATTACTTTGCATGAGGACATCCAGAGAGAGCCAGGGTGGCAGAGGACAAACCTAAACAAGGCCATCAAGGGCTGAGCCGCATTCATAGCTGAAATATTTTTATCTAATGACTCCCATCCCATGAGGCATTACTGTAGGTAGGGGAAAATATTTTGTTTTATAAAGGCAATCGAGATTATGTATCATTGCATGTTATACAGCAACATCCAAAAGAAAAAACAATATTAGCCAGACTGATAATAGTTTGCCAGTGTGCTAAATAGGGTATAAAGAATATGAACAGTCGGTAAGCAACAACTTTAATTGCAGATTAAGGTAATAATAGTGACGATCATCAACTGAAAATAGGTACTTCCCTATAGGGCAAGAATATGTCCTTCCATCTTCCATTGTGGAATCACATACAGTGAGAACCCACAGCCTGAGACTAAATTTATAAAGAAACAAATTCTTGACAAATGATAAATAACTTCAAGTTTAAGTTTCAGATTTTCAGTGTGGTAACAGACTTTTGGACCCCACCATGCTATTTTATTTATTTATTTTTGATAATATGGGCTCCCAAGCTGCACTTAGGTAAATTTAAAATGTGGGCTAACAAAATTCATTAGTTACTGTATTTAGGTTAATATAAAAGTGTTTGGGTGTATCGGTGTGCCTGGGTACCTTCCTGATAAATAGGTCCTGTCATCCACAATGCACCTGGTGAAATGCCCTTAGACAAACATAATGATACTGGGTGACGTCCCTCCACTGCAACAAAACCTGAACCCGATATAACAGAGAAGCACAGTATTTGAGATATTCATAATTCACTAAACCACAGTCAAACTGTTCATAGACCTCACTTATAATGATGATCATTATTTCATTATATCGGCACACAGTATCAGAAAACAATTGCTTGAGCATGTATTTTGCTCCAGAGTATCAAAAGGACAATCACACACTGCAGTCATTTTAAGTTGATCATCTCCATTTTTAATACAGGTGATATGAAACAAATGCAACAACCTGTTTACACGTGGCTTCACTTGAGCTTCCTTTGGGGGATGGAGGGGCCGCAATGTTGGCTAACATGATCCTAGCAGTAACTGTTAGATTAGAGAGAAGGTCTGTACACTATGCAGGTCACTGAATATGCGACAAAAACTTAAGGACAGGTAGGCGACAAACAGATGAGGAGGGGAAATCATCTCCGAACGTCACATGCACCAGCAACCCCCGAGAAAAGCTGTCATCTTTCCTCTGCGGTTGAAAACAGTCACACGGATGTCATAGATACTGAACACATGAAATCAGACCGTAGAAAGGCCACTAATTTCACCTTTTTCTAAAAGCCTGGGTTGGATTTCAGTTGGGGATGACCAGACGCACGCAATAAAGCCATTATCTGCTATATACTCCTTGCATCTTCCCCCAACCTTTATTAATTATTTTTTGTTTTCTGCTCTGTAATATACTTTTCATTATTTACAAGGATGTACACAAAATACACTTTAAAAGAGGATCTTCCATTTCTTCGCAATAAAATTTCACAGGACGTTTAGTATTGTCTCTTTTTTGTTACATTCCAGCCGAGTGCCATTCAAGAAAACCAAATGGAAAAATACTGTGATCAAAAAACACAAATGGCATAAAACATGGTCCTTAAAGGGGGCGTTTGAGGTCCGGTTTGTGCAGTGTGCAGTTTCTAAT